>OZ025291.1:57174784-58374784 GCA_964019185.1 Maratus speculifer
TAATAAAATATAACACCTTAAAATAATAAAATATAATAAAAAAAATGCAATTTGTTTTAGAAATTGAGTAATTTGTATTTCATTTAGTTACTTACTCTTATGGTCTAACTTTATCTGATTTGCTACACTATTTTGTAAAAAAAGAATTTCAAAAAAGGAATATTATATTTACGAATCCTCCTTATATAGTTTTTATCACTAATGAATTTTAGTTTAGAATGAAATTTATTGAATTTTCTTTTCTTTTTTAGGAGTATGTAATTTGTGTTGCTACTGTGTTTGGCATATATTATTACTAATATTCCTTTTGATCTAAAGTTGAGGATTTCAAAGTTCCTTTTTTTCTCTGTGGTTGGTACATACAATTTATTGTATAATGTGAATCTTTTGCAAATGTCACTATTTCAGAACTTTTCTTACTTGAATATTGTATTAGAATAAAGTACCTGTCAAATAATTTTCTTTTGTTTCTTTTTTTGTAATTTTGAATTTTTCACCATTTTTTCTTCTTGCATTAATGGTTTAATATCAGTAGTAAAAATGTATTAAATTTAGAAAATCATTATAGCATAAAAATGTTTAAATAAAGTTTTTCTGATAGAAAGGACTTTTTGAGAAATATTTCTAAGTTTTCCTGTACTCTTGAAAGAGAATTTCAACAACATTTTGATAAGAATCTCTTGAATATTTGCAAGAGATAAAAAAATATTTAAAAAAAAGATAAAAATTGCAAATTAAAAGCAGTTCTAGTTATTGAAAAGAATATTTTTTAAATTTGCAAAATGAAAGTCCTATGATAATACACATTATTTCTAAGTGCTCTTAAATTAAAAATATTCTGACTAATAAAATGACATATTTGTAATTATTAATAGATTTATTATCATTACTACTAAATATTCATTATTTTTTATTTAAACAACAATATAAAATGTTCAACTATAAAGTTTAAAGTTTCTTTAGCATAATCTAGAGTTGGACTTTTCTTCAAACAAACTCACCAAAAAACTCAGACTGCATTGACATCATCATGTAAGTTTTGTACAAACTTAACATACTTGTGTCATTGCTTACTCTTATCAAACACCTCCCAAATTTTGAGAGAGGATCTTGGAAAAATTTAGTCTGAAAATATCAGACATTTGAAATTTGTGTAGAACTGTGTTCAAATTCTTTTATAAATAGGAAATGCATGTCATTTTTAAAAACAATAAAAAAAAAACTATGTTATTGATACCATGCAATAAATATTAACTCTTCTGATCCAACAATACTTAAATGTGGGATAAAAACAAAATTCCTCAGCTGTGTTCTACTACTGAGTCTGATATAAAAACTTAAAGTTTTTACTATGTGAATTCTAAATACTTAAAAAAGATATTCAGTTGTATTATAACTTGACAAAACTCTTTAAAAAATAAAATCTTTCTGGTTTACTTCCCCAGAAATTCAAACTGAATTTTGTTGTACTTAAAAAAATAAAAATTATGTTTGTTCATGTAATTATTTTATTGAAAGGTTGAATCTTTATGTATGCAACAAATGCAAAGATTAATATACTTATTTAAACTTTTAAAATTTATTCCTATTGTATGAATATTTGATTATTGTGCAGCTTACTGTGATATGGCTACTGTGATTCCTATTTCTGTGGCTTACTCTGGTATGATTGTGAAATTAGTATATTTAATTTTCAAAAGAAAAATCTGATTAGAACTTTTTTACATTTATTACCATTATTTTAACTCCTATTTAAATTGATCAGAAACTAAAAAATGTTATCATCCACAAAAAATTACAAAATAGTTTCTGTTTGTTTTCAAAAGCAAAATTAATCTTTCTGCCTCAATCTGGAAAACAGCAAGTTGATTTCTTTGTCATTTTAAGTTGCATCCACAAGATTTAATATGAATTAAACAAAATGATCCAAATCCCCTATTCTTTTTCCTGTTCCCCAGTTATTTCTTTCCAAATTCACTATTTTAGTAAGATAAAGGTAAGTTGCTGGAAATTTTTTTATTTGGCCTATCAAATGTTACTTAATAGATCTGAAACGGTTATATCTAAAAAATTACCTCTGTGGCTATATAATCCATGAATGATTAGTGCCTAAAGGGCTAAATCCTGTTTACTTGACCCTGTGCCCTGAGATGCTGTGCAGCATATGTCCTGGTCAGGTGGCGAGCCCAGGACCTATGACAGGTTTCACAGGCCACTGGGCAGGCAAAAATTACGGGCCCCTACAAGAAAAAGTACAAAATCCGCCGCTTATTCGAATTAGCGTATAATCGAATCAGTGATATATATATTTTTTTTTTTAACTTAAGAACATGTTTATTGTCTTTTATTTGAATCAAAACTACTCCCCCTAATTGAATCAGGTTCAGATTTACAAATAAGTTTAATTTAGAAGGTGATTGTTAAACTTTGATTGAATTTTGTCATAAAATGATATTTAATTCAGGGTATTCTGAAATTTTATATTTTATCAACTTGGCAACCTTAATGTTTATGACACGTTTGTTTATTACTTACCCATCATACATAGTATAGGTTAAGTCTTGCAACTGTTTTGAAAATCGAAAAAAAAATGACGGATTTACACGTTTCAGATACTGGAGATTCTGAAAAGCATATTTTTAGAAAAAAAAAAAAAAATGCCTTCCGTCTGTCCATCTATCTGTGTCTCTCTGTAAACGCTCTATATCCTGAACAAATTGAGATAGAGATTTGAAATTTTGTATGTACTTAGTATGTAAGAATGGGACAAAGCCTATTTAATATCAGTAACCTCGATTATCCAGAGCTATTTTTTTTTTTTTTTTTTTTTTGGACTCTCGAAAAATTTGTTCTGATGAAAGGTGCATAAAAATTGCGATAATTGCATAAAACAACAGCAACAATAAACAGTTGCATAAAAAATGAGGACTTTTGAATCTTGGGTTCCAATTTTTCTTTGTTTTTAATATGGGTCCTAAAAAAGACAATTTAAAAAGTATTAGAACCTGCCAAATTTCTGTCATCTGGGCACTTTTAAAATTAATGAAAGCTATAGAAAGAAAAGGCATATTTGTTTTGGTTGAAGGAAGCAATAGTATTAAGAGGCTCGGGGGTTGATCGATACGGAAAAACATGTAAACAGAGCTCTCACTTCGAGTCTATATAAAAACAGAAGTATTCAATGTATTTAATTTAAACTTTCTGATATTTTAAAAGTATGTTTGTAGTCTTATAAAATTATAAAATGAAGTACTTCAATGTAATATGATAAGAAATATAGCAAACACAATTTTCAAAAAAAAAATTTGTGTTATATCACCAACACCAAAATATCTTAACGTTGCATTTACATAAGAACCTAATTTTTGCTTTAAAATGATCAGGAAACTTTACTCTATAGAATGAATTAAGGATATAACTATCACTCAAAAACAACATTATTAAAAAAACTCCCAAATTTGAAAATTAAAAAAACTCCTAAAAAATACAGCTTTTTTTTTCATTAAAAATAGTCAAAATATCAAACTATCTAAACTATATTAATTCATTCTCTAGATAATGATGTTACATGCATGTAAAAAAAAAAATTAAGCCATTCCATCAAATAGTTTTTTTTAAATCTTGGTGCTAGTCGTGAAAAATCAAGTTTTGAGAAAACGCAACTTAAAGTTGAAATTATATGGGTGCGGCTATGAATGTGTTAATGCATAAATGCTTATAACTCCGTTAAAAATGCAAATATTTTTATGCGGTTTTTTGCATTTAGTTCAGCATTAATTGATTAATAAAACTAGATCATAAAAAAAATTGATTTTTTAAAAAGTTTTCAACCCCTGAGCCCTCTTAAGGAAATTTTGAATCTTATTGACCCCCCCCCCCCCAAAGATATTAAAAAGCACTTTTTTAAACATTTTAACACGATATTTTAAACATTTCAGTAATAAAATGGTGCTTAAAAGTCTTGAATGTTGGGTTCCAATTTTTTTTTCACTTTTAGTAGGAGCCCTAAAAGAGACTATTTAAAAAAAAATAGAGCTTGCAAAATTTTGATTCATTTGGGCACCTAAAATAATAATAAATAAATAAATAAAAATAAAATAGTGGTTACAGAAAAGAAGTGCATTATCTGTTTTGGTTGAAGAAAGTAAATAGTATTAAGGAAGTTTTGAATGTTATTGGGGATTCACAACGAGATTAAAAAGCACATTTTTTAAACATGTGAATAAAAAAAATTAGCTTAAAATTTTTTAATCTTGGGTTCCAACTTTTCCTCACTTTTATAAAGACCCCGAAAAGACAATTTATAAAGTACTTATAGTCCTAGAGCCAACAGCACACAAACCTAAGTTGATAAGCGCAAGAAAAAAAAATTCTCGATCTTATGGAAGAGTAGAAGTAGGAGAGCCTAATAATCCATGTCTGCCAGAAGTGAAGTGGTGCATAAACCAAAAATTAATACCACTAGTGGTTGACTCCTAGGTTTATTATTGTGTTTGGCCTACAAATGTATGAAAACATGGACTGGGAGCAAGAAAACGCGCTGATAAACCTACGAGCTATTCACTAGTCATATTAATTTTTGTCTTATGCACCACTTCACTTCCAGCAGACATGGATCATTACATTTTTATATTTCTATTCTTCCATAAAATAAAGACTTTTTCTTGTGCTTGAGACACTAGGTTTTTGTGCTGTCGGCTCTTGGACTTCGGAGTCGACAAAATGTCTTTCATCTGGGCACTTTAAAGAAAATAGTGGCGCATCTCTGTTTTGGTCAGGAAATAATAAGATTAAGGAACTTTTGAACTTTATTTTTTTCTTTTAATGAGATTAAAAAGTACATTTTTAAAAAATTTGAACAATAAAAATGACTAAAAGTTCTTAATCTTGAGTTCCAGTTTTTCTTCATTTTTATAGTTGGCCCTAAAAAAGATAATTTAAAACGTTGCATGTTATGATGGATGTAAGGATGTTGTGAAACTTGTTATGGTACTAATGAGATTAAAAAGCATATTTTTTAAACATTTGAATCAGAAAAAATGGGTTTAAAATTTTTGAATCTTGGATTCCAACTTTTCTGCACTTTTATAGAAATGCCTAAAAAAAGAATTTAAAGCCTGCAGAATTTCTTACATCTGGGCACCTTTTAAAAGAGTGGTTGCTGTAGGAAGAAAGCATATATCCAGTGTTACATTCTGGGGATGGCCCGGGGAAGGGGGACATTCACCCCGTAGCAAAAAGATGTCCCTCTTCGAAAGATTTGATATTTGTATTTTCAATGGCCAAAAAGTGCAGTCCCCGCCGCCTCCTACCCTGGAATCTGAGAAATCCCTCCCACAGAAAAATGTCTGAATTTAACACCGTGCATATCTATTTTGGTCTTTAAAAAAATATAGTATTACGGAAATTTTTGGTCTGGAAGTTTGAATTTTTGGTTTCACCATTTTTTCCCATGTATAAGTCCCCCTCAAAAAGACTAAAATGCCATTTTGTTTTTTAAATAGAATTTAGAGTCTTCAAAAGCTCTTCCACCTGGACTTCTTTATAAAGAATGATGGATATAGAAAGAAAGCAGATATTTATTTATTTTCAAAATTTAACCAAAATCTTTAACAAAAAAAAAAAAAAAAAAGAGAGAGAGAATTTTAATAAAACAAAATAAAATTTTATCAAAAATACATTTAAAACAATAATTTTAAAAATTAAAAAATATATTATTCGGCTCAAAGAAACAATAGCTTATTACTAGGGCCCCTGAATTTGAGAGTTGGTCGCTACGGCGCTGGACTAGGGACCAGCAACTTTGAAAGAAGGTAGTGTAATTTGAATTTTATTTAAAAATTTACACATACTGAATTTTGTGTTTAATGAAGTTATAAGTGAGTTTGATATTTTAAAAGATACTAATAGAAATATGTTAACGTATTTCTGTTTTCAGACATTTTTCTTTCTTTTTTTAATCTTTTCATAATAATGGTTTTAATTTAAGCTCGATCGTCAGGTCTAGGAGAAAAATCTGGAGACCTGGAACAAAGGTGAGATGGGCCCTATTGCATATCCCATATATAACGTATGCATTATTTAACACAAAATCGATCCTCACAGTGTCCTTTTCAGCTTAGGGCCCAATACAAATATATCTCCTATCGCCCACTATGCATGTCCCTGTCACTCGCACAATAATATTTTAGCTAAAATAATTATCGAAACCTGCAGCCTGCTACCAATGCAATGCCCAATGAGACATCAGCATTGCAATAAATAAGACATGGGAGACACATGATGGAACTAAGCGATGACCCTTTTTTGCCTTAAAGGCATAAGCATGGTGGTCGGCTATCTGAGAAGACAGGAAGTTCCCGAATTTTTCAAACACCACCAACTATTTCACAGCTTTTATCGAACTCTCAATGGGAGATTTCCCGTACCTTTGTTGGAAAACTTCAATTACGATTCTGGGAAACGTTTTTTAGCTGATAAAGGAAAAAAAGTATGTGACCAAATTAAGATTTGGAACATTATGAAATTCCGGTAATTTTTCCATTCGAAACTGGGCCCCTGGGCAGTTTTCCCTTGTGACCCATCCTCTCACCAGCCCTGGGCGAGCCTAATAATTGAATCTCAGTGTTAATTGCCTAGCAAGCCTTGTATTTATCATTTTATCTACCCTATAGGGATGATAGGCTAAGTTAACCTTGCCCAGTCAAGAATCAAACTTGTGACCTGTAGCATATAAGACTGACTTGCTGTCCACTGCATTACTAAGCAAAATATTTAAAAGAATTTGAAATCATTGTTAAAGATTATCTATAGTGTATGCTATATTTCCATCTCTCAAATGAGATTCAAAAACGATGAATTCTATCAAAAACTTTTTATATCTCTGTAAGCAAACTATATAAGCTACATGCTTACATTAATTAACAAACTCATGTAAGATTCTTACAAGATCAGTATACTATCACAGTTGGTTTTAAATTGGTTCAAAATTTTCAATGTTATCATGATAACAGAATTTGCATTATATGTAGATAGATGTATAAATAAATTGCAATCGATCAATTTATACAGAAATTAACCTAAAAAAGAAAAAAAATTTGAAAGAAATAATTGATTTGCATTCAACTAAGTTAATGTCTTTGTTAGTAAAGTACTAATATATACATTACTGCCCAAAAACATTTGGTCATTTTGTAGAATGAGAAAAAGCTATGCATGAAGTGCTCTAAAAGATTTCATGAATGGTTGAAATACAGTAGCCTTGTTCAAATCCACACAATTTGGGACGAGAGTTTGTATGATTTCCGGTCATTGCTTTGTTTCCTTTTTTTAAACAGTAATTTGAATTTAATTAATAATGCAGTCAAAAGTATAATGGATGCTTGCAATATAATAAAATATTACGATAAATAATAAACTAAAATAATAAAAAATTAGATATTTTTTGAAATGATTAAATTATTAAAAGTTAGGGTCAAGTTAATAAAAAAAAATATATGGTTAAATATTCCTTATAAAGATGAAATGTGTTTTTCCTAAATTATTCATTGAAACTTGCCTCATAAAGGTACATTACTAATTCACATCAAAATCATAAAATAAAGAAGCTTTATTTTAGGTTTAGCCAGACTTTATTTACAATATATATATATATGGGTGATTCTCAAAATAGGGGACAATTTATGTCTTTCGGCATACAAAAAAAATTGAGAGGTTTTCTGTGATTTTTTATATTTAGATATGTTTGTCTTAATATTATTCATTATTTGCACTCAAGAATTAATCATTTTTTAGTTAAAAACACATTAAAATAACAGAATAGATGTTCAAAATGTCATTAGCATGGATGTCCACAGCATCTGTGCCTTGTGTATACTAGCATTTTTCAAGAGTTAATATCATGTTTATAAAATAAAACAAATGTTATTCTTTCTTTAAATTAATCAAGGAGAGGATTTATCCAATAAATTTCTTTTTAAAAATAAAATTATAGTATATAAAAAAAGAATTAAAGTTTGTCCTCCATATTCTATTTTCAAAACAAGATCATACTATAACAGCTGGTTATTAATCAAAATTTCATTTTCACACATGACAATAGCTTAAAAATATTAAGTTTCTCCATGGAAACAAGCAGCCATTTTATCCCAGCCTGAAAATAAAAGCATGTATTGTATTTTAAGAATAGAAGTTGAATATTAGGGGCGTACATCAATTGTATGTCATTAGAATGGATAATAATTTTCATGTTTATTTTATAGTTAAAATTTTTATTTTACTTATTTGCGTAAAACTTTTGTGTTTTAAAAAGCCCCAGAAAGGACTATTGCATTGTGATTATATTATGGCTCATAATCTTATTTAAATTAAAATTTGTCATTAGCATGGACAAATATCAGTGTCATTAGCATGGTCTTTCTGTCCATGCTAAAGACTCCTGTGTGCATAAATGTAACCAGTGCTTATATTATATCCTTTATAAAATTTAATTTTACATATAAATTTAGGTATTACATTTATTATCCCTAAAATATGCATTAAATCTGTCAGAAAATCACTAAGACAGCTTCTTACATTGTTAGTGTCAGAATGTTGCTCATGTAAACAAAGTTTGCTCTTTGGTAATGTTTTTATTCTCCTTATATGTATATATGTAAAAATGGAAACCATTTGCTGAAAAGGAAGGCTAATAAATGTAGAAAAAATTATTTAAACAGGAAGAAAATACAAATTTCTTAATATATTTATACCATGCAATTTGTTTTGTCATTAGCATGGCTCAAAAAATACTAATTATTTTTTTTAAGTTAATTTTTAAATATTTAGCTCTGCTGACTACATGTAAAGTATACCTAATACTATATTAACAACACCTATTTTTTTCAGAAATTTTGCTAACAGTAATTTTTTTTAAGATTTCACTTTTGAAATTGTCCCCTTTTTTGAGAATCCCTATATATATATATATATATATATATATATATATATATATATATATATATATATATCTTGATTAATACATAAATATGTTTGGTAAGAAGATTGTGATTACCAGTGATGTCAGCAATATCTTGAATTTTTTCAGAAATTAATTTATTCTTCCTTGATGAAAAAACATGAATACAGTAATATTAACAAAAATTACAAATTAAAATATATATGGAATTGATATAAACTAAAAACATCAAATGTTGTCCCTATATCTCAAATGAATGTTTCATTGTTTACATCCATAAATTATGTTCGGATTTTAGTGTTGTGGATTTGAGGGAGGCTATTGTATAATTATTAAGTATAAAAAATTGTCAATGATTTAAGTAAAAAAGAATGAGAATAATGATGTTAGACTATTAAATATTGTTGGAAAATTTTGGAAAATGTTCGTCAATTTTTACTTTAACTACCAAAATCTTTCATAAAAATTAATCATAGTTGTAATCTGTTTCAAAAATGATAAACCTTTTAGAAAACATTATTTCTCTTTTAATGATGACATTTTGTATCAGATTTGAAAATCTCTCAGAATTTTGAACAATGCTAATACATTTAAAGTTATAGTTTACAATCTTGTTGATTTAAAATCATCATCTCTCCCAAAAATAGTATATTAAACATTCATGCAAAATTTCAAAATATTTTATAGGTAACTTTTAATCATACTACAAGGTGTCTAAATACTTTGGAACAGAAGTATATATATATTTATATTGCTGCTATATCCAATGTATTATCCCTTTTTTTATGATGTGAGTTATCATTAATTTCCTGCTAATAAAAATTTTCACATTCTTGCCTTAGAATATTTAAGTATGCTACAATTCTATGGATGCTTATAGAATTATTATAATTGTAAAAATGCCATCTATTATGAATTTTTAATAATTGTTATACAGTTTTTAACCAGATATGTTAACCTTTGAAAGTCATCTTTTTATGAATAAGATATGCAAATAATCTTCTTAATGCTAGAAATTTCTCTTAGAAACCATACTAAATGGCATCTCTGCAGCCAGTATGTCCTGGGAAATGTGGAAAGAAAATATAATTCTAGAATATAGTTTTGTATATGTATAATATTTATTTTTCTGCAAGTTTTGTAAATATCCTAAATGAGTGCTGCGATTATTATCAATAAACTTTGTAAAACACCATTATATAATATTTCTGGTTGCATGCTTGCCTTAGTGTTGTGTTATTTTCCAAAATGTTATGTATAAAATGTGAAAATTTTTGTTCTACACATTCACCTTTTGTGCTTGCATTATTATGCTGAATTGGTTATTGCACCAATGCACACTAGGGAAATTATATAGTGCAATGTTTATGAAATTTTATTGATAGAGACACATTTCTTAGGTGCCACTTTAAATTGCATGTTTGTGTGTGTTTTATATTTTATGAGTCTACATACTATAGTCGAACCCGTTGTGACAAACTTCAAGGGACCGAATGTTTTGTTTGTGTTACCCGGTGGTTCATTTTATCCAAATCATTAAAAAAAATTTAGAGTTAACAAAGTGAGTATATTATTAGCCGCTACCTATATATTCAATAATGATGTATTAAGAAAAACATAAAATCTATAAAATATGATCATTACTGAATTAAATTGTCTAAAATCAATTACATCAAACTGACACAATACTAAATAAATTAACTAAAAATGAAGACAAAGAGAAATACAGTACACTGCTAATTATCCGAACAAGTTGAGACTGACAATAGTTCAGATAAGCAAAAGTTGGGATAAATGGGCAGATAATTTAAGGAATGTTCCGACTACACTAAAATTGTTACACTTTATCCAAGCTTAGGATTGCTAACACTATGTGCTGGTATATTTGTAATTGTTTTATTTTTATTTATTTATTGTTGCTGTTTGTTTGTTTACTTTTTTATCATTTAATTTTTTTTTTTTTTTTTTTTTTTTTAGTCATTTTTTGTATTTTAGAGCTTATAATTTAAGCAAAAGAGCTTTTAATTATTGCTTACTTCAAAAGAGACATTCTATTCAATGCTGTCATATCTCGAATTATCCTTAAATACGTTAGCTAAATACCTTAAATATGTTACAAAGTAGCTGTGATCGGAGTAAGGGAAAATGACTGACGGGTGGACGTGTTCTCACCTCAGTAGGACTGGGCGATATCAGAATTTTAATATCGTGATATATCGCTGACCAAATATCGATAATTTTCGATATATCGATATATTTCAATTCATATGTCACTCCATTATAGGGTCATAAATGTAACTGTCTTCTGTATAAAATACTACAAACTCATAATAGTATATATATATATATATATATATATATATATATGTGTGTGTGTGTGTGGGTGTGTGTATGTTAATTATCAAGAAAAATCAAAAATATCAATATCTTAACATATTCCAAGGAACATAAATTTTAATTTTTATGTATTGATTCAAAATATGCAAACCTTTTACCTGCAAATCTGATCTAAAATATGTGTTATGGAAAACTCTTGGAAAGTTAAACATTATAAATCATTAAAATGAAACACGAAAATGTATATAAGACAACAAATAGACATTAGATATATTGAAAGAAAATACTTTAATTACCTTTAAACTTAGAATTTTTTTATTACAATACAAAAAAAAAAATAAATAAATAAAAATAAAAATAAAAAAAATATTATTTTTGCAATTTTGGGCAGTAAGGAACACCTTCTTTTCGTTGTTATAATAAATAATTCTATTATTAGTCAGAATACAAATGAAAGCATTAGAATAATCAAATAATTTTAAGAAAACACGAAATTTCTTTAATAGAGTACAAAGTCCCAAATCAGGACGTTTTGCTAACTACCGTTTTTTTTTTCTTTTTTATTTTAATAATAATGTTGAATTAATCTCTATAATGATCTTTTACTTTTTCGATTTTTTCTAGGATGCTTTTACTTTCGAAACCAGTTTCAAAAATGAAAGTATTCCAGTAAAGAAAAAAAATAAACTTGAAAACAAATATTAAAAAACGGCTTTTGTTGAAAGAGATCAACCTCAGATGTGCAAATCAAAAACAAAAAATAAATAAATAAATAAATAAATAAAAATAAATATATAAATAAACAAAAATATGGAAATGCAAACGAGGTATAAAAAAAAAGGTTAACATTGAGCGGATATTTTTGCATTAGTGAACTCTTGAAATAAAAAGGAGCCATGATATTCAAAATCAAAACTATCCTCATTCTTTTATGAGAGATAAACGGTTCGATTTTTTTTTTTTTTTTTTTTTATAAAAAGGGTTTTGTGAAAGTATCAACTAGTTTTAGTTGTTTAAGTGCGCGAAAAACACATTCAATTGCACATACAAACGAAAAAAGGGGGGGGGGGAAGAAAAACAAAACCTTTTATTCTTTACCATTAAAAGGGAAAAAAATTCATAACTCCTAAGTTAATTTACCGATTTTTTTCAAATTTTCAGCAATTTGCAATAATAGTAAATTAGGCTGTGTCACAAATTTTTATTAAAATATAATAAGTTATTACAAAATTTGAGCGTCTTTTACAAGTGTCCAGTACAGAAGAACCTCAAAGAAAACGTAGGTAACTATCCATCGTTTGTTTTTGTTTATCGAACTCAGCGAAATCGGAACTTAAATGTTTATACAATAATCATATTGTCATCTGCTGTGAATGGGTAATATGTTTTGTCAAGCAGAAAGACACCATCCATAGAGTTTTAGTGATCTTTCGAAATGAAAAGTATTTTCCTTCCTAATTTAAGAAAGATTTTCTTTTTTTTTTTTTTTTTCAAAAACCTTGTACGCAAAACGCTTAAAAATACTAGTATCCAATAAACTCTAAAACTAAGGTGAATCACAATGAAAAAAGAAAAAACTTCCGCTTTAAGTAAAATTTATGCTTAAAATAAATGACATAATAGAATTATCATACATGTAAATTATTAATGTTATTAATAAAAAAATGTAAAATAATATGTGATTTAATATAATTATTTATTAATGCTATTAATAAATGAAAAACAAACATACAAGAAATATCGATTAATTGTGCTCACATTCTTGAAAATATGTCAATCAATTCTGCATTCCGGCTGCAATAACTGTACACAAGCTCACAGGAAAACAACAGTCAGCCACCGATATGGAGTCAACAAATAATTGTATCGGAAATGCCCGATCCTCGAACGAGTGCTTCAACTTCGATTCTCGAACGAACTCCGATAAATAAAGCGGTACATCAGAATAGTAGAATGTTCGCACATATTCCGGTATGTGCGCGACACCAGCGCAAAAAGTAGACGGTTCACCCATATTCCGGTATGTGCGCGACACCAGCGCAAAAAGTAGACTGTTCGCCCATATTCCGGTAAGTGCGCGACACCGGCTCAAAACCAGAAGTATCACGCAAGTGCCGATTACGGCGCGAACATTTGCAAAAGTAAACAACTTTTGCGCCGATAGAGGTAGATTCGGAATTCCGTAACTCCGTAATTCTGAAAGTATGATGAAATACCGTTTTAAACGATATATCGGAAGGATTGAAATCTCAATATCGTTACCGCGGTCTTAAAGAAATATCGATATATAACGATATTACGGTATATCGCCCAGCCCTACACCTCAGAATACCTATTCTAAAAGAGAAAGAATGCAGTTCTTTCTACCCTTTAAAAAAAAAATTAACGCTAATTTGCACCATATTTCACTTGCTGGCATGTATTTTCTTATAAAATTAGAATAGAACTCCTGTTTTCACAACTGCAGAAAAGAAAGAAAAAAAAATCATGGTTAACTGGAAAAAAAAAAATGTTTCTTATAATCGATTATTAAGATTTTTGAGATTCGCTGTAAAAGGAAAAATTAGCATTAAATACAATAGAAAATTGGCGGGACCAAAATTTTTGTTCATTATACCTGTGAGTTCGTTACATACTGGGTTCGCTGTAACAGGGTTTGACTGTATTTTTAAATATTTTCTCATTCTCTATAGTATTTTTAAATATGACAAAAATATTTTTTCCACTTTTAACTAATTTTCATTCTTTAATTATTTCTAAACACTATGTAAGAGAAATACATAAAATATTATAGTAATATGTGAGTTACAGCTTATTTTTTAAAAATGAATAACTGAACCATTAAAGAACATTACTATTTCAAACTGTAAGGTGATTTTTAATTGATAGAGTACCTGTTACTCTAAATCCATTTAAGTTAAATTCATGAGATTGTAAATCCAGATATATCTTTTTAAACAATATGCTAAAAGCAAAACAAAATATTTGTAATATATACAGTCGAGCCTCTATATAACGAAATCCATCGTTCCAGTAAAAAATTCGTTATATAGAGAAATTCGATGTATAGAGAATGATGTTAAAAATCGTATTTAATGTGTAAATTTTGAACAAATATTATTTTTGATCTTTTTAATTAAGAATTTGAAATGTTTAAAAGTAAATATTAACCTAACATTTTATTTCTTAGTTATTTAAGCAGTTTCAAAAAAGAGAACAGACATTTATTTGAAAGCTTAATGAAAATCATATAAGGAAGATTTGCATTAATTTCAGAGGAAGAAATCTGTAATTTTTTGTTGTTTTGATTTTAAAATTGTTATACTCTCAAAAAAAAAAAAAAAAAAAAAAAAAAAAAAAGTTCAAATTTTAGCAAAGAATGAAAAATTGTAGTTAACATTTTCCTCCATTTGAAGACCTCTCTTGCCTCTCATTGATTCCTCTCTTATATGTGTAACAATCCAATTAACTCTGTTTTGAGAAGGATGTTGAAAGATGTGTGGGAGATGGGATGAACTCGTTTGATTTAAAGAACAAGAAAAGAAGTAATATTTTTAAAAAAAAAGAAAGAAAAAAAAACTCAGCACTGAACGATAAATCAAAAATAAGTGATGGAAAATTGATTCCATATGATTTCGAAGCTTATTTAAAACTGAATAAATTAAGACCAATTTATGAAAAAATTCGTTATATGGAGATAGATATTTCGCTATATAGAGACTGTTTTTAATGTAATCATGCAAAAAGGGGACTGTTCCTACTAAAAATTCATTATATAGAAAAATTCGATATATGGAGTTTCGTTATAGAGAGACTCGACTGTATAGAGTTTCCCACAGGTTTAAATAGCGGCAGGGCGCTAATATTCTAAAAAGGACACTTTTTACATTCTTCAGGGCACTTTTTTGATTTTTAAGGGCACTTTTATAGAGTTAAATCTAGAATCTAACAGTTCAAAAAATTGTGGAAAAACAGGAAATTCGTCAAAAAAATAAGAAAAAAAATCCAAAATTTTGAAAAAAAAAAGGTAAATTTTCTTAAAAGATTGCAAAAAAAAACGGCAAATATTGTTAAAAGATCAAAAAAAGGCAGATTTTGTCAAAAGATCAGGGTTCGTTTAAATGGGCCCAACCCGAAAAAACCCGCCCTGGTTTTTTCAGGTACCTCGGTGTTTTGTCATATTGTCCCTCGATTAAACTGAAATTTAAAAAGTGCTTATCTACCAAATGATTAACTGGCACACATGCAGATACACAACAAATTGATAATGATTCCAGTTCTAAAAATAATATGTTATTTTGTAAAGCTTACAACGTAATATATTCAATTAATTGCAACATCTGTTAGTTAGAATATATAGGTCAAACATGTAATCTTTTGCATAACAGAATCAATCAACATAGACAGGATATTTTAAAAAACAACTCTATTAATGTTGAACATATACCGGGTGTCCAGTAAATGACTGACCCATTTTAAAATTAAATAACAAAAAAACGGTTTGAGATAAAAATGCGCGGTTAGCAGTATTGTTATTAGGAGTGGATACAAATGAAACGTTTCCCGTAACAACTTGCGACACAGTCACAAATCCTACAAAACGGGATACAAATGAAACGCCAACCGGCTTCTGCCGTCACAAAGTTGTGATTGTTGTCATAAAAATTTGTTACAGCGCGAGACGCGTAGCAAGCTGTCTCAAGCCGGTAACAATTCCAGAAAACGTAAACAAAATTTGTCGGCATATCACGTAATGCGGCGATTTTTGATCAAATATCAGCAAATATTGGAAAAATAATCTTATTTAAATAGCGAATTTTTTTTTTTTTTTTTTTTTTTTTGAAAGCAAATTTTGCCATATATTTTTAATTTTTTGATATGTAAATTTAAATAACATTTAACAACTTGTGTTGTTTTTTCATTATAATTTATTTACTAATGAAAGTTTGTTTGCTAAACTACAAACAGACAGACAGGGGAAAATTTGTATTGCTTATAACTGAATGATAATTATTATTGATTTGAAATCTTAATAGCTATAAATAATGGCTTGAATTTTAAACCGAAGGTAAGATGCGAGATTAGTTTAATAATTTGTTATGTTAAAAAAAAAAATAGAATTGAAAACAAATATTTATAATTTTTAAATGATGATTATTAATAATAAATACTGTAAAAAGGAAAATATTTTTTTAAATAAAATTACTTCTGTTTTGTAATAATTAGAACAAATCATAATCATACATAACCTTGATATTTAAAAAGTATAAATCTCATATTTATTTATAATTGTATAAATTGTAATTCTACTTTTTTATGACAACAAAGGGTAAAGTGGGGAGGACAGATGTATTTGAGAAGCCATAAAATATATTTTGAAGTACCTAACATATAACCATACAATACAACATATCCAATATAGTCTGCAATTTTTTTTTTTTTTTTTTCCCTTGAAGAATATAAATAGGATATTAATTTAGATTTTGTTTTACTTTAATCAGAACCTTACATGTAAGATTATTTTTAAACATATTAACATAAAATAATACCAAAATGTAACAAAATAAAACATATTAAAGCTCTCAAAACAATTTGGAATAGTTTATTATTTTTGTCATCAAGGGGTGATCATGGTTTTTCACTATACTATAATATAGTATTTTTTTCAATAGTTTAGCATATGATTTTATTAATCTGAAAAAGTAATGAATTTCTAATTAAATTGTTTTTTATATATAAATTATTTCAGGGATATATTTAATCAAACTTTTTAAATTGTTTTGAATGATAAAAATTTACTTTAAAGATTTAATTTATCAAAATAATAATTAAAATGTTATCATTAAATTCTTACTTAATGATACTCACAATAAGGGGGAAAAAACTATCTAGTTTTTATTTATAGCCTGAAGAAAAATATATAAATAAAATTATATGGTGGATAAATGAAATATTTTCACATTCAAAACATTCAGAATGTATTGAAATAATAGATCATGTCTAAAAAAAAAAAAAGAAAAGAAAAGAAATTCAAGCAATGGACAAGGTTTTGGAACAGATGTACTGCCTGCTATCAAAATGTCCAAAAAATACCATTCAATGCATCCAGTACATATTATTGTTATTATTATTATTATTATTATTTTGGGGGAAGGGGGGGGGGTTCAAATATAAATAACCTAATCTAGGATTTTTTTTTTCTTTTAATCACGATTTCATGTACAAGACAATTTTTAAATATATCAATAAAAATAAATAAATAAATAAAATAAAATTCTTCAAAATTTATCAAAAATATCATATTAAGATCCAAAAAATGAGCTTCTATCATATATGTTTACTGAAAAATTGAAACAGTTTATTGTTCTTTTCCCTTCTGTTTAAGATAATTTTTAACACATGAATATAAAAAACTAAATATAACTAAAAATTATCTTCAACGAGTGCTTCAATTCTATTTTTTGTTATGTTTAATTTAAACAAATTGTAAAAAATTAATTTTAAGGGTTTTTTTTTTTTTTTGTTTTTCCAAACTCATTCAAGAACAATTAATTGAATTTTAAAATCTCTCAACAACAATAGATTTTCTCTCGTGTGGGAAATCAAAATGAAATGATTAAAAGTAAATTCATATAAATTAGAAATGAATAAAGGGTGTTCCACTGCACTAGAATAATAATACAGCCTATGATTTTTTTTTTTTTTTTAATTACAAATCTAGAATGAAAAAGTATGTTTCGAATTAAGTTTTTATCTAAAATTTCTTCCATTTTTTTAATTTTATGAAATTTAAGATTTGTTTGCTTTCATATTTATAAAGAACATTTCTTTCAATTATTAAAATCTTTAAAACGTCTTATACAAATTTCATAATATTTGTTTTTTTTTTTTTTTACACTTAAGAAAATTTCATAAAAGGCAAAGGTAAAAAACTGTGATAATAAATTATCCTGCATGAAATACTACCATTATACTCAAAGGTGGATCCCAGATGTGAAAATACAACCCCCCCACCCCACCCCTCTATACACACAAACTAAATCAATAAAAATAGCTAGAAAAGTATTCTTTTTGTATGCACAATCCCTTCCACCTTCACCCAATTATTTTACTAATAATTATATTGATTTTTTAAAATAAAAATTCACTATCATAGTCAGATTTTATTATTTTAGCTTTGATATTTATTAACAAAATAGCAAAAAAAATATTGTGTTTTTTCAAGTAACTGTAACAGATTTATTTTGTACCTTGTAGAATTCACTAGAACGCAACCTCCATTTATTTAAACTCATTGCAAACCAGGGTTGTTTAGTTTAAAAAAAAAATTTTAACTATTCCACAATGTTTTGATTTATTTTACACATTGTTGATAAATGCAAAATCCAAGTTACACAGAAGCTACAAGCAAAGTTTTAGAAAAATGATAAATTAATAAATTTCTAAAATGACAAACATTTTTAATCAATCTAACTTTTTGTACAAGCTATAAATCTACAGGGCAGAATAATTAATTTTTAGCAGACTTATCTCATCAGTCATCATAAGACATAGTGAGTCTAGTCTGGGTTCTGTTAGTATGCATGTAGAATGCAAATTTCATGCGTTGATGAACATAACTGAAGTTCTAAATAAAACACATTAATTATGTAAATTTAGCAAAGATAAAGATTAAAAATATGCAATGTTTACAAAAAAAACTGTTTTCCTTTGAAAACACAGATTTACAGTTAATAACATAAAGTTACATTTAATATTTCAGTCAAGCTTTGAAAGAAAATTTTCTTGATTGGAGTATAAATTGGTTAAGTGTAAAAATAGTAAAAAAAAAAAAAAAAAAAAAAAAAAAACTTATGATATTGAAGTCGAATAAGAAGATATTGAAAAAATTGGTGCTATTGAAGCACCTTTTACATTTAACGATTTAACTTAAATCTTCTATTGCATAACTGAACCCACTACTTATGCAAAAAAAAAAGGGAGGGGGGGGAGGAAAAAACAGTTAGGCATGCTATGCGGGTATACTGTGCTTTATTATATAGAGATGTAAACAATGCCTAGAAGCAGCATTTTTGTTTATACAAGAAGTTGGGGGGGGGGGGGGAGGCCTAAACTATATGAGCCATTTTTATAAATATATAAGCTTTCAAAAGCTTTTTTCAGGGAGGGGGGGGATTTTATTTACAAATTTAAATACATTCAAAGAAATACCTTTGGAAAAAAAAAAGGTAAAAAGTTCATTTTTAGTTTCTCTTAATGAAATACTTACTACTCAGAACGTAACACATTCTACTCACCATGTAAATATTTTGATTCTTTAAATATATTACTCATCTTGATAAATTCATAATTAAATAATAATATTTCTTTCTACTCTTTAAGCAAGATTTTTGTGATTTTTTAAAATTCAAAATTTAAGTTTAAAAGTACAATTTTAAATCAAAATATCCTTCATTAAATCATTAAAGTTAATAATTAGAAAAACTTATTTAAATTTATCTGAAAAAAAAAAAAAAAAAATCATTCACTTGGTTAATCTGAACTGTTTTAAGCATATAAAAATATTGTTATATAGTAAAACAAAATAAACAGAAATCTAATTTAAAAATGTGAATGTACTTTTACTTTTGAAAATATTAAATAAATAAATGTCTAGTATTGTATGAGCATTCTCTTTACTAATAATAGCTACAATTTTACAAGTATCCTATCTATTTATTACCTTAACTTACACATTCTCTACTTATGATTTCATTTTAAAATGTTATGTTCAGGAGTAGGGAAATACATAATTTTATTCGCCACTGGCGAGTGAATTCTCTGATAGATCAAGTACATTTTTAGGTAATCTTCGAAAATTCCAAACTACAGAGATATGCCAAAAAGTTTTTTTTTTTCTCTTCTAGTTAGCTTATCTTTCTCAACTTTCTAAATTACACGATACAAAGTTTTATTCTATATTAAACTTTTCTTTCTTATATATATTTCTTAATTTTATGTATTAAAAAAACGAAAATGCATTGTAGTAATAGAAATTTGCTATGTTTACAGTGACATAACTTTTTTCATAACATTTTTCAACTATATGTTGCATTTTGCTGGGTGGTAAGATTTTCCGAAAATTCTCCACTTATGGTTATGCTTGATTTTAATAACTTAAAAAAGCATTTCCCACTTTTAACAGTTACAATGTATTTTTGAACAAACATATTACAAGATATCTTGATAAAGATTTAAAATAGGTTTTTTTTTTTTTTTTCTAAGTTCACTTAAATCATTTATTAATAGGAACATTTGAATTATGATTAAAATCAACAAATCCTGTCCCCCAAGTAAAATATTTATTATAACACTAAATATAATGAATGAATAAATATAAACTTTTTTCTTTAGCCTGTCAAAAAAAAATCGCCATAATGTTAGGTTGGTAGGAAGGGATGAGTATTGATGTAGTGGAATATTGAATTAGGGACTAAAAGCTTTCTAGAAATCTAACTTGCAAGCATTTTATTTCTTGCAAATGTATTCAGTACTTTATTTCTTAACGTTTCACAGAAATCATAATCATAATAATACATCTCCCACTTTTATAGCTTAAAATGTATTTTTGGACAAACATAATATCTTTTACAAAATATCTTACATTGATTTAAAAAAAAAAATTATTGCAAAATCAATTTAAATATATTTTTTTTATTAGTTGATATAAATTATGATTAAAATAAGCTAATCCTGCCACTTAATTATAATGAATTAATAAAAAATATGAACTTTTTCCCTTACTCCATCAAAAAATCACTTTATCATTGCTGAGTAAATCGATTGAATTCCTCACCCCCAAGCAAACACATTTTGGTTATTTAGTTTCACTTTCAGAAGCCTACAAACTTCAGCATCAAGACAAGAAAACCTTCAATTTGTTTTTGTAAGCAATTTTTATTACATTGCACAATACTTAATAAACAATAAATTACTTTCTGGCTTTCTCTCAATCAAAACTGCATTTTTCTGTATACTATTGCATAAATAAAAGTTGCATAATTTATTCTTATAAAATGCACAAGTCACGGAAACTCAATGCTCCTCAGTTATTCAAAGAAGAGATTTAAAAATACTTGATGCTTTCATTTTTTTCCCATGATTATACTTTCAAAAGAGAAAATAATATTTTACGATTTATGAAAGCTCAATCCATATTGTTTTCAGATAACAATCTGCATTATATTAAATTATTATAAGCATTAAATAAATAATAATTTTAAAGTAATCTACAAATTAAAAACTGATAACTTAATCTACTAACAATGATCATTTGAATGTTCAAAATTCCCACATTGCATTTTATTTTATTTAATTCTTCTAAATTGCAAAATGTATTGTTATTAAACAATGCTAAAGTAAAAAATTTCTCCTGCAACAGCAAGATTTTTCAGCTGTGAAATAATAAAAATGCATATACCTTACTTCCTACCTATTTAACAAGTGCTTACTTGGCATATAACATATTCCATAATGGAATATAACAATATTAAAGACTTGCTTCTGGTGCTGGAGGTTCATTTCTTTTATCTTCGATCAAAAATAGAAAAAAACTGAATTTTTATTGCCAAAGTATGTGACATATTTAATCAACACATACATGAGGCAATATTTATTCAGGCAAAAGTTTGTTTAGCAAGAAAATACTCAGAACAATACACTTCAATAATCAGTATGCAGTCACTCTGGAAGAACCTTTTCACAATAACTTCATTTAGATTGTAAAATTTAAATCATTTTATGCAACAAAATTCTCTCTCTCTCTCATCTCATGTCTTCTCATGAGCATGAAGATAGATATAGTAGAAGGAGATCAAAGACGGCGCTTCCACTTTCGTCCCTAAAGTCTTTCCGAGTCTGGCTGGCATTTCCGGCAGTTTGGCAGCAGATGAAATCTAGCGCCCCCTACGTCCCGCTTGCAGATTAGTCGAGAGCAAGGAGCTTAAACCATGGAGAAGCCGTTGTTCCGCGTTTTTGAAGCTAATGACCACGCCCCCTCATACACCCAAAACATTGGATCTCCTAATAGGAAAATGTGTAAATTTTCAAATTCAAAAGCGCCTTATTTAGATATTTTTTCTCATTTTCCGTATTTTTCTTTAGTTTAAGCTAAAGCTATAGCTTTAAGCATAACTTTTATTTTTGTTCTAAGATGTTTTCACTCTTTTTTTTTTTTTTTTTTTTTTTTAAATAATCAATATTCTTTTAAGCAAGTGTTGGTGGTTGGACACAGATCGTAACAAGATAGTTAAATTTTACAGAAGACTCTTGAAAAGTTGTTAAATTCTTCAAAAACTAAATCTGCTTGAAAATTCTAAGAATATTGGATATTTTTTTAGCAGTGGGGTTTTTACCATTTAAGACATTTTAGAAACACAAAAAATAACATGGTCTTTTCTGTACTTCCCCTAATAAAAAAAGTCCATAGTTTTTTTAATGCCTTTTAATCTTAATGTTATTTTAAATCAGTTTTTTTTTTTTTTTTTTTTTTTTTTTTTTTTTTTTTTTTTAATTAAACCATGACAGATTTTGAGTTAAATTTGAAAATTCAGAAAAGGACAATTATCCTTCATTGGCCTCTTGCAGCTTTCTATTAAAAAAAAAAAAATCTTTACAATATACAGGTTATTAAGTCTAAAATTCTCATAATAAAAAAATATATATATACTATACTTTCAATAACAGGAAAACAAAATTTAATTATTCTAATCTGGTTCTGGAAAACTTTGTAAAATGTACCTTTTCTGTGTGAATAAAATTTGACCTTAAACTTAAGAGATATAAATATTACTAAGCCTTTCTTTTAAAATGAAGAGATTGCTGAGATCTATAATACTTAAATAAGTAAAAAAGATTGTATATAATATTAAAAATTTTTGAGCCATTCTTAATTTTTAAGATTTTGAGTAGCAGTGCATATTTATAAGAAAGAGAAAGTGTCTACAAATTTGCCTAATTCTGTATTTTTCATTTCAAATTTTTTTTTTTTTTTTTTTTTTTTTTTTTTTTTTTTTTTTTTTTGGGGGGGGGGGGGGTTTGATAGCCTTAATAAAAATAAGCTTTGCAAAAACAATTTTTTCATAACAGAAATCGATCTATTAAGTTTGAAACATTTTTGTTTATATTGTAGGATATTTTTCTCATTATCTGTTTAAACAAGAGAAATTTTAATATTTTTTAAAATCGCATTCTTACTTCTAATGTTTGTAGAATGAGTGAAAATTGCATTAAATCTAATGTTACAATGTTAGCCGTTTAATAAATATTAAGATTGATATGAAATAAAAATAAAACTTAGTACATGCTGAAACAAAATACTTCTTCCTAGTACTTCCTAGTAGTATAAAAAATATTTTTTTACAATAAAAATATTAAACTTCAAATATAACCAGTTTTTTTTTTTTTTTTTTTTTTTTTTTCAAGTATAATCATAGCAGTGTTGAATTCAGGGGGTGGCCCGTGGGCGACATTACCTTCCGGAATTATCAAGTGTAACCCTAGGAAATTTTAGATTTTGTGTTTTCTACGGTAAAAAGTGTAATCCCCCCCCGGAACTCTTTTGTGCCCCCTTCCCTAGAACCACAGAAGTCCCTCCCGGAGAAAAATGTCTGAATTCAACACTGTAATCATAGTAAAAAACATATTTTTTTTTCACTTGGTGTTTAAGAAGTATGTATGAAAAAATATCTGAAATTTTACGATAAAAAACAAGATAATATGTATAAACAATCTTCTATAAACGTAAAATCGTCGAAGAAACCTGATCCGGACTCTAAAATTATTTTTATTCAAAATTTTCGGAACTCATTTTTCAGTGTTTCGCTATGCGTTCTTCAATGTTTTGGGTGTATAAGGGGGCGTGGCAGGCCTCACTTTCCTAGCATTGCGTAGCGGAGCGTTGTCTCCTCCATTAGTTTAAGCTCCTTGGTCGAGAGACCAGTCAAACAAGTCATGTGATCGAAAGTCAGTGCAGCATCACTAGCGCCACGCTATGCACCGGGCAATACTTTGGGGCTAAGTTCGGTTGGGAAAAGCCTATCTTCTCGGTTCTCCTTCTTTTATTCTATCTTCATGCTCATGAGATAGTGTTGTGGTGTATATGGCGCGTAGCGCCATTTATACCAACTTGATCCTTATGCAACAAAATTATCTTCGCAACGTGATTTATTTATAAACAATCCAAAGGCTACTAGCCAATCAAAAGAGCCTATCGTTGAAAATAATCGATACACGGTAACAACTTTGTTACGCCGCTATCTTCATTTGTTACGGTCACAAGTGTTACTTTTGTATCGCCGTTTTCATGCCCGTTGCAAATTTCAGATTTGTTACCGTCACCTGTTACAGCGTGAAACCGTTTCATTTGTATCCACTCCTTAGAATATCAACAAATTTTAAAGTACGAACTTCCTTAAAATAGTTCGAATTTCAGCCAAAAGATGGCGCTGGCTGCATCAGGCTGCAGAAATAGAGTCTCTTTTCTTCTTTTCAAGCTCATGATCTTTCCGGCTCATTTTCCAGAGTCGAATCTGAGTCGAAGTGTTGAATCGACTCTCCACTCAACTGCAGAAATAGGGTTTCTTGGTGGGAACGAGATTTAAAATAACATTTAAGATTGAACTATGATCAATTTAATATTTCAATGTTTAGCATCAATTGCTTTTTTTGCTTGCTTTCAATTGCTGTTTATTGCTTTTTTTTACGGATATTCGGTATTACACTACACAAATATAACTTCAAAAATTGTAATCTACACAGTAAAAAATTTGATTCTTTTGCTACATGTCACTCCCCCACTTTTATAGACTATATTTCTTTTGACCCATGAGAATGCTCCATAATTGGGTGAAGTAATCGTTTTCTATAAAAGCAATGGAGTGACGATGCTGCAAAAGCGTCAATTTTTTTACAGCGTAGGCTTTTAAAGCAGATTCGTATTTCAACTCATCGAATCCAAAAGGAAAAATAATGTAAAATTTGAAAGAAAGGATCGGGACGGTGGATACTGCGTTGGCTTCTGAAACGTTTTCAATAGCTTTTGTCTCATGTAATTTTAATAAAACTAGAAGTAAAAGAAACGAAACTTTATTTGAATAAAAAGTTTCCATAAAAATGTTTTGCCATGAAATTGTCTATAGATATTTTAGTTTGTTTTGGCTTATTTTATGTTAGCTGATTATCTACACGCGGAATATAGGCTGGAAAAGGGTGGGATACCCTCAGTGGGGTCTTTCTAAGGGAACCTAACCCGTATTTACACAAGGAAATCCAATGTTCGAAAAAAAACACGGCAAACTCCGAACAGTTAGGCCGACGGACGCGATTGGGTTCAAACCCAACACCTGCCGTCTACCAGTTGAAACGTCAGAACTTATTGTTTACTGGTGGGGCCATAGATATTTTAGATATAACTGAATGGCTACTTATTTTTGTTCAATTTTATAAATGAAAATATTACAAAATAAATTGAACATTTGCATTTTTCATACATATTTTTAAAAAAGATAACAAATCATATTTTTAATAATATTCCTTATTTCAAATCAGATACAGGAGATATTTTCAGAATGTTTTTTTCTCGTTCTTTTCTCTACAGAATAATTTAAATAGGGGGGGGGGGGGTGAGGACGAAAATATATTTCAAGATCTATGATGCTTTTTGTAATGAAGTTTTGAAATGGAGTGACCATAAGGATATAAAAACAGGTACTTTTTTTTCGTTTTAAACATCCTTTCATTTCAGCATAAATACGTTTGCTATTCTGGGTGGGGGAGGGATGTGTGTGCAAAAGACATCTTATAATCTCTCATGGCTTTCGTAATAAAATTTTTAGATATTTAAATGACAAAATATGAATATAAAGTAGGAATGAATTCGGTTTTCTGAAAAAATAATATTTTATTTTAGGCAGGCTTTTGTCTTAGCAGGTAATTTTGCATGTTTCTTTCTACTTCAGGATCAATATTTTTTTATGTTTAAATTATTATTGTTGTCGATGGATTCTTTTATTGTAAGATTTAAAAAAATCAATGTGCCGATTTATAAGTAATTGACCCGTTTTTTCATAGACAGGGGACTTGGGAACGCTATTTGCATACCATTGTTTTAAACATTTAACTGATTTGCCCCTACAACGTACTAGCAATAATAGTTTTCTTCTTCCATCACTTAAAGCTTTCTGACACTACTAAAAATTTTAAATGCGATTTCATACTATTTAGTAAAGAAACATTTAAATTAAATCTGACGATTATTTTAGCTTAAGAAAACTGGCGTTTATCCCATATTTTCAATTTACTGTACATAAAAAAGAGAATCAGTTAAGCGATTAAAATAACATATTCCGAAGAGAATTTTGAAACATTAAAGAACATCCTTTAAATTAATTCAAATGTTTCTAGAATTGTTAAAACTATTTTTAGGTTTTTCAATAAATGTTTGCATATCATAAGTATTTATTTATAGATTGATACACCTTTGGTGATGTTTTACAGTGATTTTAAACTAGTTTCTGTAGTTCCCCGTGCTATTTGTCTGAGGAGGTTAATACAATAGACATATTTCACTCTTAAATGTTATTTTAAATCTCGTTCCAACCAAGAAACCCTATTTCTGCAGTTGAGTGGAGAGTCGATTCAACACTTCGACTCAGATTCGACTCTGGAAAATGAGCCGGAAAGATCATGAGCTTAAAAAGAAGAAAAGAGACTCTATTTCTGCAGCCTGATGCCGCCAGCGCCATCTTTTGGCCGAAATTCGAACTATTTTAAGGAAGTGCGCACTTTAAAATTTGTTGATATTCTAATAACAATACTGCAAACCGCGCATTTTTATCTCAAACCGTTTTTTTTTTTTTTTTTTTTTTTTTGTTATTTAATTTTAAAATGGGTCAGTCATTTACTGGACACCCGGTACATTTCCGGCACCATAACTTTAAAAATATAACTATCAAAATCTTAAGTATGCATAAACATCTAAATGATAGATTACTTTATGAATCAATTTATATTAAATCTCGTATTTCTTTATACCCATATGGTCTAAATTCTAAATTATTTAATCGTACTAACATTGTCTTTACTAATACTAATAATTATGAACATTATAGTAGTACTTGTGCAAATTTAAATCATTCTGCTAATAAAAAAACTACACGTACAACAAGAGGTAAACATAAGGATAATAATCAATATATTTCCAGAAATGAGATCAAACAAAAAATAATTAATATGGAATCTGAATTTAATAATTCGTATCAATGGTTGGACATTAGGAAACACATTTTTTCAATAAAAAAGAAACATCTAAATTTATATTATTTAGTATTTCTACCTATTGATTTAACTTCACATTTTAGAGATATTTACTTTGATTTATTATACTATAGAATTAATCTTCTTAATGTTAAAATTTCTAAAAATACATATAAAAAAACTAATAATACTCAACTCATAATTACTTTTACTAATAATGTACTTAATAAAATAAATCTACATAATATTATTAATGCTAAAAATAATAATTTCCCTCTAAACAATTTTTCTATACATAAATCATTCAAATATAATGTCACACTTGGACGTAAGATATTTAATTACAATAAATTTTCTAAATTTTTAACCAATAATACTAATTATCCCTGTTATTGTAATGATTCCTGTTATAGTAACTTCGTAAATAAAGATCATGGTCACATTATTACTGGGTACATTAATATTGTTGAAAATGATTCTTTACGCAATTTAACGGCTAATGGTACTAAATATTGTGTTCCTTCATGTCCTAATATCAAATCAATCTTAAAACAGTTTAATTTAGATTTAGATCTTTTTATTTATAAAATTTCGATAGACTACAATAAGCCTCTGGCCTATTTCACTGAATGGAAACTTAATATTTTAGATAAATTAAATATTGAACTTTATAGGAATATCGATACCTTTAATTTAAATATTAAATGATTAAATAATGAAATAAAAAAACTTACAAAATAAATTTCGTATAACATATGTTGATAAATCTCCTAACAGCTATGCATTAATTTGTAAACATTATTACTCTATATTATTAAATCAAGCAATAAATACTACAGTGAAACCTCCAAATAAGGGACACTCCGAATAAGAGATACCTCTATTTAAGGGACAAAACTTCCGGTCCCAGTCCCTTGGTATAGGACGTATAATATATTTACCTCTGAATAAGGGACACTCAATTTAAGGGACAGTTGAAAATGAGATCAAAAGGATTGATTTTTGCATTTCAGATAATGAAATATATCTGTAATGAAAATGAAGATGCAGATTTTTGTGAATTCATCAAACAGACAGACAATGATGTGAATACAGTGGCATACGACAAACTCAAAGATTATTTATTTACCCACAATTCTGATTCAACATGTTTATCGCAATTCAAAGTATTGATGAAAATTTTCAGTGGAGAATGAAAGAAAAATTATGAAATAAAGAACTTTACAGATGCTTTTAGGCCGTTTTCAAATCCAAAAGAACAACTTTTATGACATAAGTTTTAATTAATTTGTTTTTGGAAATGCCTGAAAAAAACCTGCATTGTTGTTCAAAAAATATGTAATTGTTTTTTTTTTGGTGCAAATACAAGAATTTTTTTCAGGAAATATTGTCAAAGTGTACGCTTTGAACTCAATTTCCACGCGAAAGAAATGTAACGACTCGAGAAAATGTAAAACACGTCTTTGTCACGTGATCAAAATCGCTTATAACTCAATAGGTAATTTATTTATCAAAAAATTGAAAACAGAGTTCAATTCCAAATCGCTCCCATAGACAAACGTTTCAATTTTATACTTTTCTGTTAAAAAACGGATTTGTAAATTTGTCAAAATATTTTCCCATTGAGAAGAGCAGTTGAGATATTTGATGTCTTAAAATATGCAAAAAAATTAATACTTTTTATTTTGTTGTAAATACTGCTGATAATGTTGAACTAAAATTTATAAGTATGCTAAATAAACATTTGAATGGTCTATACTGAAAAATTGAAAATTGCAAAACAATCCCTTTTTACTGATTACTTCAAGTAAAATTCTTTCAATTATTTTTATCCATTTTGCATGTATATTGTTTGCATAAAAATATAAATCAATAATTCTACAAATCATTTAATGCTTTAGTAATTAATTGAAAATTTTAATTAATTCTCTTTTCTTCTTTTTACCTGATTAAAATGATATATGCAGTAAAGGTACATTTAAATTTTCTCTTTAATGTTTTGTAATTTTTAATTCCTTCTAAACGATTAATTAAAAATAATATAAAAACTCCGAATAAGGGACACCTCTATTTAAGGGACAAAAGTCCCAGTCCCATAGGTGTCCCTTATTTGGAGGTTTCACTGTAGTTCAAATTTCATTAAAACAGATATTGATACTATTATTAAAAACAGACATATAGCTCAATATTATAAATTACTAAAAATAAAAAATCATAATTATAACTATCCTTATATTGTGGTTATTCCAAATTCCATAAAATTCCTTTAAAGTTTCATACTATAACTATTGATTGTAATACTTATAACAATAATGCAAGTAAAGAATTATTAACAATATTTACAAAAATGCTAGATATTGCTAAAACTAATAATAAATTCTGTAGTATAAAAAATTGTTCACATCTTGTAAATAATATTAAAAATTTACAAAACATTAAGTACATCAAAACATTTGACTTTAATGATTTATTTAATACAATTGATATCACAGATATGTTCAGAATCATTAATTTATTATTCAAGGAATATAGGAATTCTCTTAACATACATGTCTCTTTATCTTACTTCAAATCTTTAACAAAATTTATTCTTTATCATAATTATATATTATTTAATAATACAATCTTTAAACAAATAGTAGGTCTTCCACTGGGTGGGATTGTATCATCAATCTGTGCTGATCTCTACCTACATTATTATGAATGTAATACTTCTATTGTAATTGTTTTTTATATAGGTATCTTGATGATATAATAATCTTATATTCTAAAAAACCATCTAACTATTCTCTGCCAATCGAATACCATAAAAATTTAAAATACAGTTATAATGATATGCTAAATAATAAAATTAACTTTCTCGACCTTAATATTACTCTTTCTGATAATAAAATTCTATTTGATATTTATGATAAACGTAATGATTTTCCTTTCAAAGTAAACCTCTTTACTCATTATAATTCTTGCCTTCATAAATCTGTATATATCAATATATTACTTAATTTTACCCATAGAATTAAAAATATTTGTTCACTTAAAAAGCATAATTTAAAAACTGCTCAAGAAACTGCTATAAAATATGGTTATTCTTTACATTTGGTTAAAAAAAATATTATCTGTATAATCATTTATATAGTATTAACTGTCTATATTCACCTCAACCAAATATTGCAAACATTTAAATGCTAATTTATGCAGCACCATATGATGTTATTGTTAAGAACTCCTATAATCTTTAATATGTAATAAGTTATTACACGATCTTAAAAAAAATTAACATAGTGCATAAAAAATGTTTAAAAAATTATAAAAAAATAAAAATTGTACAAAAAAATAAAAAATGCAAAAAAATAAAAAATATGTATAATAGGATGGATGGGTGGGTTAGATGTTAGATTACGGTGGAGGGCGGTGTTGTCTGGATAATACGCAATGGTTAATTATTATATATTAAAAAAAAATACTTTACACATAGAATTAAAATTTATGTTTACCTAACATTAATATGCATAACTTAAAAATGATCAAGTTATTCAGATAAGATATGGTTGTCTATTGCATTTGTCTTAAAGAAATTATTTGTAAAATATTAGAATAGAAAATATTCTTGGAAAATTCTTAGCTTTTAAATAATTTATTTTATTCCAATAATATTTCTTTTAATAATAGATGGCAGCACCACCAGTATATAATTTAATTAATATATTAATCATATAGATGGCAGCACTAAAACTTTTTTTTTGTGTGTTTGTACTAGAAGTTGTAGCAGAATTTTTTAGTTAAATAATTAATACAGTAATATTAATAATTGTTCAAAAATATAATACTTCTAACAGTAGCAATTATTTTTTTCTAAATGTAGTATGAATATTATAGTATAATATATGATCTACTAATTTTTATAATTATTGTTACAATTTTAATTTTATTATCTATGTGACTATAACTTTAACTGTTACAGAGTCACATGTCATTTATATCTACTTTAATTCTTAACTGAGATTCATTTGAACTACAGATCATGCTAGGATATAGGTCTGGTAAATATTTTAGTATATATATACTTTTTTAAGAAATATTATATTATTGTTATTATGTCATATTGTTTTTATTTTCTTCAATGAATATCTTTTTTCCAAATTTGTAACAGTAAATAAAGTCCAACCAGTCGGGTGCATTGTGGGACGAATTTCTTAGCTTTTAGCACGTCCCATAACAGAAACTGGTTGGATGCGTTTGCTTTTTCATTAAATTATCAGATGCACCCCTGATGAATATTTAATGAAAAAGCCTTCTAATGTCCATTTATCCATTTATCTTTTATTATTTTGGTAATCTGCCTTCTATTTCACTTCAAACTTCAAATGTTTTCAATAAGATGATTGTAAAAATACTGGTTTTATTGGTTTATTGCAGTGGGCAGCCAGAATTCGGTTCTAGGGGGGGGGGGTGAGTTTCTGATAAAGAGGATTGCAGGTTACTAGAATCGCTGGTTAATGGAATCAGTACTAATTAGAATATTCACTGTACAATGCTTAAATTCAAAAAGCATCTGTGTGGCAGGAAATCATATTTTTTTTAGCATGATGAGTCTCAGAAAAGTGATTTAGTTCAAATAACCAATTTTTACTTAACTAATCCATCTAATATGCACTTTCACAATTTTAAGTAGAATTTTCGTCATTTAATTGAATCACTTTATTAAATGAAATCTGATTCAATAAAGCGGCAAATTCCTAAATGTGCCAAAGAAATGCACAAAGGTTTGGCTTTGATTCATATAAGCGGCAATTATATCGATTTTTCTTAGCGCTGGGATGGGTTTTAACCCCAAAACCACCCCCTTGGCTGGGCCACTGGTTTTTTGAATGGTAATATCTGAATTACTTTGGTTGTATTTATAAAAGTATATATATACAGTGGCGCCGACTTCCGGGTCTGCGGGTCTGCCGCGCAGACCCTGAAAAATTTCTGCAGACCTTGCAATATCTTGGCAGACCCTGAAAAATGCCAGGTATGAGATTTTTCCGCGAATTCGCGATTTTCCGCGTTTTTTTTTTTTTTTTTTTTTTTTTTTTTTTTCCTTTCGCTATTTTTGCCGTTTTTCGCGGGAGTGATTTGTTCCGAAATTTCAGATAGTATGTCATCAATCCGGAAATTCGGAGATAAGATCACGAAAAAAAACCTCAATTTTGTCAAAAGATCGCGTAATAAACGTGAAGTGTCGAAAAATATCGGGGGAAAATTGCCAATTTCGTCAAACGCTCACGGAAAAACACCAATTTCGTTAAAGGGTCCCGAAAAAACATCGATTTTGTGAAAGAATCGTGGAAAAAAACACGAAAATCGTCAATAAGATCGCGGAAATTTTTTTCAAAAAGTAGTGTGAAAAACATACATTCTGTCAAAGAATCACAGAAAAAAAATGTGAAGAAAAAATGTCCGAAATGTGAAATTCGTTCTAACTCTATTCGTTCGTCTAGGGGAAACGCAAATTCTGTCAAAGGAGCGAGAGACAATGCGGATTTTCGCAAAAGACCGCGGAAAAATACGAATTTCGCAAATAATAGCGGGGAAAATGCGGACTCTTTCAAAGAACCGCAGAAAAAAAAAAAAAAAAAAAAAGCTTATTCTGTCGAAAAATTGCGATTTTTGGCACAAAGCCTTAATAAAAACGTGGTAGCGAATTTTGCCAAAAAATAGTGATGAAAACGCAAATAATCTCGGAAAAACTTTATTTCGTTTAAAGATAGCTGGAAAAAAGGAAATTCTGTCAGAGGATAGTGAGAAAAACGGGAAATTCGGCAAAAAATTGCGAGAAAAAATGCAAATTTCCAAAAATCACGAATTTTAGCAAAATAGAGTTAAAAATTCGAATTTTGCTCAAAGATAGCAGCGAAAAAATAGAAATAAAATGAAAATATGATAAAACTAATAATTTCATTTATTGTAATTTATACTTCTATCTTCAATGTAATTTGTATTGCAGTATTCTTTGACTTTTTAAAAAATTTCTTTTAAGATACTTTTATTTGATTTGATATTTTTTCCTGAGATGACTGAGCAAACTGTTATTTTCAGGTGTAATAAACTAAAATTTTTGTCTCATACCCATTTTTCTGCAATTTATGTGTTAAACTAGGGATGCGCAACCTGTGGCCCGCGATGGGTTAACGTTTCGCCCGCGAATTCCGTCAATTTACAATTGGAAAAAATTTCAATTTTTCTGCATATGTTGCAGGAAAAAATCGTAAATTTCATCACTATCGGGGAAAATATAAAATTTTTTCACTTAAAAATCGCAAATTCCATTGATCAGCATGAAAAAATCGCGAAATGCATTGATCATAGGCGGAAAAAGCGAATTTTACATATTTGTCGATATGGCTCGGAAAAATCGCAAGTTTCGCTCATCAGATATGGAAAAATCGCGAATTTTGCCCATGAAGCTCGGAAAAAAAATTCCCCGATCGGGCACGAAAAATTCGCGACTTTTGTCAGGCGGACACGAAAAATTGCACATTTTGTTGATCGGGCAAGAAAACAATCTTCAGTTGTTTATGATGCTTGAAAAAATTGCAAATTAAATTCATCGGTTACAAAAAAGCATGTTTTCTTGGTTTATCGCGTGAAAAAACGCAATTTCATTGATCGAACATAAAAAAATGTCAATTTTGTCGATCAGGGACCAAAGAAAAAAAAAAAAAAAAATCGCAAATTTCTTGGATAGGCACGGAAAATCGGAATTTGACGATGTCACTCAGAAAATTTTTAAATTCTGTTAATCGGCTACGAAACAATCGTCAATTTCTTCAATTTATCAAGATAAAAAATCGTGAGTTTCTTCTTGTATAAAAAAAAATGCAGATTTCATCAGATTTAGTACAAAAATCGTGAATTTTCGTTGACCGGGTGCGGAAGCTTGCATATTTCGTTAATTGAATGAGGAAAAAGTGCGAATTTTATTGATTGGATTCCAAAAAATCGCAAATTTCGTCGGTCCGAGACGAGAATATTGCGAGTTTTGTTGATCACACATGGAAAAATTGCTACATACATCAATCAGGCTCTAAAAAATTCTAAATTTCGTCGATCGGGTGCAGAAAAATCGAGAAATTTGTCGATCATGCGAAGAAAAATCGCAAATTTCGTAGATCCACTTCGTAAGAATTGTGAATTTTGTCAATTAATCGTGAAAAAAAAATCAGGAATTTCGCCGATCTGGAACGGAAAAATCGCAAATCGATTAGCTTTGTAAAAATCACAAGTTTTGTGGATCAGCTTTGTAAAATACGCAAATTTCGTCGATCGGCTTTGTAAAATAACGCGAATTTCATCGATCAGGTGAGGGAAAATTTCGAATTTCGTCCATCGGACACGGAAAATGTGAATTTTATTGATTATGCGAGTAAAAATCGCGAATTTCGTCGATCATCTTTGTAAAAATTGCGAATATCGGCGATCAGATTCGTAAAGATTTCGAATTTTGTTGATTGGGAACGGAAAGATCCTGACTTTTTTCAAACAGGCTCGGAAAAATCGCGAATTTCGTCGATAAAGCACGCGATAATTGCAAATTTCGTCGATCAAGCTCGGAAAAATTACTAATTTCGTCCATGAAGCACGAAAAATTGCGAAATTCGACGATCATGCGAAGGGAAATCGTATTTTATCGGTCATGCACAGAAAATTCCGCGAATTTCGTCGATTATTTTGTAAAAATCGCAAATTTCGTTGATAAGGTGCTAAAAAATCACAAATTTCGTCGATCGGCTTCGTAATAATCGTGAATTCCGTTGATCAAGAAAAAATCTCGAATTTTTTCGACCATGTGAAGAAAAAATTGCGATTTTCATCAAAAGGTGCAAGAAAATAGTGAATTTCGTGAATGAGACGCGGGAAAATATGAATTTTATTGATTACGCGAGTAAAAATCGCAATTTTCGTCGATCGGCTTTGTAAAAATCGCGAATATCGTCGATCGGATTCGTAAAAATTTCGAAATTTGTTAATTGGGAGCGGAAAGATCCTCAATTTTTTCAAGCAGGCTCAGAAAAATCGCGAATTCCGTCGATAAAGCACGAAAAATTGCAAATTTCGTGAAGCACGAAAAATTGCGAATTTCGACGATCATGCGGAGGTAAATCGCGAATTTTGCTGAACAGTTTTGAAAAAACCGCGAATTTCGTCGATGAAGCGCTGAAAAATCACAAATTTTGTCAGTCGGCTGTGTAATTTTTTTGGTCAGGTGCGAAAAAAAATCGCAAATCGACTTCATAAAAATCATGAATTCCGTCGATCAAACGCTGAAAAATCGCAGATTCTAACGATCAAGCGTGGAAAAATCGCGAATTTTGTCAATCATGCGAAGAAAAATTGCGAATTTTGTCGATCGGGTGAAGCAAAATCTCGAATTTCGTCTTAAAGTATGGTACGAAGTCTAAAGTACTCTGAATTTGCATTAAAATGCTCAAATTGCATCAGCTTCCGAGACTATGACCCAGACCCCCCAGTTCATTCAGCTCGTTTTCTAGCGCGGCGTGTTCACCAACATCTTCTCAAACAACTGCCCTTGTGGCAGACCCAGCTTTGAGACCAAAGTTGGCTCCTATATATATATAGTAATAAAAAGAGTAAAAGATAAGTTTCCTCATAGATTTTGTCTTTTTTTTTTTTTTTTTTTCTTTTTACATTTAGCATGGACTATTTCTACTTCAATTGAACAATACTTTTCTACATTTTCTTCATCTGGTTCAGAACAAATTGCATAATCATTTAGGAGTTTATTAAGCAGCAAAGCTAGTAAACGTGCATTTCCATTTGTGCTCTGAATTTACAAATGTAATACTGTTGCATTATATATAGTAGATTTTGCTAAAATTTTCAAAAATATTATTATAAATCCCCTTAATTGACTGATTTTTTATTAAAGTGAATGAAAGAAACTATATAAATTTACCATAGGCAGAATTATAGCGATTTTCCCCAACCCACAAGGCTTTTCTGAAAAACCCAAATGGGTTTTTTCAAAATTTCAACTTTAAATTACATAAGGCAATATATTTCTTAATATCAGTACACCACTTGTAAAGTTTAACACCCCCCTTTCCCCTCCAAGGGAAAAAAAAGTCTTTAATTTTCCCAATGACAATTTTTGAAACAAGTAATTGTAACTTAATTTTCTATAAGTATGTGTAGCTATCACAAACACTAAAACTAATTTTTTCTATTTAAAAAAAAAAATAAATAAATAAATAAATAAACACAAACATAAATATGTTTATGATTTCTGATTGAAGTAAATGGAAGAAATTGTATAAATTATTAGTCTGTTTAACTTATGTAAGATTTATATAAAGAAGTTCAGTTGTACTTGGCATAATATATCATTCTTACAGTAATCTAGTCCCATGAGATACAAAATAATCTTTTTAAATATACTTTTTTTTTTCTTTTTATATATATTTTTTTTATTGTTAATCCATACTTAATGCAAAATTATATACTTGTTTCACTGATAAATGAAAAATTTAGGTATTATGCATATGAAAATTAGAAGTTTGAAGGGTTCTCTAAAAAATTTTAATAAAACCCCAAAAAAACCCAGGTTTTAGACTACTGGGCCCAGCGGATTGGGCTTTTTCAAAAAAACCCGGGTTTTTTCAAACCCTGTAAAAGATCGCTACAAAACTGCTGATTTTGTTAAAAGATCGCAAAAAACGAACAGATATTTCTAAATTTTCTTTACTTTTTTTAAAAATAACTGTGCAAGATACAAATTTAACTATGAAATAATGCTTATTTGAATGTAGAATATAACAAGTATCACTATTATTCGCATTTCTTTTAAAAAGGGACAAGACAGATTTATTAAAAAAGACATTTTTCTTCTTCTTCTTCTTCTTCTTTTTTTATTAACCTCCGATGCTATTTCTTTCAGACAAACTAAAAATGTCGTGTCATCATCCCTGAATTTTCTACTCAACCGATTTTGATAATTATTTTTTTAAAATGAAAGCTATTTATTTGTAGTTGTGTCCATTTTTGACTGATTTACACGTTTTAGATACTGAAAATTCCGAAAAACATATTTTTAGAAGAAAAAATTGCCGTCCCTCTGTTTGTCTATCGGACTGTAAACTCTCTACCTCACGAACAAATGGAGATAGAGACTTAAAATTTTCTATGTACTTAGTAAGTAAGAATAGGACGAAGCCTATTTAATATCAGTAACCTCGACTATCCGGAACTATCTTTTTCGGACTCTCAAAAAATTCGTTCTGATGAAATGTTTATAAAAAATTTCGATTTTTTTTATTTTAAAAAAGGACGTAAAAGGCAATAAAATAACACAAATTTTGCATCAAGAACGAAGTCGGTCGGATTAATAGTTGCCGAGATATGTTTAATCCTGTTTTTCACATTCTTCGATGTTTCATGACCCTGTATTTTCTTCAAATTTCAATTCAAAGATATGTTTTAATTGGAAATGAGACGCTTAATCTGACGCAGTAAACTGTTAGTTAATATGATTGTTGTTTTTGGAGTTATAAGGATGTTTCTTTTCCGCAATCCGGTGCTACTTATGTAGTGTGGTATTTTACATAATTTGTCGAAATGGGGCAATTCATTAATGGAGCATTACTATGTATATTAAGAATATTTAAATATACGTTTAAATTTTGTCTTGAAATTGCAATGCATTTTATAAATAGTTTTCACATTTTGTTTTCACATATTATACAATGCATATCCATGATGGGTAAGTATTACGGTGGCTCCCAACGACTAGTTTCGTAATCTGGCCGTTAAAACGAGACATTCATACAATTTTATTGTTAAAATGCATTTCCTTTTTCTCAGAGTCTATAAAAAAGCGTTTAAACTAAAGAAAAAATTCGTTTTTGATGAATCTAGTCAATGAAGAAGTAGCACATCAAATTGTATCTCTTTATTATTCCGCAATTCCAATGTCTCAGAGAGAAATTGCTAATCAATTGGGTATTTCACGTCGTTCTGTCTGATATTATATTGATCAACACAAGAAAAATGAAATTAGTTCATTGCATTCTAAACGGGGTCGCCCTTCTAAAAGACCTGTATCGATATATATATTTTTTTTAATCGGAGGCGAAACTGAATTCTGCAATGGCAGAATCTACATTCAACTTGTTAATAATACTTTTGTTGAATAAAGAGTTATTTTTGTTTAATGAACGGGTGCTTTCAGGAGTCATATTTTGAAAGATTTGAACAGTCAAAAACGGATTGAAACAGCACCCTGGAGAAAGAGGGCGGTCGCCCAGGGCACGGAAATTTAGGAGGCGCCAAATTTATACTACAAACTCTATTTTTGGGCTGTCACAAGAAAAAGTTGGGAGAGGGGGGTGAAATTCTAATTATGCACCGGTGCAATATTTTCTTTGCACGCCCCTGATTCCGCAGCAAGAAAATCCGCTTTTGGAGCAACAAAAACACAATTTTGAAGCAGGAAAATTAATTTTTTTAGAACAGAAAAATTCACTTCTGGCATTAACTTTTTTTTGTGTCCTTTTAACGAAATTTGCATTTTTTCGCAATCTTTTGACTAAATTTGCCATTTTTTCGGGATATTTTGATGAAGTTTGCATTTTTTCGCAAATTTTTGGCAAAATTTATTGTTTTACACAATTCTTTTGACAGAATTTTCCTGTTTATTGCGATTTTTCGACGAAATTTGCCTTTTGTCGCAAATTTTTTGAGAAAATCTGCTGTTTTATCGCGACTTTTTGACGAAAGTTGCCGTTTTTCGCGATATTTTGGCAAAATTTGCCGTTTTTCGTTAATAATTTGACAAAATTTTCCGCTTAATTGAGATATTTGGACGAAATTAGTATTTTTTTTTTTATGACCTTTTGAGGAAAGCTGCACCTTTTTTTTCCTGGATTTTGGACGAAATTGGCCTTTTCTTGCGAATCTTGCCGGAAATTAGTCATTATTTCGCGATTTTTTAACGAAATTTGTAGTTTTTTTCGCGATCTTTGGACGAAATTACGCATACCGTGGGACGCGTAAGAGCTATTTTTTGCGTAATTTATGCGTTATAGATAGCCTATCCACATCATCACTGGAGGGCTGTGTTTTTTCATATATGGGGAAGAATGGCGCTAGTTTTTGGATGAGGAGCAAGAGGGGCGTTATTTTTAAAACTAAAGGACAGGAGGGGCGGAGCGTCCCCCTGAAACCCTCTGGGGGAAAGTCTGATATATATATTAAATTTAAACATCAGAATATTTTTTTTTTAAATTGCTTATTTTTATTACCTCAAATTCAATTTTATTTATTTATTTTTTTTTTTTTTTGGAATGCTGATCATACAAAAATGTATACATGAATCCAGTTTCTTAAATTTATTTTAAATAACTTCAGACTAGCAGTATAATACACAAACACAGTATTGAACATTTCGAATGTTAATAAAAATAAAACAGCCTCAGGTAGTAATGCAATTTTTTTTATTTTTGTTATATATCTTGTTAAAATGACTTAAAACATATACTATTCAAATTTCACTTAACATATTTAATTAAAGCAGGCATGTCAAACATGTGGCCCGCGGGCCACAATTGGCCCGCCAGGAATTTCTCTGTGGCCCGCCAAGCCTTTGGCATTTTTGTATGTGTGATTCAGTTCTTAGTTGATGCAGAAAATAAATTTTGTTTGCAAATATTTCAGCGTAGCAAAATTAGACAATGATTTTATTCAAAATACTATTATTTCAGAAAATTAATCTTTATTACGTTAAATGACAGATATTGACATATATTAAATTTAATGATCCGCAATTAAATAAAGAAACGTTTAAATATTTAAATTATTGGTTGTTATTTTGGACGAAATTTTTTTACAGTTTGGCATTGCAAACAACATCGATTCAACAACACTGTGGCATAAAAGATGCAAGCATACTGTCTTGAATATGATCAAATCGAATTCATTTTAAAATTTTATTGCCAGAAGATAGAGTATGCAATATTATCATTATCATTAAGAAAGTTCTAACTTTCTTAGAGCACACCTTAATCTAAAGATTAAAAAAATATATAAAAGTTGCATTTTTTGAAACATTTTATTAAGTTTTTTAAGTGTGATCTTTATCTTTCTTGATGATGAAGATATAACATCACAGATTCATAAAACTTAATTTAAAATAATTTTTACTCAAACAAAGACTGAAAAATTGTGTTTGATATGTATAGAAACTTCGTTGAAGTTTCTTAAGAATTTACTGACAAATATTTCGAAAACCCCACAAATACCTAGAAATAATTTGGAAAAATAAATAGATTTTAAACTGAAACTTTGTTGAAAAAAGTGTGTTCGTAAAATATATTTAAAATAATCCATCTGCTTTTAAATACAACGATTAGATGCATTTGCACGCAATTCGAAATCGCTCAAGTTAGAATAAATGATGTCCAGAATAGCTCAATCAATTTAAAAATATTCAGGAGCATTTGTATAAATATTCATGATGTAACCAGAAATTTCAATAATCGCGTGGAATCAATAATTTTAATAAATGTTGCTACAACTGAAAATTTTCATTAAACTAATAAATTTTCATTAGTAGCCACTTTTTCTCATTTAGTGGCCCGTGGCCGGTGGCTTGTGTTAATTTTGCTCTTTAACTTTATAATTTTTGAAAAAATAGGTGCAAGATATTTTACTCTGCAGTCGGTTTGTTTTTCGCAGAATTAATATATATTTAAAAATAACTGACGAGAAACAGGAAATTATTAATATGCCGGATCAATAACAATAGCTAATATATTTTAATCAATTATGATTTTTTTTAAATTTCATAATATTATATTGTAATAACAACATAAAAGAAAATTCAGATATTAGGATTACAAAAATAATAACACATTTTTGCATAATCTTGATTGCGATTTAAATTTTAAAAAGTTCAATATGTGTTTCATACATAATGTACATATTTTGTATTTTTATTTAAACTTATTTTTCCTTACATTTGACAGTGCAATCTCTTAAGATACTTTTACTAACGTTTTGGTTTTACTTAATAAATATTTTTAAACATTTTCTTGTGCGTGTTTTTAATATTTCCAATAAAAAATTTTAAAATTTTTGTATGCATTTTTGTTTATTTGTTTGTTTTTTAAAACAATGCTATACTTTTAGTGTACAGTTTTCATTTTGTGCGATAATCATGAAATTAATATGCTTCTTTATTTTCGATAATGTGGCCCGCGGCTTTGTGTGCAGAGTTAAATCTGGCCCGCTGTGGTGAGGAGTTTGACATGCCTGAATTAAAGTATTAACAAGATTTTCTTTTTCTTCAATTGCTGTAGGACCATGCTTTGATGTGTGGGTTAATGGCTTTAATCAATTTCACTTATTCTGTTATGCTTGGGAGTTTTTCTATAACTTTATGCTGGATACAACTTTTATAGACAGAAATTGATGGTTGCCCGTTCTTCTTTAGTAGAGTGTGATTGCATGATTTTGTTTATGAAATATTAAAGCCACATGTGAGGGGGGGAGGGTTCAATTTAAGCAATAAAATATGCTCAATTTTATGTAAAAAATCAAAGCATGAAAAAATATCATTCAATTATTAAAGCATTTTTTAAAAAAATACATGAAATAAGTGTGACATTAAAAGAAAATGTTTAATTTATTTCTCTTCTTCGAATGTTTTACACATTCACATAAAAAATGATCCATGAATAAAAATGATCCATCATATCATTTTTAAAATAAAATTTTTCATATAAGTGTTATGATTATTTTGAATGTATTTTGTTATTTTGATTCTAATAAATTGTTTTAAATTTACACTTTATCTGTCTGTTTCTTTTTAATATTATTTTTTATTTTATTAAATTTTTATTCAAACTTTTGCCAATTTTTGTAAATATATTAATTATTAAAAAATACCTCTTTTTTTTACTGTTTATGGAAGAGATTTTTTATTGCAATGCCAATTAAAATCATCTTTGTGTGACTATATAGCAGGAGCTTACAATGTTGTTCAAAATAAATAATGTGCAATACTATGTTAGGATCATTTCTGATTATATTGAAATGTTAATTGTTAGTTAATATGTGTGTGATTACAATACTGCTAACTACAGCTTTTAATTGGCAAACTTTCTCATTTGGATGCTACCAAAGTGAAATGTCATCAGTAAAGGAAAACAAAATATGTAAAATAAAATTCCAGTTGCAAATACCTTATTAAATGCGTTGCACCCCCTTTTTTTTCCTTTTGTATGTATCCAAAATGAACCAAACAATAATATATTGTTTATTTTTTATAAATTCATTTATTGTGAAATTGATATGTTAAATCTTATTCCATGCACCTAGAATATCCTCGCTTTGGAAACATATAGCTCTCCTTTTTAGCACTTTCCACCAAAATTGAGAAATGCTTATGCCTTCAGTTTGTCTGTCCGTTGTTCGTTTATCCATGCTTTAACTCCCGTAAATAAATTTGGATTTTCATTAAATTGATAAAGCTTATTTAGGATCCCCAAAACATGTTTGGTATTTCATATGAAGTATGTACGATTAATGGTTCATTGACAGGGACACTCAAAAGAATTCAATTACATTATGATCTATGTGGAAAATCCTTTGGGGATTATTTTATGCTATTTCAAATGTATATAAACTGATATAAATCACTACATTTCACTACGATCATGTTATAACAGAGCTTTCGTTGCATTTTTTATTAATTTACAGGGACACACAACAGATATCAGTTATAGTACTGTCTTTGTGTAATAATTGCTGGAGGATATGTTTTAAGATTCGGTATGCGCTTTTAAGTTTAATTAGTTTTTTGCATATTTCTCTTTATATATAAATTTTACAACTCATACATGGCTGCACAAAAGTGTTCGCATACCATTCTTATTAGAAGGAATTGTTGAAGGTGAATTTTCTGAAATATGTTTCTTTGGATGTTAGATATATTGCCTAACAGCAAAAATTAGGATATGTACCCATTAATGCATACTTTCTGCAGCTTTTATATGCCACTAGTCAATTACTGATTCTTAACACTTTTTTAAAACAATTTCACAAGGAATTGGTAGAAATCAATATCGAAAATTAAATTTTATAATACATAAAAGTAAATCTTTATTAAATATTTGATATGAACAAGAAAAAATTATTAAATAAAAGTTTGAAACCGAATATTTTAATAAAATCCTTAAAAGTATCTTTGATTCAATAAGCAAATTTAAATAGAACATCTTGAATCATGAGAATTATTTCAAAAAGAAATTTTTGTAACTGTTCATAGAGGAAAGCGAGTGTGTGATCATCAAAGTCATTTAAGAAATTTATCATTTTTGATATAAATGGGAAGAATTAAAACTAGAAACTGAACTCTTTATTTTTCTTATTATTTGATCAGTATTATAAAAATTACACCTAATTAAATGGACAATCTAAACTGTCTGATTAATTTGTCCAAGGAGAATTTTATAACCTACACGACAACATAATAAAAAAATTTATATTTTTTGTGTATTTATATATTACTTCATATGGTGGTCATGTTTTAAAAGTCCTTTACAATTCTAACTGGTGGGAGCAACAAATGGCTTTGCAGTCTGACTTTATTTTTTTGCAATGAGTGGTGTGGATTGACAGATTATATATTTAATGATTTAATCATGTACAAACTAAAAAAATAAATAAATAAATAAAAATAAAAAGCCTTAAAATGAAGTTATAATTAAGTTTTAAAAAATTAAATATTTATTGTCAACAGAAGCACATCTGTGTGCATATTTTTACGTTTTAAAATTCAATCTTTGTATACAGAAAACCAAGTTAAGTTAAAGAGTGTAAAAAAGACGTCGCAAAATTAATGAAATCTAAAAAAAAAAAAAAAAAAAAAAAAAAAAAAAAAATTGTCTGCTACGTGGCATGTTGAATTTTCACAAAAATCTAATCAAAAGCTTGTGAATTTGAAAATCTCTAAGTTTTATTGAAATTTTTGTTAACTTGTCTATGCACAAGAATAGAAAATAAAAAATATATTGTATAAAATGTAATAGTGAAATAAGAAAAGGTGCTGCCGACAGACTTCTTATGTGAAAATATATAAATATGAGAATATTGGTTGTATAAATACTTTTACTTTAGATTTTCAAATATGTGTTTGCAGCTTGTACTATAGTCAATAAATCACTTTTAAAACTGTGTTGTACACATCTTAAAGTTTTACATTTACTGATTCTAAATTATTTTAATTAAAACACCTTACCAAAAAATAAAATAAAAATAAAAATGTTGACCTTATGTCAAATGTTTATCAAAGTCTAAAATGTGATACTGTCTGGCAATAACTCATATTGCTTACTTCAACTATGGTGTGTGTGTGTGGGGGGGGGGGGGGGGTTCCATCAGTGTGTTAAGTAATCATGAAGTTCTTACACTTAGGGAAGGATTTTTAATTTATGCTCTTCTGATTTTCTGTCTAAGTTCCTGTAAAGGTTTACAGACATTTTCTTATTCTTGGCTGGTAACTAAATTATTTATGTTTTTCATATGGACTTCTCTTCTCTTTCATGGTGACTGGATATCGCCAAACTACGGAAGCTAAAAATATCATGAGCACTCAATTTGACAGATAGACAACTATGAAGAGAATAGATAATCTTAACCCATCCCAAAGCATTGAAGATTGCTATAGTGTCCACGTCTATAAAAATAATTATCTAGACTTCACCAGTGAGGAAGATCGAATTAGCTCCGTTAAAATTATCTTTGTGTTCTACTTGATAAAAATTAACATTGATGTAAAAATTGTATTTTGTTGGCAGATATGCTTTGGGCAGAGCAATGTCACTATTTTTCAAGAAAATTCTATGAACTGTGATTGGTTAAATCATGCATATTTGTTTCTATTGAGAAGTTCTAGAAAAATTCCTTTAGATTCTGAAAGCTGGTTTTCTCTAGCAGATATACATTCTGCTGAACAGATTCATTGTTTATCAAGAACATTCTATGAATTATCGTTGAATGTTTATCAGTCTTTATTGTGAATTTATGGAATTTTTTTTTTTTTTTTTTCAGATTGTAAAAGCCAACTTTTTCGCCCCCAAGATCAAATCCTATGACTGAAGAAAGACATTTGTTGGGGCCAGTCGGAAAAGAGAAGAAGTAAGAAGCCCCTAGCAGACCCACGGCAGACGGGGAAAGCCTCCCTACCCGCATAGTCTCGGACTCGCTCATGGGTTTTGCGCACCCACTCACTGCACGTACCGATTTACGAACAACCATTAGGCCGCCACACACCAGGGAGACATGCGTCAAAAATCGTACAACAGGACGCAGTCAAACCGGTTTTTTCTTTGTTATCAGGGTGAAATTGTCGCATGTCGCACGTTTTTTTGTTCAATGTTTCACTGATGTGTGGCGGGCCTTATGTTGCACCTGCTACGTACCGTATAGGAGCGTTAACTAGATGCTCGTAGCTGGTTTCGCGCGCACCGCTCCGTCCCTCCGGCCAGGGGACCGAGCGAGGTCGAAACAGAGCCCCCGCCACGCACTACCGTTACATCAGGGCCCTCGTTGGTTCCTGAACTCGAAAATCCTTTCCCCGTGCAATGAGGACCCGTACCACATTGGGGAAGGTACCTCTAGCCAAACCCTGGAGGACACCGAAAATCATTCCATAGACGTCCAAAGCGACGTCCGCTTGAAGGTGAGTAGCAGGAAGGTTATGTGTTAGACACTGCTAAGTCTGAATCACTGGTTGCGGTAAACTCCAGTCCCGCATAGACACATCAGACTTTGATCGGACCCAAAAGGTCCTCTGAGAGAGATGTACCACCGCTTTAACCGGTGAGTGCCCGGCCAAGATCTTTGCGGGGTCAGATCGTGGTGGCGGTCCCTCCGGCTGTTCCCCTCTCATGGGGAAAGCAGGACGAGAGGGACAAGCACCTCCATGGCGCCCTCCCGTCTTGACCCGTCCCATCGTCGTTCGGGGGCTCCTCCACCCTAGGTGCTGAAACACAACTGCCTCCGCTGCAGCGGAGGTGGGGGCTGAGTTTCCCTGCGGAACGGGGGGAGCAACCTCTGAGTCACACCAGGCACTGGCCAAGTCTCTCAAAACAGTAGCTCCGGGAGTCGCTGCACGCCGTTCCCGCGAGCTCTGTCGTCACTAGAGTCCCCACCTCTTGCTCTACAAAAGGCACACACTCTCATCTCAGATCAAGTCTCCCTCTTAGGCAAGTTTGTGGCCGAGGTCCCGATCACCTTATTTCCCGTTACCCAGAGTCACCAACGGCTTGACCCTCACGTGAAGTTCTTTGACGAGTCCCCAAGACCCGCTACTGAGATTGGGCAATGATCGTTCCGTGATGGCTTCTCCCAAGACCCGGAAACCATGGGACTGTCTGACGCCAGCCCCAGACGATCGCTATCCGTGGCCACCGGACCTGACCGTCGTAGGCCAGTCAGGTCTCACTTGGAGGTGGTAATTCAGTCCCCGTCCGGCCCTGTCAAGCATCGTATGCAACGAGCGCAGCCCGGCTCTCGATCACCTCCCCAACTCAATGGGTCGGGTCGGGTCGAGATCACCGGGAGGGGCGACAATATTAAAGCAGGGAAAGGGGATAAAATTTTTCCGTCCAAGACCAATTGTTTTATGAGATAAAGGCTCTGAGAAGCACAGAAATGCGTGAGACTGACACGGGACGAGTTTCCTCGTGTGAAGTCGCTGCCGATTCGCAATTGCCCAAGGACATGCCCTGTCCAACGCATGTCACACATCCTGCACCCAAGAGTTTGGAGTCCGGTTTAAGCGATAGAAACCCCACCCAGCTCAAGGAGCCAAGTGGTCCTTTCTCTTGTCCCCCCTCCATTATTCATCCCGCTGTCCCACAGGAACTGATCCTCTACAAAGGTACCGGCCCCACAAATCACTGTCGATGATATCCTAAGGGAAGTTCATTGCGGTGTCCCTTTAAGATCCACTCCTATAACCAGGAAAGACATTTACAGAGGGAACACGGAGAAATGAGGACAGATTATCCTGACGGCACAGACACCAACTAACGGGTTGTTATGTGCCCTTACCTCCGACTACGAACACCCCTTAGGGTGTACTTGCTGCGTACCGCCTGTTCGTAATAGATACCTCTGACAGAGCCCAGAGAATCGAGAAAAAGTTATTGTCGATTCAGACGTCGCCTTACTCGAGTCGAATGTCGTCCTTTTCGAGACGTATCGACTTACTAACACTCTTAAAAGTGCTATTACACGAGAGGTCAAAGTCGCTTCAAATGCCAGGCTTCTCCATATTATCTCCATAGGCGTCGCCTGAACAGGGGCTCCATTTCATTGTTTTCTTCGGGGGGCGCAAAGTTTTCTTTGAGGACAGTGGCATAGTCAAGGGTGGAATTCAGCTGGGATGGGAACCCTGTACTCTCTCCCATCAAAACAAAAACGAATGGCAATTTCCGTTTTAAGCAGGTATTTTGTCTTAGAAAAATGGTTTGAAATTGTATACCCAATTTAACTTTTTTCATAAGCATGGGATTCTTCCAGAAATATTTTTAACATTTTCCAACGTAGTTGAAAACTGAATTGAGTTTGTCTGCCCGTCTTGCAATTCTCTAACTCGCGTAAATATACTCGGATTAACGCGTAATTGATTATGTTATTGATATTTACAATTGAATGTTCGGTATTCAAAAAGAAATGTGTATTATTCATAGCTTATTTACAAGGGTACTCAAAAGTAGTCCGTTACATTATGGTCTATGGGAAAAAATCATTTGTGGTGTGTTTTAATATTGTTACAGTATTTTCAGCATGATGAAATTTATATGCATTATTGAGATGTACTAAAAGATCACTACTATACGTAAAATGTTGAGCATTTGCTGTTCGCATCCATGTGAACTCAAAAGTATTCCATTATATTATCATCTATGAAGAAAGAATATTTGTGATGTATTTTAATAATGTTACTCTGCTACAAAAATAATGAAACTGATAAAAAATTTCTGAGGTGTGCTAATTAGAAATGAGTTTGAGAACTCATTTTTTAGAGCCCGGGCCCGCCCCAGCCCAACGATTTTAAATCAGAGCCCGAAAAATTCTGTGCTATCAGAACACGAGCCCTACATTGAAAGTATACACGAATAAAAGGTTTTTTACATAAATGCATAATATTTAAAAGTTGTCCTAAATGTAATGGATCTCATTTTTTAACAACTATTAATTTCTAAGCACAGCACATAATTAATTTTATGAAATTTACATTCAAGCTTATCGAAAAAGACGTTTAGTATCAAATAAAATTATACTTCCCAAAAAGAAACAAATAACTTTTCTCCCGCAGCAAGTACTTAACTCTGATGGACACATTAACGAAGAGTATTTTTTGAATAATAAATAAGTGAAATTTGTAGAAATTATGATTTATATGACGAAGAATCGATCAACGTTTTCTGTTTCGTATAAAAAGTGTATATCTTTCGTAATTCTCATGGCTTTGAAAATCTGTTTAAATTAAAAATTTGAAACCGGAAAGTTTGCTTTTATAGGAAAAAAAGGAAAAGCTGCTTGATTTTTTTCAATTGGGAATACAACGCATACCAATTTTATCAACTTACGTAGAAAAGTGACTGTGTGGATAAGAAGGACTGAGCCACAGAATGAGCAGACTTCAAGAAGAAGCATGAATAAAATCACTTACATTATTTTCATATAAAGAGCGATTACATTATCAGACAATAGAAGACTAAAAATTTGCAAATCTTAAACTAATACTGATTGCAGAAATATTTATTTTACATTAGATCTCTAAAAAATAATAAATAAACATTCCAATTAAACAATATTCTGACGCCATATTCTGATTGCCGCCAACATCAAAAGGTCGTTACTCGCGTTCCAACTACAGACATAAATCATCAAATATCTCAAGTTTTCTTTCAAAATAATGTTCGACTTATAAATAAATAATAATAAATCTATTTCTTTTTCCTTCTGATCAAAACAGCATTAAAATAACTTGCTATGGAATAATTAATTTTTAAGGAGAAAAAAATTATTTTTGTTTTTTATATGAGTACGAGAATAAATAAAATTCCCAATTTGAGAAAGAATGGGTTCGACCCCGTTTCGGGCTCGGGCTGTGTCCATCTTATCTCTTGTGCCAATTGCAAAAGAGTTCGTTTATACCAGGCCTGTCCAACCTTTTAGTAAGCAAGGGCACACCTCAGCTCTTGGCATTTAGTGAAGGGCGCCATCATTCACTTGACCGAAAACAGGCGGCAATACTATCGCAAAATGTTAGTATAAACGTACGTCATAACACATTGCAAATGAATCTTACAGCGGTAGATAAAAGGACACACGGACCTGGAGTTAAATATATTACATTTCAAATTATTCAATTTTCTATGAGAGGAACTATCTCAAAGATGTTTGTAGAGTAAAATGCGAGAAACTTTAACCGAGCCTATAATAACAACAATAACTAAAAATCAATAAATAAGCATGGAAATGAGAGATGTTGCTATGTTTCTTTTAGAATGTGAAAATACGCTATGACTTGTTTTGAATGACTGAATTTAGATTTTATAAAAAGCACAAAACAAAGGCAGGCTTTATAGTGACTAATCCATTCGGGTAGTTTCAGAGAAATGCTCTGAAAATGATTTCTTAGCGAGAAAATATGCTCAATTTTTTTAGCAAAGTAAAAAAAACCCACTAAAATTTCAAAAGTCAAGAAGGAATAACTAAGCCCTTTATCCCTACTGTAAGACAGCCAATGGGCCAGTGTGACAACTGCAAAAAGAAAAAAAAGCTGAACTTTCATGCTCATGTATCTCCAAAATGTTAGTGGAAATGAGAAATGTTTACTTTTCCGTTACTTCTTAGCTATTAAAAAGATCTATTTCAATTATTACCAAAACTTATCAAATTTAACCATCATAATTACACTTTATAAACAATAACTACAAATCGTGAAAGTATGCATGATTAAATTTTCAAAATATGTTTCTAATTCTTAGAGGGCAAGAAATTACGTTACTCTAATAGTGAACTCACACCAGAATTTTAGAAAAAAAATTGTTTAAAAATAATGAAAGGCATTTTTACAACTATCTTTCCATAAAAGATGTAAATTAAAAATTCAAAAAAAAAAAAAAAAAAGAGAGAGAGAGAGAGAGAAGAGAGAGACGCTTCCGACATATCTCCGATATTTCAATGACATTATTCCTGGGTGTTTTACTACCAAACTATCATACTTCCAGGAAGTGTTAGGGATGGAAAAGCGACTCGGAATCACATAGGAATGTAATGTTGAAAATGTCTCTTTTGCGAGTTATAGTTAAAGGAAGCAGAGAAAAAAAATAACAGAAACAAGCAGAGAAACAGACACACGTTAATATGACATAAAACAGTTTGCTTTAAGGTTTTACTATAAAAGATGTTCGAAATTACAACCAGAAGTAATTCGACATGCTTGACAGTGGCATCGCATGTAACTCCTCACGCTTTGAAAGATTCCTGGAATCTTTGATAGATTTCCGGAAGCTACAGAAATACGAGCTGCTAAGTCTTTAATTGATGGTACGGGATTCTCATACACCCAACTTTTCATGTGACCCCAGCAGAAGAAGCTCATACTTGATAGGTCCGGTGATCTGGCAGGCCAATAAACCGGGCCACCACGACCTATCCACCGCTGTCCATATGTTACGTTGAGGTATCGGTGAACATCATTGATAAAATGTGGAAGAGCCCGATGATGCTGGAACCACATAGAGCTGCGCAACGAGAGAGAAACTTTCACGCGTATTACCGTTCAGCTCCATCTACCGCAAGAAAATCGCAGCGCCATCTAAAGTCGCTGTCAAGCTTGCCGGACTTTTCCTGGTCGTAATTTCGAACACTTTTTGCAGTAAAACCTTTAAATAAACTTTGTTCTGTCACTTTAACATGTTGATGTTTCTCTGTTTGTTTCTGTTGTTTTTTCCGGTCATCTTTGCATCCCTTACACTTCCTGGAAGTATGGTGGTTTGGTAGTGAAGCACGTAGGAGTAATACCATTGAAATGTCGGACATGTTTCGGAAGCGTCCTCTATCAAAAAATGAGGACATGAAAGCTGTACGTCATTTTGAATAAAATAATTACCAAGAGAATGACCTATACGCAAACCGCAATAAAATCAATTAGTTTGTCCAATGTTTATGAGCGTTTAAAATCTCCCCTTTGGTTCACAGTTAAATTTTCGCTAGTTAACCGATTCCCATGTTTCCGATTTTGGGCTTAAAATTTAAGTTAAAATCTAAACTTTAGAATAATTTCAACCCTATGCACCAAAGAACGGCAAAAAGTATTTCTTCGTTACTCTAAAGTCTAAAGCGCCCTCTATCGACAATTTTTGAACTTAATTTTTTAAATTAAATTGAAAATCGTGATATAAAGAATGATTTTAGAGAAAACCGCAAACAAATCGACCCTTTTTTCTAATTTTTATGAGCGTTTGAATTTTTGGACCCTAAACTTTAATGGCCCCTAGCTCCTACAGAAGACGTTTGCGCCCCATGGTCTCCTATTTAATAATGTTTGTCTTTATGTCTACTATCGCCCCTCAAAGTTTGTCGGTCGGGTAGCGAAACACCCTGTATTTATTATATATTGATTCAATAATGTAATTACTTTTGCTTTTTTTAAAACCAAATCGATCGGGTCTTTTAAACATTTCATTCGTCGAATTCGACGGGATTCCACTCGTTTTATTGTTAAAATGCATTTTCTTTTTCTCAGAGTCTATAAAAAAGCGTTTAAACTAAAGAAAAAACCCGTTTTTGATGAATCTAGTCAATGAAGAAGTAGCACGTCAAACTGTATCTCTTTATTATTCCGCAATTCTAATGTCTCAGAGAGAAATTGCTACAATTGGGTATTTCACGCCGTTCTGTTTGCTATTATATTGGTAAACACAAGAAAAATGAAGTTAGTTCATTGCATTCTAAACGGGGTCGCCCTTCTAAAAGACCTCTATCGATTTTTTTTTTCTTATCGGAGGCGAAACTGAATTCTGCAATGACAGAATCTACATTCAACTTGTGTTGTACTATTTCAAACATGATGAAATTGTTATATATTACTCAAGTTTATTACAAAATGCCAGCTGTGGAATAGGATGTGGATTTCATTTGTCATTCATTTGCAGGGACACAAAAAATTTCGGGAATTCTCTATGCGAGGTTTGGCTATTAGGGATAATTAATGCAAGTACATTTTCATTTATGATATTGTTTTTAAATTTGACTAAATCTTTGAATACTACATGCTACATGGTGTTCATAAGTTCTATAAAACATATATAGAGCAATTCGTAATTCCTAAGACACACGCAGAAAAATTTGTAAAGCATTATTGAGAAAAGTCAGGAATTTCTTAAAGATGTTTTTAATTTAAGTTATCCAGTTTCAAGTTGATTTTATAAATGTCATATACAAAGCTATACAAAAGAATTTAGGTACGTTTCCCCCCCTATCGGTAGAAAAAGCTGAAGGAGAATTTTTTACTGTGTTATGCGTTTTCTTACTGAGCATAATTTTAGCATACTGTGTAGAATTAGAATCTATACAAATTTATTGATAATATACAGATCTGCTAGAAAGAACTGGATTACTTTTACGATTGTGGGTAGCATTTATTGAAATCTGGTTTTTAAATGTGGTATATGTTTTCTTAAATGTTTACTTACTCTTTACTTTATTGAAATTCTAAGTATTGCTAAAACATTCTGAATGTGCTTGAAAGTGTTTCATAATGTATGCTTAACGCCTGATTTTACTGTAAGTAGGGAAAGAAGGAGAGTTCAACCTCAGCATGGAGGTGTGGAGGGTGGATGGTGGAGGTGGAACCACCACCACCACCTATAAGAGGGAGGGAGGATCACCACCACCTGATTGAGAAGCTTATCTAATGGAGAATGTATCATACTGTAGTAGGATGATGGGGAGGGCTTAAAATTGAGGGGGCTTAAATTTTTAGGGTTTGAAACGTAGGAGATTATACTATAGTAGAGGGGTGGATGTTTGGAGTCTGTTACAGTATGATGGGATTTTTAGAGAGAGGGGAGGGCTTATTTTTTAGGAGGGGCTTAAAATTGAGGGGGGCTTAAAATTTTTTTAGGGAGTTTAAATTAAAGAAGAGATTGAAATCAACTTAGAGTAGGAAAGATATTTGAATACGAAATGGAAAAATGCAGTGGCGCCCTCTGTCGGTGGGAATTGGAACGAGGAGTTTTCTGAAATAATAAAAAAAACATATATTTTTGCAAAGGCTATGGGTCCCCCAACATATATTAAAAAAATTAATATATGTTGTATTAGCTGTTCAGAGACAGGGGTATCATGAACACCACTTCACTCACTGTGGCCCACATTCTGCAAAAATATACTTTAGGATTAACTTGACATTTAAAATCTTCATGCATGTAAAAGGAATTTCAAAAATATTGTTACGATGTTCATGAGGTTTGGAAAAAAAATTTCTATACTTATTTTTAAGAATCTTCTAAACTGTTTGAAATGTCCTTATGTCCATAGCTTAGACTCGTTATCCCATCATTCAATAAATTTCGTTTATCATCAAACACCGATAAACATTTTTTGTTGTATTGAGTGGTGTATAATTGGTACTGGGATGCTAATAACTTGTATGACTAGGCTTTATCCCAATTTCTTCCTTTTGGTGGGTTTGAATGATGTGCGACAAATTATATTACAGAAGAGTGGATTTTATCGTTAGCTGATGATAGTGACTTCGAGTATATTTTCGAGGTTGATTTGAAGTACCCCTCAAATCTGCATTCATTACACAATGAATACGCACTCGCCCCTGAAAGATTGGTCGTAAAAGAAGAAATGTTGTCTTCGTATGCACATAGCTTAGTTAACAATAGAAAATTCATAGGAACCCCTAAACTCATTCCAAATTTTAAGGATAAACAGAATTTTATCACTCATTATCGTAATCTTAAATTTTATTTTCAACTTGGATTAAAACTTACAGCTGTTCACAAAGTCCTTAAATTCAAACAAGCACCTTGGCTTAAAAATTATATCAATTCTATTACTGAGAAAAGAAAAAAAATCCTCTTTTGGAAAGGACTTTTTTAAACTAATGAATAACTCTGTGTTTGGGAAAACTATGGAAAATCTACGAAAACGTAGAAATATTGTACTTGTTAATAATGAAAAAAGAGCCAAGAAATTAGTGGCTTCACCCACTTTTAAATCTTTTAAAACATATGATGAAGATTTAACTGTCGTTGAAAGGATGAAAACTAGCATACTCATGAATCGACCGATTTATGTTGAGTTCACGATATTGGAGTTATCCAAAAAGTTGATGTACAATTTTCATTATAATTTCATAAAGAAAACATATAAAGAGGATGCAAATCTCTTATTTATGAATACCGACTCATGTTATCACATTCAAACCAAAGATATTTTCGTTTTAATTTATTAGAATTATTTACCAAGTTTAATTTATCTTTTTTATTAACAATTGTCATTTACATAAACATGACGGATATTACCTTGTGTTTCCAAAACACTTTTCAAAAAGAACGAATCTGTTAACATTATGTATCATTCATTACTTATATTAGAACTTTTACCGATATTGACAAACATATTGAAATTACTATGTAAATTTTTATTCATTTAAAAATAATAATAATTCTACTTCATTACCTTTCTAGATTTTCATAACCAAAAAATTTAAAAATAATTAAAAAATATAATTTTTTTGTGGTCATTAGCTGAGAACTTTGAATTTTCTCAAAATGAATTAAGTCGAATTGATCAAATACAGAGCTCTCATTGCCCAGGCTGAACCGCGTGGAGGTTGGCCACTCTCAGCCCACACACTCATACACACATTTTTCCGAATTTTAATTACTATTAATGTCTTATATTAGAATGGAATTGTTTGCAACTTAAAATAGTATCTTATCAGCACTTATTCACTGCCTTGCACAAACATCCGATAACAAAACAATTTTAACAGGAACTAGCTGATATATGAAAAAATGTCAAATAAGATTAGATTTCACTTATTTACAAAAGTCAAGAAAGAGAATTTTGTTTGATGTTTCAACTAACTAAACTTTTTAAAACAACAATTTAATCCCATTAATCCATTTCATATGATGTTTTTTTAGAGGTTCCCAAAAATTTATTAAATTTTACTTAAATTTTAACCTTTAGAAAAAAGTTTCTTATCAATTAAAATTAGAGTTCACTTTAATTTATTAATTTTTCATTTTGAAATACTGAATTTGAATTTATACTGAATTAATTTTAAAATACTTTTAATATATTAGAATTATTTACCAAGTTTAATTTATCATTTATATTAACAATTGTTATTTACATAATCATGATGGATATTATCTTGTGTTTCCAAACAACTTTTCAAAAAGAATGAAACTGTTAACATTGTGTATCATTAACCACTCAGATTAAAACTTTTACCTAGTGTTGCCACAAAAATTTTCAAAGATAGAGAAACTGATAACATTATTTATCATAAGCTTACTTAAATTAAACCTTATGTTGTCACAAGGTTCTTCAAAAATAGTAAAACCATTGACCTAATATATAAACTACCACTTATATACAAAGACTGTTTTTTTTTTAGTTTATTAAAAAATGGTTGACTGAAACTAATGGCATTACTAATTTTTTAATGTTTAACTGTAACCGACGCTGATTTTTTATCATATATTAGGATATGTGTTGTTTTTTAGCATTTAGTTTGCAACTGATTTTTGTTTGAACTTCATCAGCGGCTATCCTTATTTTTTGAAAATGGATTCTGTAGTAAATTTGTTAAAAAGTCCTCTCGACGAAGTAGTTTCTTCTTCAAAGTATCAACGTTTAGAAGAATGTAATGAACCCGCTTATGTGAATGAATTAAACTTGCCGAGATTTGAAGTTCCCAATACATTGAACACTAACAATGAGACGCTATCATGTGATTTATCCACTACTGATTATCCACCGAATGTGAAATCTGAGATTAATACGAATTTTTTTAACTTAATTTCCCAAGACGAATATTTTCAAGAACCCACTACTAGATGCGAAGAGACTGTATTACAAGCAATCAACCTTTCCCAAGCAAGTGATGAAAATCAATGCACCACTCCACGAACTAAAAGAGGCAAATCCTGTAATCGTGTTATATTTCGAGAAGAACTCAGTGATTGTATCTTCTTAATTTTAAAACTGTATAACAGACAATTTTATATACATATTCAAGAGTTTAAACGCAGTGGGCTTACTAATGAATAAATTGTAACGAAAAATGCAATTTTTACGGATGTTAACAGTTGGTACGAATTTTGCAATAAAATTTTTCTATTTAATTTGAAGTATAAAAGTTCCTCGTTTGTTGCTAATAACATGATATTAGTGTTAAATTTTAATAATTCTATCATGCGAATTAAACATTTAAAGAATTATTCTCACATTGACTTGAACGAGTATCAGTTAGAAAAGTTAAAAATAAAAGCCTTTGATCTGAATAAAGAACTTCTGCAGCATATTTATGTAAAGCATTTACCAAACTTAATAAGACAGAAATGTATCGTTAGTCACACATCTTTAGAAAATGAACGCATGTGTCAACATAAACTTATAACGTGTATTGAAAATAGTATGTCGAGTATACTAAAGCGCATTTTTGAATGCAATGGTTGTATTTTTAACCACGAATCTGTAATCTTTCATTCCTGTTTGATATTAAATAATCGACAAAAATTTGAACAAATAGGAGAAATGTTATTGACTCTAATAGATTTCGACTTTCTTATTTCCTCGTTTTTAAACGAAGTAGATTGTATTAGTGAAAACTTCTTATCTAATATTAATGTAGAAACTAGAGATGTGTCATTTGTTGAGGAACGATTCCAAAGGAACGGTTCCGGCGGTGGAACTGAACGAACGGTTCCTGTCTGTAAAAAGGAATCGTTCCTTTTCGGAACGATTCCGAAATGGAACGATTTCTCGGACTCGTTTCGAAAAGGAACGGTTCCTCGGACTAGTTCCGAAAAGGAACGGTTCCTCGGATTAGTTCCGAAATGAAATCATTCCGAAAAGGAACGATTGATCGGACTCGTTCCGAAAAGGAACGATTCCTCGGACTAGTTCCGAAATGAAACCATTCCGAAAAAGAACGATTGATCGGACTCGTTCCGAAAAGGAACGATTCCTCGGACTAGTTCCGAAATGAAACCATTCCGAAAAGGAATGATTCCTCGGACTAGTTCCGAAATGAAACCATTCCGGAAGGGAACGATTCCTCGCACTCGTTCCGAAAAGGAATGATTCCGCGGACTAGTTCCAAAATGAAACCATTCCGAAAAGGAACGATTCCTCGGACTAGTTCCGAAATGAAACCATTCCGAAAAGGACCGATTTTATTTTAAAATAAGATATATTTTGATTTATTAAAGCAAAGTGTATTGCCCAAATACCCTTCAAATGTGTATGAAAAAAAGCGGGGGGAGGGGAGGGGAGACGAAGAAAAACGAAAGAAAGAGAAAAGAAATTAAAGTTGTAGGAGGGGATAAACGTGTAATAAACTACAACTGCGCATTATATCCTCTTAAATTTAATGTTTAGAAAAATAAAAGTATATTATTTTACTTCATTTAACATATTGTCTGTTACAAATTATTTATTGTCATCTGTGACTTAATTACAATACTATTTGACGTGTTCATGCAAAATTGATCTAAAAGAAATAATTTACGAAGTTGATTTTTTATAACTGAGTGAAAAATGCCCCAGCTAGGATTCGAATAGAGAACCTAAACGTGCTTTATCGATTGAGTACCAGGATCCGAAGGTAATGGAACACCATATAGACTTAGATACATGCACTAATACTTTTTCTAATTGGTAAATATATCATACGAAATGATTTATATATATATATATATATATAATGAATTTTCAAGAAAAACAAGATTAAAAGAAAGAAAAAAAACTGATTTGAAACGGTTTTGAATAATATAAGAAATACATCATCATGTCATAAAAATTGCACTTTAATGGGATGATAGCTGATTTTCGATTATTTTAATAGTTATGCACTTTTATGTATATTTCGGTTTCATGCTATTTTTCCTCAAGTATAATTTGAATTTGAGAATCTTCTTTGTCAAAAGAAAAAAAATTAGATTTTTACCTTAATGTCTCAATTTTTTTTTTCTCTTCAAAACATATTTTCATTCATTTTTTTCCAACAGCAGAATTTTCTAAACATAAAACATGATTTAGTTCTCTGTTTAGATTATTTTCAAAGTGTATTAAAAGTTCCTGTTCATCGTAGAGTTATTTATTTAAAAAGCATATTAAACTAGTTGGATGTGTCAATCCCAAAACTTTCTTCTATCTCATAAGTACATTTTAGTATTAAAAAAAGAAAAAAAAAAAAAACGTGGCGACCTTAAAGTTACCCACTATCGAATTTCCTCGAACATTTGAAATAGCCTAATGAGATTCTGGTATCCGAAAAGCCTAAAACGCAAAATTTAATTAATATTCTGAGAAAATAAGCTTAGTAGTGCCACATGTTGGGTAATTTATACGAAAACCTAATAAGCATCTGTTTATGTCAAGACCTAACAGAATCTGAAATTTGATGGAATTTCGTCCATTAGTTCTTGAGATATAGTTATAACAAAAAATCTGCAATACGTAGCACAGCAACACCATATCTTGGACAATTTATGCCAAAACGTAAAAAAGCGTCTAATTATGTTATGGTGTAAAAGAATCTGAAGTTTGACGAAATTCTGTGCATTAGTTCTTGAGATATAGCTAGTTAAAAAAAAAACCGTGTAAAATATATCACAGCAGCACTATCAGTTGAAGGATTTATAACAAAACGTAATCATCGTGTAATTATGTTATATGTCATTTTGTAACAAAATCTGAAGTTTGATGAAATTCTGTGCGTTAGTTGTTGAGCTATAGCTATCGGAAAAATCGTGCAAAATGCAGCATAGCTGTACCACCTGTTGCAAGGTTAATACCAAAATATAATCAGCGTCTAATTATGTTATATATTCTAGTGTAACAGAATCTAAAATTTGATGAAGTTCTCTGCATTAGTTCTTGAGATATAGCTATCGCAAAAATCATGCAAAATGTAGCATAGCAGCGCCACCTATAGGGCAGTTCACACCAAAACCTTATCAGCAGCTATGTATCTCAAGGTATCGCGGAATCTGAAGTTTGGTGAAATTCTGTGCATTAGTTCTTGAGATATAGCTATCATGAAAATCATGAAAAACGTGGCATACCAGCGCCATCTGCAGGCCAATTTACACCAAAACTTAATCAGCGTCTATATATATCAAGGGGTCACAGAATCTGAAGTTTGGTTAAATTCTGTGCATTAGTTCTTGACATATAGCAATCTTGAAAATTATGAAAAACGTAGTATAGCAGCGCCACCTGCTGGCCGATTTTCACCAAAAACCAACAGGCACTAATTCATATCAAGGTCTAACTGAATATAAAATTTTATTAAATTTCGAGCATTAGTTCTTGAGACAGAGCGCCCAGAAATTTTTTGTCACATACAGACAGACGGACAGATTCACAGACAGACTTTTTCTAAAAATAGTCATTACGTGTTCAGGACCTTCTAAAACGTATAAATCCGTCGAAAACCGGAAGTCGAAAATTTTCATGAATCCAATACTTTCTTCTTGTAAAGATAGAAGAAAGTAATAAGACCAGCTAATAGCGCTCGCTCATGTATCACTTTATAAGTCTGGTGTCTTGTTTTTCTCTCCTGACGAAGATGATTAAAAAACAAGCTTGAAACTCTCGAAGATTGTTTTAATCAACTTTCATTGAGATTTATTACATAGAGGAAAATCTGTTTGAACAATAGTCCAAGCAATAGAGACCGTATTTGGTCTCTACCTAGCACATGATAATTCTGGAAAAAGGCTTTTTTTATGTTTTTTAATTCGCTAAATCCGAATTTTCAACTTCCCACCAAAATTTTCCTCGGCAACTCCCCTAAAATTTGGTAAAATACTCCCCTCCTCCCCCCCCCCTCCCAAAACTTATTTAAGAAAAAAATCAATTATTTTATCGTTTTAGTTAAAAAGTATGCAGAAATTTTGAAAGTATACAAAATTTGCAACAAATACAATGCATGACTGAGACGTAAGATGAACGGGAAGAGGGAAGCTTGCCTCTTAACATGCGCCGCGGCGCTACATGCATTACGTTATGCAATTCCACTTAAATTCCTCAAATCTGAGACAAATATTAAGAAGGACTACACAAACTAGTTTAAAATTACTGTAAATCATATTCAAAGATGTATCAGTATATATGGATGCCTCTAATATGCACGCATTTAGTAAAAATCTCTAGAAGTAAGTAATTTTAACAATTTTAAATTAAATTAAAAGATTTATTAAATTAGATTGCATTAAATGAACTTAATGGATGTTCTTTTGTGTCACCTATAGGCGACATCAGGACTGAGGAGGTTAACCAATCGCATGATATGTCTTCGCTCTCCCGTTACTCCTCCGAATTTTTCCTGTAAGACTTACTTTATGTTTTGGGATCGCTGAATCCGAATTTTTAAATTCTCACTAAAATCCTCCCTTAAGAAAAGAAAAAAAAAAAAGTATAAAAGTAAAGAAAAAGAAAAGGTAAAATGATACCTAAAATACGTTTAATTTTGGGTATTATAATAAAAAATATTAATTTTGTAGTGATCTATTCAAAAGTCTTGTCACTAGATGGCAGTACCATGCAGTCTTACCTGTTAACATTCTCGGCCGCTAGGGTTCGTGCGAATGGCATGGTGTGTGCTCAGGCAACAACCAGTTCGTATGTTGGCGTGCAGGTGTTGTGTTTGTTTTGTTGATTGTTAAGAATAAATATGTTAAGTTGATTTCAATCTTTATGCATCATTGATCGTACAAGTCACAGACAACCAACTAAAATGGTGACCCTCTAGATGAACATGCTTTTATTAAATATGCATTTTGTTTTTGCAAGAAATCACAAAAAAAAAAAAAAAAAATTAGATAACTGAACTTGCACCACGTGATCGGAAATTACCGCCGTGAAGATGTCTTATGTTACCGCTGTGAAGATTCCTGCATACAATTTCAACGATCCGGCGTTATGGTTTACAATATGTGAAAGCACCTTTCAACTGGGATGCCCTAAAGCCATAACAGAAAGCAAGACAAAATTTAATTATATCATCGCGCACCTACCACCAGAAGCGACCAGCATAATTCGTGATGTCATATTAAATCCTGACAGTGACGATCCATACACACACGTGAAGAACGAACTGATTAAACGAAGCAGCGAATCTGCACAACAGGAAATACGGAAGTTACTCATCGGCGAAGAATTAGGCGATCGCCGGCCAAGCGAGTTATTACGCATCATGCAGCGCCGAGCGGAGGCGCATAAAGTCTCCGATGAATTAATGATGGAACTGTTTCAGGCACAGCTGCCGACTCAAGTACAATCAATTCTCGCCGCGGTAAGCCCTCTCACTTTGGCGAAAGCTGCTGAAATCGCCGATCGCGTAGTGGATGTTTCGCCAACTCCGGTAAGTACATGCTCAGTCTCTTCTCCTTCTGTTGAAAATATGCTTTTAGAGGAAATTAAGAAAATAAATTTGCGTATAGATAAGATTACTCGTAGAGGTCGTAGTCGCAATCGTAATTTTAATCGGCCGCGTAGCCGTTCTCAAACAAAAGAATTTGAACAGTGCTGGTATCACTACAAATTCGGGAAAAAGGCTCAAAAATGTTCTCCTCCATGTAATTTTTCAAAAAACGACAACGGCGAGGTGTAGAGGCGACTACCGCCACGCCGTATACTTCTCGTCGCCTTTTCGTTCGCGACAAACGTAGCAATGTCCGTTATTTGATCGACACTGGTTCTGATATATGTATTATACCAGCATCAAAATCTCAAAAAGGCATCCACCGAAAATGACACTTTCTGCCGCAAATACATCGCCTATACAAGTATATACCTCTCAGACTCTCTCTTTAGATTTTGGTTTGAGGAGAATTTTCAAATGGTCATTTTTGGTTGGGAATGTTTCAACCCCAATCATTGGAGCTGATTTTTTATATAATTTTAATTTAGTTCCTGATTTAAATAAACAAATGTTGTTAGACTTAAAAACTAATCTTAATTGTCAGTGCATTGTGCGTAATAGTTATGTTCACTCTGTTAAAACAGTAACAGGTGACACTATTTACCATGAACTTTTAAAAAAATTTCCTGACATTACTAAACCTCCTCGTCCCGATCAGGAGATTAAACATTCAGTTGTCCACCACATTCAAACTACAGGACCTCCTGTAACAGCAAAAGCTAGGCGTCTTGCACCTGATAGACTGCGTATTGCTAAAGCTGAGTTTCAAAATATGCTCGAGTTAGGTCATGTGAGACCTTCAAAAAGTAATTATGCTTCGCCTTTGCACATGGTGCCTAAAAAAGACAGTAACGAGTGGCGGCCTGTTGGCGATTATCGTGCACTTAATGCGAAAACAGTAAAAGATAATTACAATGTTCCAAATATATTAGATTTTACTGCCGAGCTCCATGGTACCAAAATTTATTCGCATATTGATCTGTTAAAGGCTTACCACCAAATTCCAATTAACCCAGAAGATGTGCACAAAAGCGCAATTATTACCCCTTTTGGTTTGTTTGAGTTTACACGAATGCAATTCGGTCTTTGCAACGCAAGCGCAACATTCCAGAGATTTATGGATAAAATCACTCGCGATCTCCCATTTGTATATGTTTTCGTTGATGATGTTCTTGTCGCATCCCGTTCTGAAGAAGAACATCTCGAGCATCTTAAAATCTTATTCGGGCGTCTGCAGGAATATGGATTAAGCCTAAAACCATCTAAATGCATTTTTGGAGTTTCCTCTATTGATTTTTTGGGTTTCAGAGTTTCTGAATCTGGCATAAAACCTTTACCAGATCGCGTCGATTGTATCTTAAAATTCCCACAACCAAACACCCTCACGCAATTGAGGCGTTTTCTTGGCCTATATAATTTTTATAGACGGTGCATACCAAAAGCAGCACACATTTTAGCTCCTCTAAATAAATTTTTAGAAGGAATAACCAACTCTAAAAAAGATAAAAAACGCTCGGGTAAAAATTCAGAGAACACAATTCAATGGACTGAGGAGGCTGAGCAATCTTTTTCCGAGGCAAAACAAGCTTTAGCAAATGCAACTCTTTTGCGTCATCCTATTCCCAATGCAAAATTGAGCCTTTGGATTGACGCAAGTGATAAAGCCATCGGCGGTTCTCTCATGCAGCTCAACAATAATGAATGGGAACCTATCGCATTTCTTTCGGTGAAACTAACCAAGAGTCAACAAAAATGGTCTGCATACGATAGAGAACTTCTCGCCATGTACACCTCGGTCAAACGTCTCCGCCACATGCTTGAAGGAAGGAACTTTATAATTTACACTGACCAAAAACCCCTGATATATGCTTTTAAGCAAGATCCAGACAAATGTAGTCCACGCCAATGGCGACACCTTGATTTTATTTCGCAGTTCAGCACAGATGTGCGCCATGTAAGTGGCGTCAACAACATAGTTGCAGATGCTCTTTCACGAATAGAAGTTAATCAAGTTTCAAATTCCTTTTTAGATTTTGAGACTTTTGCAAGAGCTCAACAAGATGATATAGAGCTAGAGAATTTTCAAAAAGATGGCAAATCTTCACTTATTTTACAAAGCATGCCATCACCAGTTTCCGCTACAGAGCTTGTATGTGACACATCTACAGGTTCTCCTCGACCATTTGTACCTAACAATTTTCGTAGAACTATTTTTGAGCATTTTCACAACATAGCTCATCCAGGTGTTGCAGCATCTTTAAAACTTATATCCTCAAGATATGTATGGCCCAATATGTGCAAAAATATCAAAGAATGGGTCCAAAGCTGTCATGCCTGTCAGCGTTCAAAGGTTCATAAACATACAAAAACACCCTTAGGTACTTTCGCTTTACCAGATGCAAGATTCGCACATATTCATATAGATTTAATAGGGCCCTTACCCCCATCAGAAGGACAAGTGTATTGTCTCACTATCATTGATCGATACACTAGATGGCCAGAGGTAGTACCCCTAGCAGACATCACAGCTGAATCAGTATGCCGTGCAATATTTCATGGCTGGATTTCTCGATTTGGATGTCCTGCAACAATCACAACCGACCAAGGGCGTCAATTTGAATCTGCTCTTCTTAAAGAGTTAACAAAGTTTCTGGGCACAAATCGAATTCGCACCACATCATTTCACCCAATCTCAAATGGCTTAGTCGAACGTTTCCATAGAGTTTTAAAAAGTGCATTAAAAGCCCATGAACACACCAAGTGGACTGAATCTCTACCTGCTGTTCTACTCGGTCTTCGAGCAGCAGTGAAACCAGACATTAACTCTTCCAGTGCAGAATTGGTATATGGCATGCCCCTTAGGCTGCCAGCTGACATGTGTACAGAAACACCATCAACAGTACCATGCAACTTCGCTTTTGTACAGCAATTAAGGGACAAAATGAATAGTTTAAAACCATTGTCTACTTCTGCCCATGGGACTTCAAAAATTTTTGTGCACCCTCGCTTGAAGGATTGCAGTCATGTGTTCCTTCGAGTTGATAAAGTTACTCCATCCCTTTCTCAGCCTTATACAGGGCCACATGAAGTCCTAGCAAGATCTGATAAACTCATCACTATTGATGTGAATGGAAAAAAGAAGTGCGTTTCTCTTGATAGAGTTAAGCCAGCATTTATTTTCAATGATTCATGTGTTCCTAATAGTGATTTTGTCAATGGTACAGATTCACCACCAGCTGATCCTCCTACTGTGACAAACAACCAACAGACTAAATCAGGTAGGCGTGTAAGATTCCCAAAGAGACTCATTACTGAAATAATATAAACTCTAAACCTCCGAACTATGACTAATATAAACTTTTAATGCGAACTTTTATTTCACATACATTCCTTCAAACATTATTTCTGTATATATATTGAAATTTCAATCCTGCATTTTATTTCGCATCTATTTCAAATCAATGCTTTTATATGTGTATGTAGTTCATGTTTTTCTTCAGCATGCCATAAATTCTGTAGAAAATTGTGTTGCATGAGCATACCACATGTCGTTCTGTCATTTCTCTCCATCACTGGGGGGAGACTGATGTAGTGATCTATTCAAAAGTCTTGTCACTAGATGGCAGTACCATGCAGTCTTACCTGTTAACATTCTCGGCCGCTAGGGTTCGTGCGAATGGCATGGTGTGTGCTCAGGCAACAACCAGTTCGTATGTTGGCGTGCAGGTGTTGTGTTTGTTTTGTTGATTGTTAAGAATAAATATGTTAAGTTGATTTCAATCTTTATGCATCATTGATCGTACAAGTCACAGACAACCAACTAAAATTTTAATATATATATATATATATATATATATATAGCACTTTAAGAATAATGTGTAACGGCAGATCCAAAGTCCCGTGCCATAATGAAAAATGATATCAAACTATTAAACTTTAAAGGAAATAAAAACGAGTAAGAAAAACAGTATAAAGACAATATAAAAAGGCTGTGGATCTCATCAGCGGTGGGCAGTTTTAAAACACAGCAAATACATATGACTGCCCACCGCTGATGAGATCCACAGCCTTTTTATATTGTCTTTATACTGTTTTTCTTACTCGTTTTTATTTCCTTTAAAGTTTAATAGTTTGATATCATTTTTCATTATGGCACGGGACTTTGGATCTGCCGTTACACATTATTCTTAAAGTGCTATATACATAATTTACGTGATTATTGCAGCTATAGCGCTGATCATGTGGATTTTTCGTGAACTTAGGTTCACTCAAAACTTTAAAATTTTTGGATTATATATATATATATATATATATATATTTATTTAATTAAAAGTTTTTGGAAAAAAGGAAATTCAGAAAGCAGGCAAAATTTGCTACAAAAAAGATACGTGACATCATGACGTAGCATGAACTTGGAGGAGGGAGTCGGCCTCTCAACATGCGCTGTGGCACTGTATCGTCTGCAGCCCCGTGTAAAAGGGGAGGGGTGCGACGAAGGCGGTCACCCCGATCGCGGAAACTTAGGGGGCGCCAAAATATACTACCAACATTATTTTTTGGCCTGTCGCAAGAAAAAGTTTGGGGTCCCCCCCCCCAGCTTACTAGGGGAGCGCTAGATTGAGACTTTTCCGCGGGTACAGCTTTCTCTTTGGACGATCCTGGTCGCCCGAGTCAAGGCAATAAAGATCATATACGGGCTATACCTAGCAAAATTCATGGTAGCTCTAGAAAAGACTTATTTTATGTTTTGTGGATCGCTGAATGAAAATTTCTCCCGGCAACTCCTTCCCCTCAAACACATGCACACAAATTTTGGTAAAAGCGGAATTACATAACTTAGTGCATGTAGCGCTGTGAGGCAGGCTCCCCCCCCCCCCCGCACACACTCCATTCATCCTAAATCATAATGTTATGCATCGTACTTTTTTGAAAATTCTGTCTACTTTCTGAATTTCTAGATAATTTTTCCTCAAAAAATATAAAAAACCTATATTGGCGATTATTTTACTTTTTTCTGGAGGGAGGGGGTGAGAAGTAAAAAATTCGGATTCAATGACCCAAATACATAAAATAAGAATTATTGAAAGTTTGGAGGAGAGAAAAAGCAAACGATGTTCCCCCCTCCCCGTTCATCCTACGCCATAATGTTATGCATCGTATTTCTTGGAAATTTTGTCTGTATCCAAATTTATAGATATTTTTTCGCTAAAACAGTAAAAAATTGAATTTGTTAAATTTTCTTTTGGGGTGCATTTTATTAAAAATTGGGGGAAGGGAGTTGCCAGGAGAAATTTTGGCTGAGAAGATACAAATTTGGATTCCCTGACCCCAAAAAAAAAAAAACACAAGCGAAGGGGTCACGAAGGGGTTAAGGGTGTATTCCAATCCAAACTGCTTATTGTCTGATTTATTCTTAAATTCATTTTTGCTCTCAAACGTTTCAAACTGGCAATTCTCTTTCTTAGAAAGTACACAATGCGCCGTGCTTGTCATTTTTTTTTTTTTTTTCCGAAATTCCCAATTCCTGAGGAATCGTACTGAAATGGACCAACTTGGAAAACGGCCGGTTATGAGGACCGATATATAAGTTAAAGATTACGTTAGGGTGAATTTTGAAGAGGAAACAAATCATAGACTCCGATGTCAAATATTAGATCAATAAAGAAATTTCCTACGCAAAAATAATAAAATAAATCGAAGGTCATTTGACGACAGATTTTGGAGGGGAAAGCAATGATTACATTGAAAATCTAATAGACCGCCGCAACAGCCTGATGACTAAAACTAAAGCTACAGTAAAATTTCATGGATAAACTATAGCGATAAATGAAAGGTCAATCAAATGCAAATTTTCAAGAGGAATTATGCTTAATAGAATAAATCATAAAGTCAGGGAATACTTATATTATGGGGACAGGGGCGTGCCAGCACTATTCGGCGCCTGTGTGCAGAACTGCATTTGGCGCCCTAACCCCCCCCCCCCCCCAAAAAAAAAGAAACTATGAATGTTTAAAAATGTATAGTTGCATTTCTTTTGGAGTTTTTAACCAGAAAATTTATTTAATAAAATATGTCTTGCTTCTTTACAAATCGTACTTTATTTCATTAAATAAATAAATTTCTGTTTCCAAACATGCTTAAATTACTTGAAAAATGAAGAAGGATGGCAGCTATGTAAATAAAATTTGTAACACAGTGAAACTGTGTAAATGAAAGCACTCTCTATCAGAATCCTGCGTTACAGTAAAATTTCATTATCCCGGAGAAAATAATTTAATGCAATAACAATTTAGATTGCATCTAAAAGAAAGAAGTATTGGCGATGGCTACGAAAATCTACTACACATAGAGATTTGAAAATTTGGATAAGGATAGATGATGGTAGATGCACCGTGCACCTGACACTCAATTTTTTTATTTTTTATTAATTACCCGAAATATTAATTAAAAACCCTTAATGATAATCGCAAAATGGCGAACTTTTATTCCTCAACGAGATTATGCTTGTGTGCTTCCCCAAGCAGTCCTTCCCACTGACGAAAAGCGTAATGTTTGATTTCTTCTGCATTTTTAAATTGGGAAATAGTGAGATCCCGGTAGAATTACAAATAAATAAATAAATAATAATAAAGAAAGAAAGAAATGATATTTTTCAATGGTATTTTTAATTACTATTTCAAAAAATCTTTTTATTTGGCAGCGATTCGCATGAGTTTTCAAGTTTTCCATTTCTATGAAGATTCAAACGTAAAAAAAAAACAAACAACAACAATAAGAACTGTTCATACATTCACAGTAATTTTCAAGTTCTAATAATATATCTGATGTGAAAATATTAATATTTACTGTTAAAAAAATTTTTTTGAAGTCATTTCATGGATTCGCCAAACATTTTTCTTTTCTCGGTGCAAATTATCTCAAGATATCGATCCCCAATTAAGAAATATGCGATTTGAATATCATTTCGCGTTTATAAATAAAATATGTTTGAGGGGTTGTGCACATTTCCATTATTTATTTTATCAAGATTTTTTTTAAATCAAAATTGAAAGTTTTATATCTAAATGTCAAAAAATAAATACAAATTAACGGTTAGCTTGAAAAATCAGACCGGAACATAAATAGCACCGCCGGTATACTCTGTTGAAGGCAGTGGGAAATCAACTCGAGCTTCGGTTGGATGGATTTCCATTTAAAAAGAAAAAATCATACAAATTCAAGATTATACACTGCTAACAATATAATGTTCGTTCCAAAATATTTTTATTCAAAATTATAAAGTCAAATCAACATGCTACTGAAGAATTGCCCTCCCCCCACCACCCCATCTCTACATTCGCTTGGAAAAAAATAACATTCAATATTTGAATTTAGAATATTTAAGGTTATTGTAATTGGCCTAGGTGATCCAAGGTGGTTGGTTATAGTAGGACATAAGGTGCACGGGATTTTAAAACACCTTTTACATAAATCTATATTTTTTCATTCATATTAACAGCCATCATTGTAGTTTCTAATTTATGTATGTCTAAATTGATTTTTTTTGTTGTTGTTGGTGGTGGATTGGGGGTATTTTTGTCTCTGTAACGTCTACGGTTATGTGTAATGCTAATAAGTGCTCGTATTTCAAAAGTTCAATTTTATGATCGGAAATAAAATGTACAAATCTTACAATCATTACAATAATTTATGCAGTATTTGAATAGACATGAGTGTACGCAGAGAGTGCAGGGAAAGGCTTCCCCTTCAACCTTCTAAAAAATTAGAAAATTTGGACATCTATGGCCAATTTTAGTCTATCTTCATCAACTCTCCCCCTTTTTCGCTATCATGATAATTCCAGAGTACTAGATAGGTAAAAGATAGATAAAAGGTGTTTATTTCGCTCAGAAATCTATAGTGTGAAAAAAAAAACGCTTTTGTTCAATACATAATAGTTTCCACCAGAAATGATCATTAGTAGAAGTGCTGAACAAAATTATTGCTTTGGCCGCTTAAAATAAGCTTTACTCTTAAAGTGCGAAAACCAGTGTTAAACCTACGGCACGGAATGCCAATAACTTCACAAACGGCTGATGCTCCATTTTTACCAGTTAAAATCTGTCCCATAGCTGACGCCAGTATCTCCGATCAAAAATCTGTACAATAAACAGAACAGAGAACACTAACATACAAAAGCCTATACAAATGTAATGAACGTTATCAACTTTTTGGCAATTTCTGACCCTCCGCTACCCCTTACGATATCATACGTTATCATTCCTCAGTAACATTTTTTTTTCTTTATTGGTAAACACAAGTATTATTTCAAACATACTTTACATAGGAATACCAAACATTGAGATATTCAATATTTAGAAAATAAATAATTTTATAATGATTTAAGTATTTTAATTTTCATAAAATAGTTAACAAACTAATATATATATATATATATTGATGTAACGAACAAGTTATAAATAATATATATATATATATATATATATATATATTTAAAAAAATGGAAACAGAAAGAGAAAATTTTGGTTGGATCATTCAAAAACGAAAAATATATTAAGACACACCATCCCTCACTAGAGATATCTTCCGATATCATATGCTAGATTCTTCCCCCCTTCCCCCTAAAGTAATAACGTTATGTATGCATAGCCAGTGCCGTAGCTAGAAGTGAATAATGGGAAAGGGGGGGGGTCATATTTTCTCTCTTTCTCTCTATGACGCAGAAAGATAAATTAGTACATGTTCACTCTGTAGTTACTATGTTTCTCATTAAACTATTGTAATAGTTTCATTTTACGCTAAGAAAAGAATAGGATGATGAAAAATTCGAGTGTAAAACTAGTGAAATCTTAAACAACTTATTAGCTTCATATGTGTAAATAGGATGAGCATGTGATGAAACGCTTATTTTAGTTACAATTTAGTATTTTTGCAAAAGCTGTGAAAGATCCTCAAAACTAAATTAAATTTTTAAACAGAATTTCATTTGAATTTTTGGAATAGAAATTAATTTAGTGACCTTGAAATCTTTTCCAGGGAGGCTCAAAATGTTTTAGGGGAAGCTGAGCCGCCCATAGCACCCCCTTAGCTACGGCGCTGTGCTAGCCCCCAAGTTCTGGTTTTACATTGTTTCTTTATTCAGGATTCTCCAAAGCGTGCCCCGCGGACGCCACGATTGCCCCCTTAGGTTTTCTTGGCACCCATTCTAATATATCCTTTTACTAGCTATTTTTAAGATTAAAAATCCATTTTAAGGGATACATTTTTAAAAATAAAAAATATTTGAATAGTTTTCTTGTAATAGTTATCGATGACCTTAAATAAGTTTTAATTATTTAATGCTATTAAGTTGTTATTCAGTGATTAAGGTTTCTATAGCTTCTTCAGCTACAAAACTTTTGAAGATAGATTGCCCTCTGAAAATCTAATTTTAAATTTATTCTGAATTAAATTATTGCTGCAAATTATTTTAAAGTGGTTTCTGAATCATAGGGGACTTATAGCTATCAGCATGAGATATACGCGTATCATATAAGACGTTTCTAACATATATCTACCTCTATTCATGGACTGATATTGTAGGAGAAACTTTTACCAATATTACCGAATAGTAATTTTCTTCTTATTTATGATAAATTCTGGAGTAAAGTGACAATTGTTTCTCATAAATAATAATAAAGAAACAAGTGAAATTTAGCTCCTATGGTAATAAAACTGCATATTTTGCTTTACCACCGCAGTGAAATAATAGTGTTGCACATTTTCAGCTATGTGAATTACGGCGCCTTTCATTATTTATAACTATATGAGGTGCGCTTCTGTTTATAAAGGTTGACAGGTCTTTTCTAAACCATTTATTAAAGGACTCATAAGTAGAATAAAATAAAATTTTAAAGAAAGAAATGAATATTTATAAATAATTTGTATAAGGTAAATCTACAAAAGATAATACAGATGGCAAGAAAATATAATACATTTTAGTAGGAATAAATTCAGGATTCATTTTTTTTTTTTTAATATTAATATTTGTTTCTCAACTGAACTTTTAGCGCCTTTACTGCTTCGGCGCCTGTGTGTGCCGCACACTTTGCACACTGGGTAGGAACGCCCCTGTATGGGGATTATAAATAACTATGCTAATTAATAGCGCACACAGATGAATAAAATGAACTCTTAAAAACAAAATGATCTGTCCAAAATATTTAAAAATTAAAGCAAACGATAAGAAATGATATGAAAAATATGAATACGTAAGAAAATAAATTAGTTATAAATAATAAATATTAGGGATTGCATGTCGCTCCGAGATCTGTTATCCCTGTTTCCGGATTCGTTCCCTTTTTTCGTAAAATAGTTTCGGACGCGTTTTTTTTCTCCCTTGGAACCTTTTTTAAAAAAATCCATCCTATTTTATCGGATTCCTTCCTTTTTATCTCGAAGTCGTTCCTTTTTTTCTCGGATTCGTTCCATTTTTATCGGATTCGTTTCTTTTTTTCTTGAAATCGTCCTTTTTTCTCGAATTCGTTCCTTTGTCGGAATCGTTCCCTTTTTTACGGATTCGTTCCTTTTTTTTGAAATCGTCCTTTTTTCTCGAATTCGTTCCTTTTTCTCAAAATCGTTTCTTTGTCGGAATCGTTCCTTTTTTTACGGATTCGTTCCTTTTTTTTGAAATCGTCCTTTTTTTCTCGAATTCGTTCCTTTGTCGGAATCGTTCCTTTTTTACGGATTCGTTCCTTTTTTTCTTGAAATCGTCCTTTTTTTCGAATTCGTTCCTTTTTCTCAAAATCGTTCCTTTGCCGGAACGATTCCAATAGGAACGAGTCAAAAGAACTCGTTCCTTTTTTTCGGAACGATTTCAATAGGAACGAGTCCAAAGAACTCGTTCCTTTTGGTGAACGGTTCCGGCTGGAACGGTTCCTTAAAAGGAACGATATTGCCCATCTCTAGTAGAAACCATTCAAAACGAATTGTTTAAAATAATGAAATAAAATGTTTTACTATTCTCTTTAATATGTGTGGTTGATTATTTTCAAAATGTATGTTTATTTCGTTTAGCTTTTTCAAAACATTTATAAATTGTTTCAATTTGTATGTGTATAAAAAAGAAACACTTCATTATTAATAAAAAATATTCTATCTATCTTTAAAAAAAAATAATAATCTTAATATTTTAATTCATTCTTTTCAAAAATTAGAAAGTTAAAAAGTTAATAAAAATTAATAAGTTAAAAAAACTTTATACAAAAATTAATATCAATAGAAATTTTTTTCAAATGTTTAAAATATATTTTGAAAATTTTAAAATGTATTACAACTTATCAAAAATGAGTTTACTGATTTATATGAGTATGTATATTATTTTTACTCTGTTATCTTACTGTAACATTATAACATATTCATAGTTAAACACATATAAACATTAGGATGTATATAAAAGCAACAGATTAATATACTCTTTTGTTTTATTAAAAAATAAAATATCTTCATAAAAATGTTAAAAAATAAAAATTTTATGAAAAAGTTTAAAAATAATTCATTAGATCAAAAAAATTTCACAAATTAAAAAAATATATTTCATAAGTTTACAAAAAAAAAAAAAAAAAAAAGTAACATTAAAAGTTTTATCGAAAAAAAAACATAAAAAGTTTTAACAAAAAAAAAAAAAAAGTATTATAAAAAGTTTTAACTAAAAAAAAAAAAACTTTACACAAAAAATAATACCAATAGAATTTTTTTTCAAATGTTTAAAATATTTTTGCAAAAGTTAAAATGAGTTTTCTGATTTATGTATATTATTGTCACTCTATTTTCTTACTGTAACATTGCAATTCATTCATAGTTAAACACATATAAACATTAGGATGTGCATAAAAGCAATGCATTAATATACTATCTTGTTATTAAAAGACAAAATAATTTCATAAAAATCTTTTCAAAATTAAAAAAAAGTTTCATAAGTTTGCAAAAAATAAAAACTTTATGAAAAAGTTTAAAAAATAATTCATAAGATTAAAAATATATATATATATTTCATAAATTAAAAAAATATATTTCATAATTTTCAAAAAAAAAAAAAAATCATAAGTTAAAAGTTATTTCAAAAGTTCTTTAATAATTAAAAAAAAAAACTTTAAAGAAAAAATAATATCAAAAAAATTTATTTTTCAAATGTTTAAAATTTATTTCACAAAAGTTAAAATGTATTACATCTTATCAAAAATGAGTTTACTGATTTATGTGTGTATGTATATTATTTTCACTGTATTATCTTACTGTAACATACATTTATAGTTAAACACATATAGGATGTGTATAACATAGGATGTGTAAACACATTAGGATGTGTATAAAAGCAACGCATTAATATACTATCTTGTTTATTAAAAGATAAAATAACTTCATAAAAATCTTTTCAAAATAAAAAAAGTTTCATAAGTTTACAAAAAAATAAAACTTTATGAAAAAGTTTAAAAAATATTTCATAAATTAAAAAAATTATTTCATAAGTTTCAAAAAAAAAAAAAAAAAATCATAAGTTAAAAGTTATTTTAAAAGTATTACATAAGTTCAAACGTTTAAAAAATACTTTCCAAAATTTAAAAAAATATTACAACTTATCAAAAATGAGTTTACCGATTTACTGATTTATGTGTCTATGTTATTTTCATCATATTATCTTACTACCGGCATTAAATAACGTTCGTAGTTAAACATTTATAAACGTTAACAAATGTATAAAAGCAATAGATTAATATAGTGTTTTGTTCTATAAAAATTAAAAAAGTTAAAATTAAATCAAAGTTAATTCTTTTGTTTTATAAAAATTCAAAAGTTTAATAAGTATTAAAAATATTTTATAAATTTAAAGAATGAATTTCTTCCAACTTATTAAAAATGAGTTGACTGATTTACCTACTTATATTTTACTTTCATTATATAATTTTTCTATCGACATAACATTTCATAGCTATATAAAAACATTGATTAATATAATCTTTTGTTTTATGAAAATTATAAAACTTTTTTCATAAAGATTAAAAAATGTGTTTCGTAAGTTAAAAGAAAAAAAAAATTCAAAAGTAAAAAAAAAGATTTCATAAGTTAAAAAAAAAAATCAAATGTTTAAAAAATGATTTACAAGTTTAAAAAAAAATATTACAACTTATCAAAAAATGAGTCTACATATTTATATTATCTTACTACCGACATTACAGAACGTTCTTAGTTAAACACTTATAAACATCAGCAAATGTATAAAAGCAGTTGATACTTTCCTGTTTTTATTAAAAGCCATTATAAAAATGTTTTCAAATAATAATAAAAAAAAGCTGTTATTAGATACTCCCCTTTAATTACATCTCATTGATAAGTTTTAATCAACCATCCAACCATTCAACTATTATGTGAGTTAGGATCTCATTGATAAGTTTTAATCAACCAACAAACCAACTATTTATTTTCCCTTGCAATCAGCTATTTATTTACCCTAGTAACCAAAAAGCTTTTATCGACACATGAACAAAATTTTAAGATGCAAGACTCGTCCTTTTTAATCGAAAAAACAATGACTTTTATTATATTATTTTTTTTCTTACTTAAATGAAACCTTCGCATGTGCATGGTAAAACTTGGAAAAATTCATTTAATACACAAATTTAAAGAAAACAGACAAGGTCTTCACACTTCTTTTAGTATTGTACTAACATTTTACCAAATATCTTTAGAACTCAACAAGGTTTTAAATAATTATTTTAATAAAAATTGTCATTTGTAAGTAACATTATTAAACTAACTTGGAAAAATTAACTTGACAAAACAGATTTTCGCTGTTCCAACTTAGTGATATTCATAAGTTTATATGTTAATCAACCTGTTTGGTTATGTCCCAGCATGGCTTTATAAAATATATCTAAAAAAAAAACCTTTAATATTAATGTTTAAAAATATGCAGTTAGTCTTTTATAGATAATTATTTTCACTTCTTTTACTTAAAAAACATTTTTAAATAAAATTAATAGAGCCGTACCGAGTACTCGGTAAATACTCGGTATTCAGCCTACTCGGCCAATTTGCCGAGTACTCGGTATTCGGCCAAATTTTGGCCGAGTACTTTGCCAATACCGAGTAGTTGTAAGAATTTCATTTTTTAAGCATATGAATTGATAACTGATCTGTAAAAATTATTCGAATATCAATGTATAATATATGTAGTAATTCATAAAACTATTTACTCTGTATTTAACAATATGTCTGCAAAATATAAAAAAAGTTAAGAACAAAATCCCTAAAAAAATTTCACATTTATACAAATAAAAATACTTTTTTATGTATAGGAAAACAGAAACGACTTATTTTGGATAAAGAAACTGAAAATAAAATAAATGCAATAAAAAATTAATAATTAAATTTATTATATTTCAAATTATGGTGCAAAAACATCAAACATTCTACAATATCAGTAGACAGGGCATTTCTTTTACTACTATAAATTTGGCCGGCCTCTATTATGTTCAGAACAAACAGTTGTTGAAGGTGCATATAAGAGTTTTTTGCAAAGTTGTACATAATCGATTTTTTTTTCCCCTTACCATACAAATGGAGTGTCAGTTTTACAAGTCTTCGGTTAAGAAAGCCTGTAACTCTTTTTGTACCAATTCTTCATGCGGTGATTTTAAACTAGTGCTAGTGCCACAATCTTTTTGTTCATTCACAATTCCCTCAAAACATTTCCAGAAAATAGATGAACTTTTTGCTAGCATTTTCTCTTTTGGGTTCGTTGACATTAGCATCATTCTCATATTTATTTTTAGATGCGTTCGTAATTATGTAAATACGTAGCACCTATTGTTGTCGTTCAGTCTGTCCCCCTGTCTGTCTGCATATAACAACGCAAAAACTATGCAACTGAATCGTTTGAAATTTAAAATACATAATTATTACATAATTTTGTCGAGTTATTTCAAATTTTATGAAAATCGGATGCATAGATCAATTACAGGGACAATCAAAAGGATTCCGTTACATTACGGTCAACGGGGAAAAAAGTTTCAAATGCATTTTAATCGTTTGAAATTTTAAATACATAATTATTACATAATTTTGTTGAGTTATTTCAAATTTTATCAAAATTGGATGCATAGTTCAACTACAGGGACAATCAAAAGTGTTCCGTTACATTACGGTTAATGGGGAGAAATGTTTCAAATGCATTTTAATGGTGTTACACTCATTCAAATGTAATAAAATTGATATGCGTCTATAAAGTACATATTATAATATACATTTTGCATAATCTGTGGTGCAAAGAATATTTGTTATTGATTTACAAGGCCACTCAAAAGTATTCCATTACATAATGGTATAGGGAGAACATTGTTTGGTGTGCATTTTAATTGTAATTATTTACAATTTAATGAGATTAATATATGAGAGCAATATTTTTAAAACTTCGTTATCGTATGAACGCACTTCATTTGCTACGCTTCACGTGCGATTCCCAACTTGTTTGTTTCTTTGGTGCATTTTCAAGTTCTAGATCATCTAAACTCATCAATTTTAGAGCTTGCTTTTTAAGGCAATTTTAATTTACACATTTATAATTTCCATTGAAAAAGGTTAGTTTTTTACTGAGATATTTAAAAAATAATAAATTTAAAATAACATAATATAATCTGTATACATAAAAAATGAAAAGAAACTGCAAAGCCAATGCATTTTTTTTTTATCAGAAGAAAATAAGGTACAGACAGTTACAAAATAAATATGAAGTGATTGCATTATTCAATGAATTGTTACAGTAACCAATAAACATTTTTATTTTTGATAGACAGATTTCAATGGTTGGAATAAATTGGAGGGTTAAAGAATGTTTAAATTTTATATTAGTTAATAACTGTAGTTGTCATGTATCAATTCTCCTTTTTTATTAGTTCTGAACTGTCAAAAATTGTCTTTAAAAGGTGCACAGATAAATTTCAAATTTAATGAGTTAATTTGTTTATACTATATATGTATATTATATGTACATACAGGTATATTTATATATATGTACACCTAAGCTCCCATTATGCGCACATCATTGTTTTATTTTCTTATTATACAACTACTCGGTACTCGGCTACTCGGCCAAAGTACTACTCGGTACACCACTAAAAATTAATACAGTTGCCAATTTATCTGTGTGTTATGAAATGTGCATGCAAAACTTTTAATTATAATTTTCACATTTTTAGTATTTCAAATTATTGTTTTCAAAGTGTACTAAAATTTGGAAAAATATTTAATTTTCATGCATAATTAAAATAAAATAGTTTAATAATAAAGACACATTTAACATTCTATACTCACCATCGCAAAAGCACGTCCGACGCAGTCAAATGTTTGGGAAGAAATGAAAAATTCAAAGTCCTTATCAGAAAATGTTATCAGATAACTATATCAAAAGATCTGTGACGTCAAAGAACATGTATCATCAACTGATCACGTGATGATACATGTTCTTTGACGTCACAGATCTTTTGATATAGTTATCTGATAACATTTTCTGATAAGGACTTTGAATTTTTCATTTCTTCCCAAACATTTGACTGCGTCGGACGTGCTTTTGCGACGGTGAGTATAGAATGTTAAATGTGTCTTTATTATTAAACTATTTTATTTTAATTATGCATGAAAATTAAATATTTTTCCAAATTTTAGTACACCTTGAAAACAATAATTTGAAATACTAAAAATGTGAAAATTATAATTAAAAGTTTTGCATGCACATTTCATAACACACAGATAAATTGGCAAATGTATTAATTTTATTTAAAAATGTTTTTAAGTAAAAAAAGTGAAAATAATTATCTATAAAAGACTAACTGCATATTTTTAAACATTAATATTAAAGGTTTTTTTTTTTTTTTTTTTTTTTTTAGATATATTTTATAAAGCCATGCTGGGACATAACCAAACAGGTTGATTAACATATAAACTTATGAATATTACTAAGTTGGAACAGCGAAAATCTGTTTTGCCAAGTTAATTTTTCCAAGTTAGTTTAATAACGTTACTTACAAATGACAATTTTTATTAAAATAATTATTTAAAACCTTGTTGAGTTCTAAAGATATTTGGTAAAATGTTAGTACAATATTAAAAGAAGTGTGAAGACCTTGTCTGTTTTCTTTAAATTTGTGTATTAAATGAATTTTTCCAAGTTTTACCATGCACATGCGAAGGTTTCATTTAAGTAAGAGAAAAAATAATACAATAAAAGTCATTGTTTTTTCGATTAAAAAGGACGAGTCTTGCATCTTAAAATTTTGTTCATGTGTCGATAAAAGCTTTTTGGTTACCAGGGTAAATAAATAGCTGATTGCAAGGGAAAATAAATAGTTGGTTTGTTGGTTGATTAAAACTTATCAATGAGATCCTAACTCACATAATAGTTGAATGGTTGGATGGTTGATTAAAACTTATCAATGAGATGTAATTAAAGGGGAGTATCTAATAACAGCTTTTTTATTATTATTTGAAAACATTTTTATAAAGTTAGTATGGCTTTTAATAAAAACAGGAAAGTATCAACTGCTTTTATACATTTGCTGATGTTTATAAGTGTTTAACTAAGAACGTTCTGTAATGTCGGTAGTAAGATAATATAAATATGTAGACTCATTTTTTGATAAGTTGTAATGTTTTTTTTTTAAACTTGTAAATCATTTTTTAAACATTTGATTTTTTTTTAACTTATGAAATCTTTTTTTTTTAACTTTTGGATTTTTTTTTCTTTTAACTTACGAAACACATTTTTTAATCTTTATGAAAAAAGTTTTATAATTTTCATAAAACAAAAGATTATATTAATCAATGTTTTTATATAACTATGAAATGTTATGTCGATAGAAAAATTATATAATGAAAGTAAAATATAAGTAGGTAAATCGGTCAACTCATTTTTAATAAGTTGGAAGAAATTCATTCTTTAAATTTATAAAATATTTTTAATACTTATTAAACTTTTGAATTTTTATAAAACAAAAGAATTAACTTTGATTTAATTTTAACTTTTTTAATTTTTATAGAACAAAACACTATATTAATCTATTGCTTTTATACATTTGTTAACGTTTATAAATGTTTAACTACGAACGTTATTTAATGCCGGTAGTAAGATAATATGATGAAAATAACATAGACACATAAATCAGTAAATCGGTAAACTCATTTTTGATAAGTTGTAATATTTTTTTGAATTTTGGAAAGTATTTTTAAACGTTTGAACTTATGTAATACTTTTAAAATAACTTTTAACTTATGATTTTTTTTTTTTTTTTCGGAAACTTATGAAATAATTTTTTTAATTTATGAAATATTTTTTAAACTTTTTCATAAAGTTTTATTTTTTTGTAAACTTATGAAACTTTTTTTATTTTGAAAAGATTCTTATGAAGTTATTTTATCTTTTAATAAACAAGATAGTATATTAATGCGTTGCTTTTATACACATCCTAATGTGTTTACACATCCTATGTTATACACATCCTATATGTGTTTAACTATAAATGTATGTTACAGTAAGATAATACAGTGAAAATAATATACATACACACATAAATCAGTAAACTCATTTTTGATAAGATGTAATACATTTTAACTTTTGTGAAATAAATTTTAAACATTTGAAAAATAAATTTTTTTGATATTATTTTTTCTTTAAAGTTTTTTTTTTAATTATTAAAGAACTTTTGAAATAACTTTTAACATATGATTTTTTTTTTTTTTTTTTTTTTTTTTTGAAAATTATGAAATATATTTTTTTTAATTTATGAAATATATATATATATATATTCCATATGATTTCATATGATTCATATTCAATTTCATATAAAAATATATATATATATGAAATATATATATATATTTTTAATCTTATGAATTATTTTTTAAACTTTTTCATAAAGTTTTTATTTTTTGCAAACTTATGAAACTTTTTTTTAATTTTGAAAAGATTTTTATGAAATTATTTTGTCTTTTAATAACAAGATAGTATATTAATGCATTGCTTTTATGCACATCCTAATGTTTATATGTGTTTAACTATGAATGAATTGCAATGTTACAGTAAGAAAATAGAGTGACAATAATATACATAAATCAGAAAACTCATTTTAACTTTTGCAAAAATATTTTAAACATTTGAAAAAAAAAATCTATTGGTATTATTTTTTGTGTAAAGTTTTTTTTTTTTTTTTTAGTTAAATCTTTTTATAATACTTTTTTTTTTTTTTTTTTTTTTTTTTTTGTTAAAACTTTTTATGTTTTTTTTTTTTTTTTTTTTTTTTCGATAAAACTTTTTTTGTTACTTTTTTTTTTTTTGTAAACTTATGAAATATATTTTTTTAATTTGTGAAATTTTTTTAATCTAATGAATTATTTTTAAACTTTTTCATAAAATTTTTATTTTTTAACATTTTTATGAAGATATTTTATTTTTTAATAAAACAAGAGAGTATATTAATCTGTTGCTTTTATATACATCCTAATGTTTATATGTGTTTAACTATGAATCTGTTATAATGTTACAGTAAGATAATAGAGTAAAAATAATATACATACTCATATAAATCAGTAAACTCATTTTTGATAAGTTGTAATACATTTTAAAATTTTCAAAATATATTTTAAACATTTGAAAAAATTTCTATTGATATTAATTTTTGTATAAAGTTTTTTTAACTTATTAATTTTTATTAACTTTTTAACTTTCTAATTTTTGAAAAGAATGAATTAAAATATTAAGATTATTAATTTTTTATTTTTTTTAAGATAGATAGAATACTTTTTATTAATAATGAAGTGATTCTTTTTTATACACATACAAATTGAAACAATTTATAAATGTTTTGAAAAAGCTAAACGAAATAAACATACATTTTGAAAATAATTAACCACACATATTAAAGAGAATAGTAAAACATTTTATTTCATTATTTTAAACAATTCGTTTTGAATGGTTTCTACATTAATATTAGATAAGAAGTTTTCACTAATACAATCTACTTCATTTAAAAGCGAGGAAATAACAAAGTCGAAATCTATTAGAGTCAATAACATTTCTCCTACTTGTTCAAATTTTTGTCGATTATTTAATATCAATCAGGGATGAAAGATTACAGATTCGTGGTTAAAAATTCAACCACTGCATTCAAAAATGCGCTTTAGTATACTCGACATACTATTTTCAATACACGTTATAAGTTTATGTTGACACATGCGTTCATTTTCTAAAGATGTGTGACTAACGATACATTTCTGTCTTATTAAGTTTGGTAAATGCTTTACATAAATATGCTGCAGAAGTTCTTTATTCAGATCAAAGGCTTTTATTTTTAACTTTTCTAACTGATACTCGTTCAAGTCAATGTGAGAATAATTCTTTAAATGTTTAATTCGCATGATAGAATTATTAAAATTTAACACTAATATCATGTTATTAGCAACAAAAGAGGAACTTTTATACTTCAAATTAAATGGAAAAATTTTATTTCAAAATTCGTACCAACTGTTAACATCCATAAAAATTGCATTTTTCGTTACAATTCCTTCATTAGTAAGCCCACTGCGTTTAAACTTTTGAATATGTATATAAAATTGTCTGTTATACAGTTTTAAAATTAAGAAGATACAATCACTGAGTTCTTCTCGAAATATAACACGATTACAGGATTTGCCTCTTTTAGTTCGTGGAGTGGTGCATTGACTTTCATCACTTGCTTGGGAAAGGTTGATTGCTTGCAATACAGTCTCTTCGCATCTAGTAGTGGGTTCTTGAAAATATTCGTCTTGGGAAATTAAGTTAAAAAAATTCGTATTAATCTCAGATTTCACATTCGGTGGATAATCAGTAGTGGATAAATCACATGATATCGTCTCATTGTTAGTGTTCAATGTATTAGGAACTTCAAATCTCGGCAAGTTTAATTCATTCACATAAGCGGGTTCATTACATTTTTCTAAACGTTGATACTTTGAAGAAGAAACTACTTCGTCGAGAGGTCTTTTTAACAAATTTACTACAGAATCCATTTAAAAAAAATAAGGATAGCCGCTGATGAAGTTCAAACGGAAATCAGTTGCAAACTAAATGCTAAAAAACAACACATATCCTAATATATGATAAAAAATTAGCGTCGGTTACAGTTAAACATTAAAAAATTAGTAATGCCATTAGTTTCAGTCAACCATTTTTTAATAAACTAAAAAAAACAGTCTTTGTATATAAGTGGTAGTTTATATATTTGGTCAATGGTTTTACTATTTTTGAAGAACTTTGTGGCAACATAAGGTTTAATTTAAGTAAGCTTATGATAAATAATGTTATCAGTTTCTCTATCTTTGAAAATTTTTGTGGCAACACTAGGTAAAAGTTTTAATCTGAGTGGTTAATGATACACAATGTTAACAGTTTCATTCTTTTTGAAAAGTTGTTTGGAAACACAAGATAATATCCATCATGATTATGTAAATAAAAATTGTTAATATAAATGATAAATTAAACTTGGTAAATAATTCTAATATATTAAAAGTATTTTAAAATTAATTCAGTATAAATTCAAATTCAGTATTTTAAAATGAAAAATTAATAAATTAAAGTGAACTCTAATTTTAATTGATAAGAAACTTTTTTCTAAAGGTTAAAATTTAAGTAAAATTTAATAAATTTTTGGGAACCTCTAAAAAAACATCATATGAAATGGATTAATGGGATTAAATTGTTGTTTTAAAAAGTTTAGTTAGTTGAAACATCAAACAAAATTCTCTTTCTTGACTTTTGTAAATAAGTGAAATCTAATCTTATTTGACATTTTTTCATATCGGATGTTTGTGCAAGGCAGTGAATAAGTGCTGATAAGATACTATTTTAAGTTGCAAACAATTCCATTCTAATATAAGACATTAATAGAATTAGTTCTCAGCTAATGACCACAAAAAAATTATATTTTTTAATTATTTTTAAATTTTTTGATTACGAAAATCTAGAATGGTAATGAAGTAGAATTATTATTATTTTTAAATGAATAAAAATTTACATAGTAATTTCAATATGTTTGTCAACATCGGTAAAAGTTCTAATATAAGTAATGAATGATACATAATGTTAACAGATTCGTTCTTTTTGAAAAGGGTTTTGGAAACACAAGGTAATATCCGTCATGTTTAGTAAATGACAATTGTTAATAAAAATGATAAATTAAACTTGGTAAATAATTCTAATAAATTAAAACGAAAATATCTTTGGTTTGAATGTGATAACATGAGTCGGTATTCATAAATAAGAGATTTGCATCCTCTTTATATGTTTTCTTTATGAAATTATAATGAAAATTGTACATCAACATTTTGGATAACTCCAATATCGTGAACTCAACATAAATCGGTCGATTCATGAGTATGCTAGTTTTCATCCTTTCAACGATAGTTAAATCTTCATCATATGTTTTAAAAGATTTAAAAGTGGGTGAAGCCACTAATTTCTTGGCTCTTTTTTCATTATTAACAAGTACAATATTTCTACGTTTTCGTAGATTTTCCATAGTTTTCCCAAACACAGAGTTATTCATTAGTTTAAAAAAGTCCTTTTCAAAAGAGGATTTTTTTTTCTTTTCTCAGTAATAAAATTGATATAATTTTTAAGCCAAGGTGCTTGTTTGAATTTAAGGACTTTGTGAACAGCTGTAAGTTTTAATCCAAGTTGAAAATAAAATTTAAGATTACGATAATGAGTGATAAAATTCTGTTTATCCTTAAAATTTGGAATGAGTTTAGGGGTTCCTATGAATTTTCTATTGTTAACTAAGCTATGTGCATACGAAGACAACATTTCTTCTTTTACGACCAATCTTTCAGGGGCGAGTGGGGATTCATTGTGTAATGAATGCAGATTTGAGGGTACTTCAAATCAACCTCGAAAATATACCCGAAGTCACTATCATCAGCTAACGATAAAATCCACTCTTCTGTAATATAATTTGTCGCACACCATTCAAACCCACCAAAAGGAAGAAATTGGGATAAAGCCTAGTCATACAAGTTATTAGCATCCCAGTACCAATTATACACCATTCAATACAACAAAAAATGTTTATCGGTGTTTGATGATAAACGAAATTTATTGAATGATGGGCTAACGAGTCTAGTCTATGGACATAAGGACATTTCAAACAGTTTAGAAGATTCTTAAAAATAAGTATAGAAATTTTTTTTCCAAACCTCATGAACACCGTAACAATATTTTTGAAATTCCTTTTACATGCATGAAGATTTGAAATGTCAAGTTAATCCTAAAGTATATTTTTGCAGAATGTGGGCCACAGTGAGTGAAGTGGTGTTCATGATACCCCTGTCTCTGAACAGCTAATACAACATATATTAATTTTTTTAATATATGTTGGAGGACCCATAGCCTTTGCAAAAATATATGTTTTTTTATTATTTCAGAAAACTCCTCGTTCCAATTCCCACCGACAGAGGGCGCCACTGCATTTTTCCATTTCGTATTCAAATATTTTTCCTACTCTAAATTGATTTCAATCTCTACTTTAATTTAAACTCCCTAAAAAATTTTTAAGCCCCCCTCAATTTTAAGCCCCTCTTAAAAAATAAGCCCTCCCCTCTCTCTAAAAATCCCACCATACTGTAACAGACTCCAAACATCCACCCCTCTACTATAGTATAATCTCCTACGTTTCAAACCCTAAAAATTTAAGCCCCCTCAATTTTAAGCCCTCCCCATCATCCTACTACAGTATGATACACTCTCCATCAGATAAGCTTCTCAATCAGGTGGTGGTGATCCTCCCTCCCTCTTATAGGTGGTGGTGGTGGTGGTTCCACCTCCACCATCCACCCTCCACACCTCCACGCTGAGGTTGAACTCTCCTTCTTTCCCTACTACTGTAGCTTAATTTTCAACGGAAGACCATGCTATTTTATTTATTTGCCTCCTTTTTTTCGGAATGACTCAAAATTGATTCGCCAATCCATCCTTAGAAACAAATTGCGAAATTTGCAAAGTAGACTTAGAAAAAGTAGATAAATTGGATAATTAGATTTTTTTTTTTTTTTTTTTACATAATTATTAGTTTATGTGTCTACAGTGTTTACGTATTATACGTGTTTTTTAAACAAAATTTGGCAAGCTATTTTAGGTTTTGAGTATTTTTTGAAAAATTTTTTGAATCTCACCTTGAGACGTGATGGAACACACGTTGGGGGCCATTTGTGACGTGTCTGGGGGGTGTGCTGGCTAAATGAAGACATAATTTTAAGTATAAGATAAAATCAAACAGTTTATTTAAACCTCTGGAACATGGGAAAGTGGAGCTAAGTTCGAAATTTCAGTCACTAACAAGGAAGGTCTCCATTGGGGGCATACTCAGAAATTTTTGAAAAAAATACGAATCAAATTACTCATGTAGGTAATAAAAGATCAGTGAAAATTAGGGGCGGAATTACATTATTAGATATGTAAAAAAATAAAATAGTTTGGAATAATTGGCGTGAAAAGCTGAAAGCGACGCGGGATTTGGCGAGCAGTGCATTTCCTCGCCAAAAGCAGACGATTTTAACGAATTTGAAAATTGATTTTGACTTCACTGTTAAAAATCTGCAGCATTTACTGCAACGTCACTCCACTACTTTTATGGAATATCTCTCTTCCGACCAATGAGAATGCTCCATAGCACGGTGAATTGACCGTTTTCTATAAAAGCGGTGGAGTGACGCTGCAGAAAATGGTACAGATTTTTAGCGGTGTTGTAGCTTATGCAACACTGTTAAAAATCTGCTGCATTTTGCTGCAACGCACTCCACCGCTTGTATATAATATCTCTATTCCAACCAATGAGAAAGCTCCATTTCACGGCCAAGTAACCATTTTCTATACAAGCAAGGGAGTGCGTTGCAACAAAATGCAGCAGATTTTTAACAGTGTATTTTTCCATTTTGGAACAATTTTAATCAATTTAAATTGTGTTTTAAATGATAAAATACATTAGTTTCATTTTGTTATAAGTACATGTAAACGTATATGACAAAATTACACTTAAAGTATAGTAAAAATGCAAAACTAAAATTATTTAAACTAAACTTATTTAAATAAACTGAACATAGAAAGTTTTTTCTTTAAAAAGTATTCGAAGCGTAAAAGCGTATTTTTCAAAATTTCGTTTTTTCGCCAACCGGAGATAAATCGCCAAATAAACGAAATTTTTATTATTTTTTTACGGACGTTATAAGGAGGTTCCGCCGAAATATTTTTTATAAACATATATAACTATATGAGAAGAACATTCTGTAATTTTTTCAGATTTTTCTGAGTATGCCCGTATGGAGACCTTCCTTGTAAGCACAATACTAAGAGATTTAATTGCAAACTATACTCACGTCCACGGCTTAAGCTCAGTTTGGGGCACTCACTCCGGCTCTATGTCCAGATTGCGGCTAAAAGCTAGTTTATATCTATAATAAAACAGCCCGTGGCTGCAAACACTCTTTATTCTCAAAAATATTCAAAGTATTAAATAACTTCTTACCCGCAGGCTTTCCTCGTTGGGTAACTCTGCTCACCACAAGCTAACTCGGCTCACAATAATAGCTATCTCACTTTATAACACAATCTAATTCATTTGGCTGGCTTCCGTTGCCTCACCACCACTGCTATCGCTTCACCACACCAATCTATTTCACCTGGCTGGTTTCAGCCGCCTCACCACCACTACACAACACTCCAACTCAATGCTTTTATACATTGCAAACTGAAGATGGAGCTATAAATTTGCATAATACTCCTAACCGCAGCTAACTGTAGACTAACTGTAGACCCGAGGGCGCCGCACACGCTCTGGAAAGTTAAAGTTGAATAAAGGATAGATGTCGCTTTTGCGCCACACATGTTAAAACATTGACGTCACGATCTCACTAAAAATGCTAGAGTGCCTTTATCACAAAGGACACTCCCTCACAACCTGCGATGTCAGATTAATTTTCTAAAATATCAAATTTCTTGCGGGGGGTACGCCTCTCAGTCCCTCTCAAATGGCACCCTTGCGCTTCACTAGGATTAAGAGAGAATATATTGAGTAAAACTTAATCAATGAAGTTACCAACAATTCAGGCAGTAACCCCTCTGGGTAGTGCGAAACCGACCTCTTGTTGGGGGGATACTTGAAGCCCGGACGCGTTCGTAATAACAAGTGAGACGGGGGCAGATTGAGGACGAGCCGCAGACTCCTAGAGTGACTCGTTTACGAGTCCGGCGGCTGCAAGTGACGCCGTATTGTGGGGTCGTGGGCCACTTCGCTGGGCATGGATGTCACGACTTCCCCAAAACCTCGGCACCAAGGCAAGCTTTTCAAGGTAACTGGGTAGCGGTGTCATAGTCCTACCTCAATACTAACCTTCGGGTTGGATGGTAATTCTGAACAATGAATAGCTAAAGTGGTAGGACTTCAATCACTCATATTGGCTAAGATACTATCTGAGAGAAGGTGCAGACCTTGTCCTACAAGGCACAGAGACTCTCTAGATCTCAAACGGACTCGCGGGATTGCTCAGCGTTCCCGCGGGAAAGGTTTTAAATAGAGCCTAGGTGTTCTCTTCATCATGTAGCTCATCCCTCTGTAGCTGAGGAAGTTGTGAGCCGCCCGCTATATGGCTGTAGTGAAAGAAGATGCCCTCGTTTTCACCAGAGGCCGACCGTTTCGAGAGACCAGTGTGATACTGGTTGCCAGAAGTCATGCCGTTTAGAGAGTCAACCAGCAGGTTTACCTCTGGGATCTGCTTCGCAAAGAACCTGGCCGTATGATCGCTGACTAATGCGGCGGTGCATCTTCTTTTGGATGAAATATTAACCGACTCAGTTCCGGCAAGTCTGACCGCTACTACAGTTTACTGAGTCCAGTGCTTCGGACCTAGCATAGTCTCAAAGCTAATTTTCACGCAACTCATCCCTTAGCTGGGAACCGCTTTCGGATCTTATACGGGGAGTTTCCTTGACCTCCAGGGATGACAAGAAGTATCTTCTCCATTCTGATAGAGTTGTCCCTATTGCATGGTGAAGAGCATTCGCACTCAGGAACCACGGGGGCCGTGAGGAAGTCGAAGTTTTGCCGCTCTCACGTGGATCTGCCATCTAAGGACGGGGTGTCCGTGCGAGCCGAGCCTTATATCTGATATAAATTGATGCTGAACGGTTTTTGGTGTAAATCACTCAACAGGTGGCGCTGTTATGCTGCATTTTTTATGGTTTACGCAACAGCTGTATCTCAAGAACTGCACACAGATTGTAATAAAAATTTATATTTAGGGAGTCCCTTATTTAAACTGATGCTGATCAGTTTTGGGTGTAAATCGTTCAACAGGTGGCGCTGTTATGCTGCATTTTTTTACGGTTTACGCAGCAGCTGTATCTCAAGATATGTATTGAAGCTTGGGTAAAATTTCTAGAAAAAAGGAGTCGGAAACTTCAGTTGGCGAGATAAAATCGCAACAGTTTTATATTTTAAGCAGTGTTAAATTCAGGGGGTGGCCCGGAGGACATCCCTCCCCCCTGAGCAAAGAAATGCCCTCCCTCGGAAAATTTGAAAATTTGTGTTTTCAATGGTTCAAAAGTACAATTCCCCCCCCTCCCGGAACGAAATGCAAAACTTGTCGAAATGCAAAACTTAGATAAAAAATGTCTATATTATCATTTCCTTAATATGAAAAAACGAAAACATAGTGCAAAAAAAACTAATCAAAACAGAGATATTCCAATAAACAGTCGCAGTTACGCTATCAAATGATAAACAAATCAGATTACCCAACCACGTGATCACTTTACCCAACAAAATTCTTCAGGTAATGTGGGTTACCGTTACCCGAAATCTCGGTAATTCACGGCTCTGAACGGTACGAAAAGTCACGTGATGGCGGTCTCTGAACGCTTCGGGTTCTACTCGGGAAACCCTACGTAACCCAGGTTTACGTCTCTGAACGCCATCTAAAAGAACTTATTTAATACGGACACATTATTTACAGCAGACGATCACAGATACACACAATCGGCATAGAACACAATTGCCGCTTACATAAAAACATTATATTTACATTTTTACTTAAGTTGCGGTTACAGTTAAATACACCACATCTCCTCCCTTCCTAAACTATCACTACAAGTCCAATCGCTGAGGAGGTCTCCGGATTCTAGTAGATCGGCGAACTGGTTGTGGTGTTGGAGTTGAACCATGGACACTGAGTGGAGCATGCTCTTGTGTAGTAACTGAGACTGGCGTTGGATCAGTCGTCTCCGCCTCCACACTAGTGGGTGATTGTGCTAACTCAGCACTAGTTGTCGGAACATCAGCATTTTGCACAGGAATAACAGGTTTTGAAAAGGATCGTCGGAGCTCGCTTTCTTTTTCCTCTATGTCTCCTCCATCCCGTATTTGATCGACATGTCTACGCCACAATTGGCCATTTACATCGACAGTGTAATGTAGCTGTCCATCTTTTCTAACGATTTTTCCAAACCTCCATCTCTTGTCGCCTTGTCGGTAATTTCGTACAGCGACATTGTCGCCAATTTGGAATCCTCTATCCGAGAATTCATAAGTTCCTTTACGAACTTTTTCTTCCACTCTACTCTTAAGATCAGGACGCAGCAGATCGATTCTCGTCCGAATCTCTCTCTTCAACATAAGCATGGCTGGACTATGAAGTGTCGTGAGGTTCGGAGCTTTCCTGTATTGCATAAGGAACGTACTTAATTTTTGTTGTATTGTGCCACCATAATTTTGCATTGCTCTTAGAGATTGTTTGACTGTAAAGACGTATCTTTCGGCCTGCCCATTGCTAGATGGTTTAAATGGCGCAGTGGTCTTGTGTTTGATTCCGTTATTACGCATAAACATCTCAAATTCCAATGATGTAAATTGTGGACCGTTGTCACTTACCAGCATAAGTGGCAATCCAAATCGAGCGAAACAATCTCTTAAGCATTCAATGGTTTTGGTTGCTGTGGTGAATTTCATTGGATAAGCTTCCAACCACTTGGAATGAGCATCTACTATAATCAGGAACATATATTCAAAGATAGGCCCAGCAAAATCTATGTGAATACGTTGCCACGGTGGTGGTGGTGGCTGCAGGATAATATTGCAAAATATATTTACTATTTACATTTTTACTTAAGTTGCGGTTACAGTTAAATACACCACAATTTTATTTACTGTAAGTTCTTTTTGAAAATAGAAAATAATTTAAAAATGTGTATGTAAGCGTTATTTGAAAACGGAGTTTTCGCCAAATGGGCTTTGAAAAAAATTGCGCCAAATCTGATGCGCTTGTGGTATCCGTGCCGAAAAATTAGCGACCAGAATTGACTTCCACACACAAACAAAATATAAGTTAAAAGAAAACATGCAATAAAAATAAATATAAAGGGAAAATGATGTCATAAAAGAAACTTTTTATTTAAAAACGTAATTGTTTCAAATTTTCACACGCGAAATATATAAAACATTCTTTTAGCGATCAAAAAATGCTATTAAGAGATTATCACAAAATCTCAAAATCAAAGCTTTTATGACATTTTTTGACATATCTTGTCGTGAGGTGGGTGAGATATTTTATAAGTGAAGACTCTTTATTATACAGCACATCACACTTTAATTACGATACGTTACATACACATTACACACAACAATTAATACAACATTCTGACTAAAATCTTAAACACAAAAGAGCTGCGCGCACATATGGTTTTAGTTTCGGTTCGTGAATGTTCCGAAACAGTTATCTCGCGGTCACAGTCAATCAGTTCATTGAGCTGGACACGACATCTCCTCCCTTCTTAAATTCTTAAAGATCAAGTCTCTTGGGAGGTTTCCGGATCCTATTGGAACGACGTAAGTCCGGTTCAGGTTTCGATGGAATGGACGGAGCTTTGGACGGACTGCTTTGGACTATGGAATCACTTACAGGAGATGAGGATGATGATTCCAGCACTGGGCTGGATGTATGTGAAACTGCTTCTGCTAAGGTTTCAGTCCCAGCTTTTTCATTTACGATAACAGGAACAGATTTTTCAAGTTGTGTTTCTGATTTTTTATTTGAATCTATTTCTGTTGGAACTTGGCGAAACACATATGGTGAAGAATAAGTTTCTTTCACTTTATCACCAACTGGACGGATCTGATCTACGTGTCTTCTGACCAAATTCCCCTGCACATTGACTGTGTATTTTAGAGCACCATCTTGATTTACGACATGCCCAAATTTCCATTTGCAATTTGGTGATCTGTAGTCTCTCACAGCAACATATTCTCCAATTTCAAATTTTCGGTCTTTAAAATCGTAGACTCCCTTCCGTATTTTTTCCTGAATTCTGGTTTTGAGATCAGGCAATAAAAGATCAATTCTAGTACGGATATCTCTCTTAAGAAATAACATTGCTGGACTATGTGCAGTTGTCAAATTAGGTGCCTTTCTGTATTGCAGTAAGAATTTGCTTAACTTTTGATTTATGCTACCTTCATAATTTTGCATAGCTCTGAGTGCCTGTTTTACTGTGTACACATAACGTTCGGCCTGTCCATTACTGGATGGCTTGAATGGAGTACTAGTAATGTGTTTCACTCCATTGCACTTCATAAATCTTGCAAATTCATAAGATGTGAATTGTGAGCCATTGTCACTAACAAGTACAACAGGTAAACCGAACCTACTAAAACAGTCTCTAAGGCAATCGATTGTTTTATTGGCTGTAGTGGATTTTAATGGGTAAACTTCTAACCACTTTGAATAGGCATCAACAATTATCAAGAACATGTGTTCATATAGAGGTCCTGCAAAATCTACATGAATTCGTTCCCAAGGCGAACTAGGGTACTCCCAATGGTGTACCTTAACTCTAGCCGGATCAGCTTTAAATTTCGCACAATCTGAGCAATTTTTAGCCGCTTCCTCAATGTCTGTATCGATACTCTTCCAATAGACAAATGATCTGGCAATAGCCTTCATTTTTACCATGCCCAGATGTCCCTGGTGCAATTCTTCTAGAACCTGTTTCTGGTAAGTTTCGGGAATGCAAACTCTCTGTCCATACATAATGCAACCGTCTTCAATTGTATAATGCGCTTCCTTCCCCTGTAAATTTTGCCCTTCTTGGAGCGCTTTTAATAAAGGACCAAGCTCTTTATCTGTTTTAGTTGCTTGTTGCAACTCTCTGGACGTAATTGGGAGGGTTTCTATTTGACACATTTGGTATAGAGTGATATCGTCCTTGATTTCGAGTTGTTCAGAAGCTTTCGGTAAACGAGAGAGAAAATCAGCATTGCCGTGGTCTTTAGTATTTCGGTATTTAATATCAAATTGAAAGGATTGCAAAATTAATGCATAATGCAACAACCTAGTTGCAGTCAACACCGGAAACCCACGTTTCGATCCAAAGATGGATACAAGAGGCTTATGATCTGTAATCAATATGAATCTTCGACCTTTCAAATATAAATAAAATTTTTGTACCGCCCATACAATGGCAAGAGCCTCTTTGTCAATTTGGGAATATTTCTGCTCTGATCGATTTAATGTTCTGGATGCGAAGGCAATGGGTCTTTCACTTCCGTCAGGGTATAAATGTGACAAGACACATCCTATACCAACTGGTGATGCATCAGTTGCTAAAGTCAGAGGCAGTGCAGGATCATAATGTACCAAGACCCTTGGGGAGCAAATCTCTTCTTTAATTTTCTCAAAGGCAACCTGACAATTCCTGGACCAATTAAATTTAACATCTTTCTGAGTTAAGTTATTTAGCGGATTAGCTATAGTCGATAAATTTTCACAAAATTTCCCATAAAAATTTACTAACCCTAAAAAACTTTTTACTTCCTGTACGTCTTTAGGAACAGGAGCGTTTAAAATTGCGGAAATTTTTTCATCTGTCTTGTGAAGACCATTCGCGTCAATTTTGTGTCCTAAGAAATTTATTTCATCTTGGAAAAATTTACTTTTTTGTAAATTTAATTTTAACCCATATTCTTTGCATTTTTTGAAAAAATCACCTAAAGCTTTCAAATGAGATTTCTCGTCAACCCCCGTAATTCGTGCATCATCCATAAAAACCTTAACTCCTTCCATGCCCTGAAATACTCCATCCACAAAACGTTGCCATATTGCAGGTGCACCATTTAATCCATACATTAATCGCTTACAAACAAATAACCCTTTGTGTGTGTTTATTGTTAATAGTTTTTGACTTTCAGGATGAACTTTCATCTGTAGATATGCGTGCCTAAAGTCCAGTTTTGAAAACTGCTTCCCCCCATTTAAACTGGAAAAAATCTCTTCTAATTTGGGTAATGGATGCTGAGGAACATTTAAATTTGGGTTTAACGTAACTGAAAAATCAGCACATAGCCGAATACTGCCGTCTGATTTAACTACCGGGACAACAGGTGTTGCCCATTCTGAGCATTCAACCTTTTCAATTATTCCCTCTTTCTCTAGTCTGTCAATTTCTTTTCCAACTCTTTCTTTTAAGGCAAAAGGTACGTCACGACTTCTACGAAATACAGGTTTAACCCCCTGTTTTAATTCCAACTTAATTTCACAATTGTTTATCTCCCCCAATTTATCATCAAATATTTCTTTGTACTCTTCTAAGAGCTTATCTAAGCTTGTTTTATCCGTTGTTCTGAGCATTTTTATCGCCCTCCAATCAAGATTAATTTTATTAAGCCATTCACGACCTAAAATAGTATCTAAATTTTCTCTTACAATATACAAATTCAAATTTGAAATTTGATTTTGGTATTCAACTTTTACCGTTACATACCCCATAGGTACTAACGAATTTCCATTGTAAGTTTTAAATACTACATTGGTATGTTGAATTTTTTTATTCGAGATTTTCCTGAAATTTTTTATGCTCATTACGCTGACCGCACCTCCAGTATCCAGTTCCATAGAACAATTTTTGTTCTCAATTTTTAAATTTACCATTATAGGAGGTTGTCGCGGTTCTTCCTCGCGTACTGGGCTTTCATCAGAATTTAATCCAAATATCGGAACATTAATTTCACTCTCAACATTTTGTTGTTCCCTATTTACATTAACCTGTTTCTGTTTTACAGGTTTAAAGTGCGCTTTTTTTGCTGCAAAACACGCCTTCTGAATATGCCCAATTTTTGAGCAAAAATTGCATTTACTTGAAATAAATCGGCATTTTTCTCTATTATGATCCGTGCCCGTGCACCGGCTGCAATATTCCGATTTTTTCTGACGTTCAGGAAAATTAGGTTTTTTGTTTCCAAGCTTAGAAAATTTATTATTATTTTTCCCTACTTGCACTGCATTTATTCCACGCCCCATAATATCACTAGCACCCTTAAATGCCTTTTCCATTGCTAAAGCTATCTGCAAAGTTTTTTCTAAATCAATATTATCCTCCTCGAATAACCGATCCAGTATTGTTTTATCTCGTAACCCACTTACAAATACATCCCGCAGCATCGTATTTAGCATGGTTGTGTCATATTCGCAATTTACTGCTAACGCTCTCAGTTCAGCGATATACGAACTAATACTTTCCCCCTCATGCTGTTTACGATTTAAAAATTTATGCCGCGACGGAATGACTAAAGGTTTTGGAGTAAGATGTTTTTTTAATACATCTTTTAATTTTACTAAAGTTTGGTCCGAAGGAATGTCAGGAGCCAGCAAATTTTTTAACAACTGATAAAGCTTGGGACTCAGTGAGGAAATAAAAACTTTGTTTCTTATCTCCTCCGGTACCTTTTGTACATCCAGATACGTTTCAAAACGTTCTAAGAAACTATCGAACTGTTCAGTATCTTCATTGAATTTTTCGAACTGAACTGTGATTTTCTGAGATCCTTCTTTATTCTGAAGCGCTTTTATCAGTTCCTCGTTTTGCTTAAGCAAATTTATAATATGCTGCTCCATATTTCATTCGTTCCAAACTAAAAATATCAAACGTTTTACCTGGAGCCGTCTTCGAGCATCGCTCTAATCCAAAGTGAAGAATTTACCATAAAAAAATAAATAAATAAATCCTCGGTCGCCACTTGACATATCTTGTCGTGAGGTGGGTGAGATATTTTATAAGTGAAGACTCTTTATTATACAGCACATCACACTTTAATTACGATACGTTACATACACATTACACACAACAATTAATACAACATTCTGACTAAAATCTTAAACACAAAAGAGCTGCGCGCACATATGGTTTTAGTTTCGGTTCGTGAATGTTCCGAAACAGTTATCTCGCGGTCACAGTCAATCAGTTCATTGAGCTGGACACGACATTTTTTTTAATATAAAAAAATAACAGTTTTATTTTCCTGCATGATTAAATTTTAAAATGTTTTATTGCATTCAATATTTCTGAGTGCGTAAATGATTACTATTTACTCCATGTACTGATTCGGTTATCGAAAATATCCAGCCGGTGAATTCACGCACACCGAATTTCTGTGACGTAAGCAAATAAATTGTGCTTTTTTATCAGTTTTTTTAATATAACTTTTAAACTATTTGGAATTAATTTTTAAAAGTGGGTGCATTCACCAGATTACCTTTATAGGTACCTTCTGGTACAAACAGAATCGAAATCCGACAAGTACTTTTTGAGATTTGCTTGACGAAAGAAATTTTTTGACTTTTAATACCGTTACGTACTCTGAGTATAAGACTTCGCTACGCTCAGACAATAAAATGAAAAATGTAATAGATATACATTTTTTAAACTAAAAATATCTGCATCTATATTTTAAAAAGAGATATCTCTTTTAAAAATATTAGTCTTGTAAGGAATAAAATATATGTTTTTCATTCTTTCTTTTCTTCTTCTTCTAACTTTAGAAGAAAGTTTAAGATGCAAATCATATTTTATAGTGTTAAAATACACAATAAAAATATTATAAAAAGCAAAATGTAATAGATGTATATTTTTTAAACTAAAAATATTAGTTTTGTAAGGAATAAAGTATGATAAGAATGTTTATAAATTTTCTCCTGATAATATTATTTAAGTATTATATAAGTACATTGCTTATATTACGAGTTATATTAACATGACTTTGAGTGCCATTTGTTTCTCCTATCTTATGATGCATTTTAGTCTGTTTTCCACACGGTATTAAAATATGCAATTATTAAATAAGAAATATATATACTAAAACCTTCTCTGAAAATTTTTCTAACAGTGCAAATTCCATTTAAATACATTCAATATAGATTAAAAATAAATCTTATAATACGTTGATATCACAATCTTGGTTGAAAACAGAATTTGAATTATCGCGAAAAATATAAAGCAACTGATAAATCTCACATATTTTTTTTGAGTTACACGCGTCAAGGTTGGTGGTCATATTTTAAATGCTGATCGGGCTTAATTAGATAAAATAGGTCACGTGATACATTTTGGGAATATTTTAGATTTTATTTGAGTGACCGCAGATATGTATTTCTGCTATGAGAATCATGTTTTGGAAAGATAAAGGAATATAGTATTTGCATTTACCAATTTTGAACCATAAAAATAATTCAATAATTGAATAACGTTAAAATTCCCTTATTTGATAGTACCTACTCCATGCAGAATCTTCTGAGCGCGCGCGCAAAAATGGTGTTATTTGAACACGGCCAATATCTCAAACGGGTGGACCGATTGTTTTATTTTGAACATAACAAGTGTTTATGTTTGTGGGTGTTATACGTATTTTATATGTGAATCATTTTTTGTTTTCTATCATATGTGTCATGTCTGTAGAGCCTGATTACTTATCTGCTATTTATTTAAATCTTTAGATAATAATTCAAATGTCTTTGGAGATGTCAATGCCTAGTATTACCTTGTTTCAACTGCTGTTTTTGTTTCCTTAATTTTAGAGATTATTCCAGTACTTAATTTGCCAAGTAAGCAATCAAATATATTCGCATATTTTCTGTAAACTATGTTAAAATATATACATATACATATTGAGCAAATGGGATTTAACCCCTCTAATAATTTATAAAAATCCCTTTTTCTAGGTAGAATTGAATATTAATCTTTTAATAATTATATTAAATAAAGAAAAATGATTAAAACCAATTAGTTATAACTAACTTGTATGTAACAACTCATTTGTAAATTGTAAGAACATGTTTTTTCTACTTTGCTGTTGTTGAAAAGAAATTACAGAAATGAATTGCATATAGAAACTAACTGGGCCATTCTGTTGTGTATGGAACATTTGAAGTATATTAAAAAACTGTAAAATAAGATGTGTATTAATTTATTTTGCAGTTGAATTCAAACAGCAGAACTGAATCTCATGTTTTAGGTTGAAATTAAAGGGTAGTTACAGTTTAAAAAAAGAAACAAATGCTTGTTATGCATGGGTCTCAAATAAAGCAATTATTTCCGTCTTTGACTTCTATACAGGATGAGTCATAATTATCAAAACAATAAGCTGTTTCTTTAAATATTGTCGCTAGACCCATGCTTCCAGTTGTAAAGTTTCATGAAAGAAGATGCAAAATATGATGATATAAGTTGCAACTCCATGGAGGGTCTATTTGAAAAAATATGAAAATAAATTTTTTGTATGTCCCCTTAGGGTAAAAATTCCTACTAGGAAAACTTTTTCTTATCCAGTTTTGAATTAAACACAAAAAAATGTATCCTTATATCTGCAAAACTCATAGTTACAACAGTTTGAACAATTCATCACAGGTTTTAAGGGATTAGACTCAAACGGGAATGTGCACAATTGAAGAAACAATGTTATTGTAACAGTTCTAGGAAACATGTTAAAAATGTATCTATTGAGTTAGATTTTTGTAATGGTTAGCCATATAATTTGCAAACAAAATCACATCCTGAAAATTCTCATAAAGTTTATAAAAATTTCAAATGATTAGTATTGTTTTAAGTGGGATAATTTAAAATCGTTATAACTAGGGATGCACCGGATACTGATTTTGCCGGATATCTGGTATCCGATTTGCCCGCCGGATTCAGATATCCGGTACTAAATATATTTTTTATTATGGTGAATGTTTGTTTATTTCTTTATACAATGCCATCTCAAATAATAAATTGCAAACATGTTTCACACACCATTATAACATTTTAAATGTATTAGAATATATTTTACAAAAACTATATATCTTTGACTATCAGGGCTTGAAGAAATTCAGGTTTTCCCAAGAGGAGGGAGTTTCCCTCAAAACATTTGTAAATGCAGGGGAGTTAAACTATATTAGAGGGAATTTTTTTTAAAAACCCTATTAACTTTTACATGCCACTTAAGGGGGCTCAGAGGTTGAAAACTTTTCAAATTTTTTTTTTTTTTTTTTTTTTTTTTTTTATGATCTAGTTTGATTATTCAATTAATTCTTAACTCAATGCAAAAAACCGCATAAAAATATTAGCATTTTTAACGGAGTTATAAGCATTTATGTATCAATACTTACATAGCCGCATCCATATAATTTCAGCTTTAAGTCTTGTTTTCTCAAAACTTGATTTTTGTTGACTAACACCAAGATTAAAAAAAAAAAAAACTATTTGATGGAATTGCTTAAATTTTTTTTTGCATGCATATAACATTATAATCTAGATTATGAATTAAGGATATAACTATCACTTAATAAAAACAGTATTAAAAAATCTCTCAAAGTTGAAAATTAAAAAACCCCTAAAAAATACAACTTTTTTTTTCCATTAAAAATACTCTTAAATATTAAACTATCTAAAATATATTAATTCATAATTTAGATAATGATGTTATATGCATGCAAAAAAAAAAAAAAAAAAAAAAAAATTAAGCCATTCTATCAAATAGTGTTTTTTTTGGCATGTTCCTAAAACACCCGAGACACTTGATTTTGGCGATTTTTTAACACGCGCCAAGCACCCACGAGCGCCAACCGAGTTTTCAGCAACCCACAGATTCTACCCAATCACAATGCGCGTTTTTCAACAGGCGATTCGATAATTGCACGATTCTAAGGTCTATTCCGTTTCTTTCAGAATTTGTTTCTATACGTAAAACTATTTACTTTCTTATATCCTGTTTAATTTTTTGTAACTTTATGCATTTTTCGATGTCTTTTTTTGCTAATTCTATGAATTTAACTCTCCACTATTGCATATCTAAAAATGTTTCTATCTTTCCATAAATTTCGCTATGAATTTTTGTATTTTTATGAAGTAACAATTTCGAATTTTAAATATTTTCCACTTCAGAATTAACGAATTTTACAAAAATTCCTGCCCCGATTTTTTTAAATTTATCCAATTTTACTCGGAAATTATATTTTTACAAAATATATCGATCAAAATATTTAATTAACGTAAATTTTTCACTCAATTTTTTTTCTTTCCGGATTTTTTTTTATTTCTACAAAGTTTATAATAACTAATTTTACAAATTTTTCGATTTTTAAAAATTGTCACTCCAAAATTTTCAAATTCTACAAAAATTCCTGTCCAGATTTTTCGAATTTTAAATATTTTCCACTTCAGAATTTACGAATTTTACAAAATTTCCTGCCCCGATTTTTTAAAGATTTATCCAATTTTACTCGGAAATTTTATATTTTTACAAAACATATCGCTCAGAATATTTAATTAACGCAAATTTTTCACTCAATTTTTTTCGTTTCGGATTTTTTTTCTATTTCTACAAAGTTTATAATAACTAATTTTACAAATTTGTCGATTTTTAAAAATTGTCACTCCAAATTTTTCAAATTCTACAACAATTCATGTCTAGATTTTTCGACTTTATCCAATTTTTCTTGGAAACTTTATATTTTTATAAATTATATCGCTTCAAATATTTCAATGTACGCAAATTTTTCGATGTGAATTTAATTTAATTTTCTTTTCGGATTTTTTTACTACTACAAAGTTTACGATTTACAGTTTTACAAATTTTCTCTCCAAAAAACTCATTTCAATCAAACTACGCAAATCATTCCTTTCACTCTTTGAGACAGATTTTGGAGGCTTTCTCACACTTTAAAATAAAAAGTTTATGAAGGGATACTTAAAAATTCACAGAAAAGAACACAAGAACAAAAACTGTTCAAACAAGAGGACGAAATTCGAACTTACCCACAAAACAAAATTCCTTTGAAAAATCAACTTAAACTAAAATATACAAACAAATTTAACACGAAAAAAATCTTAAGTAAAATCAAAAATTCAGTACTAAAAATTAAAAAGCTCATGCAATCCGCAACACAAACCCTTTCTGAAGAAATCTAACCTTCAAAGCAAAAATAGACAAAAAAAAAAAAAAAAAAGAAAAGATTTTTTTCCTTTTGCCAGATGCCGGAATATCCAGCAGACGATTTCAAAATTGCAAAATTTCACAACTTGCTAACTAATATCAATCCGTCATTTCTATCTTTTAAAGTGCCTTTCTACACGGAAAAAAAAATATTTTTGTTGCTCAAAAATCGGCGCTAAACAACTATTTCAAGTTTCTTAAAATTACAAGAAATCAATTACAGAAACACATAGCATTAATTTCTGCAAATTTTATTAAGAAACTTTTTTATTCATATATTTTACGGAAATTCTTCATTTAAATTAATAGTGCATGTAATTCATTAAATTAATGGTACAATAATTTCGTAAAATATTTCTGCACCACGGCAAACAAATGCATAGAGTTTTAACGATTTTCTATTATTAAATATTCAACTCATTCAAAGTATGTATTAGCAATAACTTTGAAAATTTTCATCTAATGCTATAAAAATATTAAAATTTCAAACCTATAAAAGAAATATATATCCTCCGAACTGACTAATAAGAGGGGGGAGGGGCGGAGGGGCAAAACGAACGTTTCCTCCCCTCCATCAGATTTCAGATTCTCTAATCGCAATGTGCAAAAAGTGAAATTTATTCCTTGAAACTGTATGTTGCCCAGAGATGTAATATAGGATATACGGCATATACTTTTTGGAACTTTTAATAAAACACCCTGTGTTTCTCAAGAAAGCTATAGTACATACACTCTAGGATATACACTCTGCCTTGAGCGCATACCCTCTGCTTAGAGTGTGAGGCCTCTGCTTTTTTTACGACTATACCACTGATGTTGCATCTCCCACAGGGGGAGACACAAAAACTCTCAATTAGAAAAGAACCTCAATTCAACACTGTTTTCTTACTTAAAAATTAAACTAAAACACCAACTAACGCGTTAATATAAATACGCTTCATTTCTAAAATTTATTACGAAAATCAATCAGATATTTCATTTACAACAATTAAAAATAAGAAATAATTTAGTCATAACATCGTTAAAAAGAGCTCAATTAGTTGTAAGGATAAAGTAAAAAACGCAAATTTCCTCTAAAGTTTACATAAAAAATGTGAATTTCGGCAAAAATTCCAGCAAAAGCTACAATTTAGTCAAAAAATAGCCAAAAATACGAATTTAGTGCATGAAACTCGCTGTACAGGAATCACTAAAATGCACGAAACTCGTCAACGCCGCAGTCACTAACGTGTGTATGAGCGCTTCGCGCCCATTAATACTAAAAAAAAACATCAGTGGATCCACGAAACTCGCTGTGCAGGAATCACTAAAATGCACGAAACTCGTCAACGCCGCAGTCACTAACGTGTGTATGAGCGCTTCGCGTCCATTAAAACTAAAAAAACATCAGTGGATCCACGAAACTCGCTGTGCAGGAATCACTAAAATGCACGAAACTCGTCAATGCCGCAGTCACTGATGTGTGTATGAGCGCTTCGCGCCCATTAAAACTAAAAAAAACATCAGTGGATCCACGAAACTCGCTGTGCAGGAATCACTTAAATGCACGAAACTCGTCAACGCCGCAGTCACTAACGTGTGTATGAGCGCTTCGCGCCCATTAAAACTAAGAAAAAACATCAGTGGATCCACAAAACTCGCTGTGCAGGAATCACTAAAATGCACGAAACTCGTCAACGCCGCAGTCACTGATGTGTGTATGAGCACTTCGCGCCCATTAAAACTAAAAAAAACATCAGTGGATCCACGAAACTCACTGTGCAGGAATCACTAAAATGCACGAAACTCGTCAACTCCGCAGTCACTGATGTCAGGGTTCGCACGGACCTTAAAAGTCCTTATAAACTCCTTATATTTCGATAGTCCTTAATAAGGATCCTTAAAGTCCTTATTTTTTATTGAAAGTCCTTATTTTTTAACGTGAGCTTAGTATTAACGCGATCCATAAATTTTTTTTTAAAAAAATCGCCGAACATTCCACGGGTGATTCTGTTAGGAAATAGCTATTGCCCATTTCCTAGTGTCTTATCACTCTATGATATCCTTATACTAAACTGACTTATATTTCCATCTTTACTTAATCCCATATTATAGTTATATTTTTATTTCAATATTTACAAATACTATTTTATTCAATTTCAATAGATATCTTTACTTTCAATAAATAAAAATAAATATTCTTTATTTTATTTCTACTTACCGTTATTAAACACTCTTATTAAATATTCATATCTCTTTAATCTTCTACTTCTGTTTTTCAATCGTACTTGTATAAATTACCGGCAGTTGTTTACTATCGCTCACGGCTCTCACTTCAGACATACGGCATTTGATTCACGCGGCGTACTGAGGAATTTCGGCAGTCGACAATAGATGGCGTAAGTGTCTCTATCCTCCTTAATTCTCTCTTACAAGTGGACATCGCCGATTGGTCTTTCCCGAACTTTCTATTTCGGATGTGACGTTACGTGATCGAACGGAGGCTGCGTAATGACATGCAGTTTATTGTGAGCTGGGTATAAAACGCCGTTGATTTCGATAGTACGTTGGCTTTGTGCTTCGCTTTTAGTGTCATGCTTTGGAGACCGTGTTTACTTATGCCTAGAAGATTGTGTCGGCGGGAAATGTTGTTGATATAATGAATAAGTCACTCGTCCTTATTAATTAAAAATATTAATTACCTTTTTAAATTTTAATTTCTTTAAACAAACTGAAGTCGCTATGAAGTAAAGAATTTTCCTGTGTTCAGATGTCCAGCATGTTAAAGTAATAGGAGCGTCATTATGATGGACTTGGTTTATTTATGGTAATGAATTCGGCACGCCTCTTCATCGATGTCAAGCTGATCAGGAGCGGCCATTATTGGTCTTGGGTGTAAAGACAGCTATGACAGATTTCTTGCTGTAAATAAGGATTCACGCGGGTACTGGAGTACGTGATGCACGTTATTTAAGATGACAGGTTTAATTTTTCTTTTTCTTTCTTTTGACTCCATCTGTTTTGTTATTGATACGTCTCTAGAATATTTTATAGATGTTCCGAATTATCGGTAATATGTTTATTACTGTTTCCATGATTTCCTGATTATCTCTACCACGAAACTTTGTGTTAATAGGCCATTTCATTTTAAGAGCCGGTTAAGTTTATCGTTGGTTGATATGAGATAGTGGACAGGTAGTATACATTGGAAATATGTTAATTCTTTCTTGTTGATGAAAGCTTTTTCTAGAGATGAAGGGAAACAATTTGGTTGGAGTTAAAAACATTAAATTTACATTTAGATTTGTTGTGTGGCTTCTTCCAATGCTGGGTTTATGGTAAAGTACATTTAATTAAAATTCATTCATTTAAATATCTAAAGCTAATTAAATTTCAAACTTAAAGTTAATTTAAATATCCTTTTAAATATATTCAATTTATAAAGTAAATGAAATAAATTTATTGTGTAATCTTTAACTAATATAATTTAAACTATTTAATATTTCAATTATATTTTTCATTTAATGTTAATCATTCAAAATATATTTAAAAGTAAATAATAGAAGAAATTGGATTCTGATGCTCCGGTTTACAAGTTTTTATTTTTTGTTTTTATTTTCAAGTAATGAAGTAGTATGTTGTTATATAGTTCTTGAGAACTTGTGATATTTATGTAACGTGGACTTTCTAGTAGAACTTGATAAAACATTATATTATATCCATACTTGCTTCATCTATTTTTTATAATTTTTATCTGTTAATAAAATTGTTGGTTTGTTTTTTAAAACTTTGGTCATTCTTTTAAAAACACTTTTACATTTTTACTTTTTCAGATTGAAGCCATATAATTTATTCATTCATTAAATTAATTTAAAAATAGTTTTTCTAAATTAATGAAGGACCGAGAATCAGCCTTGTGCTTCCACTTGCTGTGTAAAAATAAGTGTGAACCTCTGCTGTGTAAGATCGTATAAGATAGACCTTGACAGTCTAAACTATCAGATTCTCGTCCGAAATTTCTGAAAATTTAACGCATCCTCTTCCGAAAATTTTAAATTGGGTTGTCAGTTCCGCATAGTTGCCAACTTGTACGGTTTAGCTCGCGGATAAAACAATCGCGGCGTAATGCAAATTTCGTGAAATGATCGCCGAAAAAGCACACGTTTCGTCAATATTTCGTGGGAAAACGACGATTTCGTCGATTTTTTTATCAACGAACTTTGTCAAAAGATCGCTAGAAAATCAGACTTTACTCAACAAAAGCATTCTTTTTTCAGGAAAAATGTCTTTTTCAATAAATCAGTTTTGCCCCTTTTTAAAAGAAATGCGAACAATAGTGATACTTGTTATCTTCTATACTCAAATAAGTGTTTTTTCATAATTTAATTTGTATCTTGCACATTTATTTTTTAAAAAAGTAAAAAAAAAATTCTCTTTATAGTTTAAAAAATATATTGGCTTTAATTATTTATACATCATTACTAAAACAATAATTATTGTATTTAATTTTTCTTTTGCAAATGAACAAGTTCAATTTTTGCATCTAAAAAGAGTGTTGAAGAGGGCAGTGATTATGGTATTGGGAATAGATATAAAATTTTTGTGATAAGGGGGGGGGAGGGGGGGGCAAGGAGAAAATGAGAATTTGTAATTTACTCCTGTAATGTAATATACAGGCTGGTGTGCTTGTCTTCATTTGCTTGGAAATCAAGACCTGCTTTTATTACTTGAATTATCTTTCACAAATAAAATGTTGTGCAATTTTTCATTTGCATGTGTGATCAAAATGTGGTGCAATTTTTCATTCACACATGTGAATACAATATGATGCAATATTTCGTTCACGCGTGTTTTCAGTCTTTTTGTTTTTTTGCAGTTCCCATCCCTGCTTATTATTTCACTGGATATATGTAGTATGGTTAACAGCAACAGTCTTCCTCTGCAAGAAATAAAACAAATTTAATTGAAGATGACTTACGTTTTATAAAGAAAAAAATATAGCTTCTTGAAAAAGAAGTATCGGAGTTAAAAAAAAATAAGGCCAATGAATTAGCTGATAAAGCTGAATCAACTAAAGATATTCAATTATTTATAAAATCGAACAATTGTAGAAAATCTGCAAAAGAAAAAAATTTCTTCCTTGGCCAAAGAAATAGATGCTAAAAAAACAAACAGTTGTTAGCCAACTAATGTTATATATTTTGTTATATAATTACATAATTATGTTTTATGTAAAATTTCAATCTATTACGATTAAAATTTAATGTAATTATATGTGGTGTTCTTTTTTAACTTTAGAAAGTCCTTATTTTTCTTTTAACGAAGCCCTTACAAAGTCCTTACAGAGTCCTTATTTTTCATTTAGCAAACTCTGTATGAACCCTGGATGTGTGTATGAGCGCTTCGCGCCCATTAAAACTAAAAAAAACATCAGTGGATCCACAAAACTCGCTGTGCAGGAATCACTAAAATGCCCGAAACTCGTCAACGCCGCAGTCACTGATGTGTGTATGCGCGCTTCGCGCCCATTAAAACTAAAAAAAAGCATCAGTGGATCCACGAAACTCGCTGTGCAGGAATCACTAAAATGCACGAAACTCGTCAACTCCGCAGTCACTGATGTGTGTATGAGCGCTTTGCGCCCATTAAAACTAAAAAAAACATCAGTGGATCCACGAAACTCGCTGTGCAGGAATCACTAAAATGCACGAAACTCGTCAACTCTGCAGTCACTGATGTTTGTATGAGCGCTTCGCGCCCATTAAAACTAAAAAAAACATCAGTGGATCCACGAAACTCGCTGTGCAGGAATCACTAAAATGCACGAAACTCGTCAACGCCGCAGTCACTAACGTGTATATGAGCGCTTCGCGCCCATTAAAACTTAAAAACATCAGAGGATCCACGAAACTCGCTGTGCAGGAATCACTAAAATGCACGAAATTCGTCAACGTCGCAGTCACTAACGTGTGTATGAGCGCTTCGTGCCCATTAAAACTGAAAAATGATAAGAGTTTCGGTGATTTAACGATAAACTCTCAATCATTTATTGCAACAATGAGATCTGTCAGCCATTTTTCTTCCTTAACACTCTAAAATACATAATTCTAATTATATATATCGTAATATTGTAAAATGGCATGGCTTACTATCTTATATTTTGTTCCAACTTCCATTTTTCTTCTTTGCCGGTAATTTTCCAATCTTCCGATCTTTTGTTTACATGTTCAAGTCAATCGCTTATCTTTTCCGATCGTCGCTGATGGGTACGTTCATCCAGGTTTTATCGTTTCGTTCGATCGCAATTCGCAAGCATCGCGGATCGCAACTTGCAAATGGCTGTCTTGCATTTCTTCCTTCGCAAGTCAGGAGCTCGCTTGCTCAACTCGGAGGGGCGTATCCAGTTTCGGATTGCCGCTGCTATTTAAACCGGCGGAGATAGATTGTGCTGTGGATTTTGAAGTGATGTTATGTCTCAAGATAATTGATGTTAACGTCAATATGATATAGTTTCAGAAATGTATTTTAATTCATCCAGTTTTAAAGTTTTAAAGTTAACATCTAGTTGTTTAATTACGCTAAATCCATTGCTGGACATTTGATTGTGGAAAAAGGTTTATCAACTTCGCCCGTGTTTCATTTTACCAGCGGTCATAGTCCATTTGTGTTGTTAATTACGTCTTCATACTCATTTATTTGTGGACATTATTATCTTCAGTTTTCTTAAGACTTTTCATCGAAATAGTTGGTGTGCCATATCATGGGAATTCTTTCAGTACGTCGAGAGCAGTCATCCATACGTGAGTCCGTTTTTGTTTTCATTGCTATCCTAGTATTGTTATATGCCATGCCATGCCATTCAATAAGTAACATTATTTCATTACATAGAATGTTTTTAATTTAAATACAGATTTGAACTTATTTTCTGTTTACATTTTACCAGTTATATTTTCATCTAAGTTTATACATATTTTTATTTAAACTTGAATATTATTTCATGACATAGGATAATTTTAACTGAACTTGTTTCTGTTCACGTTATGCCTGTTATATTTTTTCACCTGGATTTATACATGTTTTTATTTAAACTTGCACTTATTTTTCGTTAATAAACGTTAGCCTTATTTTACTGAAAAACAGTTTCTTTAATGTCTTACATTACACTGTCACAATGTCACCAATACTTACTCTCTTAGGTCACCGTAGTTACACTGTTATAAGCTGCTAAATTTTATTTTGTTTTAGACGGTTCTTGTTACAGAACCGATCACGGGTTATGGGCCAGAAGCGAATACGCTTTTAAACCCTTTACGGCGGCCATAACCTAATTGGTGACATTTCAAAAAAAAATTTTGACAGTTGTTTGTAGTATGCGGCCATTGGACCTCCGAGTCACTTTAGAGGGGGGGGCCGCAATATAAATTTTTTTTGAAGGCTATATGTTTTTTTCTTTCCTATTGAGATGAAATACAAAAAGGTTTTTTTTTGGATCATTTATAATAGAAATTTTTGTACTATCTGATCACTAAGTACGTTATTTAAAAAAAAAAAATTTTTTTTCTCCTTTTTCATGTAATACCTTCTGTTTAAATCATGGCCATGGCTAACATACAGGTGTGCATAACAAAACTGAATTCTCACAATTATGGAACTTGGGCAGCTGACGTAAAGTATCTACTATTAGATAAAAATGCGTGGAGCATAGTTAATGGCACTGAAAAGGCTCCTGATGAAAATGACTCTGTAGCGACAAAAGAATACCAATCCAGAGTCAGGTCTGCACTATCAATAGTGTATTTAAATGTGGAAAATGAATTCCGGAGAATCATAGAAAATATCGACGACCCTCATGAAGCCTGGACTAAACTTAAATTGCATTTTCAGCCTGATAACCGGGCACACCATATGCAATTATTTGGCGAAATTCTTTCCTGTAAGATACAACCTGAAGAGCCCGTTGATATGTTTGCAGCTCGCCTCCAAAGACTTGCTGACCAACTTGCTGCAATAAATGAGCCAATCAAAGAAACTTACCTCACATTTCAATTGCTTAGATGGCTCCCGAAGAAGTTCGACAACATGGTGCAAGGGATTCTGCGATGGCCAGACCAACAGTTTACGTTCAAAAGTGTTCTTACAGAATTAGTCGCAGAAGAGTCCCGGATCAAACTAAGAGAGGACGACAGAATAGATGCCGTGCAGTCTCATTTCTCCAAAGCCCGTTCCTCAAAGAAGTGTTCCTTTAAGCCTAAGTTCAGAGGTCGGTGTCACAAATGTGGACGCATAGGACATTTACAGAGCCAGTGTAGAGTGCCTGACGTCACCCGCCAGGAACCCTGTCTTAGCTCTAGTTCCAGAAGTTCCATGATGCCTAGAGACTCCTCCAATTCCGGTTCCGTGGTGTACAGAGACTCTTCCAGTTCCAGAAATTCTTCTTTGTCCAGAGGTTCCTCCTTTTCCAGAAATTCATCGAAAGACTCTTCCGTATCCAGTCCTGTCCGTGCTCAATCTGATGGTCATAGATCCAGAAAAGATGTGCCTCGCAACCGATGTCAACGTAAGACAACAGGCCAGGTAAATTACCTCATACAATCTAATCTGAGTAACATAAAATGTGGTGGAGACGCCTGGGTCTTTGACACAGGTGCCTCCCACCATTTCTGTAAAGATAAAAGTTTATATGTTAAGTTTAAACCTTTAAAAAATGAGGAATTGGCTGTTGCAGTTGACGGTGCTACTTTCCCTATCGAGGGCACCGGTTTAGTGGATTTAAAAATAAATGGGGAAATGATTCGCTTCGGCGACGTCATGTATTGTCCTAGTCTAAGACATAATTTAATTTCAGGTCCCAGACTTGATAAAATGGGTGCCAAGTTCAAAGGAGGTGAGGGTAGGGTCAAGGCATATCGGGATTCTGGCACACTTTTTCGTGCTTTTCTTAAAGATGGCATTTACTGCCTCTATCCAGATCCTAACCATAAAAATAGAAATAAAGACCCTAAAACTAACCGTAATCAAAATCCTAAAAAGGTACGTTTCCAAGCCTCAACCGTTCAAAAAGATGATTTTAAACTCTGGCATAGACGCCTTGGGCACATCAGTTCCACATTAATTGAACATACTCTAAAATGTAATGGCGTTAGGGGCTTACCACCCATTAAATGTAAAGACTTTGAATGTGAAACATGTAAAATTAATAAACACAGACGAACATCATTCCGCCCAATAAACCAAATAAGATCTAAACGACCTCTAGAACTGCTACACACTGATCTGTGGGGTCCGACACAAATAACAGGGCGAAACGGGGAGAAGTATTTCCTAACTATAACAGACGACTTCTCTCGCAAAGTGTCAGTATACCCCTTATGCAGTAAAACACAGGTGTTTAAGGTATTTTCTAACCACGTAAAAAGAGCAGAAAGGTTTTTGGGCACCAAAGTAAAAGAAGTTCGTAGCGACAATGGGCGGGAATTCGATAATGAAGCATTCACTAAATTCTTTGAGGACAATGGCATAAAACACGAATTTACCAATGTATATTCTCCGGAGCAAAATGGAGTTTCAGAACGTTTAAATCAAACAATAATGGATGGGGCTCGCTCAATACTCAATGAAAGTAAACTCAGTCTCAAATTCTGGCCAGAAGCTGTCTTATACATCGCATACACTCTTAACCGAATATGTCACAAAACTCAGAAAAAAACTCCTTTCGAATATTATTGTGGTAATAAACCGTCCATAAGACATTTACGACCTTTTGGTACGGTGGCATATGTGGGGGTACCTAAACAACTAAGAAATTCCAAATTCGATCCGAAGGCTAAAAAGGGTGTCTTAGTGGGTTACGCAATGTCTACAAAAGGCTACAGGGTATGGATTCCCGAAACCAATAAAATAATAGAGACAATAAATGTTAGGTTTGGTGACGAATCTGTATCCGGAAGTATCCACAAACACAGTGAACAAGGTCCAAGCTATTCAATAGGCACAAACCCATTTACAACTTCGGAGCAGCGCAACGGAAGCGATCTGGGACCCTCTTACATCCTAAGTTCCGAACCACCTGAAATAGACCCTTTGACTGACCTTCAACCTGACAGATTTACTTCAGAAGCACCACCCACTCAAAGTATTAGACCGAGTACCTCTAAATCTTCCGACTCTGCCTCCTCACACCCATCTGAGGGTGACAGTGACGAGGATGGCGAGGAGTTTACTAGAACTCTTAGGGAAGCTGTCTGGTTCCGTAAGCCTGTAACTAGGTCTGACAAATCGAGAACCGACGTCTACTATTACGAGTTGGGTGAAACACAACGTCTGAGATCGTTGAAGGAAGTAAGAAATTACTGTCATTCTAATGGTATAAAATTTAATCCGTCATTGTTCAGTTTTAAAGGAAGCAATAAGTACGAAGGCATTGTAAAGTCCACTCCTAGTCCTAGCTCAAGTCCTAATTACACACCTCCACACACTTCTTTCTCTGAAACTCATAAAACCAGTTCCTGACTAGAAGACCCCATACCTACCACATATAAGCAGGCATTAAAATCACCTCAGTGGGAACTCTGGAGACAGGCAATGAAGGAAGAGATGGATGTTATAAATAAAAGACAAGTATGGGTATTAACATCTCTGCCACCCAACACCGAACCACTAGGCTGCAGATGGGTATTCACCATCAAACGAGACGACAAGGGACGGGTTGCAAGATATAAAGCGAGACTTGTAGCACAAGGCTATAAACAAGTCAGGGGTGAAACGTACGATGAGACGTTTTCGCCCGTAGTTAATTTCAGTCTAATTCGCTTTTTCTTTGCAGCCCTTGTCTCATGTCTCGGATGGATCCACACTCAGTGTGATGTAAAAGGTGCCTATCTGTATGCCCCTCTTTCTGATAACATCTACATGAAACAACCATCAGGGTTCGAGGTAAGAGGTAAAGAACATTTAGTCTGCAAACTCCAGAGGGCCCTTTATGGCCTCCACCAGAGTGGACGAGTATGGTTTTATGAATTACATAAGATTTTAATTTCTCTTGGTTTTAAAAAGTTAGAGTGGTGTAATTGCGTCTATTCGTTTTCTAATTATGTTGTTTTATTACTATATGTGGATGACTTTGTAATATTAAGTAACCATCAGAAACATATTAATGAAGTTTTAACCCTTTTAACAAAACATTTTGACATAAAAATCCTGGGGAGAACACGCAAACTACTTGGTGTTGAATTTGAGGAGGATGGGAATGGCACGGTTTCAATTCATCAAAGGCAATATATTGATGATATTTGTACAAGATTTAAAGAATTCAACTTTCCCATTACATCACTCCCTATAACTAAAGGTACTGTATACTCCAAGTCACAATGTCCTCAAACCGAAGCAGAAACCCAGGAAATGTTACAATATCCATACAGAAGTGTTTTGGGCTGCCTTTCATTTTTAACAAGCAGGACACGTCCTGATATTTCGTACGCTGTAAATATCTTCAGCCAATTCCAGAGCAATCCTGGGATTGTTCACTGGAATGGTCTCCTGAAGCTTTTAGGGTATGTCCAAAGCACAAAACACTATAAACTGAGGTTACCTTGTCACCACATAAACCTAATAACTTACACCGACGCGGATTTCGCCGCTAATAGGGATGACAGGACATCAATGGGGGGACAACTACTAATGTTAGACAAAGCTCCTATCATGTGGAGAGCCTTTAAACAAAAATCTGTCTGTTTGTCTACTATGGAATCAGAATTTGTGGCTTTAACAGAAGCAACTAAAGAGCTTCTATGGTTTAGTAGGATCATAACTGAATGTTATAACAAACATATTTTTACAGGTCCACAAGTTAAACCAACACTTTTAGTAGACAACATGGCCTCCATTGATTTTCTTAAGTCTCCCATTGAAAATTACAGAACGAAACACATTGACGTAAAATTATTTTTTGTTAGAGACCTTTTAAACCAAGAGATTTTTAATGTTAAACACGTAGCCAGTAAATCTAATCTCTCAGACATTTTCACTAAACCTTTAACAAAGTTTGATCTTAAAAAATTTATTGATGTAATTTTTAGTTATAAGTAATTTATATATATACATAATTTTTAAATGCTATGAAAAAAAAGAAACTCCTCCTCCTTTGAACTTGTGTCAAGCATTAAGATGCTTGTTTAACTTTTCATGTTAAACCTTGAAGTTTAGCATTTTTTTTTAAACTGAAATTTTTGTATATTTCAGTACTTTTCTTTAAAAAAAAAAATGTTTGAATATGTGATTATACTCTTGTTATTTCATATTTGTTTCGTATGCATACGTTTCATAATATCATTTCATAGGTGTTGAAAATCGAGTTGTATTTTGTTTTATTGCATATGTAAATATGAAAATTTTTCTTTTCGTTTTAAGAGTACATATGACAAGTTTTTTTCATATTTAATTGGCCAAATCATTTGCAAATGTATATCGTTTCAAAAGCTTAAGCATATCTTTTTTTGTGTTGTCTTTCACGTGAGCGCTCACAGTCATTTAACAATGTCACTATCATAATCATAATTCATAATCGTTATCATGATCATGATCGTTATTGTTCTCATTATTGAAATTTTCTCATTAGCATAACATGTATCTTTCATATATTATCAAAGTATTTTCATATTGTAATTCATGTATATTTATTCCTTATATTATCCTAAACTTGCGTTTATGTGATAATCATTCTCTTTCAGAATAAATATGCAAATGTATAATTGTTTAAAATTCATTCGAATATTGTTACAAGTCAAGACCAAAGGAAAAATCATCATATTAAATTGTTTATGTAAAGGTAACTCGTAGTCACTTGCACGTGACGAGGTAATTGTACTTATCTTTCACGGTTTTTTTTCAGGAAAATGTTATCTTTATAGACTGTTGCTATTGAACTGTATTCGACGTGAAAAAAAAACTTTTCGTTAAAGTTACAATTGTAACTGAACTTTCATGAAATGAAAAAATTGTTAATCTAGTTGTTATATAATTGTTAAAATTGTTGTTATTGTTGAACATTGTTATTAACATTATTGAAAATTGATGTTTTTGATTAACCCTGTTGAAGTTATTGAATTTGTTGCATTTATACTTGTTAATGTCAAGTTTCTGTTTTACTGGTAACTATCGAAGTGTGATAGTTTATATTCTAATGTTTTTCATTATTCTATATATATATATAATTTACAATATCTGTTGATTATCCATTTCTTTTTTAAGTACGAGTGTTAAGGGGGGGGCGATTGTCAGCCATTTTTCTTCCTTAACACTCTAAAATACATAATTCTAATTATATATATCGTAATATTGTAAAATGGCATGGCTTACTATCTTATATTTTGTTCCAACTTCCATTTTTCTTCTTTGCCGGTAATTTTCCAATCTTCCGATCTTTTGTTTACATGTTCAAGTCAATCGCTTATCTTTTCCGATCGTCGCTGATGGGTACGTTCATCCAGGTTTTATCGTTTCGTTCGATCGCAATTCGCAAGCATCGCGGATCGCAACTTGCAAATGGCTGTCTTGCATTTCTTCCTTCGCAAGTCAGGAGCTCGCTTGCTCAACTCGGAGGGGCGTATCCAGTTTCGGATTGCCGCTGCTATTTAAACCGGCGGAGATAGATTGTGCTGTGGATTTTGAAGTGATGTTATGTCTCAAGATAATTGATGTTAACGTCAATATGATATAGTTTCAGAAATGTATTTTAATTCATCCAGTTTTAAAGTTTTAAAGTTAACATCTAGTTGTTTAATTACGCTAAATCCATTGCTGGACATTTGATTGTGGAAAAAGGTTTATCAACTTCGCCCGTGTTTCATTTTACCAGCGGTCATAGTCCATTTGTGTTGTTAATTACGTCTTCATACTCATTTATTTGTGGACATTATTATCTTCAGTTTTCTTAAGACTTTTCATCGAAATAGTTGGTGTGCCATATCATGGGAATTCTTTCAGTACGTCGAGAGCAGTCATCCATACGTGAGTCCGTTTTTGTTTTCATTGCTATCCTAGTATTGTTATATGCCATGCCATGCCATTCAATAAGTAACATTATTTCATTACATAGAATGTTTTTAATTTAAATACAGATTTGAACTTATTTTCTGTTTACATTTTACCAGTTATATTTTCATCTAAGTTTATACATATTTTTATTTAAACTTGAATATTATTTCATGACATAGGATAATTTTAACTGAACTTGTTTCTGTTCACGTTATGCCTGTTATATTTTTTCACCTGGATTTATACATGTTTTTATTTAAACTTGCACTTATTTTTCGTTAATAAACGTTAGCCTTATTTTACTGAAAAACAGTTTCTTTAATGTCTTACATTACACTGTCACAATGTCACCAATACTTACTCTCTTAGGTCACCGTAGTTACACTGTTATAAGCTGCTAAATTTTATTTTGTTTTAGACGGTTCTTGTTACAGAACCGATCAAGATCCTCCTGACCCAATGAGATATGTGAAGATGTAGAGTGACCATCAGATTCAATAAATACAAACTTGTAAAACTCAACAAATTTATTATAAACAACTAACAGAATATAATATATTGATATAAAGTTAACTGACTGGGAAATATCCTTATCAATACATGACTGAGAAATATACGAATAAATTAAGCTTTAGATAATTAAATAGCTTCGGCAGTAACTACGTAGTGAAATACGAATTAAAACTAAACTTCCTACTATAGTGTGACATACTGCCTACGTGCAAAGCAATTACTCAATTCATCTAACTATGCTTAATTATAAACAAGAAAAACCATAAATATTTAAACACCTGCCGCTAACCGAGAGACCAGCTCCCGCGGCAAAGAACAACTGATGCGAGGTTACGTCATGGCGCGGAAACTACGAGACTGAGAAAGTAAGAGTGAAGAGAATGAGCAGGTGAAACTACCTGCTTATAAACGCACGCGAACTACATACCGGTAATCGTCCGCTGGCCAGACGGCGACACCTGATTAGTTCAAGCGGCGATTACGTAATGCTCCACCTCTCCTGCTGTTTTTGCATATTCCTCGGTTACGATTAACTACACATCTCCGCGATCTTATCAGCGGAAATTAAAACCGCCCACGTAACTTGAAACTGGTAAATAAACATTTAACTATTAGGTTACTTTTAATTCCTTTACTTAATAAACTTATTTAAACTTTTATATAACTTTAATTTATTTTATATTTACTTTAATTACCAAACTCTAACTCTTTAATTAAATATAAATATACTCAGTCATGACATGAATTAGGATTTACAAAAGTATGATCTTTGACAAGTGAAGATATCTTGATACATAAATATAAAGTGGAGAAATTTCCATGAAGTTCCACTGCTTGCAAGGGAACAAAAAAGCATCAGTGAATCCACGAAACTCGCTGTGCAGGAATCACTAAAATGCACGAAACTAGTCAGCGCCGCCGTCACTAACGTGTGTATGCGCGCTTCGCGCCCATTAAAACTAAAAGAACATCAGGGGATCCACGAAACTCGCTGTGCAGGAATCACTAAAATGCACGAAACTCGTCAAGGCCGCAGTCACTAACGTGTGTATGCGCGCTTCGCGCCCATTAAAACTAAAAAGACCATCAGTGGATTCACGAAACTCGCTGTGTAGGAATCACTAAAATGCACGAAACTCGTCAACGCCGCAGTCACTAACTTGTGTGTGCGCGCTTCGCGTCCATTAAAACAAAACAAAAAAAATCGCTGGATTCACGAAACTCGCTGTGTTAGAATCCCTAAAATGCACAAAACTCGTCAAACCTGCTTGAACTAACGACACTAAAACCGTAAAATTCTCTTTAAGCTCAAAAGTCGCATTGAAGAAATTTCTAAAATGAGCAAAATTGCGGTTATTAATGCAGGTATCCAACTATTAAAATCTTTCTAAATTTGTACGAAAATACGAGATAAAATTTCGAAATATTTTTTATGTATTTATGTTACATAGAATATTGCGCGAATTTTTAAGTAAAAAAGAAAGTTTTTCTGATATAGGAATTCGCTTTCAGTAACATTAACACGTCATCTCAATTTTTTAAATGAAATTGACAAATCATAACTTAAATCATATTTATTTCGAGAAAAGCGTATCCTCAATATAGTCATCTGCCGTATCGCATATTCGTTTCCAAATATATATTATTTATTAAAATAAGCAATATTTTTTTTCCAAATGTGTGGTATTATTTATTAAAATAAGCAATATCTTTAAAATAACACGAAAAAAAGGCCGGGAAAATATAGTCATACATATATAATGCAATCTCCTCTTTTAATTTAAACAATAACAGACTGATGTAACAATGGCATTTCATAAAAGCCAATGAAACGAAAGATAAGAAACCGTGCAATCCGGTTAAACCGATCAGAATTCCTGAACTAACAACTGTGGGCGTGGAAAGAATTCAGAAAACGATCCGGTAACAAGAAAAAGCCATTTATCGCCTCGCCAAATTCAACGATGCCAAGTGTCTCGGGTGTATTAGGATTATGCCTTTTTTTTTTTAAAATCTTGGTGTTAGTCATCAAAAATCAAGTTTTGAGAAAACGCGACTTAAAGTTGAAATTATATGGATGCGGCTATGAAAGTGTTGATACATAAATGCTTATAACTCCATTAAAAATGCAAATATTTTTATGCATTTTTTTGCATTGAGTTAAGAATTAAATGAATAATCAAATTAGATCATTAGAAAAAAAAAAAAAAAAAAAAAAATCAATTTTTTGAAAAGTTTTCAACCCTTGATCCCCCTTAAATACTTACAATTTATACCGACATGACAAAATTCCATTGAAATAATTTAAATCAACAACTCAAGATAATTATCCAAAATGTTTATTTTAATTAAAACAAAGTAAAAGAATTGAGCCTTATATATATAATATCTATTTTTTAATTTTCACTCAATGTTATGGGCAATTAATAAAAAATGTAATTCAAACACTTAAATACTCTGTTTATTTGTCAATAAACTGTTGATAACTGCTAATAATTTGTACAATGAAATGCTGATAATTTTTTGAACAAATTTTACACGTTTATTAATATGTCTATAATTGTAAAGTATTTTCACAAAGAAATACATAGCATCCTTTTATGATGTATGTTGTGGTTACTCTTAACCACTGCCATATTTTTTATTTAATTTAATTTATCGTCTATTTTTGGTTTTATCTTTATTCATTTATTATATATTTCACATTCTAAAAATTATCTTAATTCTCGCCTTTTTTAATCTCTCCTGTAAAGTTATTTTTATTACCTAGCTTTTTGTTGATTTCAAATGTTGAAATCAGTTAAAAATTTTGTTCCTTCCGGTTTTGAAGGTTTCTAGTCTTTTCGAGAATGTTCGATGGGGTGTCGACTTCCGTTTTATGACTCAGCCTATTGTCCTATCAGGTACTATTCTTCTGTTACGTAATTTAAAAGTTAGTGCGTCCTGGTATCAAGTTTTGGCTCCACATCGTTCTGCTGATATTAAAGTTCATTCTTAAAATACTGTGTCCTTATTCGTAGCGATGCGCTTGGCCTCTCTATTTTTCGCCACTTCCTTTTGCCTCGCCAGTTGGCGTATTTTTATTTTTATGGCAACCCACGCCTCCTTTCCGGAGCGGCCTCGGTTGTTTAGGGAATTGAGATGAGAGCAGGTGAGAAGGGAAGCAGTGTCGAGTTAGTGCCGAGCAGTCGTCGGCAGTTCTACGATGATAAATACCTGCAAAAAATAATGTGTGCAATTTTAATACAAATGATTTGTTCGGCTTTTTACGACTAAAGTTCAGCATTGTTAAATACGAAAGAATGGAATTATTTGAAAACGCAAGGAGAGACTGTTATCCCTCCGTGGAAATATACAAGGATTTGTTCGTCCAGAAAAAATGCAACTTTTGTTTGTCCAAAAAAAATTTCATATGAAGAAAGTATGTTTCGACTTTGAGAAGGCTGAATTTTCTTGAAGGAATATTATTTTTTAAAAATTGTTGAAACAATTCTTCTCTTAGAATATTCAGTTAGCCTTACATTGTATGTTATATACAGGATGGACCACTTCTTCTTTTTATGTTAATTTGTTGCCCCTTTATCTCCAAGAGAAATTAAGAAAAGTTATACTCATTTTAAAAAAGAGTTCTTCTATTATTTACATATTTTTGTGAAAGTGAAAATATGCCTTCCATACCCGGCTCTAAAAATATGAGAGTCGTATCGTCTAAAAGCTATAATATGCTCCAAGAATTTTTTATGCATTTATCTCCATAAATAAAAGTAAATGAATGTTCTTTACTAAAAAATGTTATGAACTTATTCTTCTGAGTGAATCTGCTCATTTTCTCTTTCAAGTTTATGCAGGTAAGATCTATTTTGATTTTTCAATTATATTTATTTTCGTATGAATATGGAACATATTATTCCACAAGTTTTTGATCTATATTACGTCATGAGTTGTGGTCGTTTGCGGCCAAAACATTGCAGTGTACTAATAGAATACGATCACGCACTTTAATTTCTTGCTTCGGAACGTCGCTAGAAACGTTCCCCCACAAAACACAACAATGTAAACATAAAATGTCTTACTAATATACCAATGGTTGAAGAATTATCTCCAAACAAAGGTTTAATTGATGATTTTTTTCATGCTTTAATTATTTAATACTGTTTCACATTAAGCTACATTTAATTTTATTTTAAGTTAAATCACTTTGAAATTTATAAGCCAAAAAAAAAAAAAAAAAAATTTAATTTTAAATATTTGTAATGAAGTCACAAAAATAACTAGTTGGATGTACCAATCCCAAAACTTTCTTTTATTTCATCGATCTCAATGTTTCAGAAAACATTTACAGTTGAACCTCGAAAATCCGGACCTCCAAATTCCGGAAATCTCTAAAATCCAGACATTTTTCCGATTTCAGTTTTATTAATTTTTTAAAGAAGACATAGCTGTAATTTTCATCAACTGCAGTTAAATTCTGATAACTATACTAAAAATATATATATAGATATATTTTGGTTAATATTATAATGACTTGCCGTTAATTAAAGACTTTATTATTACAAAAATTAAAAAGTTAAAAAGCGTTCAACAAAATTTACAATAATGAATCATGATGAAATGAATGAATCGTTGAATTAATCATGAATTTTGATGCTTGAAAAAATTTGGGTTTAAAAAAAAACGTAAATTCTGTCGAAAAAATGCAGAAAAAACGGAGAAATTTGTAAGAAAAAAGAAAGCCAAAACAAGCCTGAAATCAATTGAAAAATCTTGAAAAAACGCACATTTCATCAAAGATTCATGATTCATTCATTTCATAATAATTCGTCTCACTCTCAATCGCCTTTGAGAATCGGGAGGGAGGGTGCTTTCTCGGGATTTTTTGAAAATTTCAAATTCTTTATAAAGTGGGGAGGGGGCGTTTGATCGGGAAGAGCGGATTAACGGGATTTTACGGTATTATATAGCCATTAAAAAAAGATTTTTTAATAAACCTCCAACATCCAGAAAATTCGAAAATCTGGAATCGCCGCGGTCCCGACGGTTCCGGATTTTCGAGGTTCAACTGTACAAACAATAATACTACTGGGTCATTCCATGTCAGATCACCCAGACCATGGCACCCACCATCACCAATTTTTATATAATTCGGTGAATTTGTAGAATTTATAATGCTGATTCCAAAAATATCAATTATATTGAAATTGATCAAACAGTTTGTGAATTATGAGCTTTTAAATAGCTCCCAAGATGGCCGATTTGCCGCCATTTTGAATAGCACATGTGACAACAAAAAAGTCCATAACTTCTTTCAGGTTCGTTTAAGCTAGAGCTTTCAAATTTTTTTTATTTTGTTCAGAATAAAGTAAACTTTCTTTTATACAGATTTTTGTAAACCTCATACTATAAAAATGCTGTCATAAAATGACTTTTTGTCATTTTTTAAAGTAAAAAAAGGTGCAACTTCAATGGCCGATTTCCCCCAATGTACCCTCTTCAATTTTCATCTAATTGCATAAATAGGCAACTCAAAGTGTGTTTTGATGACTGATAAAAAAAATTTAATGGGCGGTTCACAGATTTTTATTTGAAAAAATAAATTCAATTTTACTGACTTTCGCAATAACAGAAAACACAATGTTGATATTTTTTTTATTACCAGAAATATCATACATATTTACATCTAAATGTTTGATAAGGTTTAATGTTATATGAATATATATATTTAATGTGGCTAAAAAAAAAAGGGGGGAATCTCATAGAAATAAATAGGAATAAAAATAATGGATTCTTTCAAGACATTGAAGTACTTTAATGACAAATTGAAATCAATTGCAGTCTCAGTAAATTATGAGTAAAAAAGAAATGATGTGAAAAGTTCTATAAATAGGTGCATTATATAACAAAATCATACTTATATATAAAACAAAATGTGATAAAATTAAAACTCTTAAATAAAAAATACAGTGAGTAAAAGTTACACTAGTCTCCATAATATCAGATGATTAAGAACCAATGCATCCCCTTAATGCATTTTTTATGCTAATTATACAACTGTTCTTAGTTTTCTTCTATTGCATATAGTTTGTTTGCAATCAACCAGAGTTGATTTCGAAGATTCATTGCCAAGAACAAGCATCATCTAATAGTCAAAGATAATGTAAATGTATACTTGTGGATGCTTGCAAACTTATCTAATGACTTTTAGAATACAATCTGATTGTATTTAGCATGAGGTATACAAATGGTTTATCTGCAGTGACTTCAAATTTATATTAATATTATTGACACAAAAAGCTGGGTACACAAAAATTCTTTGCTTTCTATGTGAATGGGACAGTCAGGCATGCAAAAACATTGGATTTTCTGATTATTTAAATCCATTTTGGCTCACAAACACATTCAATTGGCTGGTTCTATATATATATATATATATAGGGCATAATATATTAAAAAACACTGTCAAAATGAGCATTTTGATTTGAATTTTCCAAAGCGATAGTACTGGAAACAGAAAAAATAAAAACACAGGTTGCAAGGCTGCCACAGGCGACTTTTTTTTAATTCTAACTTTTTAATTCTAACTCTTTCTTAAAGCTGAAACCTTTGATAAGCATTAGCATAATAGATGCTTTGATAACATTTAGAAGAAAAATATAATACAAACTTTATATTATAGAAATACTGGGGCCCACAGAATATAAAAATAGTTGCCTATAGCAGCCTTGAGGTTGCTTATAAATCTCTGCAAAAAATCACATCAATAAGTATCATGTTTTTACTTTTAGAAATAAATCTGAAAATGTGTCAGAAAATTTTGTGTTGCAGAGGATACAAAAATATTTTTTTGTATACACTGCCTTAACATGATTCGGATAAAACTAGTTCTTACAGAAAAATTAAATTTTCAAAACAGCCAGATAAAATTGTTAAACTAGGTTTATATCTAAATTTGATTTAGTTTTTGTTAATGAAACAAGGACAGTAGACTTCCTCAAATCTGGAACCTAGAGATGGGCAATATCGTTCCTTTTAAGGAACCGTTCCAGCCGGAACCGTTCACCAAAAGGAACGAGTTCTTTGGACTCGTTCCTATTGAAATCGTTCCGAAAAAAAGGAACGAGTTCTTTTGACTCGTTCCTATTGGAATCGTTCCGGCAAAGGAACGATTTTGAGAAAAAGGAACGAATTCGAAAAAAAGGACGATTTCAAGAAAAAAAGGAACGAATCCGTAAAAAAGGAACGATTCCGACAAAGGAACGAATTCGAGAAAAAAAGGACGATTTCAAAAAAAAAAGAACGAATCCGTAAAAAAAGGAACGATTCCGACAAAGAAACGATTTTGAGAAAAAGGAACGAATTCGAGAAAAAAGGACGATTTCAAAAAAAAGGAACGAATCCGTAAAAAAAGGAACGAATTCGAGAAAAAAGGACGATTTCAAGAAAAAAAGAAACGAATCCGATAAAAATGGAACGAATCCGAGAAAAAAAGGAACGACTTCGAGATTAAAAGGAAGGAATCCGATAAAATAGGATGGATTTTTTTAAAAAAGGTTCCAAGGGAAAAAAAAACGCGTCCGAAACTATTTTACGAAAAAAGGGAACGAATCCGGAAACAGGGATAACAGATCTCGGAGCGACATGCAATCCCTAATATTTATTATTTATAACTAATTTATTTTCTTACGTATTCATTTTTTTCATATCATTTCTTATCGTTTGCTTTAATTTTTAAATATTTTGGACAGATCATTTTGTTTTTAAGAGTTCATTTTATTCATCTGTGTGCGCTATTAATTAGCATAGTTATTTATAATCCCCATACAGGGGCGTTCCTACCCAGTGTGCAAAGTGTGCGGCACACACAGGCGCCGAAGCAGTAAAGGCGCTAAAAGTTCAGTTGAGAAACAAATATTAATATTAAAAAAAAAAAAATGAATCCTGAATTTATTCCTACTAAAATGTATTATATTTTCTTGCCATCTGTATTATCTTTTGTAGATTTACCTTATACAAATTATTTATAAATATTCATTTCTTTCTTTAAAATTTTATTTTATTCTACTTATGAGTCCTTTAATAAATGGTTTAGAAAAGACCTGTCAACCTTTATAAACAGAAGCGCACCTCATATAGTTATAAATAATGAAAGGCGCCGTAATTCACATAGCTGAAAATGTGCAACACTATTATTTCACTGCGGTGGTAAAGCAAAATATGCAGTTTTATTACCATAGGAGCTAAATTTCACTTGTTTCTTTATTATTATTTATGAGAAACAATTGTAACTTTACTCCAGAATTTATCATAAATAAGAAGAAAATTACTATTCGGTAATATTGATAAAAGTTTCTCCTACAATATCAGTCCATGAATAGAGGTAGATATATGTTAGAAACGTCTTATATGATACGCGTATATCTCATGCTGATAGCTATAAGTCCCCTATGATTCAGAAACCACTTTAAAATAATTTGCAGCAATAATTTAATTCAGAATAAATTTAAAATTAGATTTTCAGAGGGCAATCTATCTTCAAAAGTTTTGTAGCTGAAGAAGCTATAGAAACCTTAATCACTGAATAACAACTTAATAGCATTAAATAATTAAAACTTATTTAAGGTCATCGATAACTATTACAAGAAAACTATTCAAATATTTTTTATTTTTAAAAATGTATCCCTTAAAATGGATTTTTAATCTTAAAAATAGCTAGTAAAAGGATATATTAGAATGGGTGCCAAGAAAACCTAAGGGGGCAATCGTGGCGTCCGTGGGGCACGCTTTGGAGAATCCTGAATAAAGAAACAATGTAAAACCAGAACTTGGGGGCTAGCACAGCGCCGTAGCTAAGGGGGTGCTATGGGCGGCTCAGCTTCCCCTAAAACATTTTGAGCCTCCCTGGAAAAGATTTCAAGGTCACTAAATTAATTTCTATTCCAAAAATTCAAATGAAATTCTGTTTAAAAATTTAATTTAGTTTTGAGGATCTTTCACAGCTTTTGCAAAAATACTAAATTGTAACTAAAATAAGCGTTTCATCACATGCTCATCCTATTTACACATATGAAGCTAATAAGTTGTTTAAGATTTCACTAGTTTTACACTCGAATTTTTCATCATCCTATTCTTTTCTTAGCGTAAAATGAAACTATTACAATAGTTTAATGAGAAACATAGTAACTACAGAGTGAACATGTACTAATTTATCTTTCTGCGTCATAAAGAGAAAGAGAGAAAATATGACCCCCCCCCCCTTTCCCATTATTCACTTCTAGCTACGGCACTGGCTATGCATACATAACGTTATTACTTTAGGGTGAAGGGGGGAAGAATCTAGCATATGATATCGGAAGATATCTCTAGTGAGGGATGGTGTGTCTTAATATATTTTTCGTTTTTGAATGATCCAACCAAAATTTTCTCTTTCTGTTTCCATTTTTTTAAATATATATATATATATATATATATATTATTTATAACTTGTTCGTTACATCAATATATATATATATATTAGTTTGTTAACTATTTTATGAAAATTAAAATACTTAAATCATTATAAAATTATTTATTTTCTAAATATTGAATATCTCAATGTTTGGTATTCCTATGTAAAGTATGTTTGAAATAATACTTGTGTTTACCAATAAAGAAAAAAAAATGTTACTGAGGAATGATAACGTATGATATCGTAAGGGGTAGCGGAGGGTCAGAAATTGCCAAAAAGTTGATAACGTTCATTACATTTGTATAGGCTTTTGTATGTTAGTGTTCTCTGTTCTGTTTATTGTACAGATTTTTGATCGGAGATACTGGCGTCAGCTATGGGACAGATTTTAACTGGTAAAAATGGAGCATCAGCCGTTTGTGAAGTTATTGGCATTCCGTGCCGTAGGTTTAACACTGGTTTTCGCACTTTAAGAGTAAAGCTTATTTTAAGCGGCCAAAGCAATAATTTTGTTCAGCACTTCTACTAATGATCATTTCTGGTGGAAACTATTATGTATTGAACAAAAGCGTTTTTTTTTTCACACTATAGATTTCTGAGCGAAATAAACACCTTTTATCTATCTTTTACCTATCTAGTACTCTGGAATTATCATGATAGCGAAAAAGGGGGAGAGTTGATGAAGATAGACTAAAATTGGCCATAGATGTCCAAATTTTCTAATTTTTTAGAAGGTTGAAGGGGAAGCCTTTCCCTGCACTCTCTGTGTACACTCATGTCTATTCAAATACTGCATAAATTATTGTAATGATTGTAAGATTTGTACATTTTATTTCCGATCATAAAATTGAACTTTTGAAATACGAGCACTTATTAGCATTACACATAACCGTAGACGTTACAGAGACAAAAATACCCCCAATCCACCAACAACAACAACAAAAAAAATCAATTTAGACATACATAAATTAGAAACTACAATGATGGCTGTTAATATGAATGAAAAAATATAGATTTATGTAAAAGGTGTTTTAAAATCCCGTGCACCTTATGTCCTACTATAACCAACCACCTTGGATCACCTAGGCCAATTACAATAACCTTAAATATTCTAAATTCAAATATTGAATGTTATTTTTTTCCAAGCGAATGTAGAGATGGGGTGGTGGGGGGAGGGCAATTCTTCAGTAGCATGTTGATTTGACTTTATAATTTTGAATAAAAATATTTTGGAACGAACATTATATTGTTAGCAGTGTATAATCTTGAATTTGTATGATTTTTTCTTTTTAAATGGAAATCCATCCAATCGAAGCTCGAGTTGATTTCCCACTGCCTTCAACAGAGTATACCGGCGGTGCTATTTATGTTCCGGTCTGATTTTTCAAGCTAACCGTTAATTTGTATTTATTTTTTGACATTTAGATATAAAACTTTCAATTTTGATTAAAAAAAAATCTTGATAAAATAAATAATGGAAATGTGCACAACCCCTCAAACATATTTTATTTATAAACGCGAAATGATATTCAAATCGCATATTTCTTAATTGGGGATCGATATCTTGAGATAATTTGCACCGAGAAAAGAAAAATGTTTGGCGAATCCATGAAATGACTTCAAAAAAATTTTTTTAACAGTAAATATTAATATTTTCACATCAGATATATTATTAGAACTTGAAAAATACTGTGAATGTATCAACAGTTCTTATTGTTGTTGTTTGTTTTTTTTTTACGTTTGAATCTTCATAGAAATGGAAAACTTGAAAACTCATGCGAATCGCTGCCAAATAAAAAGATTTTTTGAAATAGTAATTAAAAATACCATTGAAAAATATCATTTCTTTCTTTCTTTATTATTATTTATTTATTTATTTGTAATTCTACCGGGATCTCACTATTTCCCAATTTAAAAATGCAGAAGAAATCAAACATTACGCTTTTCGTCAGTGGGAAGGACTGCTTGGGGAAGCACACAAGCATAATCTCGTTGAGGAATAAAAGTTCGCCATTTTGCGATTATCATTAAGGGTTTTTAATTAATATTTCGGGTAATTAATAAAAAATAAAAAAATTGAGTGTCAGGTGCACGGTGCATCTACCATCATCTATCCTTATCCAAATTTTCAAATCTCTATGTGTAGTAGATTTTCGTAGCCATCGCCAATACTTCTTTCTTTTAGATGCAATCTAAATTGTTATTGCATTAAATTATTTTCTCCGGGATAATGAAATTTTACTGTAACGCAGGATTCTGATAGAGAGTGCTTTCATTTACACAGTTTCACTGTGTTACAAATTTTATTTACATAGCTGCCATCCTTCTTCATTTTTCAAGTAATTTAAGCATGTTTGGAAACAGAAATTTATTTATTTAATGAAATAAAGTACGATTTGTAAAGAAGCAAGACATATTTTATTAAATAAATTTTCTGGTTAAAAACTCCAAAAGAAATGCAACTATACATTTTTAAACATTCATAGTTTCTTTTTTTTTGGGGGGGGGGGGTTAGGGCACCAAATGCAGTTCTGCACACAGGCGCCGAATAGTGCTGGCACGCCCCTGTCCCCATAATATAAGTATTCCCTGACTTTATGATTTATTCTATTAAGCATAATTCCTCTTGAAAATTTGCATTTGATTGACCTTTCATTTATCGCTATAGTTTATCCATGAAATTTTACTGTAGCTTTAGTTTTAGTCATCAGGCTGTTGCGGCGGTCTATTAGATTTTCAATGTAATCATTGTTTTCCCCGCCAAAATCTGTCGTCAAATGACTTTCGATTTATTTTATTATTTTTGCGTAGGAAATTTCTTTATTGATCTAATATTTGACATCGGGGTCTATGATTTGTTTCCTCTTCAAAATTCACCCTAACGTAATCTTTAACTTATATATCGGTCCTCATAACCGGCCGTTTTCCAAGTTGGGGGGGGGACCCCAAACTTTTTCTTGCGACAGGCCAAAAAATAATGTTGGTAGTATATTTTGGCGCCCCCTAAGTTTCCGCGATCGGGGTGACCACCTTCGTCGCACCCCTCCCCTTTTACACGGGGCTGCAGACGATACAGTGCCACAGCGCATGTTGAGAGGCCGACTCCCTCCTCCAAGTTCATGCTACGTCATGATGTCATGTATCTTTTTTGTAGCAAATTTTGCCTGCTTTCTGAATTTCCTTTTTTCCAAAAACTTTTAATTAAATAAATATATATATATATATATATATATATATATATATATATATATAGTCCAAAAATTTTAAAGTTTTGAGTGAACCTAAGTTCACGAAAAATCCACATGATCAGCGCTATAGCTGCAATAATCACGTAAATTATGTATATAGCACTTTAAGAATAATGTGTAACGGCAGATCCAAAGTCCCGTGCCATAATGAAAAATGATATCAAACTATTAAACTTTAAAGGAAATAAAAACGAGTAAGAAAAACAGTATAAAGACAATATAAAAAGGCTGTGGATCTCATCAGCGGTGGGCAGTCATATGTATTTGCTGTGTTTTAAAACTGCCCACCGCTGATGAGATCCACAGCCTTTTTATATTGTCTTTATACTGTTTTTCTTACTCGTTTTTATTTCCTTTAAAGTTTAATAGTTTGATATCATTTTTCATTATGGCACGGGACTTTGGATCTGCCGTTACACATTATTCTTAAAGTGCTATATATATATATATATATATATATATATATATATTAAAATTAATATTTTTTATTATAATACCCAAAATTAAACGTATTTTAGGTATCATTTTACCTTTTCTTTTTCTTTACTTTTGTACTTTTTTTTTTTTTTTTCTTTTCTTAAGGGAGGATTTTAGTGAGAATTTAAAAATTCGGATTCAGCGATCCCAAAACATAAAGTAAGTCTTACAGGAAAAATTCGGAGGAGTAACTGGAGAGCGAAGACATATCATGCGATTGGTTAACCTCCTCAGTCCTGATGTCGCCTATAGGTGACACAAAAGAACATCCATTAAGTTCATTTAATGCAATCTAATTTAATAAATCTTTTAATTTAATTTAAAATTGTTAAAATTACTTACTTCTAGAGATTTTCACTAAATGCGTGCATATTAGAGGCATCCATATATACTGATACATCTTTGAATATGATTTACAGTAATTTTAAACTAGTTTGTGTAGTCCTTCTTAATATTTGTCTCAGATTTGAGGAATTTAAGTGGAATTGCATAACGTAATGCATGTAGCGCCGCGGCGCATGTTAAGAGGCAAGCTTCCCTCTTCCCGTTCATCTTACGTCTCAGTCATGCATTGTATTTGTTGCAAATTTTGTATACTTTCAAAATTTCTGCATACTTTTTAACTAAAACGATAAAATAATTGATTTTTTTCTTAAATAAGTTTTGGGAGGGGGGGGGGGAGGAGGGGAGTATTTTACCAAATTTTAGGGGAGTTGCCGAGGAAAATTTTGGTGGGAAGTTGAAAATTCGGATTTAGCGAATTAAAAAACATAAAAAAAGCCTTTTTCCAGAATTATCATGTGCTAGGTAGAGACCGAATACGGTCTCTATTGCTTGTACTATTGTTCAAACAGATTTTCCTCTATGTAATAAATCTCAATGAAAGTTGATTAAAACAATCTTCGAGAGTTTCAAGCTTGTTTTTTAATCATCTTCGTCAGGAGAGAAAAACAAGACACCAGACTTATAAAGTGATACATGAGCGAGCGCTATTAGCTGGTCTTATTACTTTCTTCTACCTTTACAAGAAGAAAGTATTGGATTCATGAAAATTTTCGACTTCCGGTTTTCTACGGATTTATACGTTTTAGAAGGTCCTGAACACGTAATGACTATTTTTAGAAAAAGTCTGTCTGTGAATCTGTCCGTCTGTCTGTATGTGACAAAAAATTTCTGGGTGCTCTGTCTCAAGAACTAATGCTCGAAATTTAATAAAATTTTATATTCAGTTAGACCTTGATATGAATTAGTGCCTGTTGGTTTTTGGTGAAAATTGGCCAGCAGGTGGCGCTGCTATACTACGTTTTTCATAATTTTCAAGATTGCTCTATGTCAAGAACTAATGCACAGAATTTAACCAAACTTCAGATTCTGTGACCCCTTGATATATATAGACGCTGATTAAGTTTTGGTGTAAATTGGCCTGCAGATGGCGCTGGTATGCCACGTTTTTCATGATTTTCATGATAGCTATATCTCAAGAACTAATGCACAGAATTTCACCAAACTTCAGATTCCGCGATACCTTGAGATACATAGCTGCTGATAAGGTTTTGGTGTGAACTGCCCTATAGGTGGCGCTGCTATGCTACATTTTGCATGATTTTTGCGATAGCTATATCTCAAGAACTAATGCAGAGAACTTCATCAAATTTTAGATTCTGTTACACTAGAATATATAACATAATTAGACGCTGATTATATTTTGGTATTAACCTTGCAACAGGTGGTGCAGCTATGCTGCATTTTGCACGATTTTTCCGATAGCTATAGCTCAACAACTAACGCACAGAATTTCATCAAACTTCAGATTTTGTTACAAAATGACATATAACATAATTACACGATGATTACGTTTTGTTATAAATCCTTCAACTGATAGTGCTGCTGTGATATATTTTACACGGTTTTTTTTTTAACTAGCTATATCTCAAGAACTAATGCACAGAATTTCGTCAAACTTCAGATTCTTTTACACCATAACATAATTAGACGCTTTTTTACGTTTTGGCATAAATTGTCCAAGATATGGTGTTGCTGTGCTACGTATTGCAGATTTTTTGTTATAACTATATCTCAAGAACTAATGGACGAAATTCCATCAAATTTCAGATTCTGTTAGGTCTTGACATAAACAGATGCTTATTAGGTTTTCGTATAAATTACCCAACATGTGGCACTACTAAGCTTATTTCCTCAGAATATTAATTAAATTTTGCGTTTTAGGCTTTTCGGATACCAGAATCTCATTAGGCTATTTCAAATGTTCGAGGAAATTCGATAGTGGGTAACTTTAAGGTCGCCACGTTTTTTTTTTTTTTCTTTTTTTAATACTAAAATGTACTTATGAGATAGAAGAAAGTTTTGGGATTGACACATCCAACTAGTTTAATATGCTTTTTAAATAAATAACTCTACGATGAACAGGAACTTTTAATACACTTTGAAAATAATCTAAACAGAGAACTAAATCATGTTTTATGTTTAGAAAATTCTGCTGTTGGAAAAAAATGAATGAAAATATGTTTTGAAGAGAAAAAAAAATTGAGACATTAAGGTAAAAATCTAATTTTTTTTCTTTTGACAAAGAAGATTCTCAAATTCAAATTATACTTGAGGAAAAATAGCATGAAACCGAAATATGCATAAAAGTGCATAACTATTAAAATAATCGAAAATCAGCTATCATCCCATTAAAGTGCAATTTTTATGACATGATGATGTATTTCTTATATTATTCAAAACCGTTTCAAATCAGTTTTTTTTCTTTCTTTTAATCTTGTTTTTCTTGAAAATTCATTATATATATATATATATATATATATATATATATATATATATATATATATCATTTCGTATGATATATTTACCAATTAGAAAAAGTATTAGTGCATGTATCTAAGTCTATATGGTGTTCCATTACCTTCGGATCCTGGTACTCAATCGATAAAGCACGTTTAGGTTCTCTATTCGAATCCTAGCTGGGGCATTTTTCACTCAGTTATAAAAAATCAACTTCGTAAATTATTTCTTTTAGATCAATTTTGCATGAACACGTCAAATAGTATTGTAATTAAGTCACAGATGACAATAAATAATTTGTAACAGACAATATGTTAAATGAAGTAAAATAATATACTTTTATTTTTCTAAACATTAAATTTAAGAGGATATAATGCGCAGTTGTAGTTTATTACACGTTTATTCCCTCCTACAACTTTAATTTCTTTTCTCTTTCTTTCGTTTTTCTTCGTCTCCCCTCCCCTCCCCCCGCTTTTTTTCATACACATTTGAATGGTATTTGGGCAATACACTTTGCTTTAATAAATCAAAATATATCTTATTTTAAAATAAAATCGGTCCTTTTCGGAATGGTTTCATTTCGGAACTAGTCCGAGGAATCGTTCCTTTTCGGAATGGTTTCATTTTGGAACTAGTCCGCGGAATCATTCCTTTTCGGAACGAGTGCGAGGAATCGTTCCCTTCCGGAATGGTTTCATTTCGGAACTAGTCCGAGGAATCATTCCTTTTCGGAATGGTTTCATTTCGGAACTAGTCCGAGGAATCGTTCCTTTTCGGAACGAGTCCGATCAATCGTTCTTTTTCGGAATGGTTTCATTTAGGAACTAGTCCGAGGAATCGTTCCTTTTCGGAACGAGTCCGATCAATCGTTCCTTTTCGGAATGATTTCATTTCGGAACTAATCCGAGGAACCGTTCCTTTTCGTAACTAGTCCGAGGAACCGTTCCTTTTCGGAACGAGTCCGAGAAATCGTTCCATTTCGGAATCCTTCCGAAAAGGAACGATTCCTTTTTACAGACAGGAACCGTTCGTTTGGAATCGTTCCTCAACAAATGACACATCTCTACTGGAACCCTAAAAATCCACACATAATTCACAGATGTAAATAATGAAACATTCATTTCAGATATAGGAATGAAATTTGACAATTTTATATGAATTTCATTTTTATTTTAATTTGTAAATTTTGTTAATAGTACTGAGTTCATGTTTTTTCCATGAAGGAAGAATAAATTTATTCTGAAAAAATTCAAGATTTTTCTGATATCGTTGGTGATCATAATCTTCTTATCAAATATATTTATGCATTAATTAAGCTTTTTTGGTTATTAAATATGAATCTGGCTAAACCTGAAATAAAACTTCCTTATTTTACGATTTTGTTGTGAATTAGTAATGTACCTTTATGAGGCAAGCTACATTGAATAATTTAGGAAAAATATATTTCATGTTTATAATGATTATTTAATCATATATTGTTGATTATTAACTTGACCTTTGCTTTTATTTTTTTAATGACTTTGATAATTATCTAAAAATTTTTATTATTTTAATATTTTATTACTATATTGTAATGCATTTATTTTAGTTTTGATTGCATAATTAATTGCTATCAAATTCCTGTTTTAAAAAATATAAACAAAGTAATGACTAAAAATCGGCAAAATTCTAAAATCTGCATAACTTCTGGTTCCAAGCTGTGCTGATTTGAGGGAGTCTACTGTATTTAACTTCAAAATTTACATTGGCCTGTTGGCAGGGATTTTTAAAAATATTAATTATCTTCCCTTTAAATTATTATTGACGTAGATACATTTTAATAGCATGTTTATTGTATATGTGATATGTTATTTTGTATTGATTTAAAGTACCATAATTTTTATTTAAATTTTAATTTTATCACATTTTGTTTTATAGACAAGTATGATTTTTTTATATAATGTATCTATTTGTAGAACTTTTCGCATAATTTCTTTTTTACTCATAATTTACTGAGACTACAATAGATTTCAATTATCATTAAAGTACTTCGATGTCTTGCAAGAATCCATTATTTTTATTCCTATTTATTTCTATGAGATTCCCCCCCTTTTTAGCCACATTAAATAATATTTATGTAACATAAAACTTATCAAACATTTAGATGTAAATATAAATGATATTTTTTGGTAATAAAAGAAATATGAACATTATCTTGTGTTTTCTGTTATTGCAAAAATCAGTAAAATAGAATTTATTTTTTCAAATAAAAATCTGTGAACCGCCCATTAAAATTTTTTTATCGATCATCAAAACACACTTTGAGTTGCCTATTTATGCAATTAGATAAAAATTGATGGGGGTACATTGGGGGAAATCGGCCATTGAAATTGCACCTTTTTTTACTTAAAAAAAATGACAAAAAGTCATTTTATGACAGCATTTTTATAGAATGAGGTTTACAAAAATCTGATTAAAAGAAAATTTACTTTATTCTGAACAAAATAAAAAAAATTTGAAAGCTCTAGCTTAAACCTGAAAGAAGTTATGGACATTTTTGTTGTCACATGTGCTATTCAAAATGGCGGAAAATCGGTCGTCTTGGGAGCTATTTAAAAGCTCATAACTCACAAACCATTTGATCAATTTCAATATAATTGATATTTTTGGAATCAGCATTATAATTTCTACAAATACACTGAATTTTATCAAAATTGGTGATGGTGGGTGTCATTTTTGGAAAAATCTGAGTGATTTGACATGGAATGACCCTACTTCAGTATTGTTAGTTTAATATTATACCAACTTTGATTTTCATCTAGAATTTTTTCTGCAGTCAACTAATTAGATTAAGAATGAATTAATCTTGATCAAGATATTTATTAAAATCAATATTTTTTTTGTTATTCTGCTATACATCAGCTGTTTGCAAATAGCCAGTTTTAGCAAGATACGAAGTTCCCATTGCTGCACGAACTGCCAATTCACTGTATAAAAGGATTATGAAAAAAAAAAAAATTATAAATAGAATATTGCCCAGTTAAACTGATGGCATTGAGCTCACAGGCTGTGCATACTAATGGGGAAATACCTCACCCCCACTTTCCCTTTTATACTTAATCATTGAATCCCCTAAACTAATCAGGGGTATGCTTTATCCCATAAAAAAAACAATACCTAAAATTCATAGCAAATTGAATAATTCTTCATAAAACCCATTTATGTAATTTAAGAACAGTTATCCTCCTTCTTTAAACTTAACCATTAAACTTCCAAAACTATTCAGAGATTTGCCTTATCAGAAAGAATGTATATCCAAAATTTAAAACAAATCAGATAATTCTGTATAAAAACTCATTTATTAAATTTAAGGCAGTTGTGGTAATCACTCATATTCCTTTTAAACTTAACAAAAGAAATCCACAGCTAATTAGGGAAGCATCCTATAACTATGAACCTGTATCCAAATATTAAAGCAAAGCAGTTAATTCTACAAGAAAAATCATCTACCTAAATTTAGAGGGATAGTCCCATCGAACCCCCATTTATATTTATCTAATAAACTCCTAAAACAAATCAGGGAAGTGCCTTATCAGAATGAACCTATATCCAAATTTTGAAGCAAATCTGTAAATTCTGCATGAAAAATACATTAAACTAAATTAAGGGGGCATGTGTTACCTCCCATTTCCATTCTCTTAGACTTATCCAATGAACTCGCAAAACTGATCATGGATGTGTTCTCATCAGAATGATTCTATGTCTAAAATTTGAATGAAATCTGATAATTTTGCATGAAAAATCCATTTATCTAAATTAAAGGTGATTAGCCCCCCTCTTAATACATATCCAATGAACATCCAAAACTAAACATGGCAGCGTTCTCACCAGAGTGATCCTATGTATAAAATTTGAATGAAATCTGATAAATCTGCATGAAAAACTTATTTATCTAAATTAAGGTTGGGGGATCAGCCCCCAGGCCGCTCTTTATGCTTATCCAATGAACTTCCAAAACTAATCATGGTGGTGTGCTCATCAGAATGATCCTATGTCTAAAATTTGAATGAAATCTGATAAATCTGCATGAAAAATCCATTTAGCGAAGTTATGGGTAGGGAATTAGCCCCCATTTTGCCTCTTAATACTTATCTCAGGAACACCTAATACTAATAACAGAGACCCCTCATCAGAATGATCCTATGTCTAAATTTTCAACGAAAACTGATAATTCTAGATGAAAAACCCATTGATATAAATTAAAGGGAGTAATATTAGCCCCCGTTCCCCCACTTACACTTATCGAATAAATTCTCAAAACAAAACTAATCAGGGAAGCGCCTTATCAGAATACACCTATATCCAAAATTTCAAGTGAATTGGATATTTTTATGATGAGTTATGGCCTTACGCATGTAGAAACATACATACATACAGAACAGGCGGGCACATGAGCTCTCAGGCTTTGATAGCCTGTGAGCTAAAAATCATTATTATAGTACCTTCTTCTGACGAAATATTTTCAAATTGAAGGAAGACCTAACAGCCATTCCCAGAAATGTATCCAAAGAAATTTGGTTCAATTCTATGCATAACTTTATACAGTGTTTGATGGTAGATAGAATAATGAAAATGGCACAAAAAGTGTGATTACAGCACCTCTTTACAGTGAAATGTTTCTATATTGAAGATGCACCTGCTTGCTACAGCCAAAAACATACACAAAATATTTGGTTCATTCTATGTATAACTTCATACACTTTTTTTGATGGTGTAATAGTGACACTGGGGCAGACAAAGGTTTTGAATAAACATGTTTTTGGGGATATTGAATCCCTAAAACATGTAAATTCGTCTAAAAATATTGATTACATTACTTTTTTCTATCGAGGATAGAAGAAAGTAAAAATAGGTCTGTTTAGTTGTTTAACTTAAAATCCAATTAACCCTTTGTTTCAATTAACAGAATGAAAAATTAAGAAAAACATAGCTTAATAAATAACTTCAAATTTTATAAAGACTAAAGACAGAAAACCAACGTTTAGAAATGCATAAATAATGCATGTAAATGTAGCAAACAGTCATTTCGAATAGACTATCATTCGCTGCCATAATTGGTTTATAAGCCTGCGTTTCTCTGTCGCTTTGCTCAGCTTAGCTTTTTCTAGCATGCTGATGAAGAATCTCGATAGTAGATTCGAAACAGCTTTTTGTTACCTTTTCAAGCATTTTTTGTGCATTTCTAAATGTTGGTTTTCTATCGTTATACATTTTTGTGAAAAGGTTTTATTTGCTATTTTGACTTAAAATTTTGTTTTATAATCTGAAAGTAAAGATACAATTTTCTAAAAGATATAAATGCAAATTCTTGAATTTATTACAGAGTTTAAATATAAATAGTAGAACAGCTCACAATTTTTTAAACTTTTGAAAATTACCTTTTACTCATTGATAGGGTACTTATTGTAATATTTCATCTTTTGCATTATAAACAAAAGTTTTTCGGTATTGTTTGGGATCAAACGATTACTGTTATTCATCCATATTTGCTTTGCTGCATTCTGCCGGATATCCGACAGAGAAGTCGGATATCCGGCAGTTGTGATTCAGATATCTGATGATATTTTGGATATTAAAAAATCAGCTGGATATGCCGGATATCCGGTGCATCCCTAGTTATAACTCAAAACATTATTCACCAGATTTCAATTTTTTTTTAAATTTAATTAATAGAGAAAAATATAATTTTAGTTTTGCTTCAGGATTTTTTTCAATATTAATTTTAAACATATGATCAATATTTATTTTATGAACAATATTATATTATACTCAGCAAGGAAGCATAACTATAATTAATCGTATAGTTTATTTACATAATGTACAAGAGCCACTAAATACAGCTGCTTTTTCTCAAGTCCTTTGTTACATTCTGCATCATTTTATCGACTCACATGTAATTGCCTTACAATCCAAATCCCTTTATGGTGGGAGCCATCTCATAACACTATGTACAACAGTAATATAATTTTTACACCAATAAATAAATAAAATGCCAACCGAACATGAGTTCGGGCGAAAATATTATGAAAATATTTTTTGCAATTTGAAAATGTATTTAATGTTTAAACTGATTTATTTTTTAACATAAAAGTTCTTAAACAAGTTGCTCAGTTTTCACAATTTTTTAACTGTCATGCACTTGTGTTATTTATTTTTATGTCTGATTCAAAAGATAATGCATTGTATTTTATTTGTTATTTTCATACTAATATATACAGGGTGTTTCTAAATTCATGGTACAAACTTTAAGGAGTGATAGTACACATCAAGACAAACAATATTAAATGGGAAATTAAGGGTCCCAAATGTCTTCCGAAGGAGATATGTGCCTTTAAAGTTTAGGGTCCAAAAATTCAAATGATTATAAAATACAGAAAAATTGGTCGATTCATTTGCAGTTTTCACTAAAACTATTCTTTATGTCAGTATTGTCTTGAAAATAAATTATAAAGATAAATTTCAAAAAATGCCGGTAGAGGGTGCTTTAGACTTTGGAGTAACGAACAACTATTTTTTACCGTTATTTTTGCATATCATTAAATTTTTTTAGAAGCTTAGACATAAACTTAAATTTTGAGCTCAGAATCTAAATATTTGAGAGTGGTTAAGTAGCGCAAACTGAACTGTGGGGGAGGTCCAAAAATTCAAATGATTATAAAAAACAGAAAAATTTGTCAATACTATGAAGAAGAAGATGAAGTGATTCATTTGCGGTTTTCACTAAAACTATTCTTTATGTCAGTATTATCTTGAAAATAAATTATAAAGGTAAAATTCAAAAATTGCCTATAGGGGGCGCTTTAGACTTTGGAGTAACGTACAACTATCTTTTATTGTTATTTTTTGCATCTCATAAAATTTTTTTAGAAGCTTAGAAATAAACTTAAATTTTGAAATGAAAATCTGAATCGTTGGGAGTGGCTAAGTAGCGCAAACTGAACTGTGTTCAATGGGGGTGGGGAGGTTCAAATTTCAAATGATTATAAAAAACGGAAAAATTGGTCGATTCATTTGCGGTTTTTGCTAAAACTATTCTTTATATCAATATTTCCTTGAAAATAAAGTTTAAAGATAAATTAAAAAAATTTCCGTTAGAGGGCACCTTAAACTTTAGAGTAACTGACAACTATTTTTAACCGTTTCTTTTTGCATCTAAATAAATGCTTGCAAAAGCATAGACTTAGATTTTGAGCCCAAATTCTAAATCGATGGGAGGGGTTAAGAAGCACAAACTGAACTGTGTTCAGGAGTTGAAATGTTACTCTCCCCACCCCTCGAACACAGTTCCATTTTCTGCTATTTAATTACTTACAACGATGCAGATTTTGAGCTCAAAATTTAAGTTTGAACTTTTACAAGCATTTAATTATATATAACAAACAACGGTTAAAAATAGTTGTTGGTTACTCTAAAGTTTAAGCCGCATTCTGACGGAATTTTTTGAAAGATATTTTTAAAATTTATTTTCGAGAGAATATTGACATAAAGAATAGTTTTAGCGAAAACCACAAACGAATCTACCAATTTTTCTGTTTTTTATAATCATTTGAAATTTGAACTCCCCACCCCCATTGAACACAGTTCAGTTTGCGCTACTTAACCACTCCCAACGATTCAGATTTTCATCTCGAAATTTAAGTTTATGTCTAAGCTTCTAAAAAAAATTATGAGATGCAAAAAATAACAATAAAAAATAGTTGTACGTTACTCCAAAGTCTAAAGCGCCCCCTATCGGCAATTTTTGAATTTTATCTTTATAATTTATTTTTAAGATAATACAGACGTAAAGAATAATTTTAGTGAACATCGCAAATCAATTGACCAATTTTTCCGTATTTTATAATCATTTAAAATTTGAACCTCCCCCCACAGTTCAGTTTGCGTTACTTAACCACTCCCAACGATTTAGATTTTAAGCTCAAAATTTAAGTTTATGCCTAAGCTTGTATAAAAAAATAATGAGATGCAAAAAATAACGGTAAAAAATAGTTGTTCATTACTCCAAAGTCTAAAGTGCCCTCTATCGGCATTTTTTGAAATTTATCTTTATAATTTATTTTCAAGACAATACTGACATAAAGAATAGTTTTAGTGGAAACCGCAAACGAATCGACCAAATTTTCTGTATTTTATAATCATTTGAATTTTTGGACCCTAAACTTTAATAGCGCCTATCTCCTTCGGAAGACGTTTGGGATCCTTATTTTCCTATTTAATATAGTTTGTTTTGATGTGTACTATCACGCCTTAAAGTTTGTATCATGAATTTAGAAACACCCTGCATATATATGACATTGGTTTATTGCGACATAATGACTTGAAGAGCCAGATTTGGTTCCTTTGAATCCTTTGCATCAAATTATCCATTTCCATACACTTCACTTAATTTGGATAATTTGACGCAAAAAAACCATTTATATAAATATTATGTACAATTTTCAACAACACGGCACAAAAGATAAATCAATTTGTTCAAATAAATACCTTTCAATGCATAGTATAGATTCAATTAAAATTATATTTAACAACGAATTGGAAAATTGAAAGTATTTTTTATATGTGTAAATACATTTTACCAAATAAAAAAATAATAATTTTAATTTTAAAACAAACCTTTTAAAGTCACATAAAGGCATCGCTTAAATTTTATATCATATATTTTAAAACTTATATTTTTAATTTATGAGAGGCGTTTGTGAAAAAGAATCAGTGAATAAAGTTTTATACATCTTTCATGTTGAAGATGACTTTTGTACATGCTATTATACATAGAACAAAAATAAAGTGATGAAATAAGTAATACAAAAATGCATTTTTTAGTTAATAGCATGGCGTCACTCAAAATTTGATATCATTATTTTTAAAATTCATATTTAAAATTCTTAGAGCTATAAGTTAAACAGCTGCGTCAAAACTTTTAACCTGTTAAGGGTTTTTGTATTGATAAAATATAAGGTTAATTTTGTAATATATGTATATATTAAAGGTCGGACTGACTTGGTAAATATTTTATATTTAGGCTGAAACATCTGTAAAAATATTAACATCTTTTATAAAAAAAGTAAAGGAGATGTTAATATTATTAATAGAGATTTTATTTTTCTATATTGATATAAATATGTTTACATTAAATTATGGGCAAAACTTTGTTTAAATTTTTTTTTTCCTGAATGTTTATTCTAGGATGTCATCTGGTATAGTCTATTCAGCTGTTGCACGATCTGCTATTATTTTAACAAGTAACCAAAGAATAGATGGTGATTTTGAAACTACTGTGAATGCCTTTCTCCCAAATATTCCAGTTGAGAGAAATACAAAATCTTGTTTTGTTTCTGGAATGTAAGTTATAATTATATTACAGTAAAATCTCAGTATTTTAAATCTTATGGGACTAATACAAGTTTTAGAATAACACACCAAAGTTGATCATGTTGTGAAATTTATTATTATAAATAGGGTCATCCGGGATAATTCCTGGTAAAAAATCATGAACATCCAATTATTATAAAAACTATTAAAGGAAAGATATTATTCCCAATTTTTTGTGGAATAAGTCCCCTAAGATTGGCTATACAATAAAATGCTTAATTGAATGTATATATATATATATACATACTTATAACTTAAATAATAATTTTCATACGACCAAGAATTATCCCAGACATGGGGCAATTTTTGGTCATTTCTGGGGTAATTATTAGTCAGTATACTTTTTTATGCAAGTAATCTAGTATAATTAATTTTTTTAAGACTGTGTATTACAGTAAGTAGAATCAATCTTGTAAAAGTTTTGTTCATTTCATAATTGTGGAATAATAAACGTAGACTTTGTTTTGGGTATGAATACAAAGTTATTTGATGTGCAAAAGGCCTCTGCATTTTACAAAACATTAATTAACCAAAGGATTATTACAGGATTTATTACTTCTTTATTCACTGTGTGTGGATTAATTAATATCTTACAAATTTATTGGTTCATAAAATATAAAACTGAATGTTTTCAATTTTATAACTGAAATTTCTGGCTTCTTTTTCAAGAAATTTTACCTAAACTTCAATACAGATCTTTATTATTATACATAGCATAATAATTAGGTTCTTCTATTGCTTTATGTATATTCTTATGTACTATTTTGGCATTTTGTGAAACCCAGTGACTAATAATAACCCCAGGTGATCCTGTTTTATTAAAAACGACAATTAACTAAAGTGTGGTTGCAGTTATCTTTGCAGTTAATGTTCAAAGAGTTTACCAACAATTAAAAAGCAGTAAATATAACAATAAAAAGGAATTAAATGATGAGAAAAATGTTGACCAGGAATTATCCCAGTCATAAAGATTTACCTCCAGATACATGGGTCAATATTTGATCAACTTCTGTAAATTCTTTAAATTAGTATTAGAAATTTCTAGACTTTTGTAACAGCTAAATTAGTTTATAATTGAACCAAAAAGAGAGAAAATAAAAATGTTTAAAATTTAAGTTGTGGCAAGGATCTTTGAAAAAATGTGCTATATTAGTTTAAAAAAATATAAATTATAAATTAGTTTATAATTGAACCAAAAAGAGAGAAAATAAAAATGTTTAAAATTTAAGTTGTGGCAAGGATCTTTGAAAAAATGTGCTATAACTAAGACAAATGTTATTTTACAAAAACTTAGCAAACAGTGTCAAAACAATTTTTTTCCCCTTAAATAAGTAGCATTATGCAATTAAATGATAAATTCTAAAGATAGTTTCGAGTATCTCTATGATTTTTTTAAAATTTTGTTGAGGAAATTTTCAAACACTGAAAATTATTATGACCAAGAATAGCCAGAAAGTTGTTGACTAGGAATTACCCTGGCTGACTCTATGTATCAGAGTTTCCCCCAGAGGGTTTCAGTAGGGCGCGGTGCCCCTCCTGCCCTTTAGTTTGAAAACTAGCGCCCCTCTTGCCCCTCACCCGAAAACTAGCGCCCCTCTTGTCGCTCATTCAAAAAAATAGCGCCTTTCTTGTCCCACATTAGAAAAAACTCAGCTCTTCAGCGATGATGCGGACGTGCTATAACGCTTAAATTACGTAAAAAATCGGCGACGGAACGCAAAAAAATAGCTCTTACGCGTCCTACAGTACGCGAAATCGCGAAAAAACGTCAAATTTCATTAAAAAATCGCGAAATAACGACTAATTTCCAGCAAAATTTGCAAAAAAAAAAAATGGCTAATTTCGTCACAAAATCCCAAAAATGGCAGATTTTCTTAAAAGATCGTGAAAAAATGGCAAATTTCGTCCAAAAATCACGATAAATCGGAAAATTTTGTGAAAAGAGTGGTGAAAAACGGCAAATTTCGCAAAAAGATCACAAAAAACGGCAACTTTCGTCAAAAAATTGCGATGAAATGGCAGATTTCGACAAAAGATTTGCAAAAAATGGTATATTTTGTCCAAAAATCGCAAAAAAAACCCGGAAAATTCTGTGAAAATATTCATGAAAAATTGTAAATTTTGCCAAAAAATCTCACAAATCGCCAAAATATCCCGAAAAAACGACAGATTTCGTCAACAGATCGCGAAAAAAATGCAAAATTCGTCAAAGGGGCACAAAAAAAAAAAAAAAATAAATAATAATAATAATAATAATGCCAGAAGTGATTTTTTTTTTTTTTTTGAATTTACGTTTTTTTGTGTTTAAACGTGACAAAATTGGCGGTTTTTCGCTATCTTTTGAAGAAATTTGCCATTTTTTGTGATTTTCTAATAAAATTTGCTGTTTTTTCGCGATTTTTTCACGAAATTTGTCGTTTTTTCGCGATTTTTAGCAAAATCTGCCTTTTTTCGCAATTTTTTAACAAAATCTGCCACTTTTTCACGATCTTTTAACAAAGTATGCTGTTTTTTGCGATCTTTTAACAAAATCGACCGTTTTTTTGCGATCTTTTAACAATATTTGTCGTTATTTCGCGGTTTTTCACGATCTTTTAACAAAATATGCTGTTTTTTGCGATCTTTTAACAAAATCGACCGTTTTTTTGCGATCTTTTAACAATATTTGCCGTTATTTCGCGGTTTTTCAACAATATTTGCCTTTTTTTTCAAATTTTTTTAACAACATTTTTGGATTTTTTCTCGATTCTTTGACGAAATTTCTGTTTTTCCACAATTTTTTTAACCGCTAGATTCTAGATTCAACACTATAAAAGTGCCCTTAAAAATCAAGAAATGCCCTGAAGAATGTAAAAAGTGCCCTTTTCAGAACAGTAGCTCCCTGCCCCTTTTTAAACCTGGGGGAAACTCATGTATCATATAGAACTAAAACATCACTGCTGCAATTTTTTTCATTTAGTTTGTAATGTGGAAATTTCATGCAAAAATCAGTTCTTGAATGAGCCAGGCATTTACATAGTTTAATGGGAAGAAGTGGAGGTGACATTTTAGCACTTAGTCCTTTTTCAAATTGTGAAAGACACTACTTAAAGCATATAGCAACACATGAAGAAGATTAGCCTATGCAATAAAAAATGTTAGAATAATTGAAATATTAGTGTTCAAATTATAATTCTTTAGCAATAAGTGTTCAAACCTTTTTTTAGGCAAAATTATTAATTATGATTTAACCCTTTATATTTTATTAATATTAAAAAAGTTACATTGTTATTAATTTTTATCTTCAATATTTAAATTACATTTTGTTAATGATTTAAATTTGCTTACTGCTCAAAATTATATTTACATTTAGGATTTTAAAAATTACCAAAAATAACATTTATATTTTGTTTGTGCTAGGTGAAGTAATAGATATCCAAAATATGTCAGAACATAAAATTTTCTATTTAACAATTATTATATGTTTTTCAGTATCCATTATAAAGCATAGACTTAAAAGGAAGATTTTATTTAACATCTTTATAGAATGATTGTTGAATTTTCAGTGCTTTAACTAAGTATAAAAATATTTCTATAGTGTTTACTCTAGAATAAAAAGGCAGGATTATAATTAAAAAAGGGGCACATTGTTTTAAAAAAGGGAATATTTGTGTCCTGTTAAAAAAACATATTTTGAACTAGTCTGTACACTGGTGTCCAAAAGTTAAGCATAATTGGTAATTAAGTAATTATTTTTAAGTAATGAAAGAAATATGAATCGGAATGTGCTGAAACTCCAGGTGTGTAAACAAAATAGTACGCGTCACATATTTTCGCGAAGAGATTTCCCCGAAATCGAACAGGGGACCGTCAACAAATTGAAAAAGAACGAAGATCTTTTGGATAACCCTGTCAAAACTAATGTAGCAAAACCGTTCAAACTGCACATTATGATTAATTGGCTTATTGTAATGTACTGTGTTAATTTTTACAAGGATAGCATGTATACTCGTAGAGAAATTAAGGTTTTTATAAAAACAGTCCTAAATTTTTCCAAGTTTTTTGCTTATAATTTGCAGAGTTCTTATTATAAAATAATGTTCTTTTCTGAAAATATGACAAACATTATTGTACACAATACCCTGTCATCAGAATTTAAAAATAATAAAAATTGTATGAAAAATGAGTATGTTTAGTAAATAATTTTTCATTGCGCATGCGTCAATGATATAAAAATGTCATTTGCATATTGTGTTAGCTAATTGTATAGAGCAACTTCTGTAAAAGTTTCAAAAACATAGCTTGAAAATTCTAAAAATGGGAGCCTATAGAATCCACTCAAAATCCTTTATTCCCTAAATGAAGCAAAAAAATGAGGGGCTGTATCCATATTCCATTGTTTAGTGCCTACACAATATTGCACGTACAACTATATTTAGGTAAAACCCCTGATTTTTTTGCTTCCTTTAGGAATAACGGATTTTGAGTTGATTCTATAGGCTCCCATTTTCAGAATTTTCAAGCTATGTTTTTGAAACTTTTACAGAAGTTGCTCTATACATTTAGCTAAGACAATATGCAAATGACATTTTGATATCGTTGACGCATGCGCAATGAAAAATTATTTACTAAACATGCTCATTTTTCATACAATTTTTATTATTTTTAAATTCTGGTAACAGGGTATTGTGTACAATAATGTTTGCCATATTTTCAGAAAAGAACATTATTTTATAATAAGAACTCTGCAAATTATAAGCAAAAAACTTGGAAAAATTTAGGACTGTTTTTATAAAAACCTTAATTTCTCTACGAGTATACATGCTATCCTTGTAAAAATTAACACAGTACATTAACACAAGCCAATTAATCATAATGTGCAGTTTGAACGCTTTTGCTACATTAGGTTTGACAGGGTTATCCAAAAGATCTTCGTTCTTTTTCAATTTGTTGACGGTCCCCTGTTCTATTTCGGGGAAAACTCTTCGCGAAAATATGTGACGCGTACTATTTTGTTTACACACCTGGAGTTTCAGCACATTCCGATTCATATTTCTTTCATTACTTAAAAATAATTACTTAATTACCAATTATGCTTAACTTTTGGACACCAGTGTATAACAGTCAGTCTCCTTTTGTCAGTAGAATTTTGTGTTATTTACCCGAATGATTGGTAAATTTTGTTAGATATATTCTTGTAAGAAAATCAACTAATTTCATGATACTTTTTTACTACTAATTGATGAATTTTGCTATTTTTTTTTCTTTGCACTATTGACAACACAGCAAGTTTCCAGATTTGTCCTTGTGACTTGTTAGCAATTTTTTTCACATGGTTGATTGACAATCATTACCTGAGGATAAGATTATTCTATCTGGCTAAAATTCATTTTATAGTTAAAACACTTTGAAAATCAGCATACTCTGTATGTGCAACTATTAAAGTTTGCAAAAAAATTTTGACATTAATAAGTTCATATGTAGAAATAGAAGCAATTCTACAAAATCAAGGTTCGTAAATAACATTTTCGTGGATTTTTTTATATTTAAAAAAATTGATAGAACCATATTATTCTCAAATGTCATGTCATGCTTAAGATAACAGGGTTCTATCATAAAAGAACCATGTTATTTTTAATTTATGTGACTTTTTATAACTTAACAAAGTAAAAATTTCTTTCACATACCTGCCAACATGTCAATTTTGAAATCCTTACAATTTTCACGATGCATTCTATATGCTTAAAAATGCATAACATGCCATGCAAATGCATAATATGCAACGCAAAAAGTAATATCATTTCATTACAATATTTTCTATGCTAATTTTACATTTATTTAAATAAAAAAAATATAAGGTTGCTCAAGAAAATGTTTTTGCAATTTCATACTTTGGAAACATGTTTCCAAAAAACTATCCTGCATGTGATCTGTAATAGATAAGGGCAGATTAAATTCACAGCAAATTTCCTGAAAGGTTACTGCAGTTGAGAGGGTGGGAGGGAGAGTATACCTACTAGCATTAATTATGCATTTTTATTGAATATCTTTAATGAAATGCACATTTTTCAGCAATCCTTTCACAAAATTCGCATTTTTTATGTGATCTTTTGATGAAATCAGCGTTTTTTCAATGATCTTTTGACAAAATCTGCATTTTCCCCGCAATTCGCTGACAAAATTCACTGTTTTCAACGACCCTTTCACGAAATCAGCATTTTATCCACGATCTTTATACGAAATCTGCGATATTTTTGCAAAATCGGTGTTTTATGACGATCTTTTGTCGAAATCGGCGGTTTTTCTGCGATCATTTGGCGAAATTGGTGTTTTTTTCCCGTGATTTTTTGATGAAATCAGCATTTTTTTTCAATGATCTTTTGACGTTAATTTGCATTTTTACGTGATCTTGTCTCGAAAACGGCGTTCTTTGATGAAATCGGCGTTATATCCGCAATCTTTAGACGAAATCGAGTTTTTCTCGCGGTTTTCAGACGAAATCATCATTTTATCTGTGATATTTTTCCGCGATCTGTACACGAAATTCGTGTTTTTCAGTGATCTTTTCATAACGTTCATTGACAAAAACATTGACGAAATTGTTGTTTTTCCACAAAGTATTCAGGAAATATGCGTTTTTCGGCAATCCTTTCACGAAATTCGAATTTCTCCGCGATTGTTTTTTCTGTGCGCAAAACCGTACAATCGTACTGTTCATCCATACAACCATACACTTAGAACAAAATTCGTACATTGTATGGCCAAACCGTACAAGTTGGCAGCTATGCTTTCATTAATTTCAAACATCAAGATGACAGTAAGATATTTATTACTAACTATATTTTAATATAATAACAGAAAATTGCTGCTTCCACTTATCCAGACTAATTAATAGCATCTTCACAAAATTAATGAATTTACATAAGTTAAATATATTATTTGACTCAAGATATCATAAATATGAACCTGAAAGCTTTCCCTTTATAATGTACTATACGGGGTATAATTTAAAATGTGCATTTCAAATTTAATAATGTGCTATATTTTAGATTAGGGAGGGTAAGAGATAGAAAAAATACGATCATTCAGACAAGAAATTAGTTATTATACTTAAATGAAGTTTTTCACCAACTCTTCATTGTTTTCTTTGTATTTCTGAAAACAGAAATCAAGCATTAATTGTAATTAAACGCTGATTCTAAGTATGTTTTTGTAGTGTTTGCTCTGTTGTAATGAGACTCAGTCTTCAGAAAACTTCCAATATACAGCGAAACCTCTGAATAAGGGACACCTATGGGACTGGAAATTTTGTCACTTAAATAGAGGTGTCCCTTATTTAGAGTTTTTATTACAGTGAGACTTCTGAATAGGGGACAGCTATGGGACCAGAACTTTTGTCCCTTAAATAGAGGTTTATTTGGAGGTTTCACTGTATTTCAATTTATTTTTAACATCATGTGAGATTGATCTACTTGAAGTTTTACCCCATTTATTACTGATTGGGGTATCCGATTTAATATCCTTATTTTGAAAGAGTGTATAAAATGGTTTCTGACTAATGAATAGTGTTCCCAAGTAGAACTGTTTGTACACTCGAACCTTGTTTTGTTACTCCCTATAAAGAAATAATAATAAAAGATGTGCTGTTCACAGGAATTTGTATTTGTGCTTATCCTCTCTTTTGCTTATCCTGGGCACTCAGTCGTTTTTTCAATGAAGTAATATTTTTCATTTTGTGAAAGCTTATAATATTCAACACTGTCTGAGTTCTTCCAAGATGTGTTTTGAACAGTTAATTTCCAAGGACTTAAGCAAATTTTAAGTGTTTTAATTCATATTGACACAACAACCATTCCTTTAGCATTAACATACTCTTTCGATTTTGTTCAGAGCTCAGGACGAGGTATTGGCAGGAGTATGTATGTAACTAAGTAAAGACACTTTTAACCTATGAAAAACCTATTCTCTTAACAACCTCTATTTTCTCATAAATTTGATTTGAAGGAAATTTTTTTACTGGTCCTTTTTGAATTTGTATTGTAAAAAGAATATCTAAATCTGGGACTCATCTAAACTGTCGTCCATTCTCACAAAATTTTGTAAATCTGAATCCGTTATGATTAGTACTTCTTCTTTACATAAATTACGTCTATTAATCAAACAAAATTAAAAATAATTCAGTTTGATAATCAAAGTACTAAAAAACACATTTTAAAGGATTTTCACTGGTAAAAATTTATTCTATATTTTGCCGAAAGAGGATTTATTTACCAAAATAATTTATTGTTTCAAATAAGGAATAAAGTATTATAGGTTTCCATAATATATTATAAAATAATATAATATCATATTATATTATATGATTTGCTGTATGCGATAATTTTGCACATAGAACTGTGTTATTCTAGTTGATTTTTGAAAATTTCTGATAGAACAGAACTGTATCACAGTTGAACCTCGAAAATCTGGACATCCAAATTTCTGAAATCTCTAAAATCTGGACATTTTTCTGATTTCAGTATTATTAATTTTAAAAATAAGACTTAGCTTTAATTTTCATCAAATGCAATTAAATTCTGTTAATTAAACACTCATATATTCTGGTATAATTTCATAATGACTAGCCGTTAAGTAAACACTTTATTGTTATAAAAACTAAAAAATTAAAAAACATAAAAAAAAGGAAGAGTTGATGTTACAAATTGATGATTTGAAGCTTAACATATTTTAATTCTAATAAAATTACACAACTATATATTTATAACTAAAGAAAGAAACATGCAAATTCGTTTTCTTTTGATAGAACTAAAAGTTAAACACACTTGTTGATCACTCTATTAACATCTGCTCTTTCTCCAACAGAAACATCAACATAGCGACACATTACCCATGACCTTGACGTGCACATGCAAATATTGATACGTTATTTATTTGTTTGTTCTGTTTCTTTGGAAAGAACTTTAAATGCAGAAGAAAGAAAACAAGATAATATTTTTTTCTTTACCTGCAATCTTTAGCAAAACTTGCCCTTTTTTTGTGATCATTTGTTTGGCAATTTTTTTCTGCGTCCGGATGGCAAAAACTGTTTTACCAATCAATACACAAATTTAACCCTCACCCCCTTCAATTGATTATTGAAATTAGTAACTTTTTATAGCGATTAGTTGAAGAAAATCTCCAATTGTTTCTTAGATAAGTGACAAAATTCACAATTTTTCATGATTTTTGAAGGAATTTGCTTTTTTTTTCTTGACCTATTCATGAAATGATTCTGTAAAATTTCAAATAAATAAATAAGTAAAAATATATAAAGATCACTTAAATTTTAAAAACTATATTATCGAAAGAATCCTGCCATTTTACGCATTATCTCAAAGAATTCCCCCACCTTCCTTTCAAGAACTCTAAAAGTGGCACTAAACCCTCTCAAAATAAAGAACTTGTAATGTAGCTACATGATTTCATGCATATTTAACATTCATTAAGAGGGTTTTATGTTAAGAAGTTTCTTTTCTTTTCCAGATTTTTTATGTCCAATTTCTCAAACTAATAAGCCCCCCCCCCCCCCTTTTTTTTTTTTTTTTTTTTTTTTTGAAAATTTGGAATAAAATTATTTTTGTATTATTTTGTACTATATTTTAATTTATTGTGTTTTAATATGTATTTTTAATTTCAGCATAAGTGCTATGATTTAGCATATCATTCCCACTTTATTACCTAATTCGGCAATTTGATCATCCTTTATTTGCACTAGGGTAAATAATTGCATTTTATGTGTTATTATATTGCCATGAAATTTTTTTTTAACAAACCTCCAAAATTTGAAAATCCGGAATCGCTGTGGTCGCGCCAATTCCAGATTTTCTAGGTTCAACTGTATTCTATTGCAAGCAGAAATAAATTATATATAACAAAATTTTAATGCAGAAATGCATTCATAAATACAAATAAAACATCCTTATGCCAAAAAATCATTAAAAAAAAAATGGCAATTAGAACCTTATTATTCTGTTTTGCCAAATGCAAATTCTCCCTTCCCTCTCTCCTATTTTTTTCCTTTTTTTTTTTTTTTTTTTTACAAATAATGTTTGGAGTGCTGATTGTCTGTTATTTATTTTTTTATTTATTTTTTTTTTTTTTTTTTGGGGGGGGGGTTGTTTTTTATGTTTCATCTAAAAACAGTTCAAAAGTTGGGGATAAAGTAGCTATAAATGACTAACAAAGAAACAAGATAGCAGATTCCTGGCAAATACACTAGCTGTTCTAAATTTCATTTGTAGCCATGCTCTTTAATCATTATTGTATCTTTTTCTCGTAAATTAGTGAAAGGATTTCAATACTTTGTTTTTATTAGTTTTGACAGAAACTAAACTATAAATAAATTGTTCAAGAAGAAATAAAATTAAAAGTTAACACAATTAAATGTTTGATACTTTTTGGTTAGCCAGGCACTAGTGCTGGATATACATGTATATATGTATATACACTATTTGGCCAAAGGTGACTGGCCACTTGCGATTTTAGACATTTTGTTAAATATCTAGAAAAATGCATGAGGAATTATCTTGAAATCGTAAATGTGTAAACATAATAGTACAGGTCATACATTTCCGTGAAGATTTTTTCTCAAAACTCCATAGGGGATTGTCAACAAATTGAAAAAGAAGAAATATCTTTTGGGTAACCCTGTAAAAACTAATGTAGCTAAAACGTTCAAATGGTAGATTATGATCAAGTGGCTTATTGTAATAATTTGTGTTCATTCTTATGCATATAGCAGGAGCAGTATACTCATAGAGAATTAAGGTTTTTATATAAACAGTCCCAAATTTGTTCAAGATTTTTTTACTTAGCTGAGTTCTTAATATAAAATAATGTTCTTTTCGGAAAATTTGAGAAACAACATTGTTCATAATACCCTGTAATAAGAATTAAAAAATGATAAAAATTGTATGAAAAATGAGCAGATTTACTAAGCAGTTTTTCATTGTGCATGCGTAAACTCTAGCAAAATTTCATTTGGATATTGTATTAGATAGATGTATAGAGCAACTTGCGTAAAAATTTCAAAAACATAGCTTGAAAATTCTGAAAGTGATCGTTAATAGAATAAGCTTTAAATCCGTTGTTCCCAAAATGAAGCAAAAAAATGAGGGGTTGTATCCAAATGTAGTAATACATCCTATATTGTGTATTTTATATTGACACTAATCAATGGGTAAATGGATACAGTCTCTCATCTTTTTGCTTGATTTTGGGAATAATGGTTTTTTAGCTTATTCTATTGACAATCACTTTCAGAATTTTGAAGGTATGTTTTTGAAACTTTTACAAAAGTTGCTCTATACATCTAGCTAGCACAATATGTAAATGAAATTTTGCTAGCATTTATCCATGCACAATGAAAAATTATATAGTAAACCTGCTCATTTTTCATACAATTTTTATTATTTTTTAATCCTGATTACAGGGTATTGTGTACAATGTTGTTTGTTATATTTTCAGAAAAAAAAAGCATTATTTTATATTAAGAACTCTGCAAATTATAAGCAAAAAACTTGGAAAAATTTGGAACTATTTTTTTAAAACCTTAATTTTTCTACAAGTATACATGATATCCGCATAAAAATGAATACAAATTATTACAATAAACCACTTAATCATAATCTACAGTTTGAACGCTTTAGCTACATTTGTTTTTACAGGCTTATGCGAAAGATATCTTTTTTTTCAATTTGTTGATGGTCCCGTTTGTAGTTTTGGGAAAAGATCTTCTCAGAACTGTATGACCTGTACTATTATGTTTACACACTTACAATTTCAAGATAATTCCTCATGCATTTTTCTGGATATTTAACAAAATGTCTAAAATCGCAAGTGGCCAGTCAGCTTTGGCCATATAGTATATATCTATACACATGTATACATACATATGTGGATAATTATGTAAAGATGTGTATATATACAATATATGCATGTATATAGATATATGTATGTATATCTAACACTGGTGGCCGGTTAACCGAAAAGTGCCAAATATTTAAATAATGAATAATAATAATAAAAAAACTAGGTTTTGTTTGCTTGCAAAATTGCTTAACTGTTGTCCCCCCACCCCCCCCCCCCCCCCCACACACACACCTTGCTAGATAACCTATTTTAATCTAAAACAATTAAAAAATATCTATTGTAATCCTTTCCGTAGTTTTCAAGAAGTAGGTTTATCAATATCTGCTATTAAATGTGCTTAAAATAAATAAATAAATAACTATTGCTTTTTTATTCTTTATTTCATGCCAAATGATTATAGTTTAACTATGGCCAAAACTAGAAAAGTATTAAAAAACCTTCAGTAGTTCTCCCAAAAAAAGATACTGTCAAAATTTAAAACTTTTTTGCAATTGTGACCTTTTCTCCCTTTTTTTTTGATCTAAAAATTCCATATTTTATGATTATAAAACATCAGTTTTAAGTTTTTTTTTATTTAACTCTAAAATTGAAAGAAATTTGATATCAACATAAACAATGTTTCACGTATTTTTTTTACTTAGTGTTTGCAAGATAGATGTTTTCCTGAATGTTATTTGTAATTAAGTATAAATTGCAAATTTTTTATTTCCAATATTTTATATTTTCAAAATATGAATATTATTTGTAATTAAATATAAATTTCACATTTTGCATTTCTAGAGTTTTATATTTTCATAATATGAATTTTACCTGTTTTTTTTTTTTTTTCCCTTTTAGATATACATATCATATACTTGTTCATGATTTAATCATCTACATCTGCACTGCTGAAACAGATTTCGGAAAACAAGTTCCTTTTGCCTTTTTAAATGAGGTAAAAATTATTGCCTAATATTAGTTTTTTTTTTAAAGCATTCAAAATAATTAAATATGTCTATAAACAGCAATTTTCAATTTCATAGATCAAATCAAGATTTACAAGTGGTAGTTTAGCAATTCGAGCTTTAACAGCTTCAGAACATGAGTTTGATAGAGATTTCAGCTACATTTTAAAGGATCAAATGGTAAATAATTTGTATTGTATTTTCTAATGTATGCAAAAAAAAAAAAAATTTCTCATAATTAATGAAATACATTTTATTACATTCTATAATTTATAAAGAATAATGGGTACTACTCTGTTATTCCATCGACCGATTTTGCCAAATTATACATATCGCCAAACTAATAGCCAAATTATACATATTGACGTAATTTTTATTTTAAATAATAAAAAAACAAATAATTAGTAAAATATTAATAAAAATACAAATCACTTAATGAGGTTTTAAACATGTGTATCGTATTTAATGTCACTGAATTGACATTCACGATCATCCATTATTGGCATTTAATCTTATAATTTGGCGATAATATTTTGGTCGACAGGATAACAGAGTAGTGCCGAATAATGTAACTTGCCAAGTTACTTGGCACCTTAATCATACTTGCCAAATCATATTTTTGTCATATATTATTTCTTCTGCCCAGAAAATACAATCTCCTGATTTTTTAGTTTTTTCTTATTTGCTCGCACTCTGATGAATGATTCACAATTGTTTTAAATGTTAAAACTAAATCAATTTCAGTTAATAACAATAAAAGTTAATAAAATTAGTTGCTTTTTTTCCCTCAGTTTTAAGTATTTTTTTAGTCATTAAAGGCTATATTTATTCAAATTTTTGCATGTTCCTTTTGATTTTTAATGTTTAAATTATTACTGTATAAAGCCCATTATTTGAAATTCTGAAATCTAGACAAATCTCAAATCTAAAAAGAGAAATCAAAAATTTTCTAAATGGAGAATTTTTACTAAAATTTTCCGGATTCCTGAATTTTTCCAAAAATTTTACAGGTTCCTAATTTTTTTTAAGTGCCAATTTGTTAACCACTAATATAATGTGTTATTCCCCTCCTCCCCCCCCCCCTACTTCAGTGGCTGGACTTAATTGTGGCTTAAACAGGCATCACAAAAAGACCTCCCCCTATTAAAATTTAAAAATTCATTTTTCTGACAAATTTTGATTTCAATTTAATTTATATTATGTTTAATTTTAAAAATAGCTTGTCAGTAGTTTTGCTCCTACACTCACTCTGAAGAAAAACTCTTGGCTGCACCACAATGTTACTTGAATATACGAAGAGAAAGATAGAAGCTTATTTGCTTGTGCCTTCTTCCCTCACACATTTCATAATAATTTGTCCACCGTTTTCAGAATTTTTTTTTTTTTTTTTTTTTTTTTTTTTTTTTGGGGGGGGGGGGGGGGGCAGAATTCAATTCTTATATAGTCAACCATATTGTCCAAATTTTATGGGAGGAAAAAAAAATAATAATTCAACAGTCATTGAAGCTTCTCACTTGGCAGAAATTCATCTAATCTAATCTCCATCTATGAATAAACCAATGAAAAACATGACCCTTCATCCTTAAAATGTACAAACCTAATTATACAGTATTCCTTTTAGAATCTTATCTTCTCACATGTGTTGTCCTTAAATGATGTTATTCATATTTCTTACCCAACAGTGATTCACAAATGTTTTTATTAAGTGTGTTCGTAATTATGTAAATACGTAGCACGTAAAATTGTTGTTCAATCCATCCCGTTGTCTCCATATAACAATACAAAAACTACCCAACCGAATTGCTTGGAATTTAAAATTTATAATAATTACATAATTTTGTCGAATCATTTCAAATTTTATGAAAATTGGATGTATAGTTTAATTACAGGGACAATCAAAGTAATCCATTACATTACGATCAATAAGAAAAAATAGTTTCAAGTATATTTTAATGATGTTACACTCTTTTGAATATAATAGAATTGACATAAATGTATGAAGTATACACTAAAATATACATTCTGTACAATCCATGATACAAAGAATATTTATCATTAATTTGAAGCATTCCACAACATAATGGTATTCGGAGAAATATTGTTTGGGGTGTATTTTAATTACATTAAACTAGCGATGCACAACCTTTTTGCTAGAAAATCGTTTGACACCAGAATATTTGAAAAGTGACGTTTGTTTTCTTTCATAGCAAAGTTTCTGCCATTATTATAAGGAAAATTATTCTGCATAAAATTACTGGTATCAGTATGGCCCGTGGGTTACAGGTTGTGCACCCCTACATTAAACTATTTCACATTTTATGAAATTGATATACGTTGCTGAGGTTTAATACAATTTACTTCCTGTATAATAGAAAGCAGGTAATATTTACTGGAAAACACACAAAAGATTTCGACCATTATACTGTATACGAAGTACTGTATATCATAATAGCAAGATACAAATATTTTAAAGTTTTGTTATAGTACGAACGCAGCTCATTTGGTATTCTTCTTGTGCAATTTCCAACTTGTTTTTTCTTGTCATTGCTTTCATTTTTGTCCCAGTTTAATTGAATTGTATGTTATTTTAAGATTAAAAAAATGCCAAAAAGATCTGCTGATGTTTCTACAATTGGTGGTAAATAGAATGAAGTGGTAAAACAATGTGATGTAGAAATTTCTTAAATCGATTTATCATCCATCTGACATCGCGATTTAATGCTAAGTCACAATTTCACACTTTAGAACACTTTCACTGATTTTACTCTTTAAAATATGAAAACTATCTTTTAATTTTTAGTACCATATTTTTCTGTGTATAATCCGCATCAGTAAATTTTAGCCTTTAAAAGAATTTTCAGTAGATAATTTGCACCAGTGTATAATCTGTGGATTATACGATGATTGCTCATTGTTTTCAACATTCCAAAATATTAATAAATAAAGTTTCTATTGATGTAGTTGTCCTATTTAAATGATAATTATAAATAAAATAATTATAGGATAACTGCAAGTTAAAATAATAATCGATAGTGTCAATAATATTTGACAATAGTTTAATGGTAACATGGAGTAAGAGACTCTTACTATGTGAATAATTTTTTCCTTGTTCTTTTGCCATAATTGAACATTCGATTATGGCTATCGATTATATTCGATCTATTACAACTTCTTTAGCCTTTTCTATTACATCCAGCTTAAATTCAGCTGTGTAACTTACGCATTTTCTTTTAGACATGATTCTTTAACTTATATGTATTCCACGGGACAAATAAAAGAAGATTCAGCTAACAAATGATTAGATTGTAATTTTTGATTGAGATGAGTTAAGAAACTCTGTATTCTTCATAAAAGCATGTTGATAAAAGATTAAACAAATATTCTTTAAAAATCAGAGATCACTCCCACTAGAATGTACATGTCATACGTAAACCTATCAGAAGCAGCTCTGCGGGCGGTCTCCCAAACAGACAAACATTTGATATGTTTACATTTTATAATTGCCAGTAGAAATGGGATATTAGTTCTGCTTGAAAAGAATTTCATCAGATTATCCGCACTTGAAATTTTTGAGGTTTTTTAACGGATAATCTGTGAATTATACGCAGGAAAATACAGTAACAAAAAATTTACAGTCTTTAAGCAAACCCAACTCCCCCCCCTAATTTTTAGTATACTTAACTTTTAATTTTTAAAATAATTTTGAAAAGTATGTTTTACACATACACAATGAATGCCTCAAAAAATTAATACATTTTATAAACTCATTCTTTAAGAAATGATTTTTTACAATTTTATTATTGTGGCTGACTTGTTTTGGATGCTACAATTTAAATTACTTGAGGAGGGGGGCAGAGGAAACTTGATGAGGAATCATTATGAAATCTAAACAGGACCAGCATTGAAACATGTTCTTAGTTATTTATCTTAGATATTGAAGGAAGAAACTATAATCATTTAATTATTTTTTATGTTTTTTCTATTTATATTCAAAAGAAACTTTAAATTAAAAACATTTTGGTCCCCAATTAATTTGCTTTTTATTTATTCAAGATAAAATATACTACAGATGCTCCAGTTGATGGTGTTAATAAAGTAAAGAAACAAGTTGAAGAAGTGATGTCTGTTATGAGTGATAACATTGATAAAGTTGTAGAAAGAGGAGAAAGACTTGAATCTCTTTTGGATAAAACAAATGAGCTTGAAGTATCAGTAAGTTTGCCTTATGCATTTGTGGTTCTTTTCAATGTAATCTTACTTAAATTCAGCGTAAAATATTCTTTTTAAAATCTTTTTTTCCATAAATGAATAGAACATTTAATTTAGTTAATTTTTATTAATAAATACGTATTTTGTTTATAGTAATTGTACGTTAAAATTAAAATAGGTTTCCAGCATATATTTCCAGCATGTGCTGGAAATTTCCACAGGCTTCTCGAATATTCCAGAAAACCACGGAATAACATTCAATGTATCAGCATATCTAAAGGGGAGTTACCATAGAGCAGGGTTGGCAAGTTTCTTCCGCAGTGGAAAAAACCATGGAAAAAACCGGCCGGAAGAAATAGGTTTCTTCCAAGTAGAAAAAATGGAAGAAACTGTTTTTCTTTAAGAATTTACCATATACAGTAAAACCCCGATAATTCGGATTAATTGGGACCGGACCCAATCTGGATTATCTGGAGTATTAGAAAAAAATGAAATAAAATATAACATACTAACAGAAAATCATCTTTATGTTAAACTTATTGAATATTTGCAGACAGTAGTAATGTTTACTTTGCTTAATTATTCCGAAAACATGTCAGAAAAAGTTTTTTTATTTAGAATACGACGGTGAAACAAGTTAATGTTATGGAAATTAGCCAATCGCTTCTCAAACATGACAAAAAAAAAAAAAAAAAAAAAAAAAAAAAAAGACCAAACCGATTCGTATTATCCGGAGATCTGGATTATCGGGGTCCGAATTTGCATGGTTCTACTGTATTTTCATTTTTGTAAGATATAATAAATATCTTCTTTTTATAATACAATATAAATTAATTTCACTGGACCAACACAAATTTAATTAATTATATATGCTAAGTTAATAATTACAGCAGTTTTTTAGCCAAGATCACACGCAACTCTTATCTAGAGAACTTCAACCATTGGCTAAATGAAAAATAATTTTATCCAAAATACACAAAATCAGTTAAATATTATGCATTTCAATTTAACCAACATATTTTTGACGTGACAACGTCTTGTAAATTGGTTTGCCGGGAGACACTTCAAGAAACTGCGTTACGTTACGTTACGTTACGCTCCGCTCCGCTCACGATATGCGCTCACTTTTCTCTTAACTTTTTCCGGTCACTTGTGGGACCATTTTCTGAACGTGAATGTGAATTCGCTGCAAGGAAGGGGCGGTGCTTAATAGGAATTTTAGATAGTATCAAACTAAGACGAAATACGTTATGTATTAGTTATTAGTATAAAGTACAAAGAAAATAAGTGTAGTTTATTTCGTAATTCGGTGGTATATTATGGAAAACTAATGATATGTGATTAGTGAAAGCCATTTTACTTTAGTTATATTCTGCTCATTGAAAAATTCTTTAATATGCTGTTTACAAAATTCAACATTTGACATCAATAAACATGAAGTAAAATGTGTTTAACAAACACAGTGTATTGCAAGTTATTGTATGTATATTTGTATATAAATACGTATGTATGTGTAAAGGTGAAAATAAAATTTTGTTAATATGAAATTCAGTGCGAGATTCTTTGTATAAATTAATGTTTTAAATATAATTCTTTGTATAAATAAATGTTTTAAATTGTTACTGTTATTTCATCCTTCTTCCTACTATACGAATGAATATTCACATTAAAATTATTTTACAACTCAAAGTCGTTGTCACGTAAAACTTTCGCCCGTATACCGACTTTACAGGCAACCAATTTTTTTTATTATTTAAAATTCTGAAACTAGTAATAAATAGTAGAGATTTTTTACTAATGGTAGAATGAAACCCATTAAAATGAAAGCTTTTAATTGACATTAATTTTATTAATGTAAATAATGTATAATAATTACTATATTAGAGATCAATAAAAAATACGGTTTTGTTTTCAGCCCAAAATGAGAGATTTGCCAAAAACGTGGGCGAAAATTCGGCCAGATTGAAACACTTTGTATACCAAAAATTTTGTTTCTTCCTTTGGAAATTTTCAATATTAGTTATTGATTTGAACTGTATCAGCTCAAATGAATGTATTGCAATGAATTTCATTGTTTATAATTATCAGCCATAATTTATCAATCATCTCATAGAAAGTTTTTAATTTAAACTATATCAGATTTCAAATATTCTTTGAGAAAGTTCTAGAATAACAAATGATCATTTACAAAAATCATTATAGGAGAAAAATAAAGATGTATGTACCTAAAACTAAAATATTTTTTAATTAAATGAAATTCGTATAAATAGAAAATCTTTCTGTGTCATAGATGAATTAATTACGTATTTTTGTATACGAAAATAAAGTTTTGGGATTATTAACAGTTTTACATAATTAATAAATACTATACATATAATTAATTTCCATTATGTATATTTATGTATGTATTAATTACTTTAAAACATACAATTTAATTACTTAAATTTTTTTACTTTTTTTTGGATGTTATCATTTTCGGCCAAAAAGTAGGAAGGTCACCTAAATTCAGTTTTGGCCTTTAAAACCTGTTTCAGTCTATCCTCAGTATTAAAAAAAGTCATTAAAATCTTTAATTTTTTTTTGCATAATGCAACATAGTATAGCAAAAAAGTTTTTTAGCAGTAGGATGCTGCAATCAATTTCTCAATTTAAATTGGATGAAAGCAAAAAATGAAGATTTATTTTCAAGTCCTACATATCAGGATAGTATAAAAGCATTTTGACATAGCCACAGATGTTTTTAGAACACTAACCTTTTAAAATAAGCATTGAAATATTCATGCTAGATGAAAAATATAAAAAATTACAAATTTATTTATTTACTGTGATCCACAGTTTAAAATAATGCACATTCATATGAAAATAATATATTTTTATATGAAAAATAAACAATTTGTAGATAGTTTCTGTTTCTTTTTTTATAAATGGAGCAATTAATAAAAAAAACCATTCTATAATAAAAAATCCCAACCTCTACAGTAGTAAAAATCCATCACCTGAAAATGTCTGCTGAACCTGAAGTTTGTTATTAAAAAAATTAACTTATTTTTACAAAAATATTTTTAATAATAATTAAATTTTCCAATTTAGATTTCATGTAATTATACTTTCATTCTTTTACATAGTTAATATACTTTGACTTAGAGCATTTGTTTTGGTTTCTGGTGGTTTCTTCCATTTCTTCCGGTTTTTTCCAGTTTCTTCCACTGACCCGGAAGAAATGGGTTTCTTCCGGAAGAAACCCAACCCTGCCATAGAGAGGGAAGGGTTACCATCACCAACAATCGCCAAGTTTGTCGCCAACTTGGCGATATATCGCCAAATTTGGCAACCAAAATTAGTTGTCAAAAGTGACGCCAACTTGGCGATATCTCTAATATTTCGCCAATCTGCCATAGACATTCACTGAAAAATAATAGACAAGTTTGCTTGATAACAGAGACAATGCAACAAAAACTAATATTAGTAAAGGAATGGAGCTTAATAAGATTATTTACATTATTTTACAGTACAAACACTAACTACTTACAAAATTCGTAACAATGTTTTTTAAGAAACTTACTAAGTATCATATTTTTATTCTTCAAATAATCCCAAGTTTTTGTGTTTTCTCTTTGATGTTATATTTTTGGGAATTAGAAATATGAGTCAGTTTGAAAAATTCCTGTTTAATTTTAAAAGGAAAAAAGATATATATATTAGGGCGTATTGAAAAAATCCAAATTTCTTAGATCTTTTTGAGGTAGTGCAGAAAAGTTGTAAATTCTCTTCATTAAAAAGTGTGCAAAATCTTAAAACAGTGGGTTGATATCTTCTGTTGCCTCAATGGGGTGAAAATTCCGAAAATTGGACTAAAAATGATTAAAATGCAAAACTTGATAAATAATCAGAGTTTGTTGATCGGTTTGGGGTAGTGTTTAAAACATAGGTTCCCAACCTTTTGTGGACCACCGCCCCCTTAGAAGAAAAAAATATTCTAACCCCCCCCCCCCCCCCTTCCACAATAGTTAATTATACCAATTGAAATATTGTTGCATATTATCCATACCTTTTTTTTTTCTATTTATTAAGAAATACAAAGTAAAAATTATAATTAAAACAACTATCAAACGTAATAAAAAGTTGTTCAGTAAAAATTTAAAAAAAAGCATAAAATAAAATTAAATAAACTTGTTAAAAAGGTGCATTGAATACATTAAAGAACTCGTGTATCTAAAAAATGTTATTACATGTAAAAACACAGTTTTAAAAGCTTAAAACTTCAAATATTATACGCCAAGCGCTTTTGATCAAAATTTCATCATCTTCAAGACAACTTTGTTTATGCACTGAAATTCCTTTTCTTACGTAACTCAAATGTAAACAAAGCTGTCCCTAGGATTAGCAAGTTTTGATCAAAAGCTCTCAGCGTATAATACTTGAAGTTTTAAGGTTTTAAAACTTGCTTTTATGTGTAACATCTTTTAGATTTGCGACATCTTTAACACATTAAATGTTTCATAAATAATGATCAAATAAACAGAAAATAAATAAGAAATTTTAAAAAAGTAAAGACATAAACATAAAATCAATAACAAATAAAAAATATCAATAAGATGGTTAAGGCTGATGGAATTAAAAAAATTTCTTAATATCAGGTTCCAATTTTGTTAACAGCAATCGTAAATCGCAACGTTCAGTCACAAGCAGTCTATTTCTTTTCTTAGCCAATAAATTAGGTAATGCACTGAACCAATGCTCAGTTAAATAAGATGAGGGAGAAGCCATTAAAAAGTTTTGTACTTTTGCGTCCAATTCAAAGTAGAAAGCTGGTATACACTTTTGAAGCCAGAACTCTTGGTATCACTTCCAAATTTTACTTATAGTTCTTCATTAGTTGTGATTTCGATGAGTTCCTCCACTAAATTTGATGATTTTGCTGTATTTGCATTTGCGAAAGGATTTAAAACCCAACACGGTATGTTCATGTTTGAAATGTCCAGGAATCGCTCAGTATGAAGAGAATCCAAGTGTTGGTAGTAAGATAGTAAATCTTTCTGCTTTGCAGAGACTGCTGCTAATGTAAAAAAAAAGGCTTTATTCACCTCTACTTAGATTTCGCTTGAACATATTTGCTTGATTCGCTTATGCAAAAGCAGACCAAATAATATGTCATGCAAAGAATTGCTACTAATCTTATTTACTGCTGTAATAACGTAACAAAGAGAAGTATGCAGACATTCATTAAGATTTTTGGCAACCAAATGCTGACGATGAATAACACAATGTATACAGCGAGAAGCGAGAACGTTTAGTACTGCTTCTTTCAAATGCGCTATGGTACCCTTATGACTCCCCGTCATTGTTAGAGCACCATCAGCAGCTTCTGACAAAATATTATGAATAGGAGTTTCTTTCTCTTGAAGAAACATGTTCATTTGTTAAATGTCGATTTTCTCTTTGTATCTGTTTCCAAATTTTTAGCAAATAATAACTCAGGACAAACATTTTCTTTTATGAATCGGACATATGATAAGAGTAATGCTTTGTTATTTGGTAGTGTTGATTCTTCGAGTTGAATGGAAATTGGCAAATTTTTTAGTATTTGCATAATGATATTTCAATGTCTGTTCTGTGACAATTTTATTTATTCTTCTTTGTACGGACTTATTACTCAGAGGAACTTTTTAAATGATATCTAAAGGTGTTTTATAATGAAGAACAGATGTTATTGCTTTTTTGACTGCCTGCAAAATTAATTCCTCGCCAATTGTGTGTAGTTTTCCGTTTTCCCGCTTTTACGATTAACAATGCAATATTATACGAAGCTCTTAGTCCGTCATCTTCTTGTTTAGAAGACAACTACAAAAGGATACTGTTTTAAATATTTCTTTTCCAGGCCTTGAAAATAAGATAAATCCTTGTCTTTTTTATCAACATGTATTTTATTCAAATGCATGCTGAAGCAGCATAATTTTAATCTAGAAGTCTTCATGGCTTCATTTGAAAAAACTTTTTGATAAATTAAACACATAGGTATTACTTGGTCTGTAGGAGAATGCGTAAATTCATATTTCAAATATTTACTACTATACTGCCGGAATTTTATTCTTAGATTCAGACATTTTGAAATGCAAAAATTGCCACAATATAAGTTTAAATATATTATTAAGTTTAGTGAGTTTTGGTTTTATTTTTAGTGAGCTTAATATAGCAAATTCTGAACCAGTGACAGTGATAACATTTTAATCAATGCATTTGTTACTAAATCAGAAGGTTAAATTACATTTTTATTTCATCAAACACGACAAAATCAAATTATTCATCGCTGCGAGAATAAAAAAAATACAGCGTTCAAAGCATGAGCTTCCGTGATTCAAAAAGTGACCACACGCGGATCAAAGAAAGCGTCGAACGCATAGTTGTCAACCACCCGATTTTTTTTACACCATTCAAATCTTCCAGAAATGTTCGCTTTATTCAATAGCGTAAATTGTGCGATCATAGAAATCAAGTATTTCTGGGAAAAATATTGTTATGTAAAAAATCGCGAAGTTGGATACTATGTGCACGCCATTAGTTCGAATGAAAAGTTTGTCTTCGATGCAAGATGTGACAAATAAAAGCAAATCCCAGCTCTAGGCTGGTTTTCATAAATTTTCATTTAAAGCTATGTTTAAGTTTTTTATCATGTGCCCGGGCAACGCCGAAAAGACGGGTCAGTTAGTTTCATTATATGAATTTCTTAATTAGGTAGGTAAGTCATGGCCGCCCCCCTTGACTGCCTTAACGCCTCCCATTTTGCTTTGGACTTATCACCGCCCCCCTGGAAAGCTCCAGCGCCCACTGGGGGGCGGTACCGCCCCCGTTGGGAACCTATGGTTTAAAAGATACTATTTTTAAACAGCTGTAAAAAGTTTTGGAATTATAGGTCAATATCTTCTGTCGCCTCAGTGCGCTTAAAGTTTCAAAAATTGGACTAAAAATGATTAAAATACAAAAAATTAATAAATAATCAGAGAGTTTGTTGATCGTTTGGGATAGTGCTTAAAGTTATTATTTTTTAGAAACAGAAACTATAAACAGTTTTGGAATTATAGGATAATATCTTCTGCCGCATCATCGATACCAAATTTTAGAAATTTAAGGCAAAATTTAAAATAAATAAACGCCACACTTACATCATTTTGATGCAAACAGAAACTTTATTTCGAACACACAAACAGCAAAAGCATTACAACTTGTAATCATTTTTGGTCTCAAATTTTGACATGTGTTTCCTGGATTGTAGTGTTGCTCTAATGAATCTATCCCTGTTCTGCTGTCCAACTGTTTTTCCAGAGGCTGCAGTAACTAGTTTAATAATTTGCTCGACTGCTTGTGTGTGCGAAGGAAATTTAATAAAGTCCCAGCAGTCCATTGGCACACCGTTCTGTATCATCTTCAGAAGTTCTTGAGAACTGATCTCTCTAAGAATCGGCGGCGATGTCACACAGCAAGATTGCCAGTCAATGAGATCTATGTAATCTATAGCTTCAAAGTTAATAGTGGGAATAACAAATCTACGAACACAGTTTTAAACTGGGATAATTTCTCTTGCCTTGATAATCCGTCGAGCTGCAAGGGTCCTAATATGATTTCTCTTATCAGTTAATATGACCAAAAGCATATTTTCTGGAGCTGCAAAGTAAGCATTGCGAGAAATAACTGGTTAAATTACGTCACGGTACTTCTTAGGCAAATAGCACGATGAACTGATGAAATGCCATAGGTGTCTAGCGCCGTCCTTTATGGAATGATGAATTTTAATTCGGAACCACTGGGTGCATAGACTCTCAGAATGAACACAACCAAAGTTAGTAACTCATTTGATGGGTTCGATGTGGATTTATATAATCTCAGTATTTGATTGGCAGTTCTTAGCCAGTGGGCCAAATTCAACGTTCCCAGTTAGCTAAATTTGAACAACAAATGCCAGAACTAATGGCGGCGCAAATGTCTAATAAGTATTTCTGATCTGAACTGAGGATGGTGGAATCAATATCTGGCAATTCGCATTCAATGCTAGTAAAAGCAACAATTGGAAGTTTTTCGCATCCTTTGAGGTTTTGTCCAATGACTCCGGTGTAAGATGTGGGGCCAGATGACTTACCGTCTATGGACTCAAATAAGTGTCAGAATGGCAACTCATTGAAGTGAAGTAAGCATATAATCCATTTCAATGGCTTCTGAAGTTTTAATTCAAGTATGCGGATTACACCATTAGACACTACAGTGCCGTCACACCTGAGAACAATAACATTGCTAAAATCATCCAATAAAGGACTTATGTATTCATAAATGCTATTAGCTATGTCAAGACTAGATCCACTTTCAGGAGTAACATATCCTACATACATAGAATCAGGCTCCGATACAATACAGTAATGTGCTTCTACAACTATTCTTTGAAACCACTTGTCCTCGAGTGTTTCTAATGTTAAGGTTTTGTCATGCAGCCCATCAAAATAAAGTCCAGATACAGCTGAACGATTTTCGTTTGATTTTGCCAATAATTTTTTTTTATAAATCCTTGATTTTTCTCTGCATATCTTATTTTTGTCTGTGACAAAGCTGGCATCTGATTCTGATATTAATCCTAAATCTTGCATAACACTTGATGCAATAGCAGCTGTAGCTCTGCTGGATACACCATATCTTTCACTGACAAGAACTGTGTTATCCAGCCTTAAACGCATTTGAGAACTCCTTGTGGGCTGCTTAAGAGACGTAAAACGTGTGTTTGGTATTCGTTTCATCTTCCAACCGTCTCTATATCCATTACACCTTCTGTTTCGTTTTCACCTTCGTGATCCAATGAATGGCTTGATGTAGAAGCCAGAGACGCCTGTTTTGACGTAGATCGAATAGCATCCTTTTCTTTTCATATTTGACGTTTCCAAAGTCATTTTGTTTCAATAATATTGACACTTCCAATGGACATTTTTCTCTCCGTTTGTTGGTCAGTGAGGAATGCCTGCTCTTTCAAAGGAACTTTACTTTCTTTGGGACAAATACACTCCTTAAAAATCATGCATTTGCAGGCAGATATGTCAAAAAGTTTTTTTGCTTCCATTTTAAACTTCTCAACCTTTTCTAAAGTGGTCTTACTTTTTCCCACATGTTTTATATTTTTCATAATTAATCGATATTTCCCATGATATGCGTGTATCATATCACAAACACGCTTATGTAAAACTGAAGGAATGGATGCATCGGTGTATAAATTTTCAACCTTCAAAGCAACATTTTCGGCAATAATTGAAAAGCATGGTTCTTTGTTTCCACCAGTTTCACAACCAATATGCCATATCTCGTGAGCACAACATTTTATGACGTCCTCATGAGTTGGCAGCATGCATGAAAAATCCTTCGGTGTTCCAAAAATAGGGCATTGCATCATCTGTCGACTTGAGAACTTCGACTGCAGTGATTTTGGCATTTTTAATATTTACTAATATCACTTATTAGAAAATAGTGACAGAATACATAAAAACCGCAAGATAAATTCCTTAAAAAATGATTGCAGTGCAAGCACGTATAACGATCACACACTAATTGAAAGGATACTGCTTCAAACGAGTTAAAACTGGCTGTGACATGCGGATTCTTATGGCCCCCGTGGCAGAAACACGGCAACACAGCAACATAGTCGCCAACACAGAAAATGTCTTGCGGACAGTTTTTGTCTGTACTAATTAAATCAATTAAAAAAATTTGTCCACAACTTTCGCACACTTTTGATGCTATCTTTTTACAAATGTTAAGTTTACCAGCTCTTATATAAATAGCAGAGTATGATAAAGTACAATAACATGAAATAGTTAAAATGAAATAGTGTACTCACAATAAGTAGGCATGAAATTTCCTTTTGAAACCTTCTTTATTGTAGATCTTTGAAACTCTTGAAACAAAATAAATTCCATATTTCTTGAAGGACATGCAATGTCATCTTTAACAAAAAACTTTACTCTTGATAATATTTAACCTTAAACCAACACTAACCACCAAATTCATTTCAAAATGCTTTCACCATCACATAATATCTAAATGAATATCCTATTAAACTCAAGAAACTTGCACTAATCATAATTTCTCAAACTCAAGAGACACATCACATCCCTACCAAAAAGTAAATACTATTTAAATGCCCATTGAAACCTTCCAGCCAATCACGGCAAAGAATCACGAATCATTCATGAAAAACTCTTGACATCAAAGTTTTTTTTTTTTTCACAGTTCAAGTTGAACATAAATAAGCTGACCGAAATTTCAAAAATAAGTCTTTTGGCAACGCCTTCGTCAACATATCAGCAAGATTGTCCTTTGTGGAAACATGAAGTACATCTAAGACATCAGTTTCAACTAGATCACGTACAAATTTATACATCAGATCAATGTATCGATTTTTTATGGTTTCACTTTTATTTTTCATAAAATTAATTGCTGCAGTATTATCACAAAATAAAATCGGTTTTTGGAAACCAAGCATTCAATGCACAAGATGATTCTGCAGTTCTTGGAGACAGGAGCTGACATATTTAATTTCTTTGCTGGCTTCACATGCAGAAATCAGTTCTGCTTCCATGGGTGACAGGGCCACACATCGTTGTTTCACCACTCGCCAGGTAACAGGGAGACCATTCAAGAACATGGCATAACCTGACCACGATTTTCTGTCGTTTGGATCACTCGCCCATGAGGCATCTGCATAAGTTGTGAGCTGGAGAGGAAGACCTGCAGGAGCTAGTCGGAGACCCCAATCCTTTGTCAAAGAGATACATCAGTATTTGTACCAGTCCTTTCCAGTGTTCCGGTCCAGGCTTCTCAGCGAATTGAGACAGTACAGCTATGTTGTAAGCTATATCAGGGCGACATCGGCTGGCAACATACTGTAGGCATCCCAGGAGACTCCGGTAAGGCATATCCTTCACTGGTGATTCTGCAAGCTCTTCGTCTGTCAGTTGGGATGGTGATGGCACATATCCAGGTGGAGAAGGGAGAGAAATATTAGCTTTCGGAATCAAATTAAACTTTTTCATACATTTTTCTATATACTTAGTACAATTAATATTCACAAAATTTCCATTATCTTCACTTTTAAAATCAATTCCTAATAAAGTTTTTATTTCTCCAAGATTTCTTACTTCATATATATTTTCAATTAAATTTATAACTTCTGACAACATTTCTTTATTTTCTGCAAAGATCAGTAAGTCATCTACATACACTAGTATAACTGCTTTTTGCTTATAGGTATAAACACATGTCATGCCTTCAACTTCTGAAAATCCATTATCTATTAATTTTGAATGAAGTTCGGTATACCAACAACGGCCGGCTTGATGAAGCCCATAGATTGCTTTGTTTAATTTCAATACAAAATTTTCTTTGCCAGGAATGACATAACCTTCAGGTTGTCTAATATAAATTTCCCTATCTATATCCCCATATAAATATGCAGCTTTTACATCTAAAAGGCTATGTGCCCAACCTAAGATGCATACAAAAATGATAATGAACAGGCGAATAAGCAAGAAATTTATAACAGGAGAAAAAGTTTCTTCATAATCAAGTCCTTCATGTTGATTATTTCCTAAAGCCACTAATCTGGCCTTATAAGTGCTTAATTGCCCTTCAGCATCTCTCATTACTGTATAGACCCATTTTGAGCCAATTAATTTCTGATCAGGTGATTTGGGGACTGCAGTCCAAACTTTCCTTTCTAACATTGTTTTTATTTCTTTTGATCCATAGCTTGGATCCAATGATCTGATTCAGGTAATTCCTTTGCTTGTTTCGGTGATTTCGGTATGATTAACTCAGTTACCATGGCTTCATTACCTAATGATGCCCCTGACTGGAATTGACTGGAATTAATTTTAACTCTATAGGTCCCTGATAGTCATTTTCATTTGAAAAATTAGCTTTAGAATTGTCATAAATTATGTTATTTTCTCTACAGTATTCTTTTAAATCTGCTGTGCTTCTTAGTCTCTTACCACAAGGAGCAATAATATAAATATCAATTTTACCTTTACTTGCTTTACTTTTTCATGCTCTCCTGCTTTTGTAGAGTCACCTTTACTTGCACCTGTTTTCCTTACTGCAATATACCTCATGAAAATGACAGTCTCCTCAACTTTCTTTTCATGCTCTTCTGCTTTTGTAGAGTCACTCTTTATGTCCACTTGTAGTTTCTCTGCCTCAGTGGGTACTGCAGATGTCGTTGGCATTACCAATTGATCTCTATGAGTGAGGACAGAACCTGAAAAACCAAAATCATCATCAAGATTAGTTATCTTAAGTTGGGGATTCTCAAGCCGTCTAGCCATCAAAGATTCATCAAAGGTCACGTGCTTAGATTCAACAATACTATCATCTTCCGGAAACCAAACGCAGTATCCGCTTGAGCCATATCCATAGCCAACAAAAACACCTTTCCTTGCTCGAGCTTGAAATTTATTTCTTTTGGGTTTTGGCGCATGCACCTATGCCACACAACCATAGCGTTTTAAATGTTTGATGCTAGGCTTCTTACCGTACCACCTTTCAAAAGGTATAGCATCAATGGTAGTATGCAGTATCCTATTTCGGATATAATTGGTGGCCATTACTGCTTCGATCCAAAGACTGTTTGGTAGGTTTGCTGCTAAAGAAAAAGTTCTCATCCCCTCAAATAAAACACGATTATAACGTTCAGCGCACCCATTCATTTGTAGACTAAATGTTGAAGTTCTTTCATGCTTGATACCTCGTTTGTGCAGCATATTTTCTATTTGACGGTTGCAGAATTTAAGACCATTGTCAGTGCGAACACATTTTATCTTTTTGCCAGATTGTCTCTCGACCATCGTTATGAAATCTCTTAATTTATAACATACTTCGTCTTTAGTCTTTAATGGGTAGCAGAAAGCACGTCGGTTAAAATCATCTACAAAAGTTAAAACATAACGATAACCTCCTTTAGAAGGTACTGGGGCTGGACCCCAAACATCTGAATGAATCAATTCTAAAATTTCTTTTGAGCGGATATTTTTCAGTTTAGGATGAGTAGCACGCGTATTCTTTGCAAGAATACAAACTTCACAGTGAGTTTCTTTACCCTGTAGAATCCCACAATTTTCTAGCAAGTTTTCTCTGAACATCCTTTTAATTATGTTTGTATTACAATGCCCCAAACGCTCATGCCATAACATAATGTTATTTCTTTCAGTTGCATAAGTACTATTATACAGGCTTTCATTACTGGTACTTTTACTTTTCAGTTCATCACAAGATGAAAATTTCTTTGGTTTTATTGCTTTTAATACATAAAAATTATTCTTTAATCTTGCAGTATACAAATATCTCCGTTCTGGAGAAAAAACTTTGAACCCCGTATCCATTTTAGCATGCATTCCCACTTTGTCCATTTTGCACATTGCAATTAGATTTCTGTGTATACTTGGGACATACAGAACATCATGTAGATTTACTGTACTAATTTTTCCCCCATCCAAAATCTCAAAACTTACATTTCCAATACCTTTTACTACATGAGGGGTTGTACCCATTCGTACTACTGCACCAGGAGGAGGGTCTCTAAGTGAAGTAAAAAATTGTTTGTTTTGACAAACGTGAGAAGTGGACGCAGAATCTAGTATCCAGTCCCAACTTAAAGGTAAGGTTTCGTTAAAATAACATTGTTCTCTATCTATAAATTCAGTTACAAACGAACCCATATTGTTACTGTTTTTATTTTTACAAGTTTTCATTCTTTCTTTACATCTACATGCTTTTGAATTATAATCCTGCTTTCTACCCAAAGCACAGTTTTCTGAGTTAGAACCATGGGTAGCAACAAGTGCATTGGTTATTAAACTTTCTGGTTTCTGTTTTTCCCTAAGATTATGTCGAGCAGTTTCTTTTAATATTTCAGACTTGACATAGTCAAAAGTAAAATTTTCCTCTTTCAAATTATCAAATTCACGAATGAGATATTCAAATTCATCGGGTAGACATTTTATTAGCTGATAACAGCGATGTGCCTCAGAAACAGTTTCCCCAGAATCTACTACTTTCCTATACGACTCTTCAAAGCGAGCAATAAACGTGGGGAAATCCTCATCAGGATTCGGTTTCATATTACTAAATTCATTTATATAAAACGATTTCAATCCCCTCCTGGGAATTTCCAAGGCTTTCTTTAGACTTTCCCATATATCAGCTGGGTCAGATATATGACCTACAGTTAATTCAATATCTGGACTACAGTAACTTTTAATTAATCCTGCAGCCTTTTCTTTACTTTGTTCAAGTTTGAATATATCAATCTCAGACAATTTATCAGTTTTAGGCCATTTAGATTTATCTATCCAAACTTTTAAACCCTCACATTGTAAAACTCTAGTTATCTGATGTACCCATGCTCTGTAGTTATCTCTAGTCAACATCATAGGGGAATTTACTAAGATAGCCATTTTCAAAATTTAACACAAAATCTTCAATATTTCAAACACACTATACTTATTTAATATTCAAAACATAAATACAACAATTTAATAACAATTTGTAGCATGCAACTTATTTCTAAAATCATTATATTCAACTATGTATATATCATGCAAGTATATAAAACAACATCTTCATAAAATTAACTATTCAAAATTTCAAACACCATAGTATTGCGCAGTGGAAGCGTGTTGGACCCATAACCCTCTGTTGATGCTATCTTTTTACAAATGTTAAGTTTACTAGCTCTTATATAAATAGCAGAGTATGATGAAGTACAATAACATGAAATAGTGAAATGAAATAGTGTACTCACAATAAGTAGGCATGAAATTTCCTTTTGAAACCTTTATTGTAGATCTTTGAAACTCTTGAAACAAAATAAATTCCATAATTCTTGAAGGACATGCAATGTCATCTTTAACAAAAAACTTTACTCTTGATAATATTTAACCTTAAACCAACACTAACCACCAAATTCATTTCAAAATGCTTTCACCATCACATAATATCTAAATGAATATCCTACTAAACTCAAGAAACTTGCACTAGTCATAATTTCTCAAACTCAAGAGACACATCACATTCCTACCAAAAAGTAAATACTATTTAAATGCCCACTGAAACCTTCCAGCCAATCATGGCAAAGAATCACGAATCATTCATGAAAAACTCTTGACATATGCAAAACAGATGTTTTGCATAAAATAAATTTGCCTACAAAAAGATTTTCTAATAATTTACTTTTAAAAATAGTTAGAATAATTTAATTTAAACATTTAAAACTTAAATCAATCAAAAATAAACTTAATAAATTAATACCTACAAAAACTCATTTCACAACTTGTGAAAACTAGATGAATCGTAATGTCTTATGAAGTGAAGTGAAGCGAACAAATGTTTTGATCTAAAAACATGGCTGCTTTCACAAAATTAGCGGTGTATTGCTATTGAAAATGAAGTAAGAAAGAAAAATAAAAGGAAAATAGATGACATTGAATATCCCCAGAAATAAATAAGAAATGAGCAGAAAATAAAAACAGGCACTACAAGACACATTTGTCCGCAATTGTCAGACACTTTTTGTCTGCACTAACGAAAAATTTAAAAAAATTGTCCAAAACTTGCGGATAACTTTTTTCCCGGCAGTACGCACGCAGCCTTATGCATTTGTTCTCCTGATCCGGATGTCAAATTCCCGTTTCTAAATTCATTCATCTGTGCATTCCGAGAGCATACGAGCTCTGCATTCTGCGGTGCGGCCGCTAAGATCAACTGTCATTCAGTAGAACATGTGCTTAGAATGGCGGACAGTTTTTGTCTGTACTAATCAAATCAATTTAAAAAAAATTGTCCGCAATTTTCAGACATTTTTGTCCGCAACTGTCGGACAATTTTTCTCCGCCATTGTCGGACACTTTTTGCTGCACTAACGAAAATTTAAAAAAAAAATGTCCAAAACTTGAAAGCGCTCAAAAGAAAAAAAAAAAAAAAAAAACATGAAATTTGTTAAAGGATCCTATGAAAAGAAAGTATCTCGTCTTAAGACCGAGGGGAAAGTATTTCATCAATGGATCATGGAAAAAAAAAAAAGCAAATTTCGTTAGAAGACCACAGAAAAAAATGAGAATTTCCTCAAAGAACTGTGGAAAAATGCGTATTTCGTCAAAAGATCGAGGGAAAAAAAAACGTGAATTTCTACATAGAATTTTTCAATTTTGTTTACAGGATTTTTTTTAATTATTTATTTGGATACTTTTATTTTTGGAATCAGTTTTGAAAGTGAAAGTATCCCTGTCAAGGGAATCGAATAAGAAAAAAGCAGCCTTTATAAAAATCGATCTCCGCTAGCTAATGCAAATATAAATAAAATGAACAAAATTGAAGTATAATATTGAAATGCCAGCTATATATATATTTTTTTTATGTTTTCCATTATGTATTGCATGCGGATGTTCTCATATAAATAACTGATACTGATTGTACTTTCAATTGGAAAATCACCCGAGAATGACAAGTGTTTATCTAAATTCCTCAGGATTTCATTCTTTAAAGTTATTCTTTCATTATAACGCAAATGAACATTAAAAGAAAATTTGAATGAAAATTTAATGAAAAATAAAGTATTATTGTGAAAAAAAAAGTTTGTTTTAAATAGTTTTTTATTTTGCTTCACGAAATATTTTGTTTTAAACTGTTTCTTTTTTGCATACCAAAACATTTATCAATAGAACGAAGCTTATCTGATTTTCACGGCATCTCCGAGCACACGTGTATTTTGCTCAAATTCAACTGAATTCCAGGAAATCCTTTCCTCTCTTTACTTCTGCGATTTATTGACAATAAGATACGGACGTATTACACTGGTTCAGGAGATAACTATCTCAACCTTACTTAACAGAAAGGTACTTGTCCTACAGTGTGATTGAAGTTGAACTGGAAAAATCATTATACATAAACACGCCACCTGCGAGCGAACATAAAACACGCCGACTTCTAACCGTAAAAAGTAATCGTGTCTTGCAGCCAGGTCCGAGTTCTCGCTGCTAAATAAACAACCATGTCATGATAATTAAACTTTTTTATCTAGTGAATCTAAAAATGGAATTTTTCATGGACATGTATAATTTTCGTAAAATTTATTATATTTTAATAAAAATTTGGTATACGGCCTAATTTATTATTATTGAGAATTGCTGAAAATTTGAATAAAATCGGTCAATTCATAACGAAAATAAAATATTTTTTTCGTTTTTAAAGTAAGTAGAAGAACAGAAATTCATTTTCAGTTCATTTTTTCTATTTGCTGCTCGATTTTTTTTTTTTTTCAACAACGCAAAACTTTTTGACTTATTGGGATCTCCTTTTACTTTTAAAAGAATACAATTCGCACAAGTACGCAAATGATTTGGAATTTAAAAGGGTGTTATATTTTTCAATAAATAATATCTTTAATTTAAATATTCAGGAATCACAACAAAAAATTTTTAAATTGCAAAAAAATTTGCGCAATTTTTTTAATAAAAAAGTTTTAAAAATTCAAAAATCGCAGAACAAAATGTTAGGTTAAAAAATTTAAATTTGATTCCTTTTACAAACATTAAAAATTACCACGAAACACGTCTAAAGTTGCTGATGAATGTGAGAAACTTTTGAAAAAAGGACGAAATTTGCTATATTGGGATAAGATAATAATGTAGTTATAGTAATTTTTATAATTAGTATTAGCGCATTTCATAAGTATAAAAAATCACTGCAAATTGTGAAATATTTTTTTTATTATTATTATTTGGTGGTGTGGGGAGGGAATTAAAACGTAACCAATAAAAAAGCTAAAATTTAAAAAAACTGCACGAATTCAAATTAAATTTTATCATAAAAAATATACAAAATATACTATATTGTAAAAACAGTTTGAAATTGGATTCATTTCACAAATGTAAAAAAAATCGCTGCAAAACGCGAAAAAACACGGAATATAACGCAATTTTTAACATTTTGATGTATTTTCGCAAGTGTGGCGCTTCTGGTGAACATTTGTTTTATTTTAATGTATTTTCAGAGGTGCGGCGACTCTCAAAAATACAGTTTTAGAAATATTTAGGTATATGTGTACAATTCCCCCCCTCCCCCCCCTACTCAATACTTTGATCGAATTATAGTTTTAAATCTGTGATATATTGCTACAAATTTTAGCAATTTAACTTCATACTCAATTATCAAATGTCTAAACAGAATTTTGGGACAATTTATTCATTATATATTACAGTAAATATGCTAGACAATTTTTCCAATGCTGATTTATTAATTTTTGTTCTTTGACCTTTTTTTTTATATGCATTTATGAAGTAGTTAAGAATATTATACATAAAATATGTAGAATACCTGATTTGTGATCTATTCATTTTACAGTGTCTTTTCTTTTTCCTAAACATATGTGTAAATATATATACAGTTAGAAGAAAATATTGCGTTGCGGTTGCAGACAGAATTTGATATTAATGAGGCTTGTCGCAGATACAGTTAAAAATTTCTGCCACAGGGCTTATGGCGTAGGCAGAAAGTGAGAGAACACGTGATTTACTGGTCACTCCCATTTGTTTTTCAATGGCAAAAAAAGGGTTGTTTCACTTTTTTGGCAGAGTGCCAAACCCAGGTCTCTCTCGATTATGCAAACGGCAAATATTATAGTTATGCAGAAAAGTTCTAAAATGCGTCAAAATTTTCGAAATTCGATGCGGATGAGGCGACAGAAGATATAAAATTATAATTCTAAAATTTTTCATAGTTGTTTCTATTAAAAAAATGTAACATTTTAGCACTACCCCAAACTGATCAGCGGAATCTGTAATTATTTATTAATTTTTGTATTTTAATCATTTTTTGTCCAATTTTCAGAACTTTCAGCCCACTGAGGCGACAGAAGATATCAATCCATAGTTTTAAGATTTAACACACTTTTTAATGAAGACAGTTCACAACTTTTCCACACTACCACAAAAAGATCTAAGAAATTTGGATTTTTCGATATGCCCTAATATATATAAATGTTATTGATTGTAGAAAATAATGTCTTTCCATTTTTGTTATGGAACACCAGCTAGCACTGTGTTTTTAACCTTATGTTGGACTTGCTATAAAATACTGTCAAATATGATAAACATTTTTTTTAAAGATAAAAGTTTTAAAAAATATAGTTTAAACTATAATTATTGAATGTCATATTCACCTTCATTGCAAAATAAAAATATGATATATTAAAATTCAGATATTTAATTTAATTTAAAGGTTTTTAAAGTATACATAATAAGGTCTTTAGAACATAAAAGCCGTCATCAGGAGGAAAAATCAAAGGAACGGAGGTTAAGTGAAAACACATCAAAGTCCTGTACTTAAGTATCTGTAGACAAATCAAAATCAAAAGAAGGGGGTTGGTAGCAGAGGGAATTATATTTATGTTTCGAAATTTTTAGATATATTTAATATTCTATACCAGATCTTAGAAATTTTTTAGAATAGTACATTGTTGTAAGTATTATTTCTTAGAGTTAAAATTTCCAAAGACACTCTGATTATTCAAGTGTAGTGATTCAAAGTATGGGCTATGACTCTTGCTTTATTAAAGTCTATGTCAGTATCTTGTTTTAGGTTCAATCTTCATAGAACTGTAGAGGATTTATTATACTTTTATATCTGTAATATGTTCTTTCCGTCTCTTTTTAAATTTTTTAGTAGTCATGTCTATGTGCTTGAATTCTTTCAGATTTTCTTTGACTGTAAAAGGTATCATAGGTATGTTTGAAGTTTTGTTGTTAGAGATTGGATCTATTTTGCTGTATGCCAGATCTTTTAATATGGAAGATAGATTAGCGATTATCATATTTTCTTAATTCATGAATAACTGAGGTATATACTGCAAAATGTGTAATTATTCTTAATTCTACTTTGTTATTTATTTATTTTTGTTGAATATCAAAAATTAATTTATTTAACACATTGAGGGGAGAAACCATTATCTATTGCAATTTTCCGCTTATAAGTAATAGATCTCGGTCTGTCCAATACTTGATGATGCCCCTCACTGAATTGGCAGCTTTATCTCCACACCTTTTGTTTCGTCATCATGTCTGGCCCATAGACTTCCATAGAGGGTCATCAACAAATGTTGGATAAACAGAGAACTGGATGGGCATGCACAGTCACTATAAACGAAAGCAATGCTTGACTACAGCTTTGGAAGCAATGCCGAAATCATACTAGCAGTTCAACGCTTCTTTCATATACAGAGCCCTGATTTTTCCTGGAGGGCTTTTCGAAACTTATAAAGGGTTATGGCAAATGTCTCAATTCACTTGTCATTTTGAAAAAAAGGTAAAGTTACATCTTATCTTTAATATTTTCTTGTATGTTTTTCTTTCATGCACACCTCTGTCCACAGTCGCCAGGGGAAACTTATTTTCAGACTCTCCCTCATATATGATTAAAAAATTATAACAAATATATATTTTTTAAATATTGAGTTTTTCTGATACATATATTCTTTTCTTTGCAGTCATCTCAATTCAACAGTACAGCAAAAAAGGTGCGACGACACATGTTTTGTAAAAATTTCAGGATGTGGATTATATTAATTGGAATTGCTGCAGTAGTTGTTACTTTGATTATACTAATGGCTACTGATGTTATACCAGTTCGAAACAAATAATTAGTGCCTTTTCAAGTTTTGCTCAAGTTGAAAAGTTTTTTCTACACTGTCTTCAAAGAAGTTTCCATACTTAATATACATTCTTATAAATTTTGTAATTTTTTATTTAATTTTATAAGATATTGTAATGTTACAATTACTCTAAAGAATATATATATTTTTGTTTTTCATAGCACTGTCTCTTGTATAAAAGTTTATCTTAGTAAATGACATTCCATATTTGTAATTATGATTAAACATGTAATATATATATAGTAAATTTATCATTGATCTTTATTTTTAATCAAATAACTACACAGTTATGTCTGTCAAAGTTAACAAGTCAAAGTAGAAGAATTAAATGGAAAAAAGTTGTAGATACAATGAGTAATTACATATTTTTTTAAGTTTTTGTTTAAACATTTCTTGTTCCCTTCTTTCCAAAAAAGTAAAAATATATTTCATATTATGGTGTAGACAGAAATTTGCTTCAAATATATTATATATTTCAATAGCTTGTTTTTTAAATTTTTTTTTATATAGGAATACTTTATGAATGTTTGTAGTATTTGTCATTTTGAAAGTATTGCTGTTATATATATTGCATTTTAAAGTACTTTTAAAATTTAAAACAAAATTTAAAATTTGTGCATTTTCTTAAAAATGTTAATCAATATAATTATTTTTCAATTAAAATGGTTCCAATAGTTATTGAGAATGAGCTTGGTGCAATATAATAGAAATGTAAAAATAACTTTAAATGAACTAATTTTTTAAAGTTTTAAACATACTGGTTTTGGTAATATATATTTACTGTCTCAGTGCTTACGACTGTAAGCTATATGCTACTGAAGCTAGTATGCTTAAAACCGTAATAAAATAATTGGTGCATTTAACATTGTTATTTTTACATTTTTACATATTGCTTCCACTTAAAAAAAAAAAAAATAAACACTAATCATAATCAAAATCTTTTAAAAGTATTTTTTGATTGACTTTAACAAAATTTTGTAACATGCTTCTTACACAACCTTGAAATTTCTCTCATATGTGTAATAATACTAATAATAAAGGATAAGAAAAAATCATGAAATGCATTTTGAAATTGGTATTAAGTCATTTACTGAATATCTAAAAACTGATTTGAAACCACAATGAAAAAAGGCTTTAAATCAGTCCTAGATCTGCTGTGTTAAGAGTATTGATGAGATTCACCAAGTATTGTTGAATTATTCAATACTTGTTATTTGGTACAATAAGTACAATATTAATTCTTTGATTCTTTATTGTATTGACTTTTAAATAACATTTTAAGCCAAGTTCAAGTCAATTACTATAAAATTATCATATATATGTTCCATTATTGCAACTGGGATCACAGTTTTTACAAGTGCACCATATATGCAAGTCTGCAGAAGATGCTGCCATGTTAATTTTTTTATTAATATTTTCAACTCTTTGTTTTTTCTATTATCTTGTATAATGTTAAGCATGAATTGAACAATCACATTTCAAATAATGGGAATTGAAAATTGTATGTTAAAAGTTGTGTGCAGTTGATTTTTTGCATTAATTTACTGTTGGTAACATTTTAAAACAATGTTTTATTGCAATAAGTTATGTTCAGTAAATGAAAGAAAATTATAAATATATATTAGTTGAACTAACAGTTTCAAATCTTAAGGGCTATTACCTTTATAATTAAGAATTCACTTATAGTTTATTTTAACATGTTTATTACTTAGCGATGTTTATTACAAGCTCTATTTATTTATTTTTTAACATCTCTTCAAAAATCATCTAATAACTCATTTTTCCATTTCCATATAAAATATTGAAATTGTTTTTCTGTGAAATTATAAAAGCTCTGTCAGTTACAATTCAGAAATAATGTTATGATCATTTAGCTGGATATAAGTCAAATGTTTTCATATGCAAGACAGGTTTGATAGTTAAGGGACTAATAAAATTTATTTGTTTGTAACTAATATTAAATTTTGCTTTTATAATACTACTGGTGAATTTAATTTCATGTTATATTGCATTTACTTTTACATTTTTACGTATTACATTCAAGACCAACCATTAAAAGTGTTGGAAACAGAAAATTCTTTCATTGGTATAATATTAAATAAGAGGGGAACATTAATAAATTTAATGGCTATGAGTACTTATGATGGCATAATATTGAATTGAAATTCAACTGAATTTCAACCAAAAAGATATTAAAACAGAATTGTAGAAGTTTTAAATCTATAAATTTTTTTCTCTCTGATATACATATTACCGACTGAAAATTTACTGCAATTGAAGTATTATTTTTTAAATGATGTATAGTACCTAACTTTATGTTCAATTGTTCTTTTTGAAGTTATTTTGGCTATTATCAATAAAATAATTTGCATTTTTTTTTTAGATGAAAACAAATGATTGTGTTTATTAAAATGTACCATTTTTATTATTATTTTTATTAATTATTGCCAATAAACCAAAAGATAATTTATAGACATTTTTATCTAAGATTTTTCATCTTGATATTTTTGTAATTTTACTGTATATATATATATATAAGAAAAATGAATAATTTTTATAATAAATGTTTTGTAATACTTCACAAACAGTGTTTTCTTTTTGTTTTTTGAATGTCTGATGTGAAGATTTGAGAGATTTAAGATATTAAAATACCTTTAGTGTTTTATTCCAACAACTCCCAACCTATGGGTTGCGACCCATTAGTGGGTCACAGCAGATGTTTCAGTGGGTCGTGGAATAATGGAGACTTGCTACAAAAATATAGTTTTTATTTCATCTCTTTAAAAATATAACAAATACAATTTCTTACAACTACAATAATTATAAAAGTTACACTGACAGAAAAAAAAAATCCCAACACCAATAAAGACTTGTATTAGCAAAACGAAATTTTATAGGCGTGTTTATATATCTGAAAGATGATATTGATTCAAATTTCATGCTTCGCGCATAAGTATGGCGCTGTTCTCGGACCTGGGTGCGGTCTAAAATTAAATTAAATTGAGCAGAGTGTGGAAGTTAACTATGTGTCGGCTTGGGTGACGTAAGTGTAGAAATTGAAAAATAAAGATGCATAAAATTTTAGGTTTTTCTTTAAAACTAACATTTATTGAAACTAAAGCATAAATAAATAAATCAAATAACTAATGTAAATAAAAATATAAATTCAATAATAGTAATAAAGTATGACATGTATGAGCAATGGCTAGTCACAGGTGTACACAACACTATTATTCTCAAGAAAATAAAACATTACTTCATTAAGACAGCTTTATAGAAGTGCAGAACTACTCACATATTTGAAGAATGTCAACAGCAAGAATGACCACCATTACTTCAATAAAAAGTTCCATTGCATGAAGACACAACATAATAAAGTTCGATCAAAGAATATTTATGACCAACTGGTAACTATTGCAAATTATTAAAAAAACCATAGTCCCTTGTTAAAGATGCTACATTGAAAGATCACTTAACTTTAATAATAAACACCAGAGCTCATCTTGAGCTCTGGCACTTTAAAAGAAACAACATCGTTTAAAAAAAAAAAGCGCTTTGAATAGATCGAATGTCTTTTAAATACATCGTGACCTTTGCATGTGAAAGCCTGAGATGCTGAGTTGAGAGGTATACCTCCTGCCTCATGGCGAAAAATGAAAATCGTGATTCACAGAGAAGCGACCTGCGATGGCGTATTGGATTGCATTCACTCGCGTCACGTACGAACGTAACCTTGAGAGACGATCGTGACACGATATGACCTTGAAAAATGATTAATCGATGGAAACGTAAAACGAATCAAAACAGAAAACACGTGAACTGGAAATGGACTAAAAATATGGATGCTCTTCAAGTATTGGAAAAACGAACAAAATATATAACCAGAAAAACTAAATAAAAGGGAAACAATGGAAAGCAAATGAATAAAGGTGAGTAACAGCTTAATTTGTATAAGTATCAAGGAAAATGGGTCTGACAATCGCCCCCCCCCCCCCTGACACTTATACTCAAAAATTCCTAGGAAATTCAATAATATACAATACATAACAATAAAAATATATGATATGCTAATTCAACAAACAAATATCGTAATATTCATTAAACTTTAAAATACATAACAATTTTTTCCAACATTTGCTACACAAATTTACTTAATGATTTAATGTAACAATACAAAAAAACACAAAAACCTTGTAACTTTGAGGAACACTAAACTTGTTTATGCATCATAACACTTTAATTTAAATATTCAAAAAGTTTTAGTTTTTTTTTCTCCAATTACAAAAAGTTCCCCCCCCCCTTTTTTTTTAAAGTTCATTTGTAGAAAAAGTCTATTTTGTAGAAAAAGTCTATTTACATAGTTACCTCATCACGATAAACGTGACTACTTTACCAATACCTCATCACGTAAAAACGTGACTACGTTACCTACATTCGTTCCTGAAAATTTGAACAATGTATCTTTATGACATTTGAAAAACACATGAAAATAGTTTTGCATATTGAAAAAATTAAAAAAAAAAAAAAATTTAAATACCATAAACATTTTTTACAATAAAAATACATTTGTACTTATATTTGATTGGAAACAATTTAAATACACACATATATATATATTAGAATGCAGTGAAAAAGACCAAAAAAAATTTTTTTCGGAATTTTTTCTTTGGATAGGTCTAAAAAGTTGCCTTTTGGCACATAGAATATAAGGTTAAAATTTCATTTCGTTTGGAATTCATCTTTAGTCCCCTACCAGCTCTTAAAGATTACACTCTTTATAAGTGAAAATCAACATTTCACTATGTAGTGTAAATGACCAAAAAAAAAAAACTTTTTTTTCGGAAATTTTTCTTTGAATGGATCTAAAATGTGTTTTTTTTGGCATATTGAATATATGGTTAAAATTTTATTTCATTCGGAATTCATTTTAGTTCCCTGCCAGCTCTTAAAGATTATGCTCTTTTTATGTGAAAATCAAGATTTCACAATGTAGTGTAAATTAATCAAACTTTTTTTTAAAACTAAATTTCTGATTTCAGTAAAATAACCCACAAAAATGACTTCTTAAAGTATTACTTGTGAACGATCTAAGTATCATTGGGTTTTAACTCTTTGAATTGTTAACAAAACTCTAAAATGTGAGTCTTATTGTGCAGACAAGTGTACACAATAACTAGACATCCATTTCACTTTTATTTTTCGAATGCACATGAAAGATAGTTCTCTAAATATAAAGGAAATGCAGTTTTCTGAATATATAATAATAAGCTGAAAAGAATATATACCGTATTTTCGGGCGTATGAGCCGCGGCGCATACGAGTTTAAAAGTATAAAATATTGTAGGTGCGGCTCTTACGCCGGGGCGGCGGGTACGATGATTTTTTTTTTTTTTTATTTTGTCAAATGATTTTGACACTTTTTTTTCGTTTAATCAACAATTATATGCTCTCAAATTGGTATCAAAACATTTGAAAACGTCTCTCAACCGCAGGTGTCCGTGATGCGTTAGTTGTTTATTTTTAAACAATCAACATTATTCAAAAATAATGTTGGTCTCACCGGTTCTCATGTTAAAAATTATTATATTTTCCCCTCATCTATTAATGATTTTACCTGTAGGATATTGGAATGTACAGCTGTCACATTTTTTTCTTCTAATGATCCTCCTTCCAGTTAGAAAATAAAACTGCCCAAAGAGAGCTCAAATCCCGGTATAGAACTCTTTTGAAATAGACTTCCTATACATAGTAAAAACTTTAGAGAGCAAGATTTTTCTTTATTTTTTTCAATAACTCACTCTTTTTTTATCCGGCAAAAATAATCCAAACTTTGAAACCGGTCGAATCAGCAAGTTTTTTTTCCCCCAAATGAGTTAATTCAGGTGATAAACAACAAAAACGGGCCTGGCGAATAATAAAAAAATAATAAAAGGCCGACTTCCGTGATAAACATTTAAAAGAAGCCAATAGAATATAAACAATTTTCAATGCATATGACTTTGCAAGAATAAGTTTAAATGTGCTACACGAGTCGATGTTAACTTGGCAACTTTAAGGGCTATTTCACCCACGTGCAAACATCGGCTAACTAATGTTAATCTCAAAGAAAAAAAAAGTGTCATTCTCATTCCATTATTTTTAAATGATATTTTTTGCTTTGGATAACGGAAGTCAATCTCCACAAAGAGTCTTTACTTTTTCGATTTTGTTTACAGGTTTTTTTATTAGTATACTTTCACTTTCGAAACTGGTTCTAAAAGTCAAAGTATACCACTAAAAACATCTGTAAACGAAATCGAAAAGGTGTCTTCTTAGGGATCAACATCTCAGATATAAAATACAAAGAAATCATTTAAGCATATTGAAATGCAAACGCATTTGAAAAAAAAAAAAAAAAAAAAAAATCCATAGGATTAACATTAGCGAGTAGATGTTTTTACTTGAGTGAAGCAGTCCGATCTATAGGGGGGGGGGGGGGGGGATCAGCTCGGTCCGGCCCATATAAAATAATAATAATAATTAATAAATAAAAATAACAATCCGGCACCCGGAAAATTTAAAATATCCGCATCATCCAAGTGAATTTTTTCAATAGATTAATTTTTACTATGATATGGTTAAAAATTGTTTCGTACGAAAAGTTCTGAACAAAACTACTTATTTTATCCTTTTTTTTCCCTTTTACTATGTTTATTTTTAAAGAAGTGCCTAATAAAAGCACTCAAGTAAGTATTTATAACTATAAAGCAAACGTGCAATTTTGTTATCTCTTGTTTCTGCTAATAAAAAAAAAAAGAGAGAGAGACACTGGTTATTTAAAGTCACCTTTTCTCCTCATCCTCTTCATGACTCAATGTGCGGACATGTTGCCCTTTGACCTTGATGCGTAAGTCGGCTAATATCGCATTGCTTCTGTTTTGTTTCTTTGAATACAGTAGAAAAAAAAAGAACGAAAATAGTTTTTTTTTACGCTAAGTGGATTTGTGGATTTTTTTTTCTTTTCTTAATTTATATCTTCATAATATAATCATCGAAATAACTTAAGATGAATATAAAGTCTAAATTTGAGCAAGAAATATTTAAACTTACAAAATTTTTGTAAATGAACAAGGATAGATGCGTATGTACCAAATAAAAAATAAACTAATCTACCACAAAAGGAATCATTAAATCAATTATCAATAGTTAAAATATTAAATAAAGATATGCAGGTATATATTTATATAAAGGAATTTGTAGTGCTGTAAGCTATTTAAGAATCGATTTTTTGCCGCAGGCATGATAAACAATTGTGGATTGTATTCGCTGTGGATAATGATTTGTAGTATTATACAATGGTTATATATATATTTATTAATCAATTGTGGTTTAACATGTGTAATTTAATTTTAGCATATGTGCTGTGTTTCAATGTAATTCGTATTTTATTATTTACTTCACCAATTTACTTGATCGTCATTTCTTTACACTGAGGAAAAAGTTGCTTTTTTTGGGGGGGGGGGGGGGCATGATATTGTTTTAAAATTATTTTTTAACAGATCTCGAAAATACGGTATCGCCGTGATCCCGCTGATTCTAAAATGTTGAGGTTCAACTGTATCATATTTTCGTTAAGAGGCTACTTCAGTCAAGCGACCCGCTCGTTAATGCTAATCCTATGGGAAACATTTATAAAGATATTTCGTTTGAATTTAAATATTTTTAAATGATTTTTGCATTGATTAACTCTGATAGATTTGTAGAAAGAACATTTTTCGCTTTTTGCTTACAGGTATTTTTCAATGAGGGCACTTTCATTTTGGGAGTCGGTTTCGAAAGTGAAAACAATCTTCAAAATCGAAAAAGTATAAAACGATCTGCATATAGATGGACTTGAACTATCCAATGCCCAAAAATCATTTAAAAATATTGAAATGCAAACACGATATCTTTATAAATTTCATCCATAGGATTAGCATTAAGGAGGTCTTTGTGTGTGACTGAAATAATATCTTAACTTAAAAAAAAAAAAAAAAAAAAAAAAATCCTACACTAAAATTAATTTGAAAAAGTCTTTGATCGAAAATCTGACGGATTTTTGCTGGAAAGAACTAGAACTTTGTGGTGTTAATAGTGTTATTTATGACGGCCGATTATCTGCAGGAGGGATATAGGCCCTAGGATAAGTGCCCTCCGTGGGGGGTCTTTCTAAGGGAACCTAAACCGCATTTACACAAGGATGACCAAGATTCGAAGAAAAGTTTAGAACTTTGTGGAAAGAACTAGAAGTCTGTGGAAAGAGCACTTAGAATTGAACGCTACTAGGAAAAGATGCTAGGGAGGAAGCTAGCATCCTGCTGCGCTCCTCTCATTGGCGCAAGTAATTGCGCCTATTTCCGATTGGATTTTAATTGCGTACTACAAACACGTTTTTTTTTTTTCTTTTTAGCTGAGAATTATTTTACGGTACTGTTCTGCTCTTTTTGTCTGACGCTCTTATTTAAGCAATTTATTTTTTTTTTCAAGTGAAAATGGCTCCCAAAAAGTTAAAAAGTTACACCGCCGCTTTCAAGCTTGCTGTGGTTGATAAGGCAGAGCTAATAGGTAATCGTGCTGCAGGACGAGAATATGGAGTTGATGAGCGTTGCGTAAGGAGATGGAGAGCTGAAAAATCTATTTTGAAGGAAATGCCAAAATCTAAGAGGGCACGAAGAAGTGGCGTTGTTGTTTGGCCAAATCTGGAGAGAAATTTAGCCAAGTGGGTAAAGGAGCAAAGGGAAAAAGGAATGCCCGTTTCAACTGTTCAGATACGGTTTCAAGCGAGGATTATGGCATCGAACATGGGATTTACAAATTTTAAAGGTAGTCCCAACTGGTGCTTTAGGTTCATGTCGAGAAATAATTTGTCTGTAAGAACCAGGACAACTGTGGGACAAGAACTGCCTGCAGATTGGGAAAAGACAAAAGCATCTTTTTTAAAGTATGTCGCTGAAAAAATCAAGGAAAACAACTTTTCAACAGCACAGATTATTAATATGGATGAAGTTCCATTAACTTTTGATTGCCCCCCCAGTAGAACTGTTAACACCATTGGGGAAAAAACAATCGGCATCGTAACAACTGGTAATGAGCGAACCTCATTTACCTGTGTTTTAGCTTGCGCTGCGAATGGAGACAAATTAAAACCACTAATTATTTTCAAGCGCAAAACTATGCCTAAGGCAAATTTTCCTTCCGACGTCGTAATACGGTGTAACGAAAAGGGATGGATGTCGGAGGAAATCATGTATGAGTGGCTGGCGGAAGTGTGGAGGAAAAGAAAAAATTCTTTTTTTCAGCCTAGTGGGCTTCTTATTATGGACTCAATGAGTGCCCACAAAGGTGATTCCGTAAAAACTGCTTTGAAAAAAGTCTCAGCCGAGCCAGCAATAATCCCTGGCGGATTAACTAAAGTTTTACAGCCTCTTGACTTGGCTGTGAATAAATCTTTCAAGTCCAAAGTAAGAAAACTGTGGGAAAAATGGATGATGGAAGGGCTACATTCATTTACAAATTCTGGAAAAATGCGCAAAGCCACTTACGAAGAAGTAGCGTCGTGGGTTTCATCGGCATGGAAAGACATTAGTGCTAAAACTATTATGTCGGGCTTCAAAGCAGCCAATATCATGGAAAATACAGTTAGTGATGATTCATCTGAATCTGATGATAGTGAAGATGAAAATTGTGACGTATTAACTGATAAACAATTTTTAGAACTATTTAATTCCGACAGTGAAAATTCCGATTTTGATGGATTTGAAGATTTTTAAACATGTTGATAAAATCTTGTATATATTTTTTTCTATATTTTCACTTCATTCCAATAATAATTTTTCATATTTTGAAGTAGTGTTCTCTTATTATATGTAATCCAATATTTTTTTAGAAAATTTTATAAATATTACAAAAAATTGAAATCTTAATATTAAAATTACATACCTGCTATTTATAACGGATCAGTGATAGGAAACGTTATTAAATTGAAAAACAAATACATAATAATAATAAATCAACAGTCAAGGGAAAAATGATTCTGCAATATTTACAGGTAAGATTATAATATTATAAATAAGTTTCTGATATTTATTATATTTTTCTCTGTTTGTTATTGATCCAGTGACAAAATGTTGCTTTTTTGCAGTAATCTGAGGAGTTAACATAAACTAGTATGCATTTAAAAAATATTTTCTTATAGCAATACGCTTTATTACATCACATTTTTCAGTAATATTTTTACTACAGTTTTTAAGGCATTTGCATACATTAAATCTAAGTGTCTTTCGTCCAATGATTTTTTTCTTCAACAGCTTATTTTATTTATTTTATTTTTTTCGTCAGTGTCTCTATACGATATTTCTTTACATTTTAAATATATTTTTTAGGCACTTAAGTGAAAAAAAAATTTTTTTTTTAACTGTTCAAGTGAAAATATTTTATATACTGTAACAGTCTCTAAAATCTGGAAACCTCAAATACAGATAGCATAAATGATCATCAAATGTTTTATATTTATATAGTTCAGTTATCCTATCTTATCGACAGATGGCAGCACCAAAAATGTATTTAACTTTTTAGTATAATCTAGATTATATTCTGCATTTTGCCGACAGATGGCCGTACCAATCATTTCTTCTAATTCATTTCCAAGTTTATTTATCTTGATATAGTAAAATAAGAAAACAAAGAAATATCAACAGAAAAATTCATAAACAGTTTATATAAAATATTAGGCCTGGAACAAAGGAATTTTATTACAGAGATTGAGCTAATATCATTGTAATTGGGGAAAAAGTAATGACCAGTAGGCCTAAATTAAAGCAACTAAATACTAACATATAAATAAAATCGTAATCGTGAAAATGTTCTGTGTATATTTAATTTTAATAAGATTAAATGCTTGGCTTTGCTGTTAAATAACTTAATGTGCCATTTATGATTTTTTTTTTATAAATATGTGATTTTTTTTCTTTTTTAATGATGATTTTCAATAATTTTTACTTACATTTTAAAGTTGTTTTTTGAAGATCACTAAAATTCGGAAATAACTAAAAGCCGCGTCTACGAACGATTTCGGAATTTAGAGATTTATACTGTATAAATATCAGCAGCTTGGGTGCGGCGCTTACGATGGTGCGGCGCTTACGATGGTGCGGCGCTTACGTCGATGTACTTTTTTTTTTTAACAGATTGTCATTGGTGCGGCGCTTACGGTGGGTGCGGCGGGTATTCCCGAAAATACGGTACCATGTATCGTAAAACGATCTTTCATTTCACTCTAATTTATATTGGTCTTTAATCAAATATTAAAGTCAATCAAAATTAGGTATTATCTTTCGTGATTTAATTTTTGCTGATTATATCCGGTTCTTACTTCTACTACTACAGCCGCTAATGGCGCTTCAACAACTACAGTGAAATTTTTCAATTGAAAAGATGAGACTTTCGATTTTTTTCTGAGAATTTTCAGTCTCTCTCTTGGTACTCTTTTAAGAATGTTGGGTGATTTCACATTCTTGACAGTTAATAATGTTTATATAGTTTGTAACACTGAATTTTAATATTGGAATATGAAACTGTCTTATTATAGAACATATAGTGTCCTTCATCTTCAATATTCTTCGGAATCCAAATTCTCTAACATGATTTCTTTTTATGAGCTATCGTTCCTGTAAATTTTCATCTCAATGACAGAAGTATACGTTTTGTTGAATAACAAGATTGAGAATTTTCTTTAAATATTCCCTCATATAACGAAACAACTTAATTGTTTATTAAAAAAACATTTTGAGCTCTATATTTGCAAGAAGAATCTTTCTTGAAGTGAAACAAATAGACGAATGTACTTTCATTACAAATTCAGATTTTGGGATGAATTCTGACTTCCAATCTGCAAACCAAATAATCAATTGGTAGTTGTCAATCATTTAGAGTGTGACATTCTTGCTGGATTACGATTTACCAGATTTGAGGAGCATTAACTAGATGCAAATGTTTGACACATGTCATAAGAATAATTTTGGTCTACATTTCTCTCCAGAGTTCATTTCTTTCTTCATTTCATTGGAGCAGATATATTTTTTAATTTCCATTACTGGCTATTGTTCATCAATTAAAACAAGAAAAGCTCGTGAGCCTTTATTTTGTTTATAAAGTTCAATGTCTTAATGGCAATTCGTTTGCAGAGAGCTGACTACTAACTACTACAACGGACGACTAAATCTTAGCTTGATTTTTTACCTTACTGTTTACAGTTGTTTCGTCACAACCTATTGCCATAAATTTATCAAGGTTTAAATGTTTTCAGTGCAATATTTTCATACTTCCTACAATCATCTTTCCTGGTCCAAATGATGTTGTAATGTGTGCCAAATACAATTCATTTGACTCCTAAAATCAGAGATTACGTTTTTCACTTATAGTTATTCCATATATCTCCAATTTTCCATAATTTCCTTTGATTTTGGGGAATTGAATAAGCTTCTGATATTCAGAAAAATTGTTGTCTATCATTTGATCAATACGTTTTTGGGAAACTACAATAATTGATGCCTTCGATGTTTTCTCTCAGGATTTTTTTTTACCTCTGATTTTGGTGAAACTTTACAATTACTGCTGTGTTTTATTTATTGTTTTGTAAAATAATAATATTTTATAGCATTCTGGTATTGTTGGCAAAACAGCTTTATTTAGTTTTGAAGAATCACCAACTTCTAGTAATGGTAAACTTTGATTTTCTTACACACATACTCATTTTGACTGTAAAAATGACAATGTACAATTTTCAAAACTCAATAAACCGTTTCAAATATTTAAAAATAAAGACTTAAAGTTTGAAAATGATGAAAGGAATTACACTAAACATTTTAAATATAAAAATATAAAACGAGATTACCAAAAAATCCTGTTAATGTACAATAGGGTGGGCCGAAAAAAACATTTTTTCGATTTTCGATTATGGCGGGTGCGTAAAAGTGGCCACTGGTGGCACTCAGTTCACACAAAAAATTTGAGATTTTTTGGACCTTACCCTGCCGCAAATGGCTTGAAAATTTGCAAAAATGCTGATTTTTGAACTTTTTAGCTAAAAATTTAAAAATGTTAAATTTAATTTATTTTGGTTGTATTTACTTGAAAATGCATCTTTAACGTACCAAATGCTTAAATAAGTTCTGATAATGCATTATTTAATTGCTAAGTGTATTTTAAATAAGCCGATTTTCAGAGCTTTTTCACGTATAACAGGCAAAAATTGTATTGGTTTGAATCATTCTTTAATTTCTTTCTTATTTATGTTCCTTGGTCTTTAATTTTTTTCTATGCGTCAAAGGTCATATATTTGGGCAGCAGACAGCAGTATAACTCAAAAAAAAAAAAAAAAAAAAGCTGGAAGGTGAGAAGGGGGTGAAACAGGACTCTAAGCGTGCGCAATGGCTCATCGTAATGTTGAGGGTGAAGGAATATATAAAAGAGAAGAGAAAATTGCGATAAGGAATTATAATTATTTTACCATGCTCAAAATCTGCAAAGTTTATTCAGTGTGGATGTGAAACCTTTTCTTAGAGATATTCAGTATACTTTCTGGATCGTTTGACCTTCATAATATGGCTCATTGTAATGTTGAGGGTGAAGGAATATATAAAAGAGAAGAGAAAATTGCGATAAGGAATTATAATTATTTTACCATGCTCAAAATCTGCAAAGTTTATTCAGTGTGGATGTGAAACCTTTTCTTAGAGATATTCAGTATACTTTCTGGATCGTTTGACGTACCATTACAGTGTTTTGTCCGTTTTATTACGACGAGCTTAGAAATGGCTATTATGAAGGTCCATGGCAATGTAAAAGACACGGGACAGAGTGAAAAGTATCCTTTTTGGGCACCATGCTTGTTGAAAAACTTGCAATTGCCAACTTATACTGATAACATACGGCTGGTTGCGAAGCGATATGTCAGAAAATCGAAAAATCCAATATTAGTCGATAGATGATGTTATTAAAATGGTAGATGAAAAAGTTACCGTAATCTGAATAAAAGCCAGTGTTTTCCCAACGATCAATTTACAAAAAGATTAAAAACTATTAAAAGAAGCGTTGATCATTGGAGAAATCCTGAAATCGTATGGGCTTGAAAGTAAAGACAACCCGCGAAGAATTCGAATGAAATGGTGAAAACTTTGAGTAATTTTTTTAATCTTTTTGTAAATTGATCGTTGGGAAAACACTGGTATGGAAGCTTTTTTCAGATTTCGATAAATTTTTCACCTATCATTAAACTATTATTCTAAACTATGGCTATTAAAAGAAGTGTAGATCATTGGGGAAATCTATAATCGTATGGATTTGAAAGTAAAGACACCCGCGAAGAATTCGTACGGTATGGTGAAACCTTTTAGTAGTTTTAAATCTTTTTTGTAAATTGATCGTTGGGAAAATACTGTTATGGAAGCTTTTTTCAGAAGCTTTTATTCAATGATAACTTTTTCACCTACCATTTTAATAACATCATCTATTGACTAATATTCGATTTCTCGATTTGATGCCATATCACTTCGCAAACAGTAGTAGTGGCGCATGATATCAGTATAAGTTGGCAATTGCAGTTCTTTCAATAAGCATGGTGCCCCAAAAAGGATACTTTTCATTCTGTCGCGTGTCTTTTACATTGCCATGGACCTTCATAATAGCCATTTCTAAGCTCGTCGTAATAAAACGCACAAAACACTGTAATGGTACGACAAATGATCCCAAAAGTACCGAATCTCTCTAGGAAAAGGTTTCACATCCACACTGAACATATGTCGCAGGCTTTGAGCATAGTAAAATAATAACAATCTCTTATCGCAATTTTCTCTTATTTCCTCCTCAATTCCCTCAACATTACGATGAGGCATTGCGTACTCTTTGAGTCCTGCTTCACCCCTTCTCACCTTCCAGATTTGTTTTTGAGTTATACTGTTGTCCGTTGCCCAAATATATGACCTTTGACGCATAGACAAAATTTAAAGACCAAGAAACATAAATAAGAGAAATTAACGAACGATTCAAACCAATACAATTTTTGCCTGTTATACGTGAAAAAGCTATGGAAATCGGCTTATTTAAAATACACTTAGCAATTAAATAATGCATTATCAGAACTTATTTAAGCATTTGGTACGTTAAAGCTTCTTTTTCAAGTAAATACAGCCCAAATAAATTTAATTTAACATTTTTAACTTTTTTGCTAAAAAAGTTCAAAAATCAGCATTTTTGCAAATTTTCAAGCCATTTGCGGCAGGGTAAGGAAAAGTCCAAAAAATCTCAAATTTTTTGTGTGAACTGAGTGTTACCAGTGGCCACTTTTCCGCACCCGCCATAATCAAAAATCGAAAAAAAGTTTTTTTCGGCCCACCTTAATGTACCATGTATGGTAAGGATATACCAAATAAATCAATGAAAATATAAATGTCCTGGTAGGGGACTCAAGAAGTTTTTCAAAATTCGTGAAATTTTGCATGTGTATTTGAGGTACTAAAAGGCAACTTTTGGGTCCTATCCAAAATCAAAATTCCAACTTTCGATTTTTCACTCTACCCTAATATATATGTTTAACATTCAAAATTAGTGAGAAATACATTTGTACCTATACTTAATTGAAAACACTTTAAATACATATATATATATATACTTAATATTTAAAATTAGTGAGCTCAGTATTCTAAAAATTATAAACACAGTACTTCAATCATAAAAACAGGTGTATAAATATATTCACATTCTGAAAAACATTTTTACGAAACTTAGTTTCAGTATTCAAAAAAACGTTAAACTAAACAGTTTAACCATCAAAAAATCATATAAGCATTTCAATAATACTCATTAAAAAAATTTATACAAGTATGTGAATAATACTTGGCTTAAATTCAAAAGAGGTTTTTTTTTTTTTTTTTAAATTTAAGAAACGATGTGTCAAAATTTAAGATTGATTTAAGATTGAAAAACTACTTCAATGAAGATATTTAAATATGTCAATATTGTCAACTTTAAATTCGGGAGATTCAGATTGGGATTCAAATATGGAGGATATTGAGGCATATGGTGGTGTTTGGCTTCGACTGTAATTTAAATACACTAACCCTTCATACGTGTCTTTACCTTTAAAACTGAACCAATCTGGATTATATTTAATCCCATGTTTCTGACAATATTCCTGGACTTCTCGTTGAGATCTTAACCTTTCAGTTGCCCCTACTTCGTAGTAAAAGATATCATTGCGTGATTTGTCACTTCTTGGTACGACCTTTCTGAACCATGCCGCATCTCTTAAATTACGTGTAAGTTCCTCATCCATTTCATCTCTATCATCCTGGAATGTGCAATTTGAGGCGGGATCTTTAAAATGAGATGTTCTGGGTTTAGAAATAGAGGTAGGTGGTCTGTCTGGTTGGATTTCTGTAAAGGGATTGATTTCGGGAAGTTGTGATCCTATAATATATGTGGGTCCCAGGTCGCTTCCGTTGCGCTGATCTTCGACTTCAAAAGGGTTTGTTCCTATTGTATAGGTTGGGCCTTGTTCACTGTAAGTTTGTTTGTCCCCGGGAAAAGTGGTCTCGTTACTGAACCTGACATTGTTTCTATAATTTTGTTCCCTTCAGGGAGCCATACTCTGTAACCCTTCGTGGACATAGCATAACCTACTAAAATTCCCTTTTTGGCTTTCGGCTCAAATTTAGAATGTCTGAGTTGCCTGGGTGTACCCACATATACTTTTGAACCAAAAGGACGCATGTGATGAATTGAGGGCTTGTGACCACAATAATATTCAAATGGAGTTTTAGTTTGAGATTTGTGACACACACGGTTCAACGTGTGGGCGTAATAAAGAATAGCTTCGGGCCAAAACTTAAGATCCCATTTGATTCAAAATAATTTTTAAAGGCCTCATTTGAAAATTCACTCCCATTGTCACTGCAAACACTTTTGTAGCATGTAGTAAAACCCGTGTTTTACTACATAACGGATAGACATTAACTTTTCTTGAAAAATCGTCTGTAATGGTTAGAAAATATTTTTCACCATTCCTTCCAGTAATTTTAGTTGGCCCCCACAAATCTGTGTGTAATAGCTCAAGTGGTTTCTTTGATCTAATTCGGTCTAAAGGCTTAAAAGTAGTACGTCTGTGTTTGTTTAACTTACAGACTTCACAATCAAAATCCTGACTTTTAATATGTAGAAGGCCTCTAACTCCTTTACATTTGTCAGTATGTTCAATTAGGGAAGGACTGATATGTCCCAAACGTTTATGCCATAATTTAAGATTATTTTTTTGTATTGTGGATGCCTCAAAACGAACATGTTTAGATTTAATTTTCCTTTTGAATTTTGAGGTATGGTTAGATTCAGGATAAATATAGTATATGCCATTTTTCAAGAAGGCACGGAAAAGAGTATTATCATCTCGATAAGCTTTTATTCTACCCTCTCCTCCTTTGAATTTTGTACCTCTTGAGTCAAGACGAGATCCAAAGATCAAATTACGTCTAAGTTTAGCAATACATCACGTTTCCGAAACGTACTAGTTTCCCATTTAACATTAAATATACTATTCCAGTTCCTTCAATTGGGAAGGTTGCCCCATCCACGGCTACAGCCAATTCTTGGTTGAGGTTTAAAATTTATGTACAAATCACGATCTTTACAAAAGTGATGTGACGCGCCCGTGTCAAAGACCCAGGCGTCGCCATCATCCTTTAGGTTGCAAAGATTAGATTGAACCAAGAAATTTACCTGGTTGTTTGGAGCACGTTGAGGCTTAGAAGTGGCTCTACTAGCTCTGCTCCGTGGGCGATCAGGATTATCTCTTCGGAAAGGCTCTCTGGATATCGATGAATCACGGGAACTGGAAACGGCATCTCTCCTCTTTGGATGGAAAATCTCTCTAAAACACAATGAATCACAGGAACTGGCTCCGACTGATGATCCAGGACCAGAAGTGTCAGTATCATAGTAGTTACAGTTCCGCTTGATATGGCCCAGCTGGCCGCATCTGTGACACTTGCCTTTAAATTTTTGTCTATAGCTGGATTTACGAGGAGGTTTTACTCTGGAAAAACTAGTTTGGGCAGCCTCACCTCTGTCTTCCACTCGAAGCTTTAGTCGAGACTCTTCGGCTATCAATTCAGTAAGTATACTTTGAAATTTAAAATTGTCATCTGACCAACGGAGAATGCTTTGCACCAAGTTGTCATACTTTCTTGGAAGCCACCTCAAAAGTTGAAACGAAAGGTAAGTCTCTTTGACGGGCTCATTCATTCTGGCTAACTGGTCTGCAATTCTTTGAAGGCATGCAGCATACATATCAATAGGTTCATAAGGACCAATTTGGCATGCTAACAGTTTGGAAAATAGCATCATACGTCGAGAACGGTTATCTGGCTGGAAATGACTTTTAAGCTTTTGCCAAGCTTCTGCTGGGTCATCAATGTTCTCGATGATCCTTCTGAAGTCTGGTTCAACATTAAGGTAAATTATTGAAAGGGCTGATCTTACTCGTGATTGATAGTCCTTGGTTCCCGCTATGTCAGTGGTTTCCAGCACTTTCTCTTTTTCGGTGACGATACTCCAGGCATTTTTGTCAAGCAGCAAATATTTGACTTCGGCGGCCCAGTTGCCATAGTTATGAAAATTTAGTTTAGTGATGCTTACTCAGATACTCGCCATTGTCATACAGTAAAATTAAGACTAGATAAGAGATTTTTTTCTATATATATGTTTGTCAAAAGCTCATTATAATTTTTCATTTGCCCAAAAAAAAAAAAAAAAAAAAAAAAAAATTCTTCTTAAAAACGAACTTTCAAGAATTTGAAGTTTTTTTTTCCCTTTTTTTTTTTTCTAAATCTTTAATAAGTTTTGTCTAAGCTTTATATATAAAATTTTTTTTAAGAAATAGACGACTAATGCTATAGTAAATAGAAGGGTCGCCCCCTCCCCCTCCACTAAAATTCACTAGGAGGTCATATGGCCGCTATTTCATAACACTTGTCACCTGCATTTACGCCGACAGTTATGGCTGCTATTAAAGGGTTAACAAAGACCCTGGGGCCCTTAATTGTGGGGCCCATAACCGTGTTCTCGGACCTGGGTCCGGTCTAAAATTAAATTAAATTAAATTGAGCAGAGTGTGGAAGTTAACTATGTGTCGGCTTGGGTGACGTAAGTGTAGAAATTGAAAAATAAAGATGCATAAAATTTTAGGTTTTTCTTTAAAACTAACGTTTATTGAAACTAAAGCATAAATAAATAAATCAAATAACTAATGTAAATAAAAATATAAATTCAATAATAGTAATAAAGTATGACATGTATGAGCAATGGCTAGTCACAGGTGTACACAACACTATTATTCTCAAGAAAAAAAACATTACTTCATTAAGACAGCTTTATAGAAGTGCAGAACTACTCACATATTTGAAGAATGTCAACAGCAAGAATGACCACCATTACTTCAATAAAAAGTTCCATTGCATGAAGACACAACATAATAAAGTTCGATCAAAGAATATTTATGACCAACTGGTAACTATTGCAAACTATTAAAAAAACCATAGTCCCTTGTTAAAGATGCTACATTGAAAGATCACTTAACTTTAATAAAAACATCAGAGCTCATCTTGAGCTCTGGCACTTTAAAAGAAACAACATCGTTTCAAAAAAACCACGCTTCGGATCGATCGAATTTCTTTTAAATAGATTGTGACCTTGGCACGTGAGAGTCTGAGATGCTGAGTTGAGAGGTATACCTCCTGCCTCACGGCGAAAAATGAAAATCGCGATTCACGGAGAAGCGATCTGCGATGGCGTATTGGATAGCGTTCGCTCGCGTCGCATATGAACGTAACCTTGAAAAACGATTAATTGATGGAAACGTAAAACGAATCAAAACAGAAAACATGTGAACTGGAAATGGACTAAAAATATGGATGCTCTTCAAATATTGGAAAAACGAACGAAACATATAACCAGAAAAACGAAATAAAAGGGAAACAATGGAAAGCAAATGAATAAAGGTGAGTAACAGCTTAATTTGTATAAGTATCAAGGAAAATGGGTCTGACAGGCACTAGTAGTGCCACTCACAACTTTAAAGTCGGGTTTGCTTTAAATGCAATGCTGTAAAGTTCGTGGACATTATTTATCTTCAAAATTTGACAAATTGAGTTGAGGTTGATCATGAATGCCTTTAAAAAGATGAAGAAGCCATTATAATCAGCTCCCCGAATTGGAAAGAGGTCGTAAAATAGGGCTATGTGAAATTGGATTTTCTTTCCGTGATTTTTCAGAAAGACTGGGACGGAATGTATCCACTGTGCATGATTGTTGGGAGCAGTGGTCAAGGGATGGTACTGCCTCAAGAAGACCAAGTTCCGGGTAACCACGTGGCACTACTGAGAGAGAAGACCGTCATATTCAGAGTACGGTTGTTTCGCATCTTACTGCGTCTGACAGAAATTTGAGCTGCAGTTGGTACTAGAGGTCTGCACGGGCCGGGCTCGGGCCTTACTTCTGAAGACTCGGGCTGGGCTGGGCCTAGTCACTAATCCTTTCGGGCTGGGCCGGGCCTAACTTTTTTTTTCCATACGAAGCCGAGACTGATTCCATTCTTCCTAGTTTTCATGGACCAAAATAATCAGTTCCTATTGAATCTTCCTATATGAAAATCCTTTTCTCGACTTTTTATAAATCAGTAATATTTGGCTTTGTCCAAAAATTTCTGCAAAAAACGCTTATACTTTTAAGCCGTCATTATTCTACAATTAAACATTAGAATTTATTCCTTTTAAAGAATCGTAGATTACTAGGCGTTTTAAAATAGAATTAAAGACACACACAAAAAAAAGAAAAAAAAAGAAAGAAAAAAAAGAAAAAAGAAAGAAAAAAAACATGATTATGACGGAATTTTTTTAAAAACTGAAAACTGAAAGTTTCTTTTAAAATGTTCATCCATGCAAAATAAATACAACAATACGGAAGAAAAAATATATTAAACATTTACATCTGTTAAGAAAAGAATGTATTTTTTTTCGTTCCAAAGTGATTTTGTCTTTGGAAATTTTACCATATACCGCTTTTTCGATTTTTTGTCTCCATTACAGGGAATATGGATTAATAATACTAGTGATAACTGAAACATTTACATACAACAAACAAAGATTCATTTAAAAGCATAAATATCGCAGCCTACGGCACTTCTGCATAAATGGAGATTATAAACATGGAAAAAAAAAAAAGACTAATATAATTTTTTTGGGTCAGAACTCTTCCATAAGATTAAAGATCAATGTTCTGTAGAAATTCACTCGAGCCGGGCCGGGTTTGGGCTGAAATTTAAAAAATTTTTCGGACCGGGTCGAGCTCGGGCCGAAATTTTAACTTTCGGGCCGGGCCATTATTTTTTTCGTTTGAGCCGGGCCGGGCTCGGGCCGAATTTTTAACTTTCAGGCCGGGCCAATATTTCTTTCGTTCGGGCCGGGCCGAGCCCGGGCCTGGAAATTTCGGCCTGTGCAGACCTCTAGTTGGTACCACAGTGACACAATGATCTGTTAGAAATCGGTTACTTTAAGGGCAGCCTCGAGCAAGGTGCCCTGTTGCATGCATTCCACTGACTCCAAGTCATTGTCTTTTGTGACGTCAATGGTGTCAAGCCAAAGCTCACTGGAGAATGGAGTGGAGTTTTGTTGTGTTTTCTGATGAAAGCGGGTTCTGCCTTGGTGTCAATGATGGCCGTGTGCTGGTCAGAAGAAAGCCAGGGGAACGCCTACAACCAAACTGTCTGCGGCCTAAACACACTGAACCTACAATCTGGGGTTATGGTCTGGGGAGCAATTTCCTATGACAGCAGAAGCAATCTTGTGGTTCTCCCAAGCACACTGACTGCAAATGTGTACGTCAGTCTGGTAATTCAACCTGTAGTGCTTCCATTCAATAAAAGCATGCAAGGGAAGTTTTTCAACAGGATAACGCTCGCCCTCATGCCTCTGTTGTAACGCAACATACTCTACAGTAAGGTGGAGCGAAAAAAATTATTTTTTAAAAATCAAAAACGGGTAGGTGCCAAAAGTTGCCTTTAATACTAGTACATCAACTGCGTGAAATTTTACCGCTGAAAAAAAATGGCTTGAGTCTGCGCTTTTGCTCCAAAAATCAAAATTTTCAGTAAAATTTGTCATTTTTGACATTTTTTCAAAAAAATTAAAAATTTCCTACAGAGCTGGTTATTATTCAAAAGTGCTACTTAAACTTTTATATTTGTCTGCTGAACATATTTAAACTACAAAACAATATCTTTATTCCGTATAGCTGGAGCAAAACAGACAACTTTTGGTAAGAAAATGGCATTACCATTCTAATGGAGCATACAACAAAATGTTGTTTTGAATGCATTTCTTACCTATCTGCTTTCAAAACTATTCTGTATATAACTCGTAGATGTGGCTGCATTTCATATCCCACCCGTTTGAGCCACCCAACAATCTAGGCCCAGTGTTTTATTTATGCATTGAATTGTTATTTTTTTCCAGAAGAAAGGCATAAATTTTCTATGTATCAAAGTAGTTTACCTCTTCTTTGTTTTTACTGACACTGGATGCATGCTACTGGTGTGACCTGCTGCATGTATATTTTTATACTTGTATAACAGAAGAGGAAGCTGAGAAATGAATTAGGTATGTTGTTAATTAAACCTATTCAGCAGTCTATTATCTTCATTAAATTTTCATGCAATTAATACATTATAATTGGGAGTTCTGTTACCACAACATTTTTTCAATCAATTGCATTATATATATATATAATGATATGCCTAAAAATTGATTGTATGAATTCAATTTCTAGTATGTCATCATTTACTGTACTTATTACATTGAATATATTTTGAGAAGCTAGCAGTTTAATATTATGACAATCATCACAGAGGATTGCAAACAAAATTTCCATGTAAAGTAACAACATTTCAAAAGAAGTTTTAGTATTTGTTTTATATCGTTTCATGTGTTGTTTCGTAGTCGAGTAATTTCTAATAGGTTTTTAGGCCTATTCTTTAGGTGTGTATTACATTTGGTATAAAATATCCTGCAGTATAAACTTTGATTATATATTTTGTGAGTAAATCTATAGACTGATTGCCAATCTGTGCTTATATAAAGCAGAAAATTTTATTCGCTTTATGAGCTGTTTTTTTGTGCGAGATGTTTTCTAAATTCCTATTCCCCATTTCTTCTGAGAAATAGATTTCCTTATGAATTAGCTTTGCAATCTCCGACAGAAATTTCTAGTCTGTTCTGAGTATCTTTTACTCAATTTGAGAAAATAATTTTTCAAAATTATTATCTATTTTATAAAAAATTGCAATAGGAAGTGAATAGTACATATACAAAGATTTTCTTATTGATCCAGTGAATCCATATAGATTATAACGTTTTACATCGACTTCTCTAATAATTGATGCAAAGGAAATTTCCTGGAGTTGAAGTAGCAAATGATCCATTATTATACACAATTCTAATCTTACCCAATGCAAAATAATTCCCAGCGACAAATAGAATTCTTCTAAATTTAAATGAGTACTTATAGTCGATTAGTGTCTGTACATTCTCTCAAAAAGTACTATGCATTATAAGTTTATGCCCAGGACAGTCCAGCATCAAATATTGTTCACTTATAAAATGGGGATCTAAAAGTAGGAAATTACCTGGTTACAAAACACGTGTGCAAAACACGTTCGTGTTTAATGCAAAAAAAAAGTTATTTCAACAACGGTTGCTCTGCATGTGCAGGACAAATTCCCATTGCAATTCTCTCTGATGATCACCAGAAATCACATTAAACAGCTCGCTTCTCAACATATACAAAATGCAAAAGCAGAATAAATGATGGCATACTTATAGTTGAAATACCTAAAATCAACTTTGTAGCAGATCATTAGGTAAAAAAATATAATTGACTGAAAAAATGTTGTGGTAACAGAACTTTTAATCACTTTCATCAACTAGATGCAAGTTTGATAAAGATAATAGATGGCAAATAGATTCCTTTAATAATATTCCAGTACATTACTCTACTTGTCATTTTTTTATATAAGCTGTAAAAATATACATTAAGATAGTCACAGCAGCGAGTGGATACAAAGAACAGATAAACTAGGTGGATGCATCGAAAACATGCCAAAGATTTTGATAAAGAAAATCACAAATCAATATATAATTAAAACGCTGTACTAAGATGATCTAATAGTTGGGACGGGTGTATGAGATATAGCCACCTCCATGACTTATGTCTAGAGATGGGAAAGGTCGGAAAAAAAACCGGAAAAATTGGGAAAAAAAAAAAACTTTTTTTCCGAAGGCTTATTTTTCAATTTTTCCAAACTGGAAAAATTGAAATTTATTTATAAAATAATGTAGTGAAAATTTTGTAATAGCTACATTCTCATACTTCTTATTTTATTTATTTTTATGTTGAATGTCTCACATGAAAATTTAAATGTGGGTAATCTGATCTCTGAGCAGAAATCTGTTTGAGAAAACTTGAAAGGATCCTTCACATTTTTTTCTTGTTTGAAACACAAGACCCTTTGCAAAATTTCTCTTGAAAATAGACATTTCAGAAAAAGTTTAATCAACAAATTGAATCTTTCGCAAGTGCAGTGATTAAAGAAAAAAAATCTCATGTCATACAGCAGCTGAATCTGATTAAATTGCATATATGTATGTAAATAACCTTATTAAAAATTTCTAAATAGGAACCTAAATATAGTAATAATTTCTTATTCAAAAATTCTGAATATATTTTGTACAAGTATATACAAAAAGTTCACAATTTCACAAAAACTTGATTACATGAAAAAAATCTAGATATGTAATTAAATGCAACTTCTCTTTTTAAAAATTAATTCATGTGTAAAATTGCAATATGGAAATGATAAAATTAAAAAATCAACATAAAATTTTGAAGTATGCATTTATTACTTTAATCTACCTTTTCAAGAAGTAAGTATTGAATTCGTGAAAAATTTGACTTCCAGTTTTTGGTGTATTTAAACGTTTTAGAAGGTCCTGAACACGTTTTGATGGTTTTCAGAAAATATCTGCCACTCTGTATGTGACAAATTTTATGGGCACTCTATCTCAAGAACTGATGTACATAATTTCACAAAACTTTAAATTCAGTTACACCTTGATATAAACTTGAGATGTTTAGTTATTAGTGTATATCGCCAAACCGATGGCGCTGCTATGCTGCATTATTCATAATTTCCACAATAGTTCTATCTCAAACTAATGTATGTATTTTTATAAAATTTCAGATTAAGTTAATCTTTGACATAACTTCGTGCTCATTTCTTTTTGGTGTAAATTGCTCAACAGATGACGCTGCTATGCTGCATTATTATAGATTATCGCAATAGCTTTACCTCAAGGACGATTTTTCTTTTTAAATCAAACTACAGCTTCAGACAGTTTCTGATATATATTAATGTTGTTTAGTTTTTGGCGTAAATTGTTCTATAGATGGCACTACTATGCTGCATTTTTCAAGATTTCGTTATAACTGATTAATTGAATGTTTTCTCAAGGTGTTGAATCTAAAATTGACCTCCATTTTACCTCCATAATGTACAGTAATGTTGCAAAAACATGGGCAGTTTGCATTAGAAAAGTAGAACTGCAATGAAAAAAAAAAAAAAAAAAAAAAAAAAACATATTTTATTACAAGTAACTGTGTTCCAAATTATACTTTCCCTCTTGATGAAACTTTGAATTTTTGTAGTTTTCTAAAGCACAGTAGAAGTTTATCTCTGTATGTAACTGCTTTTGTTAATTCCTCAAATAGTGAGCATTTTCTATTTGTAGTGTTCTGCTTTCATAACTTTTGAGTTCCACTCTTAGAAATATAAAATTACCATGTGGAAACATTATTGAATATGGTTTCTTATTCAAGAATAGAATACCAGATTTCAGGGTAAAAAGAAAAAAATTACATTTAATTAAACTTTAAAATATATATATATATATATATATATATATATATATATATATATATATTTGGTTTCAGTGAGTAAAAATCTAACAGTCAATAAATCCTATGCTATTTTTTAGTTGCAGACCTGAGTAAGCCAAAGTAAAACTTAGTTTTGTTTGAATTTAGATTATAAAACTAAATCAAAACTTTTTTGAGTTGAGATTGGAAAGCTATACCAAAACTAAACATATTTTATAAAGGAAATAAATTTATAATTCTAAGAAAAAAAAGTAATAATATAAAAATATACATTTTTTAAACAAACAATGGAATTTTTGAATACTGATATTCATAATAATGACAAAACTGCAATAATTTCTTTAAATTAGTATCATTTACTTAAAAACTATACTTATGTAAATGGAATGCATAATTTATTTCATTCCAAACTGCAGACATATTGGCTCAGGTTTTTACATTAGGTCAATTGGTAGTTAAACATGTAACTGAAAAATCACTTCAACAGAGATATGATATAACAAACAATAGCATTTAATAAAAATTCTTAGGTTGTTGAAAAAAAAACTAAACTTTTAAAAGCAGGCTTTGCTACTTTCTTTTTATTTTGTAATATAAAGTGAAAATAATTTTCATTTAATACATATAAATGGGAAAAAATGTTTATTATTTAATATTCTCTAAGAAAATATAATTTATTTGGGAGAAACAGTCACAAAAAATCAATTTTTCCAATTTTTCCGAAAAAAACCGGTAAAAAACCGGTTTTTTTCCCGCCACTTATATTTTTCCGGAAAATTTACATCTCTACTTATGTCCAAGGTAGTTTTGAATAGAAAAGCTCTGTCCTGGGAAAGTTTGTAGAATGCGGCCCATTTTCCATCTCATGGGCATGGATCGTTCATGAATTATTACCAAGTCTCCTTCTCGTAGATTAACACTTGGAGTAGTCCATTTAGGACGCTGTTGTAGATGTTGGAGATATTCTCTTGACCATCTATACCAAAATTGGTTCTTGGCCCTTTCAATAAGGCGCCAACGAGCATTTAATGATAGAGCTCGTGAATTAGAAGCTTCTGGAATATCAAGGAGCGGTGCTCCGATTAGAAAATGACCTGGAGTTAATGCGCGCGGATCTGATGGATCTGAAGACATCGGCGTTAGAGGTCTGGAATTTATACAACTTTCTATTTGGCACAGTAACGTGGATAATTCTTCAAAGTTTAAAATACTTGATTTACATGCCTTTAACAGATGATTTTTTGTAAGCTTTACAGCTGCCTCCCATAGCCCGCCAAAGTGCGGCGCATATGGAGGAATGAAATGCCAATTGATTTTTTGGCTCGAAAGAAAATCTTGAATTTCTCTGTCCCTCAAATATTGGAATAACTGCTTCAGTTGATTTGCTAGACCTACGAAATTTTTCCCATTATCTGAATAAATATCAGACGGCAGGCCTCTACGTGCAATAAATCTCTTTAGGGCTGCTAGCAAGGCTTGCACAGACAAGTCTGATACCACTTCCAGATGCACTGCCTTTGTGCACATGCAGACGAAAACACATATGTAAGTTTTTATTTTTATCTTACTTCTAGGCAAATTTGGCTTGGTTATGCAGGGGCCGGCAAAATCTATGCCAACCTTGGAAAAAGGACGAATTGGGGTGATTCTGTCAACGGGAAGATCTCCCATCATTTGTTGACAAGCTTGTGTTTTTAGGCGTTTGCAAAGTACACATTTGTTGAGCTCTTGTCGCACAGTAGAACGACCATTAACAAACCAAAATTGTTGACGTATAATAGAAAGTACTAGTTGTGTACCTGCGTGCATATGTTTCTCATGTACATGCTTTATTAATAGTTTAGTGACAAAGTTATTTTTTGGGAGTAGCATCGGATATTTTTTATCGAAGGTTAAAGACTGATGTTGTGACAAACGACCACCTACTCGAATGATATCACTTGAATCTAAAAATACATTTAGTGGTAATAGTTTACTATTGCTTGGTAAGGGTTTTCTTTCTTTTAACAACTTAAGCTCTGTGTTGAATTCAGAACTTTGAATTAATTTTACAATGCATTGAATTGAATTAGAGATTTCTTCTGAACTTAGATTTCCAAATTTTTTCGATGTACTATGTCTAGCATTATGAATAAATCTAAGACAATAGGCTGTGACTCTTGACAGCTTAGAGAATTTCGAAAACTTAAGAAGAAAGTCAGGAGGTGCACTTACTTGTGTTACATTACTGACAGAGTCAATTACTTGATTTAACTCACCTATTGGAGCAGTGAGTTTAGGTATTGGGATTTGCTCATTTGACAGTAGCCATGGAGGCCCATGCCACCACAGAGAATGATTAAGAAGCTTTCGTGGAGGAATTCCCCTAGAAGCTACATCTGCAGGATTTAAAGCACCTGGAATATGATTCCATTCATGGGAAGGCATTAATGCCTGTATTTGACATACTCGATTGAGTACGAACTGATTTCCCTTTAAAGGTGGTGCTTTTAGCCAACTGAGAACAATTTGAGAATCCAACCACAAATAAATATTGTCAAATTTTACTTTTAATGTGTCGATAATTACAGAACATAACTTAGCTAGCAAAAGAGCTGAACAAAGCTCGATTCTAGGCAATGTTTGAGGTTTAACAGGATTCACTTTAGTTTTTGCAGCAATCAAATTAACAAATACCCTTTCAGGTGTAACCACACGTAAATATGTAACAGCAGCATAGGCTTTATTCGAACCATCGCAAAAACCGTGCAGTTGAATTTGAACAACTGCTTCATTGAATAAATTTATGTATCTAGGAATTTCTAACGATTTCAATAAATGCATTTCAGATGAAAATTCATTCCAAACATGTTGTATGGCAGGTGGGATTTTCTCATCCCAAGAAATCTTATCCTTCCAAAGATCTTGCATCATGATTTTTAACTTTATTGTTGTAGGAGCTAGGAAACCCAGAGGGTCAAAGATTGTAGCCACTACAGATAACAAATCTCGTTTTGTTTGTACATCCTTTAAATCAGCGAACCTAATTTGTAAAATATCTTTGGAAGAGTCCCAAAGTAAACCAAGCACTTTAACAGTATCATCTTCCTGAATGACCCTTTTTGAGGAAGCCTTCATTTCATCAGGTAAGTGAGCAATTACATCAGGATCGTTACAGGCCCACTTTCGTAGATTAAAACCTCCACTTTTCATAATTTTAATTAGCTCTGTTACTAAATTCTGAGCGTTTTCTCTTGAGTCGGATCCAGAAAGGAGATCATCAACGTAAATTTCATCTTGAATAATTTGGCAGGATTTTTGATTAGATTGTTCATTATCAATGGCCAACTGGCGTAATGTCCTAATAGCCAAAAAAGGTGCACAGGAAAAACCGTATGTAACGGTCAACAGCCTGTATGATTTGATAGTGTCTTCTAAATTAAATCTCCACAGAATGCGTTGATAGTCAATATGATTCTGATTAACGAGTACTTGTCGAAACATCTTTTCGATATCAGCACTAAAAGCAATTGGATTCATTCTAAACTTTAATAATAAAGGAAATATTTCCGGCTGCAATTTTGGACCTATCTCTAGATAATCGTTTAAAGAGCGGCCTGATGAACCAACTGCAGATGCGTCAAATACTACTCTAAGTCGTGTAGTTGAACTATCTTCCTTTAGAACCCCGTGATGCGGAAGATAAAAATGATCCGGATTTGAGATTTCTGAATTTGGTACAAGTTCCATGTGCCCCAAATCGATATATTCTTGCATGAATGCTAAATATTGCTCTCTAAGCAAAGGGTTTTGATGGAGTTTCTTCTCCAATAAATAAAACCGCTTTAGAGCTTGAGATTTTGAATCTCCGAGGATTGGCTTAGATTTAAACGGCAAGTTTACAACATATCGTCCTGATTCTGTGCGTGAAACGGTTTTAGAATAATTATCTTCAACAAGAGAAATTGGATCAGAACTGGGAACAGACTCAAATTCCCAGAACTTTTGCAGCTGAGAAGTAATCTGCGTAGTAACATGACAACTAACAGATGAATTTTGGTTTGATTCATTCGAATAAATAATTCCCGATAGTATCCAACCCAGTTTAGAATTAATAGCACTCGGTGATCCTTTAGGTCCTAAAATAGACTCTCCTATTATGATATTAGCAAACAAATCTGCACCTATAAGAAGATCAATGGGACTGGACACATGGAAATTTGGATCCGCAAGATTCAAGCCTTCAATATGTGGCCAAAACGTAGTCGTAATCAGAAAATTTGGTAAGTTTGTTGTTATCTGGTTAACAACTAACGCGTCTAACTGAAAGATTTCATCATTAAAATGGGGAGAGAATGTCAAAGAAACTTCCTGAAGAGATGTTTCTGCAACTAAATTATTTATACCTGAGATTTTATGATTTGTAGGCCTTGATGGAAGACCTAATTTTTCACAACAAGTTTTAGAAAGTAGGCTCTTTTGAGAACCACTATCGATCATCGCCCTGCAAGGAATGAATTTGCCTGATTTGGATTTTACACGTATAATGGCAGTAGCCAACAATGTTTGAGAATTTCTACTAAACAATTGATTAGTAAAACAATTTGATTCATTTAAATTACCTACAGCATTTGGGGTTGTTACATGATCTTGTTGTCCAATAATTTGTTGTTGTGTAGGGGCAGATTGATCACGATGAAGGAGTGTATGATGTTTCGAATTACAATGTTTACATGTGGTATTTATCAAACAATTAGCAACAAAATGGTTAGAACGCAAACAGTTCGTACATAACTTTTTAGATTTTACTAAATGCCAGCGTTGATCAACAGATAACTTCTGCATTAATGGGCATCTATGAAGTTGGTGGGGTTCATGACATTTTGGACAAATAATTTTTTGTGATTTATTCACATTATCCGTTACGACAGTATTCGATACCGATCTTTTTGGAAAATGTTGAGATTTAGGATCAAATTTATTATTAAACTTAGATTCAGTTTTAATAAATTCAACATTGCAATTCTGCAGACTACGTGCTTGTTTTTCAAGAAAACTAATTACCATTTCATAAGTTGGAAAACAATCATTATTTAATGATAACTCCCACTGTTTTCGTAAATTATCATCAAATTTTGTTTGAATTAAATAAACTAAAATCAAATCAACAAATTCATTAAATTCAAATTTTAAAGATTTCAAATTTCGAATAACTTCATTACAAGTGTCCAATAGCTCTAGAATTGATTTTTGCGTAGGTGATTTTAAGGCTTTAGCATTAATGAATTTTGACAGTAATGAATATGCCAAATTCTTACGATTATCATAGCGATTAACCAAAGTTTCCCACGCTTGTTTATAATTATCACCGGAAATTGAAAATCCCGAAATTAATTTAGCAGGATAATTTTTTACACTCGCTATTAGATAAGAAAATTTTAACTGATCTGATAAATTTTCATTATTATGAATTGCAGTCAGAAATGTTTCCTTAAAAGTAATCCAATTATTGATATCTCCATAAAACATCGGCAACTCAAATTTAGGTAACTTTAAAGCGTTATCCTTAACAGAAATTGAATTATTACTGGTTTCACTCGTAATTTCTTGTATTTTTACAACCAAAAATTCCTCGATTTTCACTAAATCGTCAACAACAATGTCCTTCGCTTTTGTAAATGAATCATATAAAGTATTAATACTTTCTTCTGCGATTCCAAAATAAGATTTCTTTAAATCAGCTTCTAAGCTAATTAATTCTTCTTTAAGCTTCTCAGTTAATTTAACATTTTTATTTTGTATTGCTTCAGCTACTTGAATGTTATATCTGTTTATTTCTTTTATAGTGAAATTAAATTTTTGTTCATTTTGTATCTCTACTTTCGTTTTCATTCTGAAGTAATTAACTTTTATAATTAAACTTTAAAAATATTATTTCACTGAACGCTCCTGCTAACGACGGACCAGAAAATTTATTTATGTAGAGATTTTAGAATGCATAAAACATAGACTTGATTTTATTATAGTCAAAGAGAGATTTATTACCTGAGCAATTCTTGTCGGCGACTTTCATAAGCAATTGTATGTTTCATAACTTGAATTCCAATCTTCGAATTTACGATTTCTTCATATCTTGAAAATAGTTATTTATGAATTTTGCCTACTGGCAATATTATACCTTTTACGTATGGTGCTTCACAAACAAAAAAAAAATGATTTAGAGGGATTTAAAGAGGTTTAATAGACTTTGGCAAAACGTAAACATTCTTTGAAACAGAACATTCTAAAGCAGTTCCGCAGTCAACTGCAGAATAAAGAATACAATCTAAAAAGATGGATTAGAAATGAATAAATACAAATTATATCTATGAAAAAACATATTATGAATTTTAAAGCACAAATGAATGAGAATTAATGAAATATAATATTAATTAAAGTCAAAATAGTCTCGTTTTATCAAGATCAAAAGTTTTGGTGCTGCCATCTACAGTCATTTTTGCGAGTTAGTGTCTTAATTAGTGTCTTTTTACTGAATATTTCCTTTTAGTTCTTTTTAGGATTTAACACTGTATTAAAACAACAAATTCATTGTATGTCCTTCTACGCATTCCTCACAGTATGCGTAGAACCTCACACAAAAAAGGTAAACAAAATAATCCTCCGCTGGTCAGAAACACAACCGTCTAGAAGGACATCCAAAGCTCTTTCTCTGCTCTCATTTTTCTGTATTTCCCATCCCCAAACAGACAGTCCATTCCTGCATTCCACCATCTGCGAGGGGTGAGGGGTTTGTTACGCTGATATCACAAGGGTGTGGTCGCTCTTTTCCGACACAACGTGACAGACATGTTACATTGGCCAGCGAGATCACCAGATCTGTCTCCCATTGAGCACATCTGGGATATCATTGGATGAGAACTCCGGTGTCATCCCCAGCCAGCACTGACCATCACAGTATTGACACAGCAAGTACAACAAGCATGAAACTCCATACCACAAAGTGACATTCGGCACCTGTATGACACAATGCATGCATGTGTGCAGGCTTGCATTCAAAATTCTGGAGGTTATAGTGACTATTAATGTAACAGTATAGCATTTCACATTTGAAATGCATTTTATTGACCTTAAATTAACCTGTGATCTCGAAAATCTAATCAATTAAACATGTTAACTAGACAAATCCACTGTCCAAATTTTATTACTCTACGATAAATTTTTCTTGGTGTTGGGATTTTTTTTCCATCAGAGTATTAGCTTAAACTAAAACTTTGTGAGAAAACAAAGTTTTCTTAAATAGTTCTTTGGTATTATGTTATGACTTTGTTGTGATATATGGTAACAATGGATCCTGACTCTTGAGCTTGTGGATTAGAAATCCTTTTGAATAACAACATTCGAAAAGCCCCAAACTCTCAAAGCTTAAAAAAGACTTCTTACTTGACCTATCATGTGATTTCTCTTTGAAGGCAGTTTTCAATTAAAAATCAAAACGATATACTTGTGTAAAAGTGTTTTTTCTACTTTCTGTTTTTGATTTTAAAAAAAAAGTACAGAAAAGAACAGTAACATTAAGAGTAAAATTAACTAGTTTTAAACAGGGATGTAGTGGAGGGTATACGCCATATACTTTCTGGATTTTTTAAGGAACACCATATGCCCTCTGTTTCTCAAGAAAGCTATAATATATACATTCTAGGGTATACCCTCTACCTTGAGTGTTTACCCTCTGCTTAGAGTGTATAACCTCTGTTTTGTTTTACGACTTTTGTGTTACATGGAAAATAAAAAATAAAACAAATCGTTATTGAATGAAAAATTATATAATCTTAATTCAGCATCAAGTAATAAAAAAAAAAAAAAAAAAAAAAAAAAAAAAAAAAAAAATTAAGTTACAGTAAATTAAATTTTAAAATTAATGATGAATAGAAGGAATTAAAATGATTGAACTTGATAAAATTTGAAAAAATAAAATAGAAATTATGTCTTAAACAAACAGATATACGAGGGATAGTACTTAAATTTTTAGAAAGTAATACAAGAAATAATTTTTTTCCAAAAATGTGTGTTTTATTGTTTTTCAAAATATTCTCTTGTAACATCGATACATTTTTACATTAGAATAAACCAATCATCAAAACATTTATGCAGCTTCGAAAATGGCAAAGCAGAAACTTGACGTTTGTAAGCTTCAACGGCTTCTTCTGAGATATTAAAATGCTGACCAAGCATTTTATTTTTCATATACAGAAATCAAAAGTAATCATTGGGTGCTAAGTCAAGTGAATAAAAGCAATAAGTCATTAATTTGATTTTTTTCATGCTTCAAATAATCCATAGTTAGCGAAGCTGTGTGTGATCTGGCAGCATTTTGGTGCAAATTGATGCAATGTTAAAAAAAAAAAAAAAAAAAAAAAAAAAAAATCCTTTAGTTCTGCAATTATTTTTGGCAAACAAATTGTGATATATCAAGAAGCATTGATTATTTTACAATCATCCAAAGGAATGGTTGCAATAACCAGATTTACTGAAAATGCAACGATAAATTTTTTTAGAAGTACTCTTTGAACTAATAACTTTTGTCGGTCTAAGGTCATCTGGAAGTAACCAAACAGTTGACTGTTGTTTTGGGTCCATAGGAACAAGCTCCAGGTTCATAACATGTTACAATGCCATACACATGTTTTGAGGCACCAGAGTTTTTTTTTTTTTTTTTTTTTTTAATTTTCCTGGTGCCATTTCACATGAGTATTCTTTTAAGCTTGAGATAAAGTGTGGAAGGATTCATTGGGAACACACCTTTTTTATTTTTAAAAGATCACATAAAATTGAATGCATGTAGATCCTTGAAATGTTTAAAGATGCTTCTATTTCATCATGTGCCAGATAATGATCAGAAGCAATTAGTTTTCTTACATGCTTTCAGAAGTCACAGCATTTCTGGGTGTATCTTCTTGAACATCATCAATGGGATTCTTATGATCATGCATACTTGCCAAGTTTTACACACTAGGTGTAAAATTCACACATTTGGATTGTTTTTTACACATTTTTGCAATTTTTTTTTTCCAAGCTCTATTTCCCCCCTTAAATTATGAATTATTTTCTAACTATTTTTAATTATAAATACTTAACTCTTTCTGGCACAGTGTGCTCAGTCTGGGCATACCTAATTTTAATTCCAAACATGCAACAGCATCAAGAATATTTTAATGAAATTTTGTTTTTACAATCAAAGCTTTAATTAAGAAGTTCTTAATTTCTTAAGTCGTTTATAAATTCTGGTGTTAGATAATAAATTTTCATTTTATGAACAAAATTTGCCCATGATGGAAAGGATTAAGAGGGGTATATTTAAGTACAGTTAAAAAATTTGTTTGTTTCATGATTAAAACACATTATAGAATTTTAATTTTCATTGTGTGTAAAAGATAACTTAATTTTGCCTGAATTTTCTATTAAAATGTGAGAATTGAAGAGCTGTTAAAAATTTGTGAGGCAAGAAATAACAATTTGGTCAAATAACTGAATAACCAAATATTCAGTATTACTTTTGATAATGAAGTTTTAAGTAATGCAAAGTTACTATTCCTTTTCTGTGTTCTACATCCTATTGCAGCCAAAAAAATTTAGTCCTCCCCCCCCCCCCCCCCCAAAAAAAAAAAAAAAAAAACTGTATTAGAGTATTAGAGGGGGTAAAAATATTTCTTAGGTTACTTTTTAAAAATGCTTATACATAATACATATAATATATTAGTTATGCAATATTAAAAATATTATACATTTTTTACAAATTCCTTAGAAATGTTAAGGGGTGATTGTATTCAAGTTATATACCTGAATTCAGGTATTTTTTAAATTTACAATACCAAAATTCTGTTTTTTCTGATAGTTCAATTCATAAAATAAGATTAAACTATCAATTTCATATGACTGCTAAACATAATTAAAATTTATACATTATGTAATTTGACCTTCCAGTAATAAATTATTTTCTCTTCCCTCCCTGTTCCCCTACAGAAACATTTTCTCGCTAAAATTTCAGGTATTTATTCATGAACACGCAATCACCCATGAATGTCTGGCATTCACTATTTCAGAGAAGATAATTAGAAATCTTGTTCACATTCTGTTTCATAGATAGCCTTTAAAAATGTTGTTCATGTGCTATTTTATAAAAATTCATTAAAAACATCATTCACGTATTGTTTTACACATTTGAATTTTCTGAGGTTGGCAGGTATGGATCATGGTAAAACTTTTTAAATAGCTATAAATCATCATCTTATATAGTGCTTCATAACCAAACGCCAATTTTGTTCTATCACAACACTGTTTCTGTGTTAAATATTGTGGAAAGTCATAAGAAAACCATGGTTCTGAAGTACTTTAGACATAACTACATAACTATTTAGCATTTCTGAAAAATTACAATAAGTAAAATTTCACAGTTTTTGATGTTTTGTAAATATAGACATTCATGTAACTGCTTGAATTTTGATAAAAAATAGCCTGCGCTGAAAGCAGCTGAATTTTTGTTGTCAGATTCTAAAAATTTAAGTACTAGCTCTCGTATAACACTTATCGAACAAATTCAAAAGGAGTATTGAATTCAGACACTTTTCTTTGGGATTGATTTATATGACTTTGGGGGAGGGGATATTATAGAAAATTGGTGTGTGTGTGGGGGGGGGGGGGGGGAGGGGAGAGAATAGCACAATTAGATCATTGAAAGTAAATCTCAAATCTTTCAGGAGGATGTCCCCACCCCCACCCCCAACTATGTCCCAAATTCAACGCTGTTTAAAAGAGTTATGCTAAAAATGATCATTTTTTTAGAAATTAATTTTTGTTTCGTTATTTCAATAAACACAATTTATTATTATTATTATTTTTTTACTTTTTATTTTGATTTAACATATTAATAATTTTAAAATCAATTAAAAACTAAAATTTATTTGATAGTATGCAAATTTACACATATATGTGTATACTTGTATAGCTATCAATCACATTTAAACTTTTCAATAAAATTATGAAATCACAACAAAATTTCTTGTTTTTAACATTTTAAATAAATATTATAATTATTAAATTTGACAAGATATTAAATTAATATTTAGGGATTTGTTAAAATCAGCTTAGCTTACAAACATTCATATATATATATATAAAATAAATTATTGTATTTACTTGTGTATGCCACATGCCTTTTACACAAAAAAATTATTTGAAATTCAGAGGTGAACATGATAAATGAAGATATAATATATTAAGACTGCTATTGCAAAGCTTCTCATTATATTAAAACACAGGCATTTGTATGAATTATTGTGGGATGATTATTTTCTATTTCAACATGCATAAATAATATTTTGTAAATATTATGAAATATTAATTATTATTGGTAAATTTTAGCATAGTAAAATCTTTTTGAAACCAGTTTTCATAATTTTTATCAATTATTATCCCAAATTAGATATTGAAACACAGATATGCATGTTACACAAGAGCACAGCATACACAAGTAAATACGGCACATACTATAATAAAAAATATGCTTGAAAAATGTCATCTACCATTACATTATCCACTGTTAAAACCACAGTAAAAAAGTCTATAACTTTGCTATTTTTTGTTTTGGATATCTGAATTCAAATTTTCTGTGGATGGCTGAATTTGATCACGATTTTCGATTATACCATTTCTTTGATGACCGTATTCAAATTTTATTCTTAATTCTCCAACATGACTCTTTGGGAGTACATCAGGAATCCATTCAATGATAAATGGAGTGGGTTCTTTCTGATTAAGATTCCAGTTACCTAACAGAAATAAATAATTGTCAACTATCAAAACAAAAATAACATAATAAAATAAACACAGCCATATAATTATATTCTAGCTAATGGTATTCCATTTCAAATACACATCAATTACATTATCTACCATCATACCATTCACCCCTAGAAAATTCATTTATACCCACTCACTCACACTTTGTGAATTTATGAGTCAAACTATTTTATTCTATGAGTCAAGAAATTTATAAGTACAGTAGACTCCCTCAAATCCACACAGCTTGGGAAAAGAAATTGTGTGGATTTCTGGTCATTGCTTTGTTTACACTTTTTTAAACAGTAATTTGAATGTAATTAAAAATGCAATCAAAACTATAATGAATGCTTACAATATAATAAAATATTAAAAGATGTAACAAACTACAATAATAAAAATTTAGGTAATTTTTAAAAGGATTAAAAGCAAAGTTCAAGTTAATAATCAATAATGTATAATTAAATATTAATTATAAACATAAAATGTATTTTTCCTAAATTATTCAATAAAACTTGTTTTATAAAGGTACATTGCTAATTCACACCAAAATCACAAAATAATGAAGTTTTATATGAGATTTAGCCAGACTTAATAACAAAAAAAAAAAAAAAAAAAAAAAAAACATTAATACATTATATCTGATAAGAGGATTGCGATTACCAATGATATCAGCAATATCTTGATTTTTTTCAGAAAAAAAATTATTCTTCCTTCATGAAAAAACATGAATTCAGTAATATCAAGAAAAATTATGAATTAAAACATACATGGACTTGATATAAAAATAAAAAATCAAATTTTGGCCCTATATCTGAACTGAATGTTTCATTGTTACCATCCATAAATTATGTGTGGATTTTAGGGTTGCAGATTTGAGAGAGTCTATTGTAGAATGAAAAGAAAATATACATAAAAGGATAAAAAATAAAATAAACCTCTTTTTGAAAAACAGTCTTTTTAAAATTCAAAATTAAAATTTTAATTCTTAATTTAAAATTAAGAAACTCAATTTATTTTCCATAGACTCATAAAATAAATAATTAAAAATACGTTCCTCATCATAATAATGTTTGACACTATTTGGTATTTATGAAATAGATTCTGGACATAATATACTTATCATAAAACATATAATATATACAGTAAAACCTCCATAACGGACACTCCCGAATAGCGGACACCTCTATTTAACGGACAGATTTCCAATCCCCACTCCCAAAACCTGAATTTCTGTATGTTTAACCTCTGAATAATGGACATTCCGAATAGCGGACACTATTTTTGGCGATGAAGAATGAAAAAAAATATTTTTTAACGTGGAAAAAATATGGAAAAAAAAGTAAAAAGGCTTCAAAATTTATCAGGACACTGTATCATAAATTTTGTGACTATAGATAAATGTAGATCATGAGCTGGGGAAAAATCTCCCCCCCCCCCCCATGTTCAGCGTTGAATTCAGGAAGTTGCCCGGGAGAGATAGCTCCCAGAGCATTGAAATGCCCCCCCCCCCCCCACCGGAAAAGTTTGAGATTTTATTCTTTTAAACCCTTGGGAGCGAGTGACACGTATACGTGCCGCAAAAAAAGACTTAAGAATTCCTGTTTATCCCCGCCAGTAAAATTTTCCTTATTAGGTAGCTTTCATTACAAAAAGTAAAAAGCTACCTATTGCAGCCGTCCGGAGGAAAGCACTTACGGAAAATTTTGGTATATGTTCACCGATCATGACCCACAGACCCCAAAACCACCCTCCGTTCAAATGTTGACATATATATATATATATATATATATATATATATAACCATATATATATATATATATCTGATTTTTGTCATGCGATAACTAACGTATTTATGAACCGATTTGAATGAAACTTGGTATCTACATAGTACATACAAATGTCTCGACCGAGTTCGTTGACCAGTTAAGCATCATCCGCCATTTTGTTTCAAAATGGCGGCCATTTAAAATTTTTTTAAAAATTTAAAATTTAAAATTTAATGCGAAAAAATTAAAAGTTGAAAAATGTTTTTCTTTTACGTGTTAGAACTTAAAACAAAGATTCCAGAACACTTTTTATTTTGTCTATATCTTAAAAAATGATTGAGTTATAGCACTTTGAATTTTTCTTATGGCTGACATTTTGAAACGGTCTGATTTTTGTCACGTGATAACATGCGTATTTATCGACGGACTTGAATGAAACTTGGTATGTACATAGTACATACAAATGTCTCGACCGAGTTCATTGGCCAGCATCATCCGCCATTTTGTTTCAAAATGCCGGCCATTTTAAATTTTTAAAAAAATTTAAAATTTAAAATTTAATGCGAAAAAATTAAAAGTTGAAAAATATTTTTCTTTTATGTGTTAGAACTTAAAACAAAGATTCCAGAATACTTTTTATTTTGTCTATATCTTAAAAAATGATTGAGTTATAGCACTTTGAATTTTTCTTATGGCTGACATTTTGAAACGATCTGATTTTTGTCACGTGATAACACGCGTATTTATGAACGGACTTGAATGAAACTTGGTATGTACATAGTACATACAAATGTCTCGACCGAGTTCATTGGCCAGCATCATCCGCCATTTTGTTTCAAAATGCCGGCCATTTTAAATTTTTAAAAAAATTTAAAATTTAAAATTAAATGCGAAAAAATTAAAAGTTGAAAAATATTTTTCTTTTACGTGTTAGAACCTAAAACAACAATTCCAGAACACTTTTTATTTTGTCTGTATCTTAAAAAATGATTGAGTTATAGCAGTTTGAATTTTTATTATGGCTGACATTTTGAAACGATCTGATTTTTGTCACGTGATAACACGCGTATTTATGAATCGATTTGGATGTAACTTGGTGTGTACATAGTATATACTGAGGCCTTAATCGAGTTCGATACTCAGTTCTATCTGCCATTTTATTTCAAAATGGCGGATAGAACTGAGCATTTTGGCATTTTATTTCAAAATGGCAGCCATTTCAAATTTTTTATAAATTTTAAAATTTAAAATTAGGTAGAAGAAAGTGAGAAATTGAAAAAGATTTTTCTATTATGAATTTGACCTTGATATAAAGATTCCAGAGCATTTTTTCTTTTGTCTGTATGTTAAAAAATGGCTGAGTTATCGCATATATATATTAATCGATTTCAATATGAGTGTGCACGTGCACCTGAATTAAGATTTCGACCCAGTTCATAATCATGTTCTACTAATTTGAGCTTAGTATTTTTGAATAATATAAATTAATTTAAAATAAATAAATAAATATATAAGTATATGAAAGCTACCTCTTCCTCCCGGCACTGCCGGAAGGACTATTTAATTTTAATTTTCTCTCGGAACATTTTCTCGATTTAATAAGGTACAAATTTCTGCATTTAAAAACCGGTGACAAAACATTAATAATTTCGTAAAAGGCTCCCGTCGCGAAGGGGTTAGTGGTCCAAAAGCGCTATCCCCCCCCCCCCTTTCCGCTTGGAACTCTATAATGTCCAAATGACGTCACATTTAAAAACAAATTACATGTAATATCAAGCAAAAGTAAACTTTTGAAGCAGATTTTTTTTCATAAGAATGTAATAAACAGTGGTTAAAGGTTGCACAAATTTATTTCAGTTTTATTGCTTAAAAACATTTTTAATTACTAATTAATCATATAATAGAGGTTTTAGGCCATATAAAAGTCAATTAATAAAACATTAAGCATGTCTTGGTGATTTTTTAATCTTTCAGGTTTTCCCAATAGCGGACACCTCCGAATAGCGGACAATTTCTGCGTTCCCTAGGTGTCCGTTATTTAGAGGTTTTACTGTATTAAACAAGCAAGTGTTTTCCTGATTATGAATGATATCATAAACTTTTGGTCTGATTTTCATGAAACTTGCCTCCTATACTAAATCGAGCATGAAAATAAGATCTGGCTAGGTCCTGAACTCAAGAAAATTAATTTTTACAGGGTAAAACAAGATATCAAAGCTGAAAGGTGTGCTTGCTTTGTATCAAACATTTTTCACACAATTTTTGTCAACATGTTTTCTATACTAATTCAAGCACGAGGAATTTGTCTAGCTTGGTTTCAGATTCGTGAAAGATCATTTTGGCTGAATAAGTCAAGCTCTACTCTGAAAATGATGATATATTTCGAAAACGGCTGTAACAATTTTCATAAAACTTAACTTCTATACTCATTCGAGCACAAGAAATTGATCTGTCGAAGTCGCTAATTCCGGAAAATTCATTTTGTATGGTTAAAATGGCACTTATTATTAATTTATTATTTGGTCCATTTCAGATTCAACTTCACCAAGCATGATGCCAATAATGTTAATTACATTAACTCCTATTTTTTTGACAAGCATTTAGTTTGCTTTTAATAGTTTATTAACTTATTATTGCTCATCATTTACTTATTTCTTACTAGATGAGTCGCCCGGCGTTGCTCGGGCCCGTAATAATACTCTAAAATACACCTGAAATTCGTACTACAAAACGTTGTAGAAAGACCTTATCTCGAACTTAATCCCCGGCCTACGGTACCGTTTAGCAGAAATGCTGTGCACACATGGTAAAAAAAGAGAGGGGGGGGGGGGAATAAGTTTCACATTCTACCACCAGATGGCGAACTCTTTTCTTAACAAAACCGTTTCTGGACTTAAAAAAGATATTTCATGAGATTATTATTCGAAAATGCGGGTGAGTACACTTTTAAAATTCTATATTAAATATGCATTTTTATCCGAGGGCTCTGAAATATCTGCATCTAAAACGGTACGGTCTCAAATATTTGATCAATACCTCTCTAAAATAATTATTGCCCCCCTACCCTACTCTTTAAAATTTATATTAAGTGTTATAAACAATCTGAAAATTTATATTAAATAAGTAATATTTATTCCAGGGCTTAGTGAAAATCCCTCATTTGAAATAGTAGAAAACGGTACATTTTAAATATTTAATCGCTCCCCCTAAAAAATCCACCGCCCCGTATTTCATGCTCACTGACCTTTAAAATATTTACTTGCGTTATAATGTATCTGAAAGCTCAAAAGGATCGTTTTGTGAGTTTTTTTTTCTTAATTTTAGTTAATTCGCGTTTCAGCGTTTCATTTTCTTTTTTTAAATCAACTTTTTATTTAAAAGAAAACTTGGATTTTTATAAATTTACATATTATTAAACAACGTTTAAGTATATTGCTCAATGCATAACTTAAAAACCTCTAAATAGTGTATTTTTAAAAAAATAACAGTGTACCAAAAACATTTGTGGTTTCCATATACTTGCTTTTTAAATAGAGCAAGTCATCCAAGTAACAAATTAATAATTAATATATAAGGTTGTAATTGAGCGACTGCGAAGAAATTTATATATTTAAAATCAGTGAAAAATTCTTCATTTGAATTGACGAAAATTAAATTCATAAATTAAACATTCGAAAATATTTACAGGTTGTCTAAAAAAAGCCACTACTATCTGACGCTCAGCTGTCTGAATTACAAAACACCTGCTCTCATTCAGAAAGATTTCTGGAAATTCTGTTTCTTTGAAAGGAAATAAAATGAGATTTTATAAATGGATTTTTATGGATTTTTCAACTATTTACAGGAGTATGAAAATTATTTTTAGAATTTCTGAAAGAGGAATTTTTTCTGCATGTAGCTATCTAATTTTTGAGTTTTTAGGTCCAGAAGTATTTAAAATACAGCCCTTTATTAAAACGCCTAGTACATTCATCGCCATGGCAACCCTGTATTTACAGTAACCTTTTCCCTTTTCTTTGAATTTTTGAAGAAATATTCTGTGGTTTAAGAAAAATATATGCTCTTATTGAATTATGAATACTTTTCCTTTCTTCTAATTTAGGGATTTTAATTAATTTCTCAACTAATTATTAGAATTTTAAAATTCTGAGGGTCAGGTGCATTAGGAAAGGCCTTGGACAATCTAAAAAAAATTTGAACTTCCTACGTGCTATAGTTTTCTCTAACTATCGCAGACACACACGCACACACACAGAGCGATTTGTTATTTTATTAATATAGATAATTTATAGTTTATTTTTACTGGAATTTATACTTTTATTATTTATTTATTAGAATATATTTGTTATAGATTATCTACCTTTTTTATTTCAATTTTATATTATTTATCATTTTTAACAACGATGTATTTAACAACATTAAATTACTACAATGAACATGATTGACATTGAAAAACAAGATTGGCAATTGTCAACATTTTTGGCAATCTATCACATGGGGCCCAGATAATACATCAGCAATTTTAAAACAAATTAATGTCCAAAAATGATGTTAGAAACTGAAAATATTTCCAAGGATTTTTATGAAGTAAGCCTTATTCCAATACAAGGAAAACATTCCATCTCAAGCTAGACTTCAGGTTTTTTTTTTTATAGATTTAAGCATTTTTTATGTTTAATCTTAAATAATATAATACCATACAATACTTACCGGCAATACTATAGCTCATTGATCATTAATGCGATAAATTATAATCTTCTAGAAGTGCCAACAGTTTGCCTTCTAATAAATCGGGACACAGATGATATGTGCCAGGTTGCTAATTTGAGCCAAAATTGCATTATTTTGCTTGGCATGAGTTTAATAAATTGTTTATTTGCTTATATTTTCATTTTTAAAATTATATAAATTATTTGGTTCTAATAAAACTATTGTTTATTTACTATTATTTCCTTTTTAAAATATCAAAAAATAATACTAAGATACATAAACTGGTATTCAAAAACGAGGTTTTCGACAAACTGGCGTCATAAAACAAATAGTGCCAAACCCGGTGCATATATGATATCTGTGTATAAATTGGACACTAGATAAAAGCCTATCTAAGTCTCAGATACGATAATATTTTTTTTAACTGTCTACATAAAATTGAGCATATTGTAATAATCATCGTTAGAATTTGATATCATGGTGGTACTCCTTGCCACAAAATTAATAATGATTATAAATGGATGAATGTTTTTTGTCAAAGTTAATCATATCTTTGCCAAAATAACTCATGTTTGCCACCAACTATTTAATTGGATAACATATGTTGAAGAATGATAATTTTATTTTTTTATAAAACAAAGAGAATAGTAAGTTGTGCTTGACACGTAACTGTATTTATATAAAAAGCATTTATTTTTATTTATGACAATCTACATTTTTTGCTTTATGTGAAGATTTTTTTAATAATATGTTTTTTACGTACTCGAACTAAAGTTTTGGAATAGCAACTTTTAATTTTGCCATAAATGACCAAACGGCATTATGTATAAAAGTAAACAAGTATTTTTGTATTTAAAAGTGAAACATGTATCCTTTTGCACTCATGTGACGTATCATTTTCACTGACTTTTCATGTTTGATTGTGCTCTGATTATGAGCTGTAGACAATCCTCCATAACTGACTGATGTTTTGCGTATAGTACCTTACACTTTTCTATGTTTGTACAAAAAAAAAAAAAAAAAAAAGTTGAATACAAGTGGGAAGCAAGATTTCTGCGTTTTTAAAATTTACTTTTGCTATCGATGAAAATACATATATACAAGGTGTTTCAAAAATATTGTGACAAAATTTTAGGGGTGGTAGGGTACATGATAACGATTGAGAAATGCATAACAACTCACGATTGGAAATGCCACCTTGTGTGCTGGATACAAAAAATACAAAACATATTTCAGTTTTATGCCTTAAAATACATGCTTTTATTTTGCATAAAATGACATCATTTGCATCCATCAAAGCATTCCACATTCACGATCCATTGCTAGAGAACATATATACACTATATTGCCATTGATTATGGGACACTTGCGATTTTAGACATTTTACTAAATATCTAGAAAAATACATTAGGAATCATCTCGAAACTCTTAGTGTATAAATATAATAGTATACGTCATACATCTCCGTGAAGATTTTTTACCGAAGCTCCATAGGGGACCGTCAACAAATTAAAAAAGAATGAATATCTTTTGAATAACCCTGTCAAAACTAATGTAGCAAAAGCGCTCAAACTCTAGATTATGATTGAATGCCTTATTGTAATACACTGTGTTCATTTTTATGAAAATAGCATGCATACTCGCAGAGTAATTAAGGTTTTCATAAAAATTGCCCCAAATTTTTTTAACTTTTTCCCTTATAATTTTCAGAGTTCTTAATATAAAATAATATTTTTTTCAGAAAATATGACAAACAACATTGCACACAGTACCCTGTAATCAGAATTAAAAAATAATGAAAATTGTATACAAAATGAGTTGGTTTACTAAATAATTTTTTACTGCGCATGCGTCAACGATATCAAAATTTCATTTGCATATTATGTTAGCTAAATGTATAGAGCAACTACTGTGAAAGTCACAAAATCATAACTTGAAAATTCTGAAAATAATCGTCAATTGAATAAGTTGAAAATCCGTTATTCTCAAAATGAAGCAAAAACAAGAGGGGTTGTATCCATATATTCATTGATTAGTGTCAATATAGATTACACAATACGGGATGTTACGACTACTTTTGGATAAAATCCCTCATTTTTTTGCTTCATTTTACAAACAACAGATTTTGTCCTTTTTCTATAGATGATTACTTTCAGAATTTTCAAGCTATAATTTTGAGACTTTTACAAAAGCTGCTCTATACATTTAGCTAACATAATATGCAAATGAAATTTTGATATCTTTGACGCATGCGCAGTAAAAAATTATTTAGTAAACCTACTCATTTTTCATACAATTTTTATTATTTTTTAATTCTGATTACAGGGTACTATGTGCAATGTTGTTTGTCATATTTTCTGAAAAAAATATTATTTTATATTAAGAACTCTGAAAATTATAAGGGAAAAACTTGGAAAAATTTGGGATCATTTTTATAAAAACCTTAATTACTCTGCGAGTATGCATGCTATTTGCATAAAAATGAACACAGTGTATTACAATAAGGCATTCAATCATAATCTAGAGTTTGAGCCCTTTTGCTACATTAGTTTTGACAGGGTTATTCAAAAGATATTCATTCTTTTTTAATTTGTTGACGGTCGCCTATGGAGTTTCGGTAAAAAATCTTCACGAAGATGTATGACGTATACTATTATATTTATACATTAAGAGTTTCGAGATGATTCCTAATGTATTTTTCTAGATATTTAGTAAAATGTCTAAAATCGCAAGTGTCCCATAATCAATGGCAATATAGTGTAGTAGTGTTCCCATTATGCGTTTTTCGAAGGGCGCCGCACCCTGCCCGCCCTTATTTAATTATTGATGCGCCCTGCTGCCCTTTTGTATATAACACGCGCCCTGCCCATTTCTCAAAACATGTACTTTGCGCCCCGTAATTTCTTGAAAAAATGTCTTATTTTCCTTCCCTATATAGAAAAAAAACCATGTACATGCTTGAAAAACAAGTCATTCAAATGCTGTTATTACTTGTTCACGACAGGTGACTATAATCGGACCCTCCCCACTCTACACATAGCCGAAACAGGTGCCCCAATTCATTGTTTATTCGAGATTTCAACATTCCTCACTGCATTCTGTTCAATATTTCCAGATTGCAACACGCCATTATTACTTGTTCATGATAGCTGACGATAATCGGACAATTGGACCCTCCCCACGCAAAGCTAGAAAAGGTGCAGGAACTCTAGTTCTTTGTGTCTTTCAAGATATCAACATTTCCCACTACAATCTGTTCTGTATTTCCAGATTCCAAAGCATCATTAGCACTTGCAGTTTTAAAATTGCCCCCCCCCCCCCCCTGTGCTTGTTACATACATTTCATTTAGATATGCCTTCATCGAACCATAAGAGAAAATTATCGAAAGACGCAAGAAAAAAGGAGAGATAATCATGCAAAAGATTAGCGGATACGTTTAAAATAAGTATTTTTTTTTTCAGTTTTATTTTATTTAAAGTTTATGTTGAAAATATGCATAACTAGCTTAACTTTTATTGCATTATATATACAAATTATGATTGTGATGGAACAAAAATAAATCCTTTCAACATGGTGAGGTACATTATCAGATGCAAGCAGGTAACGGCCTGTTCTGTTATTTGAACAAATAAACTGCAGTTATCATCTTTTTATCCAAGTAAACTTAACAGTGGGGGGGGGGGGGGTTAGAGGGTTCTAATTATCTGAAAACTTATTATATTTTAATAGAAATTTTGTAAGCGACCTAATTTATTGTTATTTGAACTCGCTGAAAGTTTGAACGCAATCGGATAATTATCAAAAGATATGCATGTTAATAGTATGGAAAAGAAACGCTAGCTTTCTGTTTTTTATTATTATTACTTACCCATCATATTTTGTTTAAGATAAATCTTGCAATCGTTTTAAAAATCGAATTTTTTTTTTTTTTTTTTTTTTTTTTTTTTTTTTGAAAGATTTACACGTTTTAGACGCTGGGGATTCCTGGATAACCTTTCTTTTTCGAAATTATCTATCAAAATTAGTTTGTAAAGGAGGAAAAAAAAAAGAAAAACCCTTTCTAGTTCTCAAATCATCTGAAAACCGCTTGACCTATATTTCCCCCCTCTCCTCTGCTAAGTGCACAGATAAACAACATAAATACATGACTCATGTAAACTAAACAAAAAGATTCACATGCGAGCTCATAGCTCTTAGCATAGGCTGTCTTTTATTATTTTTTTTTTTTTCTTTTATTGCTCTAGGTTGTTGCAATCTGAAATGAATGAAATAAAATAATTAAAGTTAGAAAACTTTTCTTTCAAAATATGTCTGTTAGAGGTCTGCACGGGCCAAAATTTTCAGGCCTGAGCCCGGCCCGATCCACAGAAAAAAAAACTGACCCAGCCCGAACGAAAAAAATATTGGCCCGGCCCGTAAAGAAAATTTAGTGGGCCGACCCAGTCTGGTGTAATAGCTAAAAACAAGGCCCAAGCTCAGCCCGGTCCTGAAAAAAAAATTTAAATTTCGTCCCAAACCCAGCCCGGCTCGAGTAAATTTCTGCAGAGCATTAATCTTTACTCTTACGGAAGAATTCGGACCAAAAAAGATTATCTTAGTCTTTTTTTTTCAAAAGTTTATTATCTCCATTTAAGCGGAAGTATCGTAGGCTGCGATAATTATGCTTTTAATGAAACTTTATTTGTGGTACGTAAATGTCTCAGTTATCATTAGTATTAATCCAGATTCCATGTAATGGAGACAAAAATCTAAAAAATGGTACATGATACTAAAAGGTATATCTTCTAAAACGGAATCGCATTGGAAAGACGAAAATACTTTCTCTTTTTAGCAGGTGTAAATGTTTAATATATTTTTTTTCTCAGTTATTATTGTATTCATTTTGCATGGATGAATAGTTTAAAAGAAATTTCCAGTTTTCAGTTTAAAAGAAAATTCCGTCATAGACAGTTTTTTTTCATGTGTTTAACTCTATAAGCCTAAAAATCTTTAAAAAGAATAAATTTTAATGTTTTATAGTAGAATAATGACAACTTAAAAGTATATACCTTTTTTGCAAAAATTTTTGGACCAAACCAAGTTTTACTGATTTTTGAACAAACTTGGCCACGCCGAGAAAAGGATTTTCGTACGGGATGATTCAACCGGAACTGATTTTTTTTTGTCCGTGAAGAGTAGGAAGAATGAAATCAGCCCCGGCTTCGTACGGAAAAAATAAGTTAGGCCCAGCCCGAATGCCGTTAATGGAAATCGGCCGGCGGACCGGGCTTTGGGCACGGCCCAGCCCATGCAGAACTCTTGCGTCTGTAATGCGAGATTCTTTTAAAATGTATTTAAAATGATTTATTGATTGAAAATGATTGACTTAAAATGTAAGGAGGGGTGGGAGGGGATATGGATGAAATTACACTAAAGACGTTTTGCAGCAGCGAAAATTCGATTTTAGGGAAGTAAAATCCAATTTTGTGAAAGCAAAATTCAGATTTTATAGTCGTAAAATTCTTTTTTGTTGCAACATAAATCTGACTTTGCAGTAGTAAATATGAATTTGTAGCAACAAAATCACTATCTTCCGATGAAATTTGCGTCTTTTCCCGATCTTCTGACAAAATTTGCGCTTTATGACGGCCTTTTAAAAAATTTATGGATTTCTTTTGAGATTTTTTTTGTTTGTTTTTTGCTATCTTTTGACGAATTCGCGCGGTTTTTTTTTCTTATTTTTGCGATCTTTCTGGCGGAATTTTCTGTTTTTCAGTTTGCGAAAAAAGTTGCTTTTTTTCACGATTTCTTGACAAAATTCGCGTCTTTTCGCGATCTTCACCCGAACATTGTTTTTTGCAATTTTTTTTTGTCAAATATGACATGTTTTTCGCCATTTTTGGTCGAAATTCACATGTTTTTCGCGATCTTTTGACAATACCCGCGTGTTTTTAGCTATCTTTTGACGAAATCATCTGCATATTTTTCGCGGTTTTTTCATTTTTGGAAGAAATTAGCGATGCGTAAAAGGTTAAAAATGGAATTTTTCTTTGTTTCTCGAATTGACAAAATCGTACAAAATTTTTATTTTGGTACTAAGTACATTTTGCCGCAGGTTTGGGGGCAAATTTACGAAAAAACGCTCTTTCAGTGCAGATATGCGTAGCACTTGAGACCTGGGAGCAGAGATGTTCTCTTGTTTACACAACTGTTCTTTTTTCAGAAAAAAAAGTGCCCTTTTTTATAAAAAGTGCCCCTTTTCTTGACAAAAAAGGGCCCTTTTCACTAAATGCGCCCTGAACCTTTTCAAAAGAAATGTGAACACTAATATATAGGGAATTAGTATATGGTACCACCATCGCAAAATAATACACAAATCCATGAAAATACGACATTGTTAAAGACATTGGATAAAAAATCTGGTACATAATGATTCACTTGCTTTCATTTGTTTTTAACATTAACCATTTAACTGGCATCAGGTTTAACAAAACATTGATTTTACCCTCGACTTTTCTCTGGGAAAACGTTTATATAGAACACTAAAAATTAAATATACTTTATAATGGATCCATTTTTTATCAAAAATAATTCATATATATATTTTTTCAAAATTCGAAAAATGTTATTACATTACAGATTAACAAAATTGCATTCTTTCAGCTTTTTGATCAGAGTTAAGTAAATGTGGAGAAAATAAGTTACACAAATATTTTTAAAAATACATTTTTGTAAAGAGAAAGTGTTATACCATTTGTAAAATAAGTTTGAAATAAACTAAAAATAATTTTATTGATAAATAAAAACAAAATAAAACTGCTTTTTGTAGATAACGATATTTTTGGCATAACATGTATTTTACATAAATTTGTTACATTTGTTATGAGCAAATGAAAGAAAAAAAACAAAAAAAAAACATAGTAATTTAATTTTTTTTGCTTTTTTACAAAAATGGAGTATTTCACTCACCACCATTATGGAAATGGCATTAAAAATTACAAATAAATTAATACCTCAACAATAAATTGAGATTCAGTTTTCAAACAAATTGCATTTAAAAGTACTTTTTTCCCCCTTTATGACGGTGGATAATTTCAAAATGTGCGATGTTTAGAAGTTAAAAATGTTGCAGCAGATTATCAGCATTTATCCATACAGTAATATACCTGCTTTGTTTTACGGGTGGCTTATGATTAACTGCAATTTACTTTTTTTAGTGACAACAGTTGTCTGGAAAAATATAGAATCGGAGGTTGAACATTAAAAATTGTTTTTCTAAAAACACTCCTTTATAAGTATTATTTAATAATCATCTTAAAAATATCATTGATTTTTTTTTACTTCTATTGATTTTTTTTCTCCAAAAAAAATCCCGGAGTATCCAATAAACCAGATTATGAAAAACTATTTCTTTTTTTAACTCTTGAGAGAAAACTCTAGAAAATTAATTTATTTAAAAACTATATAATTTTTGTTCTGTTACTCTCCCCCCTCCCCCTTTTTTTAGAGAGGGACAGGAAATAAAAAAGGAAATTTTTTTTGCTATCCTTTTAGAATTTCTATATTAATTTCTCAATGCATGAATACAGTCGAAAATTATTGATAAAAGCAATATTTTAATGTTACAGTTTTCATTTTTATTTATAATATTTTAGTTTCCACTTTTAAGTCTTTAAAATGCTTCATTTTTTGCAGTTTCATAGCGTTTTGGCATATTTTGTCGAGAATTTATTGACGCTTATTAAAGCCACTGTTTTCTCAATTGCCATCCTTATAGTACAAATTACAAAGAATTTTTAGTGATTTATGACTTGTGATGAACTAATTTAAATATGCTTGAAAAGTAATGTATTAATTAAATTCTCAATTAATTCTAAAATTTTTTACTGTCATCAGAAACATACTTTTGTACATTAATTTTACATTTCTGGTATATCATGATGTAGGTTAAAAATCGATTACAATCAATACATCTTTACATACAAAAGCCATAATGTGTTAAATAAAAGAGTTTAATAAACTATCGAATACTGGTACTTAAATTATCTTATAAGCCAAGAAGCAGTCAAAATTGAGAATTGCATCATTACATTTTGTAACACAAACTTTTTTTTTTTTTTATGTTATGCTAGATTATTTAAGAATCAAATTATCAACAATAAATGATTATGATAAATCTAGAATTGCATTTAGATCATAAAATTCAATCAAATTTCTTCAGCATGACAGGTTTAACTTTTGTCTGATTGATAATTAATACAGTGCGTGTCAAAAGTTTAAGCACAACAGAAAATTTCAAAATAAAATTTTATTAATGAGTGAAAATTACTTTCCTTTTCACATAACCTAAAAATTGTAGTTTTAAAAAGATAATTAACATATTTATCTTAAATAATAAAATTTATCAAAATAACAAAAATGAGTGTGTCAAAAGTTTAAGCACAGTAGTTTTTTAGTCTTTAGCAGAACAAGAATAAAAAAAAACTAATACTTGATTATTGCTCCTTTATGCTGAATTACTTTAATTATGCAGTCTTCCATCGATAAAATGAGGTTGTGTATTGTTTCTGGTTCAATTTTATACCAAGCGTTCTCTGTGGCATCTTTCAAATCTTTAACTGAAGAATACTGTTTTCCATTTGGATAAACTGCATGAGTGATAATACCTCACATATTTTCTATAGAGTTTAAATCAGGACTAACTGCCGGCCATTTCAAAACAGACACTTTTTTTGACTTAAGCCACGATGAAGTTGAGTTTAATTTATGGATCAAAGCATTATCATGTTGAAATAACCATTTTTCTCCCTCCAAAACCCCAACAACAGGAAGCAAATGATTGGCAAGTGTCTCTTGATAGTTTTCAGAGTTTTCACACCCACTGAAGAATGCTAGAGATGTCTGACCATTGAAAGAAATAGCCCCCATACCATAACAGAATCATCATAATGTTGCCGGCTAAATATACTTCAAGGTTCTTTGCGGAGATTATGCCAATAATACTTAAACCCATCAGGATCATCGAGGTTCCATTTTCTTCATCACTGTGAATATCACATTCAGCCACTTTTCGCCAAATGACATAGGCTCTTTGGCCCATTGCAATCCAGCTTCTTTATGGTGTCGTTTGAGACACAGTAATCGAGCCATTTTACAGTTTTGATGTATTTGAATTCCAAAATTCTTCTACGAACAGTTTTTTTTATATTTGTCCTCTAACTGCATGTTTTATTTGCGAAAGGGAGTAATTACCAGTTGAAGCCAAACTTTTGATGCGACTATCTTCGCGCAAACTAGTCACTCACGGCCATCCTGAACGAAATTTTTTTTTAAAATCATTACCACGAGCCAAAATTTGTTGAATACCTCATTTTGATTTTTTTAATGCACTTGCAATTTCAGAAACAGACTTACATATTGCTCTCACACTCCAGATTTTTATCAACTTCTCCTCTGAAAATTCTTTCGACTTAGGCATTTTGTACTAACTTAAAAACAACAAATGACAGCTTCTTATACATCCAGAAATTGTTGCAACCACTTACATCAGTTTGTAAAATTTGCATAAAATCGATTTTGTGCTTAAACTTTTGACATGATTATTTCTGTTCTATTCTTAAACTCCATGGTTTGAAATAAAATTTAAAACTTAATTTCAATGAATATGGTGTTAAAATAGATATTATTAACATATACAAGACAGATATTGAAATAAAGTGAATATTTAAAGTTTTATCTTAAAATTGCTATAGTGCTTAAACTTTTGACACACACTGTACTATTATTAGTTCATAAATAATATTTAACATTAAAGCTGGGATTAGCACTTTGTAGTGCAATCTAGGACCTGACTTATGCAAGGGCATGGGGGGGGGGGGGCACTGCCCAGGCCAAAAGATCCTCCTAGAGAATAAACAGGATTTTCATCAAATGGTGCCAAATGATTAAAATTAGCCGATTAAAAGTGACCAAAATTCATATATTTTCAAACATTTAGCGAGGGAACTGCAATTCTACTTTCCATACCAGCTTCCAGTATTTCCCTCTACCCATGCAAAAAACAAACTATATCATTAGAAAACTAATGATTAAAATTTAATTATGACAACATAGTATTCTACTGTTTTCAGAAGCTATTCTTTATAGATGTTTTCCTTGTAATGAGGCAAGTTAAAATCATTAATTCTGACCAATTTGGGGCATTATCTGTTAGACATCTTATAACGTATATAGATAAGCAAAGTAAAAGTTCATAAAGAAATACTCATATCAACCAAATCTATCATTTTTAGTTGGATTTTTAGTTATATAGCATACATAACACCTATAGTCGCCGTTCAGTCTGTCTGCATATAACAACACAAAAACTACACAACCGAATCGTTTGAAATTTAAAATATATCATTCTTGAATAATTTTGTCAAGCCATTTTGACGGCCATTTAAAATAGACCGAGCAGAGTGTTTGCAGTGGTTTTGTGGAAGGCTTAAATTACTACAACAATTCTCATGACAAAATCTTTTATTAATGACTAGGATGACGACATTTTTACAGATGCAAACAAATTACGACATTACTTTGTTGTAAACTTAAAAGAACTAAAATGATGAATAAAAAGTTACATGATGATATGCTTAACGCTAGAACGTCCGTTGGTGTCATTTCGACACCAAACCAAATTTAGCCTTATCTCTCTATCCCATTTTTTTATCTATATTCTAGAAATTTATTGACTTTTAATCAATTTACGTAATAAACAGACTGTTGAAATTTTTATTATGTGATTCTATTTTTTAAAAAGTTATAACTAAATTCACCTAGAACGTCCGCAGGTGTCATTTCGACACCAAGCAAAATATGAAAAGAAATACTTTACTTTTGTCATTTTTTTTCCAGTTCGTGTGACTTTGATTTCTATCTCTTTCAGTTACGGAAGGTCTATTATGCTTCCACCCCTCAAAAGGGAGGGGGGGAAATATAGTCCTAATCAGGCGACCAAGTGTCTCCTGTTCCTTTCTTTGTATTTTTATCATGTTTGAAAGCACTTGAAAAAGTTTTATTATTGGGAGGTTTTTATTCTTTTACATGCTATTTTTTTCAGAATTATGTATCGCAGAAAAGATCTTAGTCCTAAAGAGATTGCCAATCTTTTGAGAGAATAATTCGAAAATGAATCGAATGGTGGTTATCTTTCTTGTTCTGAATTACACTCTGATAATGAAATTCTATTGCAGAAAAATGAATCAGAAGAATCTAATGAATGCGATATGGATGATAACAGTATCCAGATAAATTTAGACGCTTATATAGCTCGAGATGGAACCGAATGAAACCAATTCAAAGCTACTTCTCATTCGGGTGGATTTTCTGAAAGAAATATACTACGTGAAAAAAGCGGCTCTACAAATTTTGCAAAGCGAAATCTTGATGAATCGCTTATAAGCTTTTGGCTTTTTTTTGTGGATACCGTAATTTATGGAAGAAATGCCGCACCCTCAAATATTGACATCATTTTGAAAAAAATCGGCGTAATCGCCGCAGTCAAAAGGAATTATTTTGCCTTATTAAGGAGGCGATAACATACCTAAAATATCGCATAAATACGGCAAAAAACTGAATTATTAGACTAATTAAATTATTACAATAACCAATTGTCAAAAAAAAAAAAATGTAGGAATAAAATATTTATATTACAGAACCAATTTTCCGGAACTTCCGGATCCGGAATTTTTTCCTGAAATTTTTTTGATATGTTGATTTTTTTTACTTTAAATACGTACTGTAAAATCTTGAAAACACTGCTCCCATTTTGAACAAATTTCATTTTTCGAAATGTATATCAGTTTGTAAGCCCGCCATAAAAAATATTTGCTCTTTTAACACTAATAAAAAAGAAAAAAAATCCAAGCACAATTCCTTTCTGCGTATCTAAACGTATCTATGGAGAGCAGATGATCGTAAGGCCCAAACACATTTGACCACTTCTTGGAGTTCGGTGTCAGTTCGTTTGTTGTGGCGATGCGGTGTTTTTTATCTTAATGAATTTTGCAGGAAAGGGACGGTTGTCCGGCAAAAGTAAAATCTTTCCGTCGAGTGGATTGTTTATCTCCCGATTCTTTTGCTCGCTCCTTTCCGTTTTATTATGAAGAAACTGCAAATGGATCCTGTACAAGACTTCACCACTTTTTTCCAGGAATTCAGTTGAAGGAAAGAGTATTGCAATCTGAACTCAGCTTTATTCCGATGATGTTGACTTTCGAGAAACCTCAGACCACTTGTTTTTCTTTGGAGTTATTTTGTACTGGACCTTTTTGTAGGGTGCTGTAACTTTTGAATAACTTATTATATATTAATAAAAATTTATTACACAGCCTAATTTACTATTATTGCAACGTGCTGAAAATTTGAACGAAATCGGTAAATTATCAGAGAAGATAGATTTTTTTTCTTTTTTTCAAATAATAAGAAAACACATATTGCTTATTGTTTCTTTCTGTTTTCTTTTTCGTTTGTTTGCAGCTCATTAATTTTTTTTCCACAGTCAAACATCACGGTTTTGATGACACATTCACGGGGTCCTTTTTAAATATAAAAAGAACAGAATTTAAATAATTTCTCGCTTTTTATTTTATTGGAAAATTTTTTAAGCTTTCTTGGAACATTTTTTTCCCCAAAACATTTACGGAATATGCCTTAAAGTGTACCAATAAATATGTGTTATCGGTTGTCATAAGAACGGAATTTACAAAATATCTCACTTATTGTTGGATAAATAATAAAAAAGATTAAAAATATATGCAAACCATCATAAGAATGAGAATCGAAAAAGTTGCACTAATAGGGGATCGAAAATATCGTATGGAAAATATTGTAGTTTTTGTCAGGGGTGTGCGAATAGAAAACTGCGCCCGGGGCAAAGCTTCAATTTGGCGCAACCTCGCACAACTTGTTTCTAGTGACAGAGCCCAGAAATGAAGTTGATAGTATAAATCCTCCCCTAAATTTCCGCGTCCGGGGCGATCACCAGGGGCGTAACTATAAACCTGGGGGCCCCGGGGCAAAACCTCCAGGGGGGCCCCAGGGAGGGCAAATTGAAACTTTGCCCCGGGCATAGTTTCTTTTCTCGCATACCGCTGTTTAAATGTACATAGTATGATAAGCCCAAAAATGACTAAAAAATGTAGAATTGTTCAACTCTACTCGGCAGCTCGCTCGGCAGGCACTTGGCGGTGACGCCATTTTTACGGATCCCACTGAAGTTAGCAAAGGGAAGAAAATACGGACTTCTGATTGGTTGAATACTTTAAAGAGCATTTTATTTAGGTTCATTTTTGAGTATATGTAACTTAATCATGCGTTTATGTTTAAAAACCTTTTGAAAGATAGATTGTGATAATTTTTTTTTTCGATTTTATGTATTTATTAATAGACTAGCTGACCCATCCGGCATTGCTCGGGACCCGTTATGATAACCTTAAGCAAACAATTAACACTTTAGATCTATAATTAGTCAAAATTAAGCAAAGGATATGAATTATTTGTTAAATAATATTTTACAGAAATGCATAAAAAAATGAGTAAATGCTTTAAAAAACGACTTTGGACCTCAATAAAAACATCAGGGTGTAGGTTCTGAAATAAGAGTCCAAAACTCAACTTTAAATTTATGCATTGAGAAGTTTGATAATAAGTGGGTGAAATATGCATGGAGAACAAAAATTTCAAGGTGCCTGAGTCGAGACCATAGGGAGTCTCAGGCTTTTAAATGGAATGTAAGAACATGGAATAACTAACAAGGAAGGTCTCCATTGGGGGCATACTCAGAATTTTTTGAAAAAAATACGAATTAAACTACTCATGTAGGTAATAAAGGATCAGTGAAAATTAGCGGCGGAATTACATTATTAGATATGTAAAAAAATAAAATAGTTTGGAATAATTGGAGTGAAAAGCTGAAAGTGACGTGGGATTTGGCGAGCAGTGCATTTCCTCGCCAAAAGCAGACGATTTTAACGAATCTGAAAATTGATTTTAATTGACTTCACTGTTAAAAATCTGCAGCATTACTGCAACGTCACTCCGCTACTTTTATAGAATATCTCTCTTCTGACCAATGAGAATGCTGCTTAGCACGGTGACCGTTTTCTATAAAAGCGGTGGAGTGATGCTGCAGAAAATGGTACAGATTTTTAGCGGTGTTGTAGCTTGTGCAACACTGTTAAAAATCTGCTGCATTTTGCTCCAACGCACTCCATCACTTGTATATAATATCTCTATTCCAACCAATGAGAAAGCTCCATTTCACGGCCAAGTAACCGTTTTCTACACAAGCAAGGGAGTGCGTTGCAACAAAATGCAACAGATTAGTAACAGTGTATTTTTCAATTTGGAACAATTTTAATCAATTTAAATTGTGTTTTAAATGATAAAGTATATTAATTTCATTTTGTTATAAGTACATATAAACGTATATGACAAAATTACACTTAAAGTAAAGTAAAAATGCAAAACTAAAATTACTTAAACTAAACTTATTTAAATAAATTGAACATAGAAAGTTTTTTCTTTAAAAAGTATTCGAATCGTAAAAACGTATTTTTCAAAATTTCGTTTTTTTGCCAACCGGAGATAAATCGCCAAATAAACGAAATTTTTATTATTTTTTACGGGCGTTATAAGGAGGTTCCGCCGAAATTTTTTTTATAAACATATATAACTATATGAGAAGAACATTCTGTAATTTTTTCAGATTTTTCTGAGTATGCCCGTATGGAGACCTTCCTTGTAAGAGAAAAAATAGTTCCAAAAATGAATATTGGATTAAGAGAGGGCAGTTTAATAGCAATTCATGGTACAAAATCTTCAAGGGACCAGGAACTTATTTCGCATGTAGTTGGGTATAAAATATTTTTTGTAGTTATAAAAGTAATGGGAGGACGCTAAAGCAATGTGAAAAAAAATTGCAAACAATCCGGATCATTTTTAAAAAAATTCCACCAACGGCCCCAAGAACACGATTAATATTCAAAATTGCTGGTAGCTAGACTATGACGGTTTCTTAGTAGCTGATGGATTTAAGAAGTTTTTTTAAAAAAAGGAGTTAATTGAACCATTTTAAAGGGATTTATAATAAGGGCCCCAAAAGGACAACTGACAGTTAAAAAGAGGGCCCTAACAGGAAAACATGTTAAAATATCTTAGTACTTAGCTCTTTAGATCTACAGTAAGTCAAAATTAATCATAGGGTATGAATTATTCATTTTAATAATATTTTATCGAAATGCACAAATTGATTCGGAAAATGTTTTGAAAATATGAGAATCTTGTCCCTGAAAGAAGAGTCCAAGACTCAAATTTAAAAATTTTGCACTGAGAAGGGGAGAAATTTAAAGAGTGAACTATGTTTGCTCACAAAATGTTCAGGGACACTTGACTGAGCCCTGTGATTCCACAGGAGGCCAAAGTGTCTTATATGGAATGTCAAAACATTAAAATATCTAAATGAATAAAGAATCCTAAAAATGAAGATCGGATTAAAAGGAAACAATTTATTAACAATTTATTATTACAAAAACTTCAACGGGCCCCAAGGGGCCAGGAATTAATTTGTATGTAGTTGGGTATAAATATATTTTTTGTAGTTATTAAAATGATGGAACGACGCTATAACTATGTTAAATAAAAGTGAAAGCAATCTGGTTCATGTTTAAAGAAGCTGCACCAAGGGCCTCAAGAAAGCAATTGACAAACAAAATTAATGGTAGCTGAAGTCTGAGAAATTCTTTTGTCGTTCATGTAATAGGTAAAGGACATAAAAAGTTGTTAGAAAAAAAAAGCTAGTGAATTGGACCATTTTTAAGGCAGCTATAATATAAGGCCCTGTAGGGACCAACTGACAGTTAAAACCAGGGCCCAAATATGAAACCATGTTAAAATATTTTAGCACATAGCGCTTTAGATCTTTAATTAGTCAAAATTAAGCATATAGTAGGAACTATTCTTTGGAATGATATAATTTTTTAAATGCACAAATTGATTGGGCAAATGTTTAAAAAGGGGCCCTAGGGTCCGAATAAAAACATCAGGTTTTCTGGATTGGTCCTGAAAGAAGAGTCCCAGGCAACTTTAAAATTTTGCACTAAGAAGATCAGAAATATAGGAACTGAAATATGTTTATTTCACAAAATGTTGAGGGGCCCTGGGCTGGACCCTATGATTCCAGAGGGGAACACAATGTCTTGTATACAATGTCAAAACATTAAAATATCTAAATGAATAAAGAATCCTAAAAATAAAAATCAGATTAAAAGGAAGCAATTTATTGACAATTTATTATTACAAAAATTTCAAGGGGCTTGTACCAGGCCCCAAGGGGCCAGGAAATTACTTCCCATGTAGTTGGGTATAAAAATATTTGTGCAGTTATTAAAATAATGGGAAGACGCTAAAACTATGTTGAATAAAATTGAAAGCAATTTAGATCATTTTTAAAGAAACTGCACGAAGGGCTTCAAGAAAGCAATTAATATTCATAAATAGTGGTAGCTGAAGTCTAAAAAATTTTTTTGTTGTTCATGTCGTAGTTGGAGGACCTAAAAAGTTGTGAATCCGACCATTTTTAAGGGAGCTATGATAGAGGGCCCCATAGGGGCCAAATGACAAATACAATCAGGGCCCTAACATGAAAACATGTTAAAATGTTTTAGTACGTAGCACTTTAGACCTTTAATTAGTCAAAATTAAGCATAGAGTATGAATTATTTGCAATAATAATATTTTTTTAATGCACCAATGGTTTGGGTAAGCGTTAAAAAAAGGGCCCCAGGGCCCGAATAAAAGTATCAGGGTGTTGGTCCTGACATAAGAGTCCAAGATTCAGCTTTAAAAATTTGCACTAAGAAGGTGAGAAATTTAGGGAGTGAAAAATGTTTAGCGCACAAAAAGATCAAGGGGCCCTTGGTCAGCCCTATGATTATCTAGGGGGGCCCCAGTGTCTTATACGGAATGTAAAAATTCGAAAATATCTAAATGGAACAGGTATATCAAAAATGAAGATCGAAATTAATGGAAGCAATTTATTAACAATTTACTATCACAAAGACTAAAAGGGGCCCTAAAAGGGCCCCCAAGAGTCAAGGGTCGTAACTGAAAAGTAAAAAGGCGAAAATATTTAAAAGGAGAATGGTACCTCAAAACGGAAAAGATTAGATAAAAAGGAGTCAAGCTGTTAACAATTTGGCGCGTAAAAATTGTAATGGGCCCAGGGCCCTGGCCCTTAAAATATTAAAAATCTGAGCCTCAAGTGCATCAGGACCTGCCTTGAACTATCTTCACCTAAAATTTCAGGCTTCTATGTGCGGTAGATTTTGCTAACCATCGCAGTCACACACACATACGCAGACATACACAAACAGAGCGTTTTGTTAACTTATTAGTATAGATAAGAAGAAAGATTTTCTAGAACTTTTTAGATGCTTTTTATATTATTCAATCGATTAGAAGTCCATATTTTCTTCCTTATACTAGTTTTGGTGGGGTCAGCAAACATGCTGGCGCGACATGACACATTCGACTCGACATTTTGCTGTCTGCTGTAGAACTCCTTTTGCATGCAAAGCGTAAGGAGTGTATTGACGGACACGCAAAAATATCTATTCTAGCTCTTTTTTATTATTATTATTACAAACTTTTAGGTGTGTGCTGGGCATTTTATAGGAACTTAGACTAGAAACTAAAATCAATAGTTTTTTAACCATCGGTTTGGGGCCCCTCAGGCTTGGGGGCCCCGGCTGCCCTGGTGGTAGTTACGGCCCTGGCGATCACCCCCTTTTGCACGGCGCTAGTTTTTGTAACAGAACTAAAATGTATCTACAAAAGAGACATTTCAATTGTAAAATTCAGAAAAACTGGCTTTCCAATATTTTGGTTCTACAATAAAGTGCAATAAAAGCAAGCATCTATTGTCTCTTCCTTCTTGCTTACTCCAGTCACCTTATTTCTTGGAAAATGGTGACTCATGATGTATTGCATTTATTGATCTACGATCGGTAACATCGCGAACACGGGGAAAAAAAAGAAGGGAAAAAAAAGTGATTTTTTTCGTTTGAAACACTGAATAATTTGCTCAAAATTTTCGTAAACGCCGCATCTTTAGAAATTTCAACTTTTAAACTTGTAAACGCCGCGGCGTTTATTCCATAAATTACGATAAACCTATGTTGGATCATATAAGAAAATGTACAGAAACGAAAGCCATGCGAGTTCTGTAAGTTGATAGCTGGACATTGTCCTTCAATGAAATATGTGCTTACCTCGCAATATTATATGCTCGTCTAGTAAGCGGTGCTAAAAATGTTGAATTACAATCCCTATGGTCTGACTCTTGGGGCTTGGATTTTTGTATGGAAACAATGGCAAGAAACAGATTTAGAGAAATATCTCGCTTTTTGAGTTTTGACATAAAATCAACTCGTTCTGAGCGACTTCAAGTAAATAAATTCGTTATGATTTCTGAAGTTTGGGACAGTTTAATAGAAAATTGTATTCGAAGCTACAAATCTGGAGATAACATAACAATTGACGAACAATTATTTCCGAGTAAAACAAGATGCCATTTACCCAATTTATGGCTTCAAAACCAGACAAATATGGGTATAAATACTGGATTGCTGTTGATTTAGAAACAAAATATGTGTTGAATGCATTTCCTTATTTGGGGAAAAAACATAGGGGAAAGATGAATTTCAACCTGACGGTAAACAATTAGCCGAATCCGTAGTTCTAAAACTAATGGAACCTTATAAAAATAAAGGTCATAATGTGACAGTGGATAACTTTTTTACTTCACTGGAATTGGCAAAAGAACTGATAAAATATAAAATAAGTCTAGTAGGAACTGTGAATCGAGCTCGAAGAGAAATTCCAGATTGCTTGAAAAATAAAAAAGACAATCTTTATTCCACGAATATATATAAACACGAAAGCATCGGTACCCTACTTATTGTATATCAAGGAAAAAAGCAGAAGAATGTTATAGTACTCAGCACACTTCATTCGAGCGTTACAATTGGAAGTAATGAAAAGAAAACACCGGAAATTGTAACATTCTATAATGAAACCAAATGTAGAGTGGACATTTTCGATCAGATGCCTAGAAAATATTCCGTCAAATCCGGATCAAGGAGATGGCCGGTACATACATTTTACAACATTTTAGACATTGCGGCTATAAATGCTTGGATTGTTTAAAAATCAGTGTCAGGCAAGCAGATTTCAAGGAAATGTTATATTCAACAGTTAGCAAATGAATTGCATTCAAATTATGTAAAGGTTAAAAACTGTGCTACTATTCAAAGTTATGTACCAGAATTAAACCATAAGCGTAAAAAATGTGAAATTAAAAAAATGTGTAAAGGTAATGCCACTAACAGAAAATGCTCTTCTTGCTTGAAGATGGTATGTGGAAAGTGCACTGAAAAAGTCGCCTATTACTGTAAAAATTGTAAATAAGGTATGTATATGATATTACATTATTTATAAAACGTCTGTTAATTTCACTTTATTTAATATATCTTTCTATAAAATAAATTATTGTTTTTTTTTTGTTTTTTTTGTAAAAATGTAACAATATAAGCTAATTAAAGTATAATGATCAAATATAGTGTAAAATTATACTTTGTAGCATCCATTTTGCATAATTTAATTTGTGGTGTCGAAATGACACCGGCAGCTGTTTTAGGATGGCGAAATTCTCGAACGTTCTAGTGTTAAGCAACAGTAAAAAAAAAAAGGAAATAGAGCAACAAGCCATCACAACACAAACTATTTATACAAAATTCTGAAGAACTTGTTTTGCATAAGCTCGTTGCCACTGTAGGTACAAACTCTCTTCTGTAATACATTGCGATTTATCTGAAACACACATCCGAGATGCTATTGGCCATGCTGTATGACATCAAAAACGTCTGCCATTCACGGCAAGTGACGCGATCGCTAAATCACTGCTACCGACTGTTACCTAGTAACATTATTCAGTAGAAGCAGATTGAAGGATATGATGTAAACAAACAGGTTCGGGAGATGACGAAAAACCCACATGCATCTCTAAAAGTAAATACGCTTTTTTTTAAACTTTAAACTTGTTTCTTTTAAACTTTTAATGTTTATTAAACTTAAAAACGTATAGATGCGCAACACACGGCCTCCTTTTTCGTCATCACCAGAGCGTTACAAAAATTCTGGAAAAAGTTATAAAAATGCAAAAATTACAAATATGAAAATTTTCAAAAAATTCAAAAATTCAGAACTTCAAAAGTTCAATAAAATTAAATTACATTTTAATATTCAAAAACAACAATCTGGTCAATGTCAGGTCATATAAGACTTTATCGGCAAGGCATTGACCAGAATGATTACATTGTAAGAAAAATTATAACCTCCCCTTAATAAAACTTTAAATCTCAAAAATCCTTTTACAAAATTTCAACAACTGTTCTCTAATTTGGGATTTTGTGAAACTGTCAGCCAAGTTAAATTTACTAGCAACATACTTAAGTTTAAAGACCTGATCATATACTAAATTTCTAAGAAAATGATATTTTACATGGATATGTTTTGTTTTCTGGTTTTCAAAAGGAGAATTAGAAAAAGCTATTGCTGCTTGGTTATCACAGAATAGTGTGCAATCTTTCAAGTTTAAATTTAGAACCTCATTTTGTAAAACATTTTTGACCCAGATTAACTCTTTAGCAGCTTCAGTTAAAATGACGTATTCGGCCTCCATAGTTGAAAGACTTATACATTTCTGTTTAAAAGTCTTCCACGAAATGGGCGTTTCATCTAGAAACAAAATATAGCCACCTATGGAAACTCGATCATCTCTGTTTGCTGCAAAGTCTGAATCTGAATAGCATGAAAGATTTAACTCACTAACTCTGGATAACTCAAGTTTATAATGTTTAGTATATTTAAGATAACCTAACAATTTTAATAAAGTATTCCAATGAGAAATTCCAGGATTTGACTGAAATTGGGATAACAAATTAACTGCATACATAATATCCGGTCTAGTCCTTCCAGCTATAAAAGATAAACAGCCTATAAGATTTCTGTAAGAAAGCTTAGACATGATTTCAATATCTTCCTTAGTGGAAGGTGAATCTTGCTTCAACAAAACTAAGCCCTTGGGCATAAGTAAAGTGCTTACAGGAAATTTAAATTCTGAAAATATTTCACAAACTTTTTCAATATATGAAGTTTGGTGTATAAAAAAACGATTTCCTATTTCTTCAAACTCTATACCCAATAGCTTTTTAGTTGTCCCCAAGATTTTTAAGTTAAAATGTTTTTGCAGTAATTCTATCCCAAAATCTAAATCATCTTTAGTTTTACCAAAAAGAACTATATCGTCAACATAAAGTAAAAGAACAATCTGGTCTGAAACATGTATACACAATTGCACCAATCAAGTTTATGAAAATCGAATTTGGATAAAACATCATCCATTTCAAAGAACCATTGTCTACCACTCTGGTGGAGACCATAAATAGCTTTATTTAACTTACAAATTTTATTTTTATCCTTAACAAAACCCTCAGGCATATATACAGTCTCATCCAGATTAGCATAAAGATAAGCGTTGTTGACATCTATCTGGATATTCCTCCATTTAAACAGACATGAAAATATGGCAAAGAACAACCTGATTATTGTAAACTAACTACTGGACTAAAAATTTCTTCATAATTTTCCCTCTTTATCTGATTAAACCCCTTCGCTACCAATCTAGTCTTGTACCTTACTATTTCATTTTTCTCATTTCTTTTTACGGTAAATACCCAGCGGTTTCCCAAAACTTTAGCATCTTTCGGTGGTGTTACAAGATCCCATACGTTACGTTCATACGTAACCTTAATTTCATGGTTCATTGCGTCCCTCCAATTTGATGCTTCTGGGCTTTTAATGGCTTGATTGTAGCTTTGAAGAATTTTAATTTTGGTTAAATTTGCTTCATTTACATTTAAATTTGAAACTTTACCAGATTCTTTATTTTTAGAGCTAAAATCAAATAAATTTTTATCACATTCTATTTTATTTTCTTTACAATATTTTATTAATTCATTAAAAGATCTAATTCTAGTGTTGGTTCCTTCTATGCCATAGTAAATGTCTGTTTGATTTCTGGTTTTTCGGGGTACTGCTTTACGGGCCCATGGGATTAACGCACAAGGTTTTAAAGTACTCTGCTCTGAAACTTCTGGATCTTTTACTATCACAGCATCACTCCCCAACTGAGATGTATTCTCAGGTTCATAAAAAATATCTCCATCTTCTGGAAGATCAAAAAGTGAAAAATTGAATTTTTGCTTTTTATATTTTGAAACTACATCAACCCTCCTTTTTGTTTCATCAAATCTTACATTAATGGTTTCTATAATTTTATTTTCATCTATTAGCCATATTCTATAGCCTTTCGTTGATTGAGCGATGATCCCTAGTTTAGCTCGCATATCAAGCTTCCTTCTAATCTGTTTGGGCACTCCAACGTACGCTAAACATCCAAATTTCTTTAAATGAGAAACCGAGGGTTTTTTACCAGATACATCTCAAAAGGGGTGACTTTTAACTGTTTGTGACATACCCTATTCCATACGTAAGAAAAACACATTAAGGCTTCCGCCCAAAATTTTTAAGATAAGCCACTCGCATTGAGAAGAGTCTTTACACCATCCAAAGCTGTCAAATTAAAACGTTCCACAACCCCGTTCATTTCAGGGCTGTACGGGTTTGTCTTTTCATGAAAAATACCCTGCTTTTCTAAAAAAGAATCAAATTCTCTGTTACAAAATTCTAAACCGCCATCAGTTCTGATAGAAATTATTTTCTTATTTAGGTACCTTTCAGCCCTACTTTGAAATTTTAAAAAAGTTTGAAAAACATCAGATTTATTCTTGATGGGGTAAACTGTAACAAAACGAGAAAAATCATCTATGATGGTGAAAAAATAACGACTCCCCCCATGCGATGTTACTTGTAAAGGGCCACAAAGATCCATATGCAAAAGTTCGAGAGCAGTTTTTGATTTAATTTTACCTATAGCTTTAAATGATGTTCTTTTAGACTTAGCAAACTTACAGGAGATACAATCCTTGGCTAACTTAGACAATAAGGGCAAACCTATAACACTTTCATTTTTAGATGTGTTAATTAAATATTCATTGTTTACATGGCAGAATCTCTCATGCCATAGCTCATTTAAGTCTAATTTTTCAATTTGATTTGCAGAAATGTTAGCCGAGTTGCTTTCTCCCTTACATTTATAGCTAAAAGGTTTTAAAAAGTACAAGTCATTTTTTCTAACAGCATAAAATAAAAAATTACATTCTTTATCATAAATAATTACCCTGCCCTTACTGCCAACAAAGTTTACACCCATTTTCTCAAGTTTACTACCAGACAATAAATTTCTGCATAAATTAGGATTATATAAGACATTTTAAAGGATAATTTGATTGAAGCTGCCATCTTTACATTTTACAAAAAAATTTACAGTACCCCTTCCCTGAGCAGGGCTTTCCTCTCCAAGTCATTTGTTTAACTACAGGAACTATTGTTGCCGCATCCTATTTCCTCTCCTTTTCTCTCCAAGTCATTTGTTTAACTACAGGAACTATTGTTGCCGCATCCTATTTTCCCAGAACTTTGCTCACCTTTGATGGTTCTACACTTCCACTAGCTTCAGCATACAGACTTTCTATAAACTGCCATGCCCCATAATGCATTAAAAGGACTTTCACTTCAATTTTCCAACTCTCTCAATTTGAGGAGGTCAAAAGGGTGACGTTCGTCAACTCCATCTTTAAAATTCAGCCTCCTTCACAAAAATCTGAAAAAAGTCCCAAAAAAAAACAAACAGTCCTTGCAGATTATCACCAGCGACAGATCACTTCAAAAAAAGGGTAGACGGCAAAACTTGAAAACTCCAGCAAAAATCTCCAGGATCAGAAAAAATCGGCACGACGTCATTTGTCAACAAAACTTCAAAACATCGTTAATCCACAAGACATCATCACAAAATTCTTCACTTCCACAAGGACTCTGGGCCCATAACCCTGACGGCCATTTAAAATAAACCAAGCAAAGTGTTTGCAGTGGTTTTGTGGAAGGCTTAAATTATTACAACAGTTCTCATGACAAAATCTTTTATTAATGACTAGGATGACGGCATTTTTACAGATGCAAACAAATTACAACATTACTTTGTCGTAAATTTAAAAGAATTAAAATGATGAATAAAAAGTTACATGATGATATGCTTAAACAAAATTAAAAAAAAAGGAAATAGAGCAACAAGCCATTGCAACACAAACCATTTATACAAAATTCTGAAGAACTTGTTTTGCATAAGTCCGTTGCCACTGTAGGTACAAACTCTCTTCAGTAATACATTGCGATTTATCTGAAACACATATCCGAGATGCTATTGGCCACGCGGTATGACGTCAATAACGTCTGCCGTTCACAGCAAGTGATGCAATCGCTAAATCACTGCTACCGACTGTTACCCAGTAACATTATTCAGTAGAAGCAGATTGAAGGATATGATGTAAACAAACATGTTCGGGAGATGATGAAAAACCCACATGCATCTCTAAAAGTAAATACATTTTTTTTATAACTTTAAACTTGTTTCTTTTAAACTTTTAATGTTTATTAAACTTAAAAACGTATAGATGCGCATCACATTTCAATTTTTATGAAAATCAGATGCATAGTTCAATTACAGGCACAATCAAAAGTATTCCATTACATTATGGCCAATCAAAAAAAAAATAGTTTCAAATATATTTTAATGATTTTACACTCTTTCGAACATTATAAAATTGATACGCATTTATGAAGCATATACTAAAATATACATTCTGTACAATCTGTGGTGGAAAGAATATTTTTTATTAATTTACAGGACCACATAAAAGTATTCCATTACATAATGGTATAGGAAGGAATATTGTTTGGGGCGTATTTTAATTACATAAAATTATTTCACATTTTATGGAACTGATATATGTTGCTGAGGTTACTAAAGGTCACTTCCTATATAACAGAAAACAGATAATATTTACAGGGACAAAAGATTTCGGATACTTATATAGTATCCAAAGTACTGTATATTATTACATCAAGATCTGAATACTTTTAAAACTTCGTTATAGTATGCATGCACCTGATTTGCTATGTATTTCGTGCAATTTACAACTTGTTTATAGTTTTTATTATTATTATTATTATTATTATTTTAACTGTAACTTTTTTGTGATACTCTGTAAACAAATGTGGGCAATACCGAGTACAAAATTTGTGTATGTGTATACTATGCATGAAGTTTAGTACTAAACACTTCCACATTATTTACAAAAAAACTCTATAAATAGACAGAATCCGCCCCCCCCCCTCCCTAGAATGATTCTTAACCCCTCCCCCCCCCCCGGTAACCTAAGTTGGTCCCTGATGTCAAGAGGTGGTGACTTATGAGTCAAAACTCTTGTCATCATCCTTGCACACCTATAAAAAGATAATGAACCAATCAGGAAAGAAAAACCTCTAACTTTGGTACTTCTGGCCACTGAATAAATATTTATAAATATATTTCTGTCCACTGAATACACATTTATAAATATATAATTTAATTAGGTAACATTAAATACAAGGAGAAAAATATTTGTGACATATCCATCCCTATTAATGTCTCATTCATCCCTGCTGTGAGGATGATTGGGACAGAGAAGAGGTTTTTTTTTAAATTTGATAGTATTTTACTGCATAATACTAATATAGGCTAATTATTGTGCATAAATGTAGTCAAATACTTAATGTATGAAATATGGTATATAATATTGATAATATCGTTTAAAAAAAGTATTTAAAATAAACATTTCTGTGAAAAAGTTCCATTCATCCCCATCTCCCCTATTTTATTTCTGGAATGCTTTAATACTGAATTATGAAAAATTAAGCAATATAATATAACAAAATCCTTTAATTAAATAATAAGTAATGTAATTAGATTAATTTTGAATTCAATGCATTTAAAATACATGTAACTGGTAAAAAGAGAAAACAAATGAAATTTTTATTGTTTATATTTTAGAAAGTGTGAGAAGAGGGAGGTAAAAAGCAAAAATTGTGCAGTCACTAGCCACTAAATAAAAAAGTGGCTACAGCACAAAATCCGAAATCCGGAACCTTCCGGACTTCGGCGATTCCGAATTTCGGACTTTTCCAAATTTCAGATCATTTTCAGTTTATTTGTCAAAAAAAATTAATCTACCCATCCCTCCCTTACAAAAAACAGAAAAAAGGGATAGGGGCATGATTTATGTCAAGTACGCATTTTCAGTACTAAAAAACGATAATATTAAAACAGATATTTTAATAGAGAATTAAAAAATAGGTAAAAAAGGAAATTATCCGCATTGAACACCCTATTTCCCTACGAAATATTTATTTAGAAACTCATTTACAATATTGAAGAAAAATGGTTAAAAATAATAAAACTAAAGTAAATTTGAGATGATTTTTTTACATAAAAGTATCTTTAGTTCAAGAGTGATTTTGTTCCAAATTTTTTGAAAAATTAAGGTGATAATTTCTGAAAATGAAAAAAAAATTGGTTATAAATTCCGAAAATTTGAAAATAAAATCTATCCCAAATTCGACAAATGGTCAATCGTTCAAAGACAAATTGCCAATATTGTCAATAAATCACAGAAAAAACGGGATGTTCGTGAAAAATGGTAAATTTCATCCATGGATCACGAAACAAACGCTAATTTTTTCAAAAAATCACAAATTACATCGAAAAAACGGCAATTTTTACCAAAAAATCATGAAAAGACGCCAAATTTTGCAACCTTTCAGAAAAATTGCTGTGAATTTCAGATAATCAGAACTGTTCTAAAATCACCTCTTAATTAAAAAGAAAAAAAAAAAGAAAAAAGAATCTATCCATGGTTTCTTTCTGCATAGCAAAATGTTATCCATCTAAAGTTTTGATGATCTGATTGAGTAAACATTAGATTTCCGTTTTCACTTAGAGAGCCATCCACAAATGATGTCACACTTCACCTTACCTTCTTCCCCCTCTCGTCACATGTCACACTATAATACGTTAACATATAGCTGCAGTTCAGAAACAAAGCACAACATTTTAGATTTTATTTTTTAACTTTAACAATGTATTTTGATGACATTTGTGAGCTGAACAATAAAAATGATTTTTGTATTTATTTTGTATAAAATAAGGTTTACAACAAAAGATTAGTAATAAAATATTAATATGAAAGAACTATTGAAATTAGTAGTATTTTGGAATTTGAAATAGAATTTAGCATTTTTGGCTTGAAATCTTATCTTTATGAACACGAAATATTTTAATTTAAAAATAACTTCATACTTCATAATTTAATCTTCAGAATTTTAATGGTTTTATTTTAACCAAAATGTGTGATGTCACATTTCTTCTTACCCCATCTTACCCCCTTGTCACAAACTATCACAATTTCATGAACTCCCTCCCCCCTTCAAGCATAACATCATTTATGGACGGCCCCTTAGCGAGGTGAATAAACACTTACAGGGGTCTGTCCAGGGCAAAAATTGAGTCCGTTAACGGACTCTTCACAAAAACAAATTTATGAAAAACGGACTCATCAAAAAAATAAATTTAAGAAAAACGGACTCTTCACAGAACTATATTAAAAAAAAAAAAAAAAAAAAAAAAAAAAAAAAAAATTACGGCCCTTTCAAAAAACAGCGTAATAAGTGTAAATTTCTGCAAAAATCTATATTTTTGTGTTCATTATATCATTTACTCAACGTAAACAAAATACAGCCTCTTTCGTTTATTGTTATCTTGCTTTTTACTCTTTCTCCCCGTTATCCTTATTTTGAATGAGCACAGATTGGCTGATACATGAATAGAAATTGAAATTAAAATTTTCCATTTGCATGTGAAGAAATGTAATTTGTTTTCACCTTTTAGTTTTATATGCAAAATAATCTATAAAAAAGAAACAGATTTTTTTTTAATTTACTTTTTATTATTATTACTATTATGATGAAGCCAAGACTAAAGTCATCTATTAAATAAAATTTGTTCTTATTTCAAAATTAATATAATCATTTTGTGTGTATTCAATTTATGTTATGTTGCAAATTAATGAAATAATTTTCTATATGAAAAATTTGAAAATCTGTATGGAATAACTTTTCTACTGATTTTCTGTTTGAAGAGGGAATTAGTCCTCGTTTGAATTTGATACTTTTGAAAAAGAAAATCTAGTGTAAAAACTCAATTTATTTCTATGTATCGATTTAATGATTGAGTTCTAATTTTACATTGACGGGATTTCTAATGAACTGGTAATGAGAATTAATTTTTATTAATTTTTATACTTATTAATCTCTGCCTAATACTCGCTTATTGCACCACAAGCTATGAGTTATAGATACATTTACTTTCTTAACTAGTTATATATTATTAAATTATATATTTATCCAACTACTGTGCTGTAATCTAAAAAAAAAAAAAAAACCCACATGAAAATGTATCCTAAAAAAAGCTACATTAATGTTTTGTCTAAAAAAAGTCACTGAAACCAATTTTTTGTTTTGTCCTGTTTGTAAAAAAAATTCTTAGAAACAAGACAAAACAATGACTTCAGTGGGGTTTTTTAATCAAATATTTGGGTGTTTTTCTTTGGGATACATTTCCATGTACACTGGTGTCCAAAATTTAAGCATAATTGGTAATTAAGTAATTATTTTTAAGTAATGAAAGAAATATGAATCGGAATGTGCTGAAACTCCAGGTGTGTAAACAAAATAGTACGCGTCACATATTTTCGCGAAGAGTTTTCCCCGAAATCGAACAGGGGACCGTCAACAAATTGAAAAAGAACGAAGATCTTTTGGATAACCCTGTCAAAACTAATGTAGCAAAAGCGTTCAAACTGCACATTATGATTAATTGGCTTATTGTAATGTACTGTGTTAATTTTTACAAGGATAGCATGTATGCTCGTAGAGAAATTAAGGTTTTTATAAAAACAGTCCTAAATTTTTCCAAGTTTTTTGCTTATAATTTACAGAGTTCTTATTATAAAATAATGTTCTTTTCTGAAAATATGACAAACATCCTTGTACACAATACCCTGTCATCAAAATTTAAAAATAATAAAAATTGTATGAAAAATGAGTATGTTTAGTAAATAATTTTTCATTGCGCATGCGTTAACGATATCAAAATGTCATTTGCATATTGTGTTAGCTAAATGTATAGAGCAACTTCTGTAAAAGTTTCAAAAACATAGCTTGGAAATTCTGAAAATGGGAGCCTATAGAATCAACTCAAAATCCGTTATTCCTAAAGGAAGCAAAAAAATCAGGGGTTTTATCTAAATATAGTTGTACGTGCAATATTGTGTGGGCACTAAACAATGGAATATGGATACAGCCCCTCATCTTTTTGCTTCATTTAGGGAATAAAGGATTTTGATCTCATTCTATCAACGATAATTTTCAGAATTTTTAAGCTATGTTTTTGAGACTTTCACAAAAGTTGTTCTATACATTTAACTAACATAATATGCAAATGAAATTTTAATAGCGTTCACGCATGCGCAGTAAAAAAATATTTAGTAAACCTGCTCATTTGTGATACAATTTTTATTATTTTTTAATTCTGATGACAGGGTATTGTGTACAATGATGTTTGTCATTTTTTCAAAAAAGAACACTATTTTATATTAAGAACTCTGCAAATTATAAGCAAAAAACTTAGGACTGTTTTTATAAAAACCTTAATTTTTCTACGAGTATACATGCTATCCTTGTAAAAATTAACACAGTACATTACAATAAGCCAATTAATCATAATGTGCAGTTTGAACGCTTTTGCTACATTAGTTTTGACAGGGTTATCCAAAAGATCTTCGTTCTTTTTCAATTTGTTGACGGTCCCCTGTTCGATTTCGGGGAAAACTCTTCGCGAAAATATGTGACGCGTACTATTTTGTTTACACACCTAGAGTTTCAGCACATTCCGATTCATATTTCTTTCATTACTTAAAAATAATTACTTAATTACCAATTATGCTTAAATTTTGGACACCAGTGTAGTTTTTTTGTGCAGAACTATAGTTAGTGCTTTTATTTAAAATTTGTAATTGTTCTTTCAACATTTACATTTTGTTCTTTATTTCTTAACAAAAGTTACACACGAAAGACGTTCTATTGAAAATTAATAAATAATAAAATCATTTTCATATTAAATTGCTTTGTGGGACTAACGGTTAACCATACTCGCTTTTCTAAATTTATAATTTCATTATTTACATTAATCTAAACATTCTGTTTTTCGATTGTTTATTATAATTGCAAAAGAATGGCATAAGGAATCTCTATTTATTAAGATTAGATCATCCACCTAAATATTAGTTTATTTCTGAAAAATTTAAACATGGCCCAATTTCGAAGACTGGTCGGAAATGGATTAACTAATATTTTGTGAATTTACTTTTTTCACAAAAATAGAAATAATTCACAAAAATAAAAATAATTCACAAAAATAGGACTCTGGAAAAAAAACCTGGACAGACCCCTGACTTATTTCTTTGCAGTTTATGTATAGTAGACATTTTCAGCAGGCATTGTAATTTTCTAAAAACTGGTTATATTTTAACAAAAATATCGTAAGGGTACATTGAATTTCTTCGACTTAGTGGTTAGAAACATTTGTTTAATTAAAAGAGTTAACAAAAATAGCTATTATCTGAAAAGTGGTTAGGCCGTGTGACACATGGTCGAAAAATTACAGTTCTTGGTTTACGTCAGCTCTAATGGAGATTTGAAGTTTAAAAAAAACTGTTACCTTTTTTATAGGAGACACAGGAAGCAGAGAAAATAAATACTTGAAAATAATATATTTAATAGTCAAACATCAGGAAGTTAGGGTCACGTGCTGTCAGGTTCTTCTTGATTAATGGATCTGAAGACATAAGGTGGATGATTCACATTCGCTTTTCTTGATCTTGGCATGAATAGTAGAATTAAACAAATCTATTACGTTTAAGTATTGAAGGAGTGTGTATTTTCATGAGCCATTCGATGGGGGCCATCATGACTAGTGATACACGTGGACCTTACGAACCACGATGAAGAAAAGTGAACAGCCTCCATTCAGGGAGACAGACGAACACGAAAACTCTAGAGGGACTGACTCAGCGTACCGCAGGCTTTTCAAAAAGCACATGGCAGAACGGGTTGCCAGAAGCGAGCTGCGGAATACGCGCCAAAAGTACGCCAAGGGAGAAAAAGGAAGTGGGCAGTTGAATTGCCGATTGCATCGAGAAAAAAGATAAACAAACGACTGCGTCTTAAAAGAACGGCATGCTACGAATGAGATATTAAACATACGCCATGTAATACGCCTATTACGTTTAAGTATTGAAGGAGTGTGTATTTTCATGAGCCATTCGATGGGGACCATCATGACTAGCGCTACACGCGGACCTTACGAACCACGATGAAGAAAAGTGAACAGCCTCCATTCAGGGAGACAGACGCACACGAAAACTCTAGAGGGACTGACTCAGCGTACCGCAGATTTTTCAAAAAGCACACAGCAGAACGGGTTGCCAGAAGCGAGCCACGGAATACGCGCCAAAAGTACACCAAGGGAGAAAAAGGAAGTGGGCAGTTGAATTGCCGATTGCATCGAGAGAAAAGATAAACAAACGACTGCGTCTTAAAAGAACGGCATGCTACAAATGAGTTATTAAACATACGCCATGTAAGAAATGGAGAAATTAAAAAAAGCTAAACGAATCAGTATATTATTTAACAGAGTAGGTAAGATTAACAAAGGAGCTACATATGTTTCACGACATAATTAAAATTTAAGAAAGATAGGATATTAAAATATGTCACAACGGGATAAAAAATTTATTACACAGCCTAATTTACTATTATTTCAACTTGCTGAAAATTTGAAAAAAAAAAAAAAATTGGTCTACTTACATGGATTTTTTTTCCCCTTAACAGTGATGAAAAGAAAAAAAAAAGTTTGGTTTTTCATTCTTTTTTGTTTGCCTGCAACTCAATAGTTTTTTTTTTTTCCCTACACTTAAGCAGGGCAAACTGGTTGATAAATTCATAAGGTCATTAGTACATTTAAAAGAAAAGAGTTCTAATAGTCTCTTGCAAAAAATGAGAAAAAAGTAATATTGTCTAGAATCATTATGGCAAGTCGCAAGAGCAAATCGTATGATTATTTTGCCCTTAGATTTAATTAAAGAATATATATAAATATCTTTTTTTTTTTTTTTTAATTTTTAGAAGAATGCAAAGGTTTTTGAACCAGTTTTAAGAACTCCAAATTTATACATCTTTTTAAAAATAGATAAATATAAATAAACGCCGGTTAGCAAAACGTCCAGATTTCTGCAGATTCCGAATTTTAGATCTCCGGATTTCAGATTTTCTACTGTATTAAAATTTTTTTCAGTAACAGCCATCTTTTCTATAAGCAGAGATTAAACTTTTCTTGCATTCCATCAATGATTTCACTTTTTAACGGTTGAAATATGTTAATTTTAGCATATTTATCAGGGCTATTCAAGTTTAAAAAATATATAATAGATTCTTACTCTACAAAAGTTTATTGTTTAGCACTTATAAATTAAAAAAATGTCCACTTATAAATTTGCTACTATTAACGATTGGCTCCTAATGAAATTTCCCAGTCTTGCCCTTTAACCCCTTGGGGAAGAGCAACAATTATATGTGCCGCTTAAGATGTTCAGAATCCTTGATTATTCTCACCAGTAATTTTTTATTTTAAGTTTTGCTTCAATTAATCCAGGCATTTTGTGGTTCAGTTTAAATTCTGCTAGTGATTCTTCTTTAAAAACTGGTGATAAACGATTAAAAATTCTGTAAAACACTCTTGTCCTGAAAGCGTTAAAGGTGGTGGGTAAAATATAATCTTAACACAGCTTCAGAGCATACTTATTGAAAATTTGTTATTTCTACTTATATAACACTTTTTATTTTTGCTGGGAATTCCAATCAAATCTAATTTACTAAAACAAATTGCTAGGTATGGTACAGTGGATGCTCGTTAATACATCGTTATTAACAACATATCTCCAGTTAATGAGAACAATTTCCTTGTTTCTATGAATAATGCCAAAGACATCACTTAAAGTGTGTTACGCATCAGATAATGCTGAAAATGTGTTTCACAAACTGACGAGAATTGAAATTGCATTTTGTTTATTATTTATTAAAAAATCAAAACTTTTCTTAATTTGCATAAATTAAAAAACCTTTTTTCTCCACATGTGATTGCTTTGAGAGGTTTTTTTAGATTTTGATATTCAATATACTTTTTATAATACATTACAATTATATTATAACTAGCTGTTACCCGTGACTTCGTTCACTTAGCATTAAAATAAGATAAACGCATTACTAAAAAAGACATTTTATTTATGATAATTTAAAAGATATATAATTAACACACATTTTATAGGAGGCAATGTAGTGGTTCTTACTTATAGGGTTTTAAAAAATATTATGTTGCGCCGGATAAAAAGAACAATCGCTAAAATGAAACGACAATTACTTATACTGTACAACTACTGTAAGGCACTCCATGTTCTACAGAAATCATGTTGTTGTACATTTAAGAATTTCATATCAAAGAAAGAAAATTAATACTTTAAACCTAGATAATAAAAAAATAACCAACACTTTCAAAATATGTAATTTTGCCGGCCCATTCTTTTGTGCAGCTATTTATGATCTATGTATGTGTAAATATTCTAAATAGAATGTAAAACTATAGTTTAGTCAGAAAAAATATAACGAAGATTAAAATTCACCTTTAGCAATTTCTAATAATAGACAGAAACATACTTTAATTGTTTTGTACATCCTTGCATATTACTTGCAGCTTATTATATGGGCCACAAAATTAGCTTAAATTATTCAAGCAAACACCCGATTAAAATTATGGAATCCACATCTCTGGGAATTTCTATTTCACAAATTACCATGTATCCAATTTTTTGTATAGTCCGGTATATGATTTTATTTAAATTCTACATACATCTCTTATTATAATAAATAAATGTAAACTTAAAAATGCATAATAGAAATCAAAACATCTTAATCAATTCATGCTCATTCTCAGTACTGTTTACGAATTCCCTTGGGTAGTCCTTTTTATAATTTAAGCAAACGAAAAATTATGCAAAAAATTACTTAACCTTAAATTGCATACCATATTTGAAAATGCTCTCTAGCAATCTTTTTCTAATATGCCATACTTCAGAAACAGTATTGTATCAGGACACAACTTCGGATACAATATTGTATCTGAAGTCTTACTTTTATGTGTCCCTGTAAATGAACAATAAATGTGATGCAAATCATATTCAACTGCAAGTATATTGAAGTGAATCTTAATAATGTGTATTAATTTCATTTAATTTGAAATAGTGAAAAACAATTAAAATATGCTGGAAATGTTTCTCATCGTAGATTATTATGTTACCAAACTCTTTTCTGTGACCATGTAAATGAATATTAAATGCTTTGACCTCATTTTCTGCAGAAATCTTGTTTTAGTACATTTCAGAAATTGATATCAATTTCATTATATTTTCAACAGAGTAGCATCATTAAAATACCCCGCAAATGATTTTTCTTCATAGACCATAATATAATAAAATACTTTTGAGTTCCCTGCACACATACTATAAATGCTACACTTAAAATATTCGATAGTAATCAAGTTCTTGTGCACCTTAAAAATGCATGAAAGTTTCATTTAAGACATATGTAACCCTACTAAAATACATCATAAATAATTTTTTCTCTTAGTAAATAATGCTTCACCTTTTGAGTGCTCATGTGATTGAGCTATGACTGTTAGATGCTTCATTTTCAATGCCGAACATGCTATGATAAATCGCAATAACATCTATTAATTTCGTGAAAACCGACTATATTTACTCAAGTTAAAGAATGGACAGACAGACGGCATCCGGCATACAGACAGATCGAAGTCATAAAAATTTTTCAACCATGTTAAAAAGTGTCAAAATACAGGATTTAATAAAATCATAAAAATCAAGGAATTTATCTTTGCAAAACCAAAAAAAAAAAAGTTTGGAAAATTCTACTACAAAACTGTGTTTTACATGTTAAAAATCTGCAACTTTGGTTATATATAAGATGAAATATTCTTAAAAGTGATAACATATTTTTACTCTTTAAGCTAAAAGAAATGTGGAACTAAAACCCGGTTGCAAATCACCATTTACAAACTTGCTCCATTTACAAAATTGCTTAAATTGAGATATTTGCAGAGGGAAAGGATATTATTTTCTCATAATCATATCAAATCTTTACATTTTAAATTAGAAAGTACATCTTTAAAGTTTTCTTTTATTCATATATTTTAAACTGAACAGTTTGAAGAATTAACACTTGTCAAAGATCTTTTTTTTTTTCGGTTGGTTAAGCTATTTTTAACCTTTTTAAGAATGATAGAAATTGTTTTACATTAATCATTACGTCATTTACAACTTACATAATTTTTGGCATAAATTATTGATATTTTTTATTCATTTTCTTTTTAACATTTCTTTTTTAACTTATTTCATTTTCAAATTAAAAATTAATTATTTAAATTAACAGCGTGCAGACGATAAACATAATTTTCTTTAAATAATAATTAATATTTAATATAACTCAATCTCATTTTATTCCAACATCAAATCAAATCCATTTTATTTTCCATATGTGACATCACATTTGTCTCCTTTTAGCACTTACTCAAAATTCATATACCTTGTATTATAAGAAATGAATACTCAAAAACTTATGTTTTGTTTCCAATATGACGTCAGAATGATATTTTTTAGATTTCATATTTATTTATTTCATTTTGTTTTATCACGTGAAAATCTTTCAATTGAAAATTAATTACTAAAAAAAAATAATTATTCCATTTTTTTTTTTTTTTTTTTTTTGCAACGAAAAAAGAAAGATGATTAAATCAAATTAAATATTATGGAAAAATTGTCAATTTATTCTGTATCAAAAATAATGAAAATTTGAATTAAGAAAAATATTTGATTAAAATAAATAAAAATTAGTCTATGTTCACTTCAGGCCTATAATCTATCTATATGCAAAAATACAAAGACATCAATTCATCCGTTTTGAAGCCAATTTCATTCCAAATTTTGGACACACTTTCACATTTATAATATATATATATAAGATTAATTTTCAAATAAAAAAAATAAAAATATTATCTGGCAATAAATTATTTTACATGAATGTTGCTAATATATTATATGTTAGTTTTTAACAAATATATTTAAAATATCAGGTTATAATGAAAGTTTCCCACCACAGCTAATATCATCTGCCTAAACAGTTTGGGTTGATGTGTTTGCTCAGATTTTGTTAAACAATTTTTGGCATTTGAAAGAAACTCTTGCTCTATAACAATGTGTTGTGAAATTTGTAAAAAAATACCATTATCATTAAATAAAAGGTATTTGAAATGGAACTATCCCGCTACCAGATTAGAACCATCATTTACTTCCAGCTCCGTTGTAAACAGTCAGCTGCAGAATGTCACCAAATCATGTGTACAGCTTTATGAAGTACTGTTGTATCATATGAAATTATGAAGGCTTGGTACCAAAAATTTAAAAACAGGACTATGGCATTCAAGACATAAAGCGCTCTTGCCTGCCTATTGTTGTTGATGAACTTTTTAGATGAAAAACCTTTATGACAACCTAAAAGTATTTTTCATATTATCAAAAACTGATAAATGTTGTTAAAAATTGGATAAAATTGTTAAAAAAAATAATAGTAATAATAATAAATTCTAATGTTGTCCTTATCATGATAAGGTTATATAGTAAACTTAAACACTATTTTCACCAATACCTTTTTACATCCATAAAAAAAGAAAGAAAAAGAAAAAGCCCTAATAATAATATAAACATTCCTATTTTGTTTTTATTTATACAATCATACTGCTAAAGATACTATAAAATGTTTATAAAAGGACATAAGTTAATGTGTCTCTGCTTAAGTTGTATCTCTAGTTAATACAACCAATTTCATTTCCCCCATCATACTCTGATTAATGGTATAAATATTGGTTTATGTGGACTTTGATTAATGCAGAAGAAAAATAACTTCCCTTGGAAGCAGGGTTGGCCTTTTCCTGTCCAAAACTTGTTTTTCCCATCCCAGCGGGGAAAATTGGTAAATACCAGGAAAAAGTGGTAAATAATGGGAAAACTTCCAAGTGACAATATATCTATATTAATAAAAGAACAAAACGCTCTGTCTGTGTGTGTGTGTGTGTGTGTGTCTGCGATGGCTAGCAAAATCTACAGCATGTATGAGGCTCAAAATTTTTTTGAGAGTAGCCCCAAATCTCTCCTGATGCACCTGAGCTTCAGAATTTCAAAATTCTATTTATTAACTGAGTAATTAATTAAATTCCAAAGATCACTCTCATAAAAAATCGCCTTTTTTCTTCTTTTTTTCCCTTCATTTAATTATGGTTGGTTGGTTGCATAAAAATTTCGCCATAAATAATTAAAAAAGCTGGAACAGATCTTTAAAATTCATAGACTGGCAAACTGTCAGTTTAAATGATGATTTTTTATCACAGAGGTTGTAAACCATGGAGGAAAAAGATAGGTGGTGGTGAAGTAAACCGAAAAAAAGGGTTGCAATATTAAACCATTTATCGCTCAAATTTTAATGTCCCAAACAAAAGCATGTGGAAGGGATTTTGTATTAATAAGAGGAATTGAAAGAAATGAATTACAGCTGAAGCATATTTTACGAAGAAATAGTAATTTTTTAAAATGGTCTTTTTTATATTATATTATTTATTTTAATAAAATGTTTGCTTTTAAAATAATTGAAATTGATAAATTCGAAATAATTAAATGTCAAAATAAAATTAAATAAAATATTGAAAACATTTGATTTGAACTAAAAATTGTATTACTAAAAGTTTTCTTTTTTTTCAGAACTTTTTAATACTTTATAACGTAGATGAAAAATGTTTATGATTTAAAAACATATCAATATTTCTATGTCAATATATAAAATATATTTATGGAAACATTCTTTTAAAATCATGCGCGAAAACAAATAACAAATATTAGTCTAAAATCTAGATTTCAGAGTGCAGACAATTTTAAGACATTAACGAAAGAATGTTAACTTTTGAAGCAATATCTTAAATGATGCTTATATATTGATATTTCAAAGTCCTATGATAAAAGTAATCAAATAATTCTTGCCTATGATTGATATATTTGTATCTTTTGTGCATTCCGATCGTGTATTACAGTCAATAATGGCTCAAAACATTATTTTACGGGTAAATATCAACACTTTAACACGAAACTAACGCAATCGTTGGATACATGTTTCCTCCCGTGTTTCTCATTGTTCATTTTAAGTATTTTTAGAGCTTAATATTTGTTGTTGCTTTTAAAACCGATTTTTCACAAAGTCAGCTACGACATATTTCAGGCAATGCATTTCTGCATGCTTCCAGTTAATGATAAAATCATACAAATTTCAAGTTTGTTTAATATTGTTAATACGGACCCGGGCAATGCCGGGCGGATCAGCTAGTAAGAAATATTCTGGCTTTCTGAATCTGATATGCAAAATTAAAGTTAGAAATACATAGTTATTACAAATTTTCCTAAAAATTATTCTGTAGGAAAGGAATATAGATAAGAATTATTGCATAAAACATAAAATTTGCTCATAAGTTTTTTAAATAATAATGAATTTCCGAAATAAATATTTTAGAACACAAAATAAAGTTATTAAACCATACTACTAGGTTATCCCACATCACTTATCGACCACAAAATTATAGCCAAACTATAAGATTAAATGCCAATAATGGATAATCATGAATGTCACATTCAATGACATTAAATACGATTCACGTGTTTAAAATATCATTAAGATTTTTATTTCGACTTTTTATTTGTATTTTTATTAATATTCCACTAATTATTTGTTTTTTCGTTACTTAAAATGAAAACTATGTCAACGTGTATAATTTGGCTATTAGTTTGGTGATTTGTATAATTTGGTGAAATTGGTCAACAGGATAACAGAGTTAACCTATAAACTTAACCCACTTAAACCAGAGTTAACCCATAACCTATTAAACTTTAAAATATCAATGTCATCAAGATAAGCAATAAATAATTTGTGTTATATTTTAATGAAAATTTTATTACTTTTTAAATAAATCTATTAAACATAATTTTTACCTTCTTCTATCTTTACTAGAGGAAAATATTGGATTCATGAAAAATTTAGACTTCCGGTTTTCGATAGATTTATTCGTTTTAGAAGGTCTTGAATATGATTTGATGTTTTTTAGAAAATGTCTGTCGGTGAGTCTGTATGTGACAAAAATTTTTTGTGCACTATCTCATGAACTATTACATGGAATTTCACAAAACTTTAGATTCAATTAGACTTTGATATAAACTGTAGCTGTTTAGGTTTTGGCATGTATCGCTCAATAGGTGATACTGTTATGCTGCATTATTCATTAGGTCTATCTTGAGAACTAAAGCACAAATTCTCATTAAACTTCAGATTCAATTAGTCTCTGATATAGATTAGTTTTGTTTCATTTTTGGTATAAATTGCCCTACAGGTACATCTGTATCTTGTTCATCATCATCACAAATTTTTTTAAAAAGTGAATCATTCTTAATTCCATATGTTGCATTCTTGATGAAACATTTTTTGAAAGATTAGACAATCATTTCTTATGATAATTCATACCAAGTTTATTTTTCCATTCAAAAATAGCAACGATGCCTTTTTAAAATTATTATTATTGGCATTTGTCACAGTTGCATCGCAAATGACATCCATTCAATACATTTCATATAGAATCTATCTTTAAATGGTTCATTTAGAAACGTAAGAATTTTTGTAGAATAGAAGTGAGGCCATTGAAGATCTTCAAAGATCTATAGCTGATATCAGTAATTTTGGATAGTGCATTTTTTTCTGCTAGTTATGCAAAAGAAGAAAAAAAAAAGAAAGAGTTAGATTTTTGTTCACTGAATTTTTTATCACTTTTGTTTAGCATCAACTTATATATGAGTTTCCAATTTTGAACTGATTTTTCACTAAAAAGTCATACATTCATTTGTTTCTATTAACCCCCCAAAAAAAAGAAAAAAAAAGCCAAGAAACCAAGTTTTTATGTACCGAGTTTTTCATCACTTATGTTTAACAGCTTATATAACAATATTTCTCAATTCTTTGTAAATGGTTCTCAATTTTGGACCGAGTTTTCATTGGAAACTTGTATGCTTAGTTTATTCACAAAAATATATAGAAACTATTTAGCAGAAAATATAATGCATCTATATAATCAACATAATATAAAGATAAATATTTTAGAAAAAATACAGTATATCACTTACCAACTTTTAAAAACGTCTTCAATTCAAGAGGCTTAATTAAAAGGTTACTCAATGTCTTTCTAAAGTTTTCTGCTAATTTTGCTGTTTCACCTTGTAAAGGATTACATGGAATGAATGTCCCATCTCGGTTTTCAATGAAACTTTTGGTTATTTCTAAAGATATCTATGAAATTATAATAAAATTAAATAGAAAAACAAAATAAATATTGCCTAATATGAGACATGAGAACATTTCAATAGCCCCTGAAATCAACTGAAATACATCTACTTTCAGTTGATTATTCTACTGCAAGTAGAATTCATAGTAGAATATAGTATTTATAGTAGTAGAGTATAGTATTTATAGTAGAGTATAGTAGATAGTAGAGTATTCATCTACTTCAGTTTTACATTTTATTCCTGTTGTTGAAAAAAAAAAAAAAAAAAAAAAATCTTTTTGAGCTCTGTTGCATAGAAACATAAATGGGTAATCCTCATAAAAAGGCAAAAAATAGCAAGGAAAAAATATTTTGCAATGCATGTTAAAAATCTTAAATTTGCATAAATGATTTTCTTTATACTTAATAAATAACTTTATATTAGAGGTCAAGCTTTTTATTTTATTTTTCACAAGTATTAATTTTTTTTAACTGTGATATGGTCAAAGACATTTTAGAGGAGGGGCACTTACATTTCAAAAATTTAAATGAAGACTTAATTGAAGAACTGTAGACATAGTTGGTAAACATTTATTTTTTGTAATTAAGCTATTAAGGGTCAATAACCCTGAAGAGAAAAAACAATTAAAAACATCAGAATTTTATTACTTTTAAATTTTCTTTTTGTACTCAAGACCTCCTTACACTACACATAATGTTTAATAAATGACTAATAAACATCCAAAGATGAGACAAAAGTTAAGTTTTGAATTTTTAATTACTTTCACATTCAGATTTCTAGACTGATGAATTTCTTTTTATTAAATGATAAGTTAAAGCTGATTAAAATTTGCATTATAATTATAAATTAACTCTTTCTTTATGATGTCCATGGACTATACATTGAAAAGTTTGTCAAGATACAAATGGAACTAATAAATTGGAAAAGATTCACTAATTTCAGAACAGAACAAAGAGTTATATCATTAAAAGAAATGGTTTTATTTCTCTCAAAGTACCTAACAATGATTTGGCATATACTGTCATCTATGATTGTGGTGAGTAAACTATTTTCATTTCTGACTCTTAATTTTGTATAAAATTTGTTGAGATCCTTGAATAGACACATTTTTAAAATTATAAATTACCTAAAGTGAAATTCCTTTTGGGATTTGAGTTCAAATTTTTGCCTTATTAGACTGAATAAGACCCACAATTTTATGAAGCAATGGTTTTATTTACCCATACAAGTATAAATATTCTTTTTCAAAAAACTTTAAAAAAGCTTTATTTACAAAGAATTAAATATGAAATATGTGTTTCCAAAGAACTCATGATTGCTTCAATGTTTGGATAAATTGGAAATTGCAAATTGTTGATTACATAAAAATATACATATGGGATGTTAGGAACATAAAAATTACCATGAAAATCAATAAAGAAACATTCTTTTCATATGTGAAATGTAATGCCAGAAGACTCTTTTGTTTTATAATCTTGAAGCTAGATAGTGAGGAGCCACTACCTGCAATTGGCACTTATGGACCTCTCTACTCTCCCCTTGATTTATTCAAAACATTCACACATGCTAAAACAAAGGCCAACAGTTTTTATTGTCAAAATATGTGAGATTTCCATTTAAACCTTCTCTGAAATTAGTAGTTAAAAATTTTGTGCCTTCTTTCATATACATAATCCTCAAAGATACAAAATATTATGAACCATCCCTAGAAATATTTAAAAAAGCTTTTTCATTCTCATTAATTAGATTTTACTAAAAAAAAAAAAAAAAAAAAAAAAAAAAAAAAAAAACTATTCATGCACACAAAAAAGAAAAGAAATGTCAACAGTTTTTATTCTTTGTCAAAGTGTGTGAGAGAATTTCAGTTAAAACCTCTCTCAATTTGGCACTCCTTGACAGAGATTACAATCTCCTTCTAACTACACTACTGATTACAGCTAAGATTTTCAACTGAGATACACAAATTGTTGAACAGAACAAATTTGCACACATAAAAAAGTTACAATAAGATAATTTACAGAATGGCTCATTCCCCCCCCCCCCCCCTGAAATAGAGTTAAAAGCAGCATTGGCTTTCATTATAGACTATTCATTTTTTGTATCATTTTATTTACTATACTACATATCTTGTTACTTATTAGACCACATTGTTGAAAATGTATTGCACTACACTACAAATTATAGAAAAAAGAAGCGACTACTGTAGTTTCACTATTTCTAGTGCACTATTTAGGACCCTTGCCTATAAAACATAATACTGGAAGAAGGAAAAAGTTGATCATAGTTTCAAATTTATATAACTGAAGGCTCTGCCCTTGGGAGTTATGCCTGCCAATCCCCATTCAGCTTCTAAAAACATAGTAATGTGTTCTGTTTAAAAAAATAATACCAGATTATAGAAGATTAAATGATATTATCACTATTCACTATTAAGGCAGCTATCTTCTGTAATTGGGTTGCCACGCTTTTCTGATGGAATGGAATCTTTTTAGATTACCATGGCCTCATCCATCTTTGTCATAACAAATGACAGTTGTTTTAAAGATTGATAAGTCAGATAAATTACAGATTACACATCTGAAAATTAGTTAACCCCTATAAATCTGATTTCAGTAGATATTTTGATAGGTTTAGCATTGATAGGTTTAGCATTGGGTTTTCTTGCTCTCAGTCATCTATGTTTTCAAACCTTTGAGTGCAGGAATACACAATGATAAATTTACCGAAGAAACACTGAAATCATGTTTGCAAAGGGTTTTCATTAATATATGATTTAGCAGTGTTATATAATTCTGTATTTTAAAATAGTTGATGACGAATGTTGACTAGGTTAGTATGCATTCATTGAAATTCATAAATAGTTATAGACTGTGATCAATTATAAAAATAAATGCTTTAAAAAAATTTATTTATTTCTAGTAGAAATAAAATTAAAGCATTTCATACAGAAATGAATAGGGATGGTGCCTGAAATCACATGAAATATGAATGATATCTATGTGAAATTTTTTGATGTCTTAAACAACTAAGAGGATTTTGAATTTAGTAGCAGAACAATCAGAAACAGCAGTCGTAAAAAAATAAGCCAAAAAGAATTTGAACGCCAAATTGTATGTTAAGACAAAGTTTTGGGAATCTAGAGGAAAAAACTAAATAGACCCCGTGAATTGGAAAATATTTATGAATTAACAAGGAAGTTACACTCAAAAATTAAGCAGAGCAAAGAGTTATTTTTATTGATCGAAAGCAAAGTCGATCTTTATTATTTCTAGCAAGGGTGAATATTCATCTAAATGAATTCCCTTTATACGAAAGCTGTTTTAGGGATAAAGGTAGATGTTTAATATGTTTTCTTTCTTTTATTTTGAAGGAAAATTACTGTGCCAACTGAAATAAAAGTTAGGATAAATGGATAAGTAATTAAAGATTAGTTTTAACTGAAATTTGAAAAAATGTATGATTTAAGAAAACTATGCATCATTCTATATTACAGGCAGATCAGTTGCATTTTATTATGTTAAACATTTTCTGTCTAATCCAAGAATTTCAGCAGCCAACTTGATGAGGTGATCGTCTGTGCAATCGTCTCTCAGTGTATTAGGTTTGAGGTAAAAAAAAATCCATCTACTTGGGAATAGCTTTCTGAATCACGAAATTGAAAAGTTTGTTCATTATTATTTCAAAAATTGATGCTTATATTTTATATTTTGATTGACTTTTAGTTATTTTCATGAACAGATATAGCTTTGTCAAGAATTATATTCTTTGTTTTAATACACCACCATGCATATTTTCATGTTATTTTTATAATGTATATTGTTTTTATGAATTAATAAAAAATATCTGAATTTTCTAATATGTATTTATCAAATAATAATTAGTTCAAAATAAATCAAAAGTATTATACATGTACATTTACATGTATTTATGCTGCATCAAGTGATGTAATATATAAACAAATTTAATAGCTGCACTATTTTTATACTATGTGACACCACATTAAAAATTTTCAGAATGAAAATTGTTTTATATATATTGTTTTAATCTATAACATAATTATTGTTATTAAATGCATTCCTATTATAATAATTTATTTATTAAAAAGTTTTTATTTTTTAAGATTCTTGGGTAAATATATTATTTAATTTAAAAATCTTTGAGAACTGATCTCTTTAAATTTGATCTAATAATCATCATAATAAACTTTTCACACACAAGAACTTTAGACACTTTAAATGTAACAACATTTACTGTTGTGGCATTCTTTCTCTTGTGTAGATCATTTTACATGTGTAATTATCACCTTTAAATGCATTTCACATTCAAAATTTTAGTATTTATTAACATATACATATAAATATTTTGCCGTAATTTTCCCTTTTTGCTGCGCTTGAATGCAGCTATTTAATTCTTATTTTAAATTTTTATTTCTGTTTTTAATAATTTCACTTTCAATTTCATCCATTGAAAATGATGACAAAAAACAAATTTAATTTTTATTTGATTTTTTTCAAATTTTCCTGAAAAGCCTAATATTATCATAATATTGTTGTACTATCCATTGAAATAAAAAGTAATTTCAATTTGGAATGACGTAAAAGAAAATATCTAATAATCCCTATAGTTTTTCCCTGTTCTTCTCTTTTTTTCCACAAAAATGGAGCAATTTGGATGTCACCATTAAAGAAATATTATTAAAATAAGCAAAAAATATCTTGAAAAACAATTCAAATTTTAAAATTCTAACACCAGTTTTGATATATGGTGCAATTGGTGCAATAATAATAATGGTGAAATTGGTGCAATAATACAAGCAATTGGTGTTAATATTATTGCCAAATCTGTCATTCTTTATGAGAAATAGCCATGAAACATAATCAGTCATTTCATAAAATCGTTTTATAAATTTGTTTCATTAAGATTTATATATATAGGGTGGATTTATAATCAATGCATTTAAATCAAATCATAAATGTTTATTAAGTATATAGACTTACTTTTTCAGTATCAAATATTCGCTTAACATGAAGAATATTTGTAATGTACCATGTGTATTTAGAAAATACACCAACAGGCAGAGTATCTTTTCTGGTAAAAGCTACAACTGTGTTAGGCAAGCGCTTTTTTTTAGAACCACTTGAAATTCTCTGTTGCAAAATATCAAAAAATGTCTGAGGTACATAGAATAACAATGGTTCAGGAGCACCTAAAGAGAAAACAAGAACAAATCAGCCATAAATTGTGAAGTACTTTTCAACATGAACAGAATATTATTAAGAAATTTACTTTTTATCTACTAGGCTTTATTTATACCATTTTTTTTAAACATTATTTATATATATGGGAAAAGTTGTAAAGATGTGTATCCTATGGGATACATCAGATCTGAAGAGACAATAAATATGCAAAATACATGCCCTGTTTGTAATATTCTGCATTGATTGTTACAGCTTTATTAGTGAATTTCAAAAGTAATTTTATATTATTTGATACTGATGCCCAAACCATAGCAGAATTTTTTTCTGAAACCATTTAACAGTCAATGGTTTTCTGTTATATCCTTGAATGTTTCTGAATATATGATACACACATTTTAGCATTATAAAATTGCTCACTGCAAAATACTTCTTATAAGAAAATATTTTTCTGTAATTTCTGCTTGTTAATATTTTTGCTACCATGCTGTTTCAGTGATGTTTTACAACTTTGTAACCTTTTCATTTTTTGTGGAGCAGTCAAAATTTTTTTTTTTTTTTTGTGATAAACAAAAACCTAGGTCTTAGTTTATGATAACTGTGTAGTACTATTAGCCATATACTCTTTCACAGTCATTTTATTTGCTGAACATTGTGGATTTTTTTTGCTTTTTTTCAAGAATTCTTTTAAAGCATTATTCTGTACAAACTGAGATTAAATATCAGACCTAAGTTAATCTTTACAGCTATTAGTATCCAATGACAGATTTATAGTTCTGTATATAAATGTCCAATTAAAATAAAGGCATTTTAATTGCTTAATTGTTTAAAAATAATTAATCATTAACTTTGTGTATGCAAGCAACAAAGAATCGTGTATAGTTACATTGAGATTATAAGTTTTCTTTTCAGATTTTTCAGTCAGTTTTATTTTATTTATTTAGTTTTAACTTATTCCTAAACAAAGCTTTGTGCAATAAGAGGACTATTCAATTAATAATAGTTACAATCTATACCCAAACCAGGCCATTGGAAATTAAGTATTTTGTGTATGGCACAACAATAGCATAGTTGTAGGATGCTATCTTAAAAAGTAAAATTGATATTTGCTTAAACTCTTTAAATTTTGTTTGAGAGGTACTACAGTCAAACTTTGTTATAATGAACCGTCTGTGGACCCGCAATATGTCCACTATAGCAGTTGGTTCACTATATCCAAATTCTTTGAAAAAAGTATTTTTTTAACATATGATATAGTATTGTTAAAAGTAGTGATTGCAATTATATGTAATTTGCTTATAAATTAACTAATTAAATAGATAAAAAATTAAATATTAAAAGGGAAAATAGTTACTTACTAAAACTTGATTTTATTTTTACATTCTAGGGAAGTAATTCGTGATTTTTGATTGAATACAATTTGATTTGGAGTAGAGTTCATCAATTTTCTCCAATTCCTTTCAATTAATAAGAATCCAATATGTTCTGGTCAACATTTTCTATAGAAAAAGAAATGTTCACAATACTCGTTGCCGATTTCACTTCTGTGATAGAAGGTGCCAAAATTTCAGGGCCTTCTAAGTCTTTTTCAGCATTGTTCGCTTGATTAATTGCAAATACAATGTCATTATCTGAGGAGTACACTTCATCATCACAAAATTAGAAATGTTCAGTAATGTTCCTTGGATAAACAACTTGGGTTCCAACAAAACATCTTTCAAAAGGTCTGCGTGTCAGGAATAGTTCTGGATTGTCACTAATGTCACCTGTCTCCATGACTTTTCTAACAAAACAATTGCTTACAAAAGGGAGATGTTATATCCCTTGTTATTCTCTTCAAAGTCCTCTAAAACATGCATCATTAGCTGCTTCCTATAATGATATTTCAGGCTGCAAATAACAGCCTGGTTCATGGGCTGCAGCACAGAAATCATATTTGGAGGCTGAAAAACGATCCTAATCCACTTCAGATTTTCTAAGTGAGGATGAGATGTGCAATTGTCAACAGGGAGGATAAGTTTACGTTTTTCTTTTAACAAATCATTGTCCCGTTGTTGAAGTTCTTCCTCAAAAAAGTGGAAGTCATCCAAGATTTTTGATTTGCTTTGTAGTCGCCAGGCAGTTTTTTACATTTTTAAAACACCTCAGTTTTTGAGATTCACATACAACAGTTAATTTTTGCTTCTCTGAACCGTTCATATTTGTACATACAAGAACAATTATTCTTACTTTTGAGAGTTTTATGTTATTCCCCTTTTCCCCTTTAAACTTTAACATCTGATCGGGAGTCATTTTGTTGAATAACCCACCTTTGTTTGCATTAAAAATATCCTTCTCTTCATAATGCTGGATTGCATCTACCCATACTTGAGTTTTCCACATCCAATGTAGAAATATTTGCTGCTTCCCACACAATCTTTTCACAAGAAATATTGTTCCTTTTTTTGAACCTATCCAGTCATTAGAGCACACAAAATCATTTTCTCTGAATTTTTCAGCAAACTCATTCGCTTTAACTTGGAGCATGGGTTCGGTCACCGGAAGATTTCTGTCTGAACAGTGAATCTTTTTAACAGAGCTTTTTCCATGTTTTCCCTCGACCGAGATAGTATCCGACATAGTTTCTTTGAAGAATCCAAATATTTTTCATACGCAGTTAGAATTGTGCTGAGAAGCTGAGATTTTTCCAATTGTTAAAACTACAGATTTTGACAAGGAAAATTCTTTTCACAGTGTTGATTGATTGGTTCTATCTTCAATACTTTTAATAATTTGTATCTTATCCTCAATCAAAAATGCTTCCCTTGTTACAAAATTTGCCATTTTCACAAAATTTTTAGCTGCAGTTAAAAAATACATTTTTTATCTTAAATCAATCATAAGAATAATGAAGAGAGACACTGTAAAAAATGTGGACTGATCCAATTACACCAAAGGACGCTGGATAGAATTAGCAAATAAATGCCAACTGCTTAGATGACGTCATTCCTAGAATTAGGATGGCACAAGTAAGAGAGGTTTATTTCTGAAATGATGGGTTGGGGGGGGGGGGGGCATTTGCAGTTATAAGTAGTACAAGCTGGAGAACTGAAAAAAAAAAAAAAAATAAATAAATAAAAAATCTGGGGAGTCCACTGTACACAAACTACCAAATTTTCAGCTGTCCACTATAAGCATATAAAATAACAGTTAAAGAGGAGTTTGGACATTACCACTAAAATGGTTTACTACATCCGAGTGTTCACTATATCCTGGGCTCATTATAGCGAGGTTCGACTGTATATTTTAATTTCAGATGTACAGTTTTCATTGTAAAATTCTATAATTGGTTATCATCAGATTGCATGCTTTCTCAAAAAAAGAAAGAAACTTTATTTTGTAATACTATTAAATGCATGATTTTAAAAAATACTTACACTTTTGCTTATTTTGAAATGAATTACTCCCTCTGTCCCAAATTAGTTGTGACATTTAGATTAAAAATTTTGTCCCAAAATAGTTGCTACAGCTCATATTCAAAATATTAGAATAATTACCTTTTTTTAGAAATTGAAAATATCGTTTGGTAATTTAATGTCTTTTAATGAAAATATGTAAACGATATTTTTATTAAGAACTTATTGTTGATTAAACTTACTTGTTATCTTAAATTTAATATCATTTTTGAAAAGATTAATTGCAAAAAAAAATTATTTTGAAAAGTCAAAATATTAGAATATTTATTCAAGTGGTTCAAAATATTAGAATATTTCACATTAATTCTCCTTTAATTATTACCAATTCTTAACTGGTGGCATCATTGATTAAATTCAGACTATTTTATTTAAAATCAGTATTCTTTTTTGCAGTTTGTTTCTTTTTCATCTTAAAATGGGCCGTGTGAGTGATATTCCTGAATCTACTAAACTTCGTATGGTTGATTTATATCGGCACGGTAAAAATCAATGTTTATAGCGAATTATTTACATTGTTCGCAATCGAGCGTTAGTAAAATACCAATACAATATTCAAAAATTAGAAAATTTCAAAATAATTGCCGAAATGGTGGCCGAAAACCAAAAACATCTGCTAGAGATGACAGGAAACTGAAGCGTATAGTTAAGAAAAACCGTTTTAAAAGTGTGCGATTCTTGCACCGAAAATGGAAAGAAGAAGGAGTTGAAGTTTCTACATCGACAACATTAAGACGTCCCCATAAATTTAAATTTGAATCTCGTGTACCGAAAACAAAACCTCTCATGACTGCAAGACAAAAGCGTATAAGATTGAATTGGTGTAAATCAAGACGTTTATGGAGCAATGAAGATTGGAAAAATATATTATTTAGTGATGAAAGTATGTTTTGTGTTTCATATGGTAATCAAGGTATTCGAGTTTGGAGAATGAAGCAAGAAGCATTTGATAAAGAATGCCTTAAACGTTCCGTAAAATTTGCTGCTAGTGTCATGGTTTGGGGTTGTATGAGTGCAGAAGGACCTGGAAAGTTATGCATTGTCTACGAAAAGGTTAACTCTCTGATATATCAAGAAATTTTAGAATATTACATGATTCCATCATCAGAAGATTTATTTGAAGATGATTTCATCTTTCAACAAGATTTAGCGTCCCCGCATACCTCGGTGTCAACTAAGAATTGGTTCCGCCAACGCAACATTAAGGTACTTCCTTGACCACCAAATTCACCAGATCTTAATCCCATCAAAAACTTATGGTGTATAATGAAGAAAAAACTTCAAGAAAATCCTCCTTCAAGTAAAACTGAGTTAGTGGCACGTATAAAGTCTATTTGGGCTAATATTGATAGAAATGTTTGTAAACACCTTGTATATAGTATGCAAGATCGATTGTATACTGTTATGAAAGCTAAAGGGGATGCTACAAAATATTAACTACCATTTACTTCATATTCATAAGGTAATATTGTTGCGTAAAATAAAATATTCTAATATTTTGAACCAATCTAAATTTTATTCTAATATTCTGGTGTGTTTAAGGAAGCTGTATACCTAATTTATTGTGCTGTATTTTATATTTTATAAATGTTAAAATCTTATCTAAACATTCCAGATTTAATTTATAAGAAATTTAATTGCATTTACTTAGTATAAAAATAAATAAATGACAAATAATTTTTTCTTATTACTTTTTCTCAATTATTCTAATATTTTGAATATGAGCTGTACATTTCAAGTAGGTGGAGTCATAAATAACTTCTGATGCAGTTTAGTAGATCAACACCAGTAAAATTATACTTTAAGTAAAAGAAATAATAATTTACTAAATTGTCTGAAGAAAGGAATGACAAATGTTGAGTGCAATACTGTACTGGAATGTTTGAAACTGTATTTGAAAAATTGTAAACTAAGCCTGAATGAAATAAGTGATGCAGCTATTAAATTAAATATGATCATAATGTTTATCATCCTATCTCATTTGCAGAAGCAGGCAAAGACGTCAAAAATAAAAGATGATGAAATTTACAATGTAAGTATACAAAAAATTGTAAATGCGGACGAAAATAAAAAGAAGGCCATTGATCAAAATCAAAGATGTCCCAATAAAATGAACACAATCACTGCGAAGATTGTCATATGTTGTTGTAATTCGTAAATCAATATTACACAGGATTCTCAAGGCGAAAAAAACTTTGGTGCGTATTTTATCTATCATTAAGGAAAGTCTAATAGAAAAAAATAAGTTCAACCAAATTTGATTTTGTTTGCAGCATCTTTATCCTAAAACATTTCAGAAATGTTGTAATAAAATGTTCATAAATGAATTCACAATTGATTAGCTTGAAAACAGTTTTATGTGATTACTGTTAAAAAAACCTTTACAAAATGGACATGGCTTAAGAGCGTGTGAACAGGAATTTATTTTAATTAATTAATTACCTATTTATAGAATTGTGGAGGGAATGTTAGGTATGTAAATATTGTTGATTGATAGTATAGCTCTCTGAAAAAAGTTCAAACAAAATCATAAAACCATAAATATCAATAATCAATACAAAAGTATTCAAATGTCGCAACTAATTTGGGACAGAGGGAGTATAATTTTTTTAGAAGCAGCATCAAATCACATTTTAATGCTTGGTAAGCTTATTTATTTTAATTTTTTGAATTCAAATGCCTTCAATAGTTGTTTTGTGATCATTTTCTTTAACGCCATAATATATCCTAAAAACATCACAACACCGTAATAAATAACCTGCTGACTGCCAAAAATAGTGTTACGAATTTTGTAAATAGTTAGTGTTTGTACTGTAAAATAATGTAAATAATCTTATTAAGCTCCATTCCTTTACTAATATTAGTTTTTGTTACATTGTCTCTGTTATCAAGCAAACTTGTCTATTATTTTCAGTGAATGTCTGTGGCAGCTTGGCGAAATATTAGAGATATCGCCAAGTTGGCGTCACTTTTGATGACTAATTTTGGTCGCCAAACTTGGCGATGGTAACCCTTCCCTCTCTATGATAACCCCCCTTTAGATATGCTGATACATTGAATGTTATTCCGAGGTTTTCTGGAATATTCGAGAAGCCTGTGGAAATTTCCAGCACATGCTGCGAGCCTATATAAGGAGAGCAATACGAGCTGTTGTTGTTATTATTTAGTCAGTCATTGAGTGAACAACTGGGCGATTGTTAAGCAAGTTTGCTTGAGTTTTATCTACGTTGTTTTGAATGTTATTTAGTGTTGAGACGTTGTATAAAGAGTCTCTGGGACCTATATCTGTACTTGTACGATAGATTTGAGCAGTTATTTTTGAATATCTAGTAATGTTTGTGAGTTTTGAAGACTCTGTTGTTCTGAAGATCTGTAAATAAATTATTTTCTACTTTTCTAAGAGACAAGAGTTGGAAGTTGTCTAACCATAAGATCAAAAGAACCCTATATATGCTGCAACAATAGCAACAAATAGAGATTCGAAAGAAATAAGATACAAAGCATATGAATGTGAGAATGTTAATCTTCAATATTTAGAATTCATTTGCCACTAATGTGCGATTAATATTGCCTGATTTTGATGATTTTTTTCTCCCATTGTTCCCAATGATTTCTCAATAATTTTTTACAATGAATTATAATAATTATCTGAATTATTGTAAAATAGTAGACTGTTGCCCCTTATATGTGCTTTAAGGACAAAATGTAATAAATCTTAGTTTTTCTCCAATACTTTCTTTCTAAAATTTGTAATTTTTTTGGGATATAGAAATGTAAAAATTTATTTTAAATTTAATCAGCCCACACTACTGATCATATCTGATTACCTTTTAGTCTCTAATCAACAAAATCCGCAGTTCCCAATTTATGAGGCAAGACCACTGGTGGCTCGCAGCAAATCTTTCAGTGAGTAATGGAACAATCAAAGTTTGCCACAAAAGTATATTATTTCATCTTTTGAAATATAACAAATATATGAGGATGTAAGTTTCAAAACTTGTTTCATCCAAAATTTAAAAAATCTTGTTTTCTCTATCAATTTATTCTAATGGTAAAACTGCACCAAAGAAACACAACAATCTGCAAAAGTGTAGTCTAAAAACTCAAAATTGTTTGGTGTGTCATGTGATGAAATAAGCAGTGAACACAAACAACTTCACTGTGAAGTTCTATGGTTCTCGAGAGGAAAAGTACTGTACAAATTATTTTTACTTTGTGACAAATTTAGAATTTTTTCATTCGAGCATCATAGAGATGATAAATCTATAAGCCTTTGTATTGAATGTGTTTGTGATGAGAACAGACTAAAATGTCTCATACATTTTCATAGCACTCAATTAGATGAACTTAACAATGCAAAGAAAGAACATCAAAAAAGTTTTATATACAACACAAAGTTGATGCAATGATTAAAAAAACTCAAATGATGGGCCTGCAAAGTAGAAGAGAATAGTTACAGTGTTTAAGTTCAGTGTGTTTAATTTCTTGCATGACTTTGTGGAACTAACAAAACTATGAAAGAGCACCTTGAGGCACTGACATTTGGCCAGAGGTAATTTTTCAGCAAATTATAAGTAAATTGTAGGCATAATTTATTTTATAATATTTATTTATCATTTCAAGTACCCATAAGGATTTAAAATTTTTGTACATGCTAAAAAGTGAAAAGTTTTTATTAGTTTACTAATAAGATAAAACTGTTTTAAGAGCTACTTTCCTAAAATTTATGAGATTTACTTGTGAATTAGCAATCCTTTTGAAGAACACTTAAAGAGCCCAAAATTCTCAACACCTGAAGAAGATCCGTTAATTGAACTGTAATTCCTCTTTAAAAGTAGTTTTCAAAGAAAAATCTTGAATTTCCTTATGAATGAATAAACAAGCAGAATATCTAGTAATATCTAAATCAGCTTTGGATTTCTCAATGCAGAATTCAATATGACATACATCGTTGAACATGCTTTTTCTTTGGGAGTGGTTAAGTAGCGCAAACTGAACTGTGTTCAATGGGGGTGGGGAGGTTCAAATTTCAAATGATTATAAAAAACAGAAAAATTGTTCGATTCGTTTGCCATTTTCACTAAAACTATTCTTTATGTCAATATTTCCTTGAAAATAAATTTTAAAGATTAATTTAAAAAAAAAACCGTTAGAGGGTGCCTTAAACTTTGGAGTAACCAACAACTATTTTTAACCATTATTTTTTGTATCTAATTAAATGCTTGTAAAAGTTCAAACTTAAATTTTGAGCTCAAAATCTGCATCGTTTTGAGTAATTAAGTGCAGAAATTTGAAATGTGTTCGAGGGGTGGGGAGGGTAACATTTTAGCTCCTGAACACTGTTCAGTTTCCGCTTCTTAACCCCTCCATCGATTTAGAATTTGAGCTCAAAATTTAAATCTAAGCATTTGCAAGCATTTAATTAGATACAAAAAATAATGCTTAAAAATAGTTGTTGGTTACTCTAAACTTTAAGGCGCCCTCTAACGGTATTTTTTGAAATTAATCTTTAAAATTTATTTTCAAGGAAATATTGACATAAAGAATAGTTTTAGCGAAAACAGCAGACGAATCGACCAATTTTTCCATTTTTTTAAATAATTTGAAATTTGAACCTCCCCACGCCCATTGAACACAGTTCAGTTTGCTCTACTTAACCACTCCCAACAATTCAGATTTTCATCTCAAAATTTAAGTTTATGTCTAAGCTTCTAAGAAAATTTTATGAGATGCGAAAAATAATGGTAAAATATAGTTGTACGTTACTCCAAAGTCTAAAGCGCCCTCTATCGGCATTTTTTGAAATTTATCTTTATAATTCATTTTCAATAAAATACTGACATAAAGAATAGCTTTAGTGAAAACCGCAAATCAATCGACCAATTTTTCCGTTTTTTATAATCATTTGAATTTAAAACCCTCTGAACACAGTTAAGTTTGTGCTACTTAACTGCTTCCAACTATTCAGATTTTGAGCTCAAAATTTAAGGTTAAGTCTAAGCTTACGAAACCTTTAATGAGATGCAAAAAATAACGGTAAAAAATAGTTGTTCGTTACTCTAAAGTCTAAAGCGCCCTCTATCATCATTTTTTGAAATTTATCTTTATAATTTATTTTCAAGACAATACTGACATAAAGAATAATTTTAGTGAAAACCGCAAACGAATCGACCAATTTTTCTGTTTTTTATAAAACCTTTTGAATTTTTGGACCCTAAACTTTAATGGCGCCTATCTCCTTCGGAAGACTTTGGGACCCTTGGTTTCCTATTTAAATATTGTTTGTCTTGATGTGTATTATCATCCCTTAAAGTTTGGACCATGAATTTAGAAACACCCTGTATATATATATATATATATATATATATATATAGGCTGATAGCTTTTAGAGATCATAAAACAATTTCCATACCGATATTAAATACAAATGGGCCACATTTTTTTTTTTTTTAAAGATGTGTTGCATATTAATAAAGGTTATAAACTGCTGATCTAAATAATTGCATTTTGATTTTATGATTTGAAATTATTAAGAGGTTTGTAAACTAATAGCATCACATATATATTATGAGAGAGGGAGAAAGATAGAAAGAGTAAAATTTACAGACTTGGTATATAGAGTTTCTTCATGCAAATATTTCAAGAGTGAGAATAAAGTTTAACGAGAAGTAAAAGGGGAAAGGTTAATTTTCTTCAAATTTTAATATTATAATTTTGTAAAAAATGAAACAAAAATTTTTTTTAATATATATATATATATATACTGGTGTGCAAAATTTAAGAACGGGTCCCAAAATCCCAATTTTCAAGGTGAAAATTTTCACGCGAATATTCAAAAGGAAGTAATATAATTCAAATAATTACTATTCCTGCATTACTGGGAGTCCATATAATATCTCATTCAGGTCACCCATGGTCACAAGAGTCACAGTCACTACAGCGAAACAAAAAATAGGAAATTCCATATGTCTCTTTTAAGAGTCTCAAATGGCTACTATATGTGACTCCACTGACAGGTCACTGTGACTGCTGCTTTGTATCGAGTCACCAGGTGACTTTACAATGTCGTTTTATTGAGACTCTCACGTGACTGTCATTGGAGACTCAATTTCAAAGTCATTGTAAATTTTGCATTATGATAAATCCGCAAATAATGTCACATTAAAGTCACATGGTGACTTTCTGTCACAAGACTTTGTCAAATGGTGACAGAGACCCTACTGTGAAGTAACCACAGTGAAAAGGGGTGAAAAGTCACCATATGACTTTAATGGGACATTATTTGATAATTTATCATAATGCAATGTTCACAATGACTTGAAATTGAGTCTCCAGATGAGAGGTCACATGGGAGTCTCAATGAAATGACATTGTGAAGTCACCTGGTGACTCACCATAAAGCAGCAGTCACAATCACCTGTCAGTGGAATCACATATAGTAGTTATTTGAGTTTCATAAAAGAGATGCATGGAATTTCCTATTTTTTGTTTTGCTGTAGTGACTGTGACTCTTCTGACCATGTGTGACCTGAATGAGATGTTAAATGGACTAGCTAATAATTATTATATATATAAAACCCCTCCGTGTACGACGATTCCGGGGACAACCCATCCACGAGAAAAATAAACCTATTGCAACTGCGTCCACGTTAAGCTTAACTATTCCGAGCTGTTCACAAATATTCTAACTGTTCAACTTATGAAGATATACATGTGAAAGATTTATTCATTACTCATTTTCTCTAAAACCTACAAAAACTATTTAATTATAATGTTTAAGTTCTAAATAAAACAACCAGCAATTACGGAAAAAAAACAAACCAAACAAAAAATGTACACAAATCAATACTGTTGCCATTCAAGAATGACAAATTCCGTGATTGAATCTTTAGAATGACTCCTTTGTAACATCACGACTCAAGAATGATCAGGTGCGTTCGGGATCTACGCGCTCAGGAGACAGAATACGTGGAGTGGATCTTACAGCGGAATAGCACTTGGTAAAAACTCCTGAGTTCGCGCGCGAAGCGCCTGTATCTCCCAAACACGTTCATTGTTTACTCTTTATTGTTGACATTGTTTTCGATCTTATAGAGTGTTTTCTTTTAAGTATTAGCTAAAAAATGGGCCAAAATAGGAAATTTTTTTATCCATTTTAGATATTTTTATTATTTTCTTTCAGTATTTTTCGATATATTTTGGCTGTAGTTTCACAATATATTCTTTTATAATTGATTTTTTTGCTTTACTTTATTCTTTTAAAATTTATGTATTTACGATTTGTTCACTACAATCCCCCCACCAGACAGTTTTGTTATAGTTTTAAATGTAAATTTTTGTTAAAAATTTCTTTTTTTATAGATTTTCCCCCCCATGTTTAACTGCTGTATTTTTAAAAATTGTTTAAGCCAGTGGCTGATTGACCACAGTTGTATTTTTTATCATCACTTTAAAAATGCAAACACGTCATTTTGACGGGCTGTCTTCTAGTATTTGAATATTCACGTGAAAATTATCGCTTGAAAATCCCTGGAAAATTGCCATTTTGGGACTCGTCCTTAAATTTTGCACACCAGTGTATATACATAGTAATGTATTTCAATAGTTTCTTCTTATCTGAAACTAGTGGTATAGTTGTAAAAAAATCCAGAGGGTATATGGCGTATACCCTGTTATACCCTCCACTACATTCCTGTATGAAACTCAGTCAGCAGGCAGGTAGGTAAAGAAAATAAAGTAGATGCCTTTTAAAAGATAACCTACATAAATAAATTACTGAAGTCATAATTTTAATGTGATAAATATATATTTATTCTATTACTCTAAATGGCAGCATTTCCATAAAAAAATATTGAAAAAATGTTCTGTAGACAACAATGTAATATAAAGAAATGATACAACAGAACAAAAAGAATACCATTGAACTGATAATGCATAGTCTGATTTATCCGCTCAGTAACACTGCCTAACCACTGTTCAAAATTTATTAAAGGGATAGCATCAGTATGACCTAAAAAATGAAATAATAAATCATATATTGATAATTAATCTCCATCATTATGCAATTATACATTTATATTAATAAAATAAAAATCTTTGTTGGTGTGTTGATATCTGTCTGTGTGCAATGGCTAAGAAAAACTATTGCACATACAAGTCTGAAAATTTGGATCAGAATAGTCCAAGGCAGGTCCTAAAGCATCTGAGGGTCAGATTTATTTATTTATTTATTTATTTTTTTTTTTTTGATAATTCACTGAGATAGTAAATAAAAACCAATATTTAAGAAATGCATCACAAGGGCATTAAATTGCATTAAATTTTTAATGCAATTGAACTTTTATTTTATGAAATTCACTAAAATTCTGATTTTAAACAAAAGTAATAGAAAAAAAAATTACTTGATTTTTTTTTTTTTTTTTTTTTTTTTTGCTAAAAAAAATTATTAAAACTTTCATAACAATTTGCTGAAGGTTGAAATTCTTAGAAGGTGTTCCTGAAAATGTGTTTCAAGTACTTTATAAATGGGAACAACTTTACCAACCCACCTCTTTTTTTTTTTTTTTTTTTTTTTTTCTTCTCAAAATTGCCAAATTGTAGGTTACTTTACTAATGTAATGCTAGTAAAATAAAATTTTGAAAGCATTTCTTTTTTAGCTACAAAATTAGCAATTTATTACTATACAAAAGGAAAAAATAAATAAATAAATAAATAAAAAACTAGCAAAAATTACCTCTTTGAAACACTTGCTAAATCAGAGGTGTATATGATTTATAGATATTTTCTAGATATATTTTCTGTTTTGATTAAATAATAATAATAATAATGAAAATATTCCATTTTCATTTAAATTAATTTTTATCTTTCAGATTTTTTTGTATACTTTTTAGTGAACAATAAGATTCATTTAAAAAACCTTTAACAGTATTTATTGTTAGAGTTAATAACACAAAAGTTATATTCATTATTAATAATAAAAATAATATATAGCTTCAATAAGTTATATATATATATATATATATATATATATATATATATAAATATTATTACTATTATTTTTATTTATTTATTTTTATTTCTTTAATAATTATTTAATTTTTATATTTATTTTTTTATATATATATTTTAATTTTTTTAATTTTTATTAATTAATTAATTAATTTATTTATTTTTTTATTTTTATTTTTATTTTATTTTATTATTTTTTTAATTTTTACTATCCTATATTAAGATAATGAGTTTATACTATGTAAAGTCACAATAAATGTTACTGATTAAAGTAACAAAATGGTATTTTCAGTTATAAGTTAATATGAATGTTATAACCTAATTCTAATTTAATTATTTTATTAATTTAATTTTATGTAAATATCGATCATTAATTATTTTCTCCGGTTCAATTATATTTCCATTCAGCTTTATCTTTTTTGTTCGTTATGGATAAATCATAGCAAATTTTTTTTCTTCTTTTTCAAATTACTTTTTTCGCCATTTGGCGCGCATGACATTCTATTTAAAAAAAGAGCAACCCTGCTGTTCCTGCTACGATCCGATGCTTGAATTTCTAACAAACTGGCTTTTCTACGTGATACGGTTTTAGCTCGTATAGTAAACTATTGCTTTCTGCTTTTATAATTTATTAATAATTCTATTGCGCTGTCCTCTACATTAATGGTGATAACCAGATAAGTTTTTTTTTTTTTTTCTCAATATCTTGTTTCATACTTTTTATCGAAATTATATATGCAAGTAATGTTTATCATTTCCACGTGCATAAATAGGGTTAATTTGTACTCTTGTTACTGACACTATTTGCTGCACGCTATTGTTTCAATATATGTATATTTTCATTTTTTCAACTATTTATTTCTATATTCCTTGTTTAATAATATGGTTTTTGTGTGCTGGTAGCCCCAATTACATATTATTTTGCTATTTCATGGCTAATACGTGGATGAAACCGCACACTTCATTTGTAGTTCCAGAGCATTTGGGGCCTGACGATTCTGTTCTGTGGACTACAAATTTCCTTTGCATTCATTTTATTTTATTTATTTATTTATTCAGATATACTCGTTTCACTATTTTTTTTTTTTTTTTTTTTTTATATATAATTCAATTCTATTCAAATTCTTCGTTTGTGGTGTTAAACAGTTAATTTGTACTATTAAGTAGATGATGATGCGTGAAAATTAAATATACTCAATTTAAAATGTCAGTAAATCAAAAACATAATAATAAATTAGATCTCACCAAAATCCCATGAATTGACAACTAGGTAATAAAAGGATGACGTCTCTTTAAATTTAAAAAAAATCCACTTTATTTTTCTTCCTTTGAGCATAGGAGGGAAGAAGGATGAAATCGATGCCGGACATTGTACATTAGCACTGCAATTAAATCCACGGAAATTCTCCCTTTAACATTCGATGTGCCGAAAGTAAATTTTTGAATTACGATGACATTAATCTAGAATAATAAAATCATCGTTCTGATATTTTAAATTAAGCGCACTCCTCGGATTTTTAACGGGACAAAAAAACACACCGTCAAAATCCTACGCAAAACTTTTTCATTCTCCTCTTAAAAATTCGTTGCATTACTTTTTATATCACATAAACGGGGTCTTCAGAAGTTAAAACAAAAGAGATTTGAAACCATTAGTTAAATTAAGATGACGTAAATTAAAACGCGCGTATAAAAAAATTAAACTAGATTATTTAAATTACGCGAAAACTGAACTGCAATCCCATTGGTTTAAAGAGGCGCATCTCTCCCTACGTATCCTCCCGGAGGCGAAGAAAAAAGCTGACGCATGCGTACTACCGAGCACCTGCACTTATTCGCACCCCGCTGCGCCAACGAAGCAAGTGAAACCGGAGCAAAGCCGAGAAAACAACACACAGGCACGAGACACGGCGAGAGAAATCGCAACAATCGGTGCCCAGCAGAAAAACAAAACACAGGGGCGGAACGCCACAACTAAAAAATGTGATAGTTATATCACAATACCCCCACACGCCGAATAAAATTTTGGATGACCGAAAGGTGAAAAAGGGTAAAAAGAAATTAAAACCTTTTTCAACACAGGGAATACAAAATTTTGAATATCGAGGAATAAAAATTTAGCTCCATGAAATAAATGTTAAGCATATTTGAGCATATAGTGACAATCTTATGTCCATTATACGTGCATGTACAGTGACCGAAAAAAGAAAGAAAAGAAAAAGGAATATACATCAAGTAGTACATTCATAATCCACAATGTATATAACACATTAAGTATACACTAACAATGCCAACAAAATACAATAATACTGGCATAACTTTCAATTAATCTCATAGAATTATCATATTTGAGTAAAAAGACAAAAATGAGATGAATAAGTAATGATAATTCAAATACTTGTGGTACCATATTACATAATTCAACTTCTGGAAAAAAATTGTAATTACAGATGCAACAATCATAAAAGTCTTGTGCATTTTTTCTTTGCCTAGGTCTTTAATTAAAATTAACTGGCCATATGTAAAAAAAAAAAAAAAAGTTACTACATCATTTAAATATTCATTTCAAAATTCAAATTCAACCTAATAAAATAAAATTATTTGTATGTGATACTGTTGTGTTTGGTTTAGTGGGTGAGGAGAAGAGATGGGGGAAGAAACACTTTTTATTTGCCTCTACCCACAATTAGGCCAAAGTGATCGTGAAAGTGTCAGCACATCGCGGAGAATGAAGGCCGGCAAACGACCCAAGAGTGACCATCCTTACTTCACTTGAAATAATAAAAATATTCTTTTAACCATGAAGATGATAAACTAAATACAAAATTATAAAATATAAATTTGAAGAAAAAAACAAAGTTACCTGTGAAGTCCTTGGCAGATGATGAGTAGTAAATCCAGACACATGCCCAGGAATTAATACACAACTTGGTTAAAGATTAATATTTATTTATTTATGAAATACTTGTATTTCTTTCATGAAAAAAATCGAATATCTTCTTTATAGAAAACATTTTTGTTTCTCATAAAAAATTAAACATTTTTGTTTCTCATAGAAATTAAACATTTGTTTTATAGAAAAAACTTTACAAATGAAGATGTATTTTTAAATTGATATATTCCAAACACAACCAACATTCTTCATCATAACACATTTTTTTTTGATATATCTTGACAGTATGAACTTGAAGAATTTTCTCATAACACACAAAGGGAAAATGATATTATTTTCTTCAAAACAGAAACATCACTTAAATATATGTAACTTTTAATATATATATATATATTATCAGACGAGAATTTTATATAGATATGCACCAATACTTTCAATGGAACGCCCCGTGAATATTCAAATTTATTTATGTGAAGATGGGCCAAATAGCAAATTAAAATGATGAAAGAAATTATAAAGTCAATACGTTATGTAAATATGTAAGATCACTTCTTGAAAGAACATTCTTCAACTCACGAAAGAAAATCTTCACCTCTGCATGCTTTTCAGAGGACGGAGATCACATGAAAAGATTATTGAAGAAATTATTAATGATGAGATGATGAAAAATAAAATAAATATTTAGAAGACACATGACGACACTTCTTCTTAGTTATAAAGCTTACACGAGAGCAACGAATGGAAGATCCATGGTATGCCCTTATTTAACTTTTGTAATCCGAAAAAGAGAAGGCACAAAACATAAAAATTTTGGGATGCCTTTGAAGGGGCTATGCTCCTCGTAGCCTTGAAAAATCAACCTTTCCTGAAACCATGGCGTGATCATAGCAGCCTGAAATGTTGCCCGTATACAACGGTCTGGAGGGGCGCACGCACACATGCCCCGAAAAATTCCACCCAAAACTTCCAATCATCCGACCGCATTCATTACGGCAGGTGTCTAGCAGCGCAACTCACGCAGGTGGCCGAGAGCCCAGGGGAAAAAGAGAAAAGGTTACTGGAATCCCAAAATACGCCAATTTGGCAGCGAGCGAAAGAGGGGGGGTGACAAAATAAGCCAAGTTACGATGCAAAGTATGGAGAAATATGAATTTAATAAAAAGAGAATTGATAAACACCTAAAGAGGGGAGGCCAAAGCAGGTGGCCCTGTGCTGAATGACTTAAAATACGTCACCTGTGGAAACGAATTTGATAGGCTAGGGGTGTGTCCGAATAAACGGAAGTTCCACCCAAAGAACAAGCGAGAATGTTCTCGAACGATCTCCAAAACCGGAAGGAATGATTTCGAACAGGATTTTACCGGCTTGGAACATTCGAAAGCTAAGTAAGAAAGAAAACATTACAGGCGACGAAATGAAAATAAACGAAACAGAAATAAAATTTAAATTGAGAACATTAATAAAAAGGAAGGTGATATGAAATAAAATGGCTAATAAAAATGAATTATACTAAACATATGGGGGGTTATCGAGTAACCACCACATATTACCCAGGGTCCCCCAAAAGAAAATATTGGTGAGATGACAAAAATGACAATTTTTCATCGAGACAATATTTCCTAACACATGTACACATATACTAAATAATTACACAAAATAAATGTATCAGAAATAGTTATAGGAATATAAATAACTGTTTTACATGATGTTCAAATACTAAAAGAAAAATACTTATTGTTATGATAGTAATCCTTATATGTTAACATGGAAGGTATACAAAATTTCTTCCAGCAGTATCTATCATATATTAAAAAAAAAATTTAAAGTCTATGTCTATGTGCAACAGTCCTTAACTTTGACGAGTCTCTTGTTAGGCTGTGCAAAATGCACTATAACAGTAGAATGCTTTAGCATATGTCAAAATATTTGATTATACAATAATATGTATATCTATTTTCTTAGTAGTCAACAAAATGAAACATACTATAACTGTATATGAATCATACTATAACTATATATAAAATATATGGTTTCAAATAACACATGATAACTTGAATGAATTTGTAAGTTGAAAATTGAACAATAAAAAAAAATTATATAAATGGTGCAGAGAGATTAGTTAGGCTCTCATAAAAAAATATTTACTTATATCACCACATAGCCTTTTAAGCTTTCAATAAATCTTAAATGAATAACTTTAGTATTATTCAATAACACATTTTCGCAGAAAATAAAATAATAAGTTGCAAAAAGAATGGCAACAAAAGCATGATATTATTTTTCAATAAAAATATCTTCACAATGAATATAATAATTTTCAAAGAGAGAATCTTTACACTCTCATAAAGGAATATTCTTGAACATTTTCAATATAAATTGCCAATAATTGCATAAATACCTTTAATACTATACTTCATTCAAAATAAACATAAAACATAAGATGTTTAACATTCTGAAAAAGGAAGGAACTTATATGAATATGTCAATCTTATATATGACTTGATAATGTCAACTTACAAAGAAAAATCAATTATGTCAAAATTTCTATATAGAAGATATCTAGAACATATTTACTTGTAATTTTCAAACATTTTTAAAAAATTAAGTAAGTGATCACTTTTGCATTTGTCATAAATCAAGAATTTGCTTTATATAAATATATATAATGACTCATTAAACATCTTTGGATCCAAAGTATAAACACTCAAAAGTATACAAAAAAAAAATATTATATACTACTTATGGTGAGTTATTCACTTTCTATATTTCACCAAGAAGAGAAGAAATATTAGTATATATAAGTTTATCATGCACTTTCTTTTCTTTTTTTTTTTTTAAAAGAGGTTAAATGTTAAAACATGCATGCATTGTAAAGAGCAGACACAATAGAGAAAATAATTTGATGAGTACTCATTTTTATGTTTACCTTATATCAATTACAATTTCACCTTTCTTATTAGAATGCACATTTGTCAAAAATAACTTTAAATAATGATATAATATTATAACAAGAATATAAAAAGACAAATTCTTTCTCAATTTTTTGTATCAACTATTGTAATTAAAGACTTTATAAGATTTAACAGTAGTAGAGTATGGCATACATGAGAATATATGTATATATTGTAATAATTATGACTTATAGATAAATACAGTAAATAATAAAACTATTGAAAATCATACATACATCCTGAGGATGACTGTTGAGTTGTATCAGGGAGAAGAAGACTTAAATAATGAAGAAAAAAAATAATAACAACAGCTGCCTGCAGCTTGGAGAAAAGAGAAAAAAAAAAAATTACATAGTGATTCTTCTTACTGGAGTATCAGTCTGGCTAGCTTAGACTGATTATACTACAAAGCAATAGTCATCCTGAAAAAGGAAAAAGAAAGTTAGTCTATTTCTTATACAGTTTATGATTGCGAGGGCGAAGATCATAATTTTTATATTGAGTGGACTTGTTTTTAACACCAGTATGAGTGCTATCAGGAGGAGCTTGTGACAGTACTGATTTACTTGAACAAGAAGATGTTTGTTGACACTTAGAAGAAGAAAGAATTGTAGGAGATGTGCTACATGCAGCATCATGATTTGAAACTTGAATAGAAGAGTGTTGTCTGACAGGAGTGGAGGATGCATTATCAACAGCTGATTGATCATGTGATGCATTTTCAGAAGAAACTGAAGGATGTTGCAGTGCTTCATTTCTCTTTTGAAGCTTCAAGATTCGATTAGTGTGAATCAACATAGGGGAAGCATGACTATTATTGGAATCTTGAATTTGAATGAGCACAGGAGAAATTATTTTCTTCACCACATATGGGCCTTGTATTTTCTTGTTAAACACATTGGGAAATTTTACGTAAACAATGTCATTAACATTGATGTTGGAAAACTTTAATTTTTCTCTGGATTTTTGGTACACCTTTTGTCTAGATGATTCGTTATTCTTGTAAGCTTGATAGTATATTTTTTCAATAACATCCATCAATTTATGAATTTCATATGCAGTATTGAGAATTTTCCATGAAACTTGAGTTTTATAATTGGAATAAATGTCGTTTATCTCTCTTCCAAAATGAAGAAGATTTGGAGAGAATTTTGTAGCTGGATGAGGTGTAGCATTATATATGGATTGGTGAATTTTTAGAGCAGTGGGTACATCACATCCTTGTGAAGCCATTGTGTTCACAGATGATTTTACTTGAGAATTGACTCGTTCGCTTAAACCGTTAGCTTGGGGATGGGCTACAGAACTATGTTCCAATTTAATGCCAAGCTTTTTGTTAAAATATGAAAACATATCACTCGTAAATTGAGAGCCATGATCAGTGAGAGTTAATTCGGGTTTTCCATGAGTGGAAATATAATGCAATAAGGCTTTTGTAACTGACTCAGCACTGATATTATTCAAGGCATATAATTCTAAATGACGAGAGAAATGGTCTATCATGGTCAACACATATTGACGATTTCTCAATGGGCCGAGTAAATCCATAGAGACCTTTTGATTGGGAGCTGTTGGGAGTGGTGCAGGTAGGTATGGAGCAGTGTTTTTTTTATGATTCTTATTTACTAAACAAATTTCACAAGAGTTGACATAATTAATGGTATTGAAACAAGGGTTTTCCAGGTAAATCTTTTCTTTAAATTAACAATGGTTTTATGAATTCCAGTATGAGTAATATGAGCAATTCTTAAGGCCTTTGCTCGAAGTGATAGAGGTAAAACAGCTTTGTGTAGCTCGATATCTTCTGAAGAGAAATGACCATTATAGCAAAGTAACTCATTACTTGGATTAATATAGTAGCCATTTAAACTTTTAGATTTTTTATTATTTTTAAGGTCTTCATAAATTTGTTTGATTTTTGGGTCCTTTTGTTGTTCAGAGAAGATGGTGTGATCAAGAATTTCTAATAATGGATCTTGATTATTATCATTATTTGGATTTGAAGAGTCACTTTGAAGATGACATGTATGGTGGATTTTGTCAACTAAACCACATGGAAAGTGAGGAATGTCATTATGTAAATCGTTTTGATTATCAACAATAGGTAGAGGTTCTTGTGAAGAAATAAGATCTGGATTATTATTGAGATCTTCAGTAGGAATGTGAGGAGTTCTACTCAGAAAATCTGCCAAGACATTTTCTTTGCCTGGAACATGTTGGAATGTGTACGAGTATTCTGACAGTTCTAACATCCAACGAGTAGTAATATCAGCAGGTGATGTAGCTTTTTTATAATCATTAAGTGGTTTGGCATCAGATAGTAGAATAAAGGGTCGACCAAAAATATAGTATTTAAAAGCAGTTATGCCTTTGTAAATGGCATAAAGTTCCAATTTGATGGCAGGGTAGTGTCTTTCTGATTGAGATAGAGTTTTGGAATAATAGGAGATAGGTTTTAGTTCACCATCAAATTTCTGCATAAGAACAGCTGATATTGCTGTTTTTGAGGCATCTGTATTAACATAGAACGTTTCATTCCAGTTAGGGAGATTGAGCATAGGTTTTTGAAAAAATATGTTTTGTAATTTTTTAAATGCATTTTCCTGCTCAGTTTTCCAAGAAAATTTATTTTTAGGTTTGGTGACTTCAATGAGAGGAGTAATCAATTTAGAAAAATTAGGTATAATTGATCTATAAAATGAACACAAACCGATAAAACTCTTTGTTTGCCTCTTGGTTTTAGGCTTTGGAAAGGAGGTAATTTTTAAAATGTTACTTGTAATAGGAAGAATTTTATGATCTGTGAGTTGGAAACCCAAAAAGTTAATGCTTGTTTGCATAAATGCACATTTTTCAGGAGACAGAGTAATGTTATTAGCAATGAGAGTGTCTAATAGCTTTGTGAGTTTCATGGACATTTCTTCAAATGAATTAGCACCCACTACAATATCGTCTTGATATGCATAACAGGAATCAATTTGAGATAATTGAATAACAGAGTCGATTAATTGTTGGAAAGTGCTGGCGGCCGTCTTCAGGCCAAATACTAGACGTAAATAGGTAAAAATTCCCCATGGAGTAGTAAAACTAAGTTTATCTTGCATATCTTTAGGTACAGCAATCTGCCAATATGCAGAGGGTAAGTCAAGAGTGGTATAATATTTAAATTTTGACAACTGCACCAATAGATTTTGAATTCTAGGAAGAGGATATGATGATGGGATTATAATCGAATTTAACAATCTTAAATCAAGAGCCAAACGATACTTTTGAGGCTTAGACATATCAGTTCTCTTTTTTTTAACAAGAAGCATGGGACACGCCCAAGATGAATTTGACCTCTCAATAATACCAGCGTTCAACATTTGATTAATCTGGTCAAGAGCTTCTTGCTCGAGTGCTTGTGGTACAGGAAAAGGTAATGTTTTTACTGGATGAGAATTTAACATGGTAAACTGAGGATTGACCAGGTCAGTATGACCTAAAGTGTCAAGAGATTTCGAAAAGGCAAGCGCTTTACTACATAATAATTTTGTTAAAGCTTCCCTTTCATGAGGAGGTAAATGTTTAAGATCAAAGTCATTTGGAGATAATTCTTGAATACGTTTTCTTTTAATCTCTTCAGATGGCAAAATTAAATTACAGTATTCGTTTTCAAATTCTAAATCAAAAGAGTATTCTTCAATATCTTTTTCATCTACATTGATACATTCACCAATAATTGAATTTTTATTTAAATGAATATCTAGCTTTGATATATTCTGACAGACAACCAAAAATAAATCATTTTGAATGGAAGATTTTGAGTGCAATGATTCATGTAATATAAGACCTTTATTTTTTAAATTTGGTTTGAAAACAAAATATTCAGATGGAGGATTGAGATACTTAACATGTAAATAAACAAACGAATTAGGAGGTACTACTTCTCTATTGAGTAATTGTACCATGTTGGAATTCACCAAGACTTTATTACCATAATTTAAATGAGTTTGCTTTTCACTAAAATAGTTATCATCATTAGTATTCTCAGATGAGAAATTCTTGCTAGGAATATTATTATCATTAGTAGACACATAATTCACCATATTACCATAATCAGTTGGAAAATAATCAGGAAAATAAGTAAAATTACATCAATATAAGGATTATGAAAATTCATAGCAGAATGAGCCATATTATTTGTAAACAAACCATTATTTTGAAAACTATAATTGTAAAAATAGGTTGTATAATTGTTGACTAATCGTAAATTTGTGTCATCATAATTTGCACATATATTATGAGAATAAATACCATTACTTAGATTATTTAACATAGAATCTTCATAACAAGGCATTTTGTGTGCATCGAGAGAATATGGTACATTTGAATTCACATAATTATATTCAGAATTCATAAAATAGCAAGTAGGAGATTCATTATAACTTTGAAAAGGAATGTGTTTGTCCTTAATTAGGATAGACTTAAAACTTGGAGAAATAGTAATAGAATGCCTGTTAATAAATTCAAATCCAAGTATGGCTTGAAAGTGAACATTTTGAATTTTTGTAAGGTAAAATACATGATGAAAAAAATATTTATCAATTTTAAATGCTATCTCTATGCATCCTTTGAAGAAAACCTTAGAATTTATGGTTGACACGGATACATTCCTGGATAAAAATTTGTAATGAAGCCTGGATTTAATGCTATTAAAGCATTCTTCATCCAAGAGAGATAAACTTGATCCAGTATCTATTAATGTGGAGATTTCATTATGTTGAACATTTATTAGGATGCATGGAAGAACATAAGAGTTGTTAAAAGAACTGCATATGACATGATTTTCTTGTATGTCATCGTTGATTTAAAAATTTTGTTTGGAAGGCAAAGAATTATATGAACAAGAAGATTTGTTAAATTTAGATGTCATAGGAGAAGTTTGGACAGCTGTGGATGACACTAAAGTGACTGACGAGCGTTTGTCCAATTGTTGATGTTTGTTGTTGTTGTCAAAGTGTACTGACCCTGAATGAGAATTACGGGAGAGAAGGCGGTCAGTAGAACCAGTCTCCCTTATTTGTTTAAATGATAAACATTGTTGTTATTTTCAGAAGAAGAAGAGGTGTGGCTTTTCTTTCTGTAAGGGTGAGACGAAACCTGAGCTGAAGAGTTTTTGTTAGAATTACCAATAATGTTTTTGAATTTGTAGCATGAGTCCATGCGATGATTAAATTTCCCACAGAACGCACACTGCACAACATCTCGTCTGTGATAAAAGGATGTAGAATTTTTTTGTGAGAAAACTTATCAAAGGTTGGTTGATAAGGACGTTTCCGGTGAAAGTTTTGATGACGAAAATTATTGTTACGTTTACTTGTAGCCTCTTGTCTCGGTGGAGAAGGCGAAAATGTTCTAGGCCTTCTTTGAAAACTACGAGAAGTATGAGAACTGTCCTTTTGAGTTTGTAAAGGAGAGTAGTTGGTTTGAGAATTGTGATAAACTTTATCCTTCGTATGCTTTATAGGAGTTTTATGAAGAGTATTACTAGAATTATCGTGGACATTTTCAGAATCGATACAATAGGCTTGATTAAAATTCTCATAAGATTTTTTAGGGGGAGAGTCATATATATTTTGAAGAAAAGTTGCTCGTTCAAGAGCTAATTCGAAGGACAAAATATTTTCTTCTAAGATTTTACGTTTGATTTGTTTAGGCAAAGCCTCAAGAAAATGAGTAAACTTTAATGAATTAAGAGCAGAAAGATCCAATTTTGGGTAAGCAAGTCGAAGTTGTTTATCTAGCCGAAAAGCAAAATTTTTAACTGATTCATTTGAATCTAAGGTCAAGTTCTGTAAAGATTTTAGAGAAACAGATTTTTTTGTGGGTAAGAAATAGTCTATAAATGCCTTTCGAATTTCATTAAAATTAGAGTTCTTGAGCTGTGACTGAGTTTCCAGAAAGAAGAGTAAGGCGGTGCCCTCAAGTTTTGATTTAAAGAGAACAAAAAGTTCCTTGTCTGTAAAGTTATTTAATTCCTGTAAGTCAGATAATTGATCGAAGAAAAATTCTACAGTCTGAGGGTTACCGTCGAAGGGTTGGATTGCAATATTTAGTTTGGCTTTTGGTGGCATGATGAAAAATTTAATATAAGAGCTCAATATATGACATGATAAATTTGGTTATTGACTGGTCTTGTGATGAATAATATATATATAAATTGGCCCGTTATTTAAAATATTGATGACTTTCATATACGTCATAAACCATTTTTATATATTAAAAAAAAAGAAGAAAACGTATACTAACATATTAGTATCATATGAAGAATATAAGACCCAAATATTTTATGTAAATATTTATATATAATATGGCTCAAAACATAAATCATTATATGTATGACAAGAAGAATAATTTATCTTAGCATGAACAATAATTTTTACCAGTACCTCCGTTAAATAATGCATATATATATTAGTTGCAAAATATAGCAAGACAAGAAAAAATATATATGGAAAAATTATGTTATATATATATCATGCACTGCTCCAGAAAAATATTATTTCAGTATAGAATCAATATGTTGCAATTAATTACTGCACCACTCTCAATAAAATATAATTAATAATATTAATGTATGAAGAAAATAACTTGAAAAATAATGAAGAATTAACTGAAGATAATGACGACAATATGTATAAATATAACGAAAATACGATGGTAGCAAAGGAAAAATGGATGGTCATGGAATGTTGGATACGCTTTGGTCATAGCATCAAAGGAAATAAGAAATGTTGTGTTTGGTTTAGTGGGTGAGGAGAAGAGATGGGGGAAGAAACACTTTTTATTTGCCTCTACCCACAATTAGGCCAAAGTGATCGTGAAAGTGTCAGCACATCGCGGAGAATGAAGGCCGGCAAACGACCCAAGAGTGACCATCCTTACTTCACTTGAAATAATAAAAATATTCTTTTAACCATGAAGATGATAAACTAAATACAAAATTATAAAATATAAATTTGAAGAAAAAAACAAAGTTACCTGTGAAGTCCTTGGCAGATGATGAGTAGTAAATCCAGACACATGCCCAGGAATTAATACACAACTTGGTTAAAGATTAATATTTATTTATTTATGAAATACTTGTATTTCTTTCATGAAAAAAATCGAATATCTTCTTTATAGAAAACATTTTTGTTTCTCATAAAAAATTAAACATTTTTGTTTCTCATAGAAATTAAACATTTGTTTTATAGAAAAAACTTTACAAATGAAGATGTATTTTTAAATTGATATATTCCAAACACAACCAACATTCTTCATCATAACACATTTTTTTTTGATATATCTTGACAGTATGAACTTGAAGAATTTTCTCATAACACACAAAGGGAAAATGATATTATTTTCTTCAAAACAGAAACATCACTTAAATATATGTAACTTTTAATATATATATATATATTATCAGACGAGAATTTTATATAGATATGCACCAATACTTTCAATGGAACGCCCCGTGAATATTCAAATTTATTTATGTGAAGATGGGCCAAATAGCAAATTAAAATGATGAAAGAAATTATAAAGTCAATACGTTATGTAAATATGTAAGATCACTTCTTGAAAGAACATTCTTCAACTCACGAAAGAAAATCTTCACCTCTGCATGCTTTTCAGAGGACGGAGATCACATGAAAAGATTATTGAAGAAATTATTAATGATGAGATGATGAAAAATAAAATAAATATTTAGAAGACACATGACGACACTTCTTCTTAGTTATAAAGCTTACACGAGAGCAACGAATGGAAGATCCATGGTATGCCCTTATTTAACTTTTGTAATCCGAAAAAGAGAAGGCACAAAACATAAAAATTTTGGGATGCCTTTGAAGGGGCTATGCTCCTCGTAGCCTTGAAAAATCAACCTTTCCTGAAACCATGGCGTGATCATAGCAGCCTGAAATGTTGCCCGTATACAACGGTCTGGAGGGGCGCACGCACACATGCCCCGAAAAATTCCACCCAAAACTTCCAATCATCCGACCGCATTCATTACGGCAGGTGTCTAGCAGCGCAACTCACGCAGGTGGCCGAGAGCCCAGGGGAAAAAGAGAAAAGGTTACTGGAATCCCAAAATACGCCAATTTGGCAGCGAGCGAAAGAGGGGGGGTGACAAAATAAGCCAAGTTACGATGCAAAGTATGGAGAAATATGAATTTAATAAAAAGAGAATTGATAAACACCTAAAGAGGGGAGGCCAAAGCAGGTGGCCCTGTGCTGAATGACTTAAAATACGTCACCTGTGGAAACGAATTTGATAGGCTAGGGGTGTGTCCGAATAAACGGAAGTTCCACCCAAAGAACAAGCGAGAATGTTCTCGAACGATCTCCAAAACCGGAAGGAATGATTTCGAACAGGATTTTACCGGCTTGGAACATTCGAAAGCTAAGTAAGAAAGAAAACATTACAGGCGACGAAATGAAAATAAACGAAACAGAAATAAAATTTAAATTGAGAACATTAATAAAAAGGAAGGTGATATGAAATAAAATGGCTAATAAAAATGAATTATACTAAACATATGGGGGGTTATCGAGTAACCACCACAGATACCATTTGAGTAATTGAGTCGTGCACTACCCAATCACACAAATAAAGTATCTCACTAAAAAAATCATTTTAATACAAAAAATGTTAATGTGTTAAAAAAAAATATATCCACTATTGTCACCAAACATATACGCATCTATATGTATGACATATATTACAAGTAAAAAATATATATATATATATTCAATATGAACAACAGCAAATAAAATGTAAAATTTCACACTTCAGCAATCACTCAAAAATTCTTATAATTCAATTAGTGATATAATTTTTTTTTTTTTTTTTTTTTTTTTAACTTGGCATATATACATGTATACAAAACATATGGGGGGGGGGGGGGTTGGAGATCTCCAAATACACAATAACAAAAATAAAAAAATACTATTAAAATTGCAAAATATATATACACATAAATAATGAACAGGTAGGAACATCATGTAACTTTCCAAGATACAGAAAAGTTCGTCTACAGGACATCTTATGTATCTGAAAAAAAATAAGTAAAAAAAATTAATGAAATGTTACATCTAAAAGTTATCGATTTCTCAAATTGTATCTCTTAGTTGGAGGCATACTCTGTTGTGACTATTGTAGCACTAAATGTTGTTTACGTTTCTGAACAGGTAAAACTCTGTTAATGTTAATTGTGAAGGAATTATCGAGTTCATCTTCCAACAATTTAACTGAAAGCAGTACGTCAGAAATAATGTTTGTTACAACATAGGGTCCAATGTTCCTTGGTTTGAAGGTGTCATTGGTCCTAATGTACACAATGTCCCCACACTGAAACTTTCGAAGTCTAGACTTTTTATGTTGACGTTCATTTCGCAAATGTTGCGCTTGCTTCATGTTACCACAGACAGTCTGGTACACATGTTGCATTGTTGACATGTGCTGGTAATATTCGTATGGATAAGCCAATGCTTCAAGGTCAGGATACTGAAATAAATCAAAAATGTTGGATACAGATCTACCGAAGTGCAGAAAAGATGGTGAGTATCCTGTTGATGAATGAATTGTATCATTATATAAACTTTTATGTATCATAAGGGATTGTTTAAAATTGAAGCCTTCTTGGGCTAATGTCGCAATTGATGACTTGATACTAGTATTTATCCACTCTGATGATCCTTGTGTTTGAGGATGACCTGATGATGAATGCACAATACTGATTTTGAGACTTTCTGTGAAGTTGTCAAAAATTTGTGCACTAAATTGAGGACCTAAATCAGACATCAAACACGCTGGGCGACCATAGGTGGTAATATAATGTGTCAAGGAATTTACAACACTCTGAGCGGTAGCAACTTTAATTGGGTAAAGCTCCATATGCTTGGAAAAGTGATCAAGAAATGTTAACACATGAAATTTGTTGGAGAAAGGACCTAGGAAATCCATTGAGACAAGCTCACCGGGCCTGGACGGTATGAACATCTCCTGTAAAGGTGCGGATGGTATTCTTCTAGGTTTGTGTCTAACACATAAATGACAAGATAGCACAAAATTCTTTGTATCTTTATAGATTCCCGACCAATAAAATTTCTTTAATAATCTTCTATAAGTGTTTCCAATACCAAAGTGAGGCATATGGCAAATATTTAAAATTTTGGATTTTAAAGAATGAGGCACAATAATCTTTGTATGCTGAGAATTTTCAGGTTGTAAAAATTTTCTTTTAATCATTAGTAAACCTGTATCGGGATGAATGAAGTAATTTTTAAATTTGGCATTTGGTTTATCTGAAGTTATTGACTCCATTATTTTCATAATTTCAGGATCCTTTTGTTGTTCGTAGAGGAAGGTAGAGTTTGAAATTTCCATTTGTTTGTCTTCAGATTGTTGATTTTGATCTATATGATGTAATTCAATTTTTGGGGAATCTGTAATGAGTGGAAGAATATTCTCATCTTCCACTAAAGCAGGATTAGTGTTAAGATCTAGGGAGTTATATGTAAAATCTTCGCGAGAAAAGTAATCAGCCAAAACATTACTCTTGCCTTTGAGATATTTGAACGTGAAGTCGTAATTGTAAAGATCAACTAACCACCTAGTAGTTAGATCAACCGGTGAACTAATAGACTTATAATGTTCGATAGGTTTACTATCACTTAGAATCGTAAAATGTCTATTATACAGAAAAAATTTAAATGCATTAATTGATTTTACTATTGCCATAAGTTCTTGTTTAATAGCAGGATATTTTCTTTCTGCTGGACTTAAAGATTTACTAAAATAACTCACTGGTAGCAGCTGACCATTCCTTTCTTGTAAAAGGACACCAGAAATAGCTATACCACTTGCATCGGTATTGAGAAAAAATGGTTTTGACCAGTCAGGTAAAGAGAGAAAAGGCTTTGAGAAAAATATGCTTTGAATATCCTTAAAAATTTTATCATGTTATTCTGTCCATGTAAATGGAACCTTCGGTGAAGTAAGTTTAATTAGTGGATCCATAAGTTTGGAATATTTGGGAATAAGTCTACGATAAAATCCACATAAACCAATAAATCTTTTTAAATGTTTCTTTGTTTTTGGAGGTGGGAAGGAAGTAATTTTTGTTATATTCGAAGATACTGGTTGAATGGTATGATCTTGCAGGTGAAAACCAAGATAATCAATGGCAGTTTGATGAAATTTGCATTTAGAAGGGGATAAGGTAAGATTATGTTTTTGTAAAACTGAAAATAAAACACCCAATTTATGAATCATTTCTTTAAATGAATCCGCACCAATGATAATGTCGTCTTGGTACGAATATACACCTTGCAATTTACTTTCTTCAATAATTGCATCAATTAACATTTGAAAAGAAGAAGCCGCAGATTTGAGTCCAAACATTAAACATGAAAAACTGTAAGTACCCCATTCGGTAGTAAAAGAAAGTTTCTTGCGAAATTCTTCTGGGAGGTTTATCTGGTGATAAGCTGATGGAAAATCTAACGTTGTAAAATACTTAAATTTAGAAATATTGTTAATAATAGTATCAATTCTAGGTAACGGGTATGAAGAGCTACGAATCATGGAATTAACTAATCGCAAATCAAGCGCCATTCGAAATTTAGGTTTTTCTGTTGGAGAAGATGGTTTCTTTTTAACCATTAACATCGGGCAAGCCCATTCAGAAATATTTCTTTCAATAATGCCAGCATCAACCAACGTCTCTAATTGCTGTTTTGCTTCTTCCTGGATAGATTGTGGCACAGGAAAGGGTAGGGTCTTAACAGGAACATCAGAGATAAACTGAATATGCGGTATAACTCTGTCAGTATGACCCAAGGATTTCAAGGTGGAAGAAAACACAGTATCATACTTAGCTAGTAAATTTTGCAATTCTGTTTTTTGATATGGAAGTAAATGATCTAAGCTGAAATTACTAAGTTTGAATTCTGATTTTCTTAATTTTAAAATATCATCAGAAGCTTGAATGACATTAATTTCATGAGATGAAATAATATTTTGAGGATCAATATTTTCCTGAATTTCATCTATTTCATGAATTACCCCTAACATTGAATCTTTATTGATGTGAACAGGTTTTTCAGCATTATTAGTGATTGGAACATAAAAATAGCTACTGATCTTTTCACAATTTTTAGATTTCGAGATAAGGTCTGCCGAAACCACAGATTGATAAGTACATATTGATGAATCATATTCCTTTGGTTCAAACAAAAATTGTTCACAAGAATGAAGAGAAGACATTGCAGGTACATACATAGTAGTGTTAGGTGGAATAATGACTTTCTTTCTGGCAAAACAAGAATTATTTGGAGAAAGAGAATCGTTTACATTATTACTAGAGTTGATTAACATATTAACATTGGGATATTCAGGTAAAGAAGTTTTATGAGATAAAGTGTTATGTTGCAAATTCTGTGAATGATCAATTTCTTGTGCAGAAACAGCGTCTAAAATGTCTAGTGAGTTGTTGTTTATTTGAATCTTATTATTATGTAAATCAATAACAACTCTGTGTGATTTCAAAAAGTCAAAGCCTAAGATACCAATGAATTTAGAATTCTCAGGAATGTCAATGAGAAAAAAGGAATGTTTGTAAAAATATTTTCCTATTTTAAATGATAAGTTTATGCATCCCGAACAAATTACAGTAGAATTTACAGTTGTAATTTTAACGTTTGAAGAAATTCTGGTATAATGTACTTCTTGCTTTATACATTGAAAAAAGAAATTTGATAATAAGGAAATACTTGCACCCGAATCGAGAAGGAAATTGGCAGGAATTTTGTTAATTGATAATTGAATAATTGGAAGTGTCAGCTGCTCAACTTCTGCATGGAGAAGAAATTCAATAGACTCAACAAAAACTGAGTCATCTTCAGTAGCCATTGTCTGTATAGAAGAGTCTGCCAATAGAGGAACATTCTTGCTTGTTTGACTAGCTACTGATTTTACAAGTCGTTGAGATGAAATTGGATACCTAACTTTAGTCAATGGGGATCTTGGTGCAACAATTTCAGTCTGAATATGAAAAGGAGTAAAATCACTGGCAGACATTTCTTTAAAAGTGTGGATATTTGTATCAGAGGATGAGTTTTGGAAGGACTGATAGTTCATATTAGAATTGTAAAATATTCTGTCAGGAAACATATTTGACGGAAGTTCACTGTTTTTAGCAGAATGTGAATAATCTGAAGCTGAAACTTTGGTGTAGGATTGTGGAGAAAAACTATACAGGGGTGAAGTAGCTCCACACCCACTTCCCCCCACATCATGTCAAGGTTTACGAGGATGTTTATTCGTGTCGTTCCTATGGGAGGTTGAATTTTTAGTGGATGAACGAGAAGAATTTGATGAATGCGTTGTGTTCTTAGGGGAGGTGTGATGTTTTTGACGAGATCTTTGATTAGGTTTGGAATATAAAATATCTTTCAGTTTGAAACAGTGATTTGCTGAATGACCAGGTCTTCTGCACCATTGGCAGATTATCCTTCTATAAGAATGTTTGATGAAATGAATGTTTCTTTTATTTCTATCTGTAGAGTACCTGGTTTGTGTATTACAAGAACTATCACTTGGATTAGTTGAATGGGTTTTACTACTCGGTTCTGACTCGTCTACAGAAGAATCATTATGTGATGTAGGGTCTGTAGATTCATTATCTATACTATGTAGGGTACTGTATGACGGTGGAAGTGTTGCAACAGTATGTGCAGGAGCTTATACAGAATCTAAAATCTCCTGATATGAAGAAGCAGCTTCAACCATTTTCTCAAAAGAATCAATATTTTGAGTTAGAATATGAATTTTTAAATGATCAGGAATAAGTTCAGTAAATTTTGACATTAAAATTTGTTCAATAGAAGAATCAGGCAAAAGTGGGAAATGTTTTCGAACAATATTGTCTAATCTTGTAGCAAAATTTCGAACAGATTCTGAAGGTAGGATTTTAATATTATTATATTTAAGAGCAATAGAGTTAGAAGATTCTGATTTGAAGTGTTTTCTGAAGATACTGAATAAATCTTCAGGTGAAGTTGCTTTCTTACAAGCAGTAGATGATATATAGAATTTTAAGGCCTGATCTGAAAGTTTTGACTTAAGGAAAATGAGTGCCTGTTCATTATTCCACTTGGAATAAGAAATACATGCCTTAACTTGTTCAGTAAAAAAGCCTAACAAATCAGGATCACCAGAAAAAGGTGTCACAACTATTCTTAACGGCTTGCTTGTTGAAGTCATTTTTAAGAACAAACTTAATTAACTTACTCAAATTAAAAATAATGATTTCAACAATATATGCATATTACTTAATTTCTATTAAATATACAATTTACGTTATTTGCCATAACCTCATACCTCTTAAAGAATAACATATACCAAGAAAATATTAGATGTCAACTGAAAATATCCTCTTTAATATATATATTTATTGAGATTCACAAATTCTTCAATGTTAAATGCCATTAAGTAAAACACAAAAAATATATAATCTCAAAAGCCACAGCCTTTTTTAAATATAATGTTCTTGAGAACATTTTTTAACAATCAAATAATCTATTAAATTAAATTAATTCCACACTAATAAAGTTCTTGAAAAATATATTAATTGCAAGTTGCAAAATAAAGAACAATATGTAACTGTCTCAGAAAACCAACTTTATCTTCTTTAAAAAAAATTATTGCAGTAATTCCATCTTCTATTAAAATATTTTACCAATTTTAAAATTAGTAAAAATTAAAATTTTTATTTTATCATCATCTTCAGAATAAATCTCTTTAAAGCCATGAAATTTGAAATTATCAAATAACTATTACAACAACATCGGCCATTTGCCGTTAGAATATTGTTTTTTAAAATATTATTCATTTAGCGTTGAAAATGCATAATAACCGTTTTGGTTCTTTGATAGAACGGCACCAATTGTGGTGTTAAACAGTTAATTTGTACTATTAAGTAGATGATGAGGCCGTGAAAATTAAATATAGTCAATTTAAAATGTCAGTAAATCAAAAACATAATAATAAATTAGATCTCACCAAAATCCCATGAATTGACAACTAGGTAATAAAAGGATGACGTCTCTTTAAATTAAAAAAAAATCCACTTTATTTTTCTCCCTTTGAGCATAGGAGGGAAGAAGGATGAAATCGATGCCGGACACTGTACATTAGCACTGCAATTAAATCCACAGAAATTCTCCCTTTAACATTCGATGTGCCGAAAGTAAATTTTTGAATTACGATGACATTAATCTAGAATAATAAAATCATCGTTCCGATATTTTAAATTAAGCGCACTCCTCGGATTTTTAATGGGACAAAAACACACACCATCAAAATCCTACGCAAAACTTTTTCGTTCTCCTCTTAAAAATTCGTTGCATTACTTTTTATATCACACAAACGAGGTCTTCAGAAGTTAAAACAAAAGAGATTTGAAACCATTAGTTAAATTAAGATGACGTAAATTAAAATGCGCGTATAAAAAATTAAACTAGATTATTTAAATTACGCGAAAACTGAACTGCAATTCCATTGGTTTAAAGAGGCGCATCTCTCCCTACGTATCCTCCCGGAGGCGAAGAAAAAAGCTGACGCATGCGTACTACCGAGCACCTGCACTTATTCGCACCCCGCCGCGCCAATGAAGCAAGTGAAACCGGAGCAAAGCCGAGAAAACAACACACAGGCACGAGACACGGCGAGAGAAATCGCAACAATCGGTGCCCAGTAGAAAAACAAAACACAGGGGCGGAATGCCACAACTAAAAAATGTGATAGTTATATCACATCGTTTTGGTTTATTGTTTTATTGATAAAATTTATTGGGGAATTTTGTCTACTTTTAATGGTATTATATATATATATATATATATATATATATATATAACATAACAAGCATACTACCAAACAAAAGATAAGTAAAGATATTTACTTTCTTTTACATTGTCTTTCATCATACTTTGAATAACTTTGATAGCACTATTTTCTTCATCTGTATTTGCTACTATGCTAAGTTCTTTATCTATAAATACATTAATAGAGATGATGTAGGAAAATTTCAGGCTATAATAGTAAAAAATGAGTGAAATACTTTAAAATAATGTAAGCAAAACTAATAAACATTATTTTTAGTTTTTAAGGAATATTAATGCAGTTAAACATATATATATGTATATATAGTAAAATCTCCATGATAGACACCTCTATTTAGTGTAAAGGTCTGCACAGACTGAGCCAGCAGAGTTAAAATAATTTTTTCAACAGGCTGACAAAAAAATTTAATGGGCCATACAGGCCATGCCATACTGATAAAAAAATTTAGTGGGCCTGTCAGCTCTTTATAAAGGTTTAAAGAATAATGATAAAATATGAGCTATTTTCAATGAATATGGCTTTAAATGAGAATAAGTATAAATGTGCATCACAAGACAATACTAGTTTGACAACATCAATACAGAAATGTAACTTGTTCAGTGTAGAGATCGGCATTAGACAGTTACTTTGTGTCTAAACCGGGCTTAATAATTTTTTAGCAAACTCATGCTGGTCTAAGATCACACTTGCATTGTTTTTCAATATATAGTCGAGCCAGGCCAGAACAAGACTTAATTGTTCGCAAGATGTCTTTTGCAAACAACATGATTTATAAAAGTATTAATAGTGATAAAGAACTTATATTAACGTAATCTTTGGAAATATACTTCTTGGTGGTTCTCAAATTCATTTCTCAACATTGCAAAAGTTTAACACATTTTCTGACTAATTTTTAAATATAAAGGTATAAAATTGACAAACCTGACTATTGAAGGGATTTGGAATTGAACAGTGTTTTCCATTTTTACTTTCTTCTATCTTCAATAGAAGAAAGTATTGTAATAAAAAAAAAAAAATCGACCTCCGGTTTTCGACGGATTTATATGTTTTAGGGGTCAGAGATTCCAAAAAACATGTTTTTTCAAAAAGTCTGTCTGTCTGTGTGTCTGTCGCCATTCTACCATCAAAAAGTGTATGAAGTTATGCATAACCTTTAATTTAGTAGAAAATTTCAAAATGTCCAGTCCAAAAGGATACACATTTCTATATATTAACTTCTATATAATGGGCAGAAATTTTGACTAATATAATGATAAATAAAATGCTCACAAAAATTTATAAAAAAAAATAAAGGAATTTTTGAAATTTTTGTTTAAACTTTTTTTTTTAAGATAATAAGTTGAAACTGTGTTAATCAATCGGAGTGAAAAAACTTCTTTAAAACACCATAAAATAAATTAAATTAAATTGTTATTAATTAATTAATTAATTTTATGGTGTTTTAAAGAAGTTTTTCCCTTCGATCTTTATTCAGCATTCTGGCTGAAATGGCCCTACCATAAAATGCCCTATTTAGGATTTCCCCCTTAACCTAGGGATGTGCAGCTAGCCATAATTTATGCTGTCTTTCTAGTTGAAAAAGTCGAATGCTTTCAAAAAGAACAGTACATAATAAACATATGAAGACATACAAGAGTGAACTAGTAAAGTAATTAACAACAGTTCTATTCAAGAGGAAGGGCAGAAGAAATATCCTTCCTGATTGCTGTGTAACATGTGCCAGTTTAATGACTTACTTATCCTAAAGAGGAAATTGGAATTTCAGAAGGTTATCTGGGATTCTGAAAATTTCGATTTTGAGATTGCTCAGTAATGCCAGTTAATAATAGTTCCATGCAATATTAGTGATTACTGTTTATAAAATGTGATATAATTTAAAAAGATGTTCTGCCATTTATAATAATCCATATAGCGAACTATGTTTTTTTTTAAAGTTGTTTGGCCATATTTATATTTTGTATTATTAATATTGTAGTTGTAATATTTGTATTACAGTAGATCCTTCAAATTCACACCTCTAAAATCCACAACTCTCTAAAATCCGCACATATTTTACGGATGTAAACAATGAAACATTCAGTTCAGATGTAGGTGCAAAAAATGATTTTTTCAATTTTATATCAATTCCATACATTTTTTAATTTATAATTTTTTTAAGGTTATTGAATTCATGTTTTTTCATGAAGAAAGAATAATTTATTTCTGAAAAACTAAAGATATTGCTAATATCATTGGTAATCACAATCTTACCAAATATATTTATGTTTTAATCAAGCTTTTTTAGTCATTAAGTCTGGCTAAGCCTGAAATGAAGTTTCATTATTTTATGATCATGATGTGAATAAGTAATGTACCTTTATGAGGCAAGTTTCATTGAATAATTTAGAAAAAACATATTTCCTCTTTTATAATGAACTAACAGTTACCCGTGACTTCGTTCACATAACATTTAAAGAAGAAATAATTGATCAATCAAGCAAAAAATTTTGATGATGAAAAGCATGTGTAATTAACTTTTTATCGCGAATTTATGGTAAAAAAACTTCTGATAATCCCTATTTGCTAATTTGTTTGCTGGTTAAAATTTTCCTTTCAGCGATTAATACTAATAGATAGAAACATTCTTGAATTCTTTTGTTCAGCCCTGTAATATTCCAAGTGCCTTTAATACAGTATACACGAAAGTATCTTTCTAAAATTTAGTTCAAACAAAAATATTTCTTATTACTATCTAAATTACATTTTCAGAAATTATCATCCGAAGACAACCTTGTATCCAGTTCTTTGCGGGACCCTGTATATCATTTTATATATATACTACAAACATTTCTTAGTTTACTAAATGCAGTTCAAAATAAAAATGCATATTTTATTTAAAAACCACCTTTAAGTAAATTACGCTCATATTCAGTAACTTCTCCAAGATCTTTTGTGTAACCCTGTATATCTAAATTTAACTATTTATATTATTACCATTTATACTCTCCATTTAATATGCATACATTTAGCGAAACTTAAAAGCACATATCATAATTCAAAATGCATTTCATCCATGCAACAGTCATCATCCATCATATACAGTACTTCGAATAGAATATATAATATTTGAAATCTTTTGTGTGTCCCTGTAAATGCTATGCACTTCGTATTATGCATGAAATAACTCACATTAAGCCTCAGCAACGTATATCAATTTGATTATACATGAAATCGTTTACCATAATTAAAATATGTTGGAAACTGTTCCTCACTTTATTCTTATGCAATGGAATTCTTCTGTGTAACCCTGTTCACTATTGTTCACCCTGTTCCTATTTCACTCTTTCCATACCTTATATGGTCATAAAAACCGAATGTGGTTTTCTTTAAGCCAGCTGCTCTATAACAAAAATGCTGCATAAGATGTTTTGCGCGTCGTACATATTCGAGCATATCTTTGCGCTCATGCTATCATTCCTTATATGGTATCCATTCACGAAGTTGTGCCCGCTTCAAGAGCCCCAAGGCCTATCCCACAAAAATTCCTTTCCTTTTTCAATTCCAATATTAAAGTTTAAACTCTTTTGTCGCCAATTAGCAATTATCTTGTTAATATGCTAAGTACAAAATCTCTCTCTCAGAAGAAAAAATTGCACATATATTTTTGCCAAATATCATATACATGCCAAACATTGTAACCTTTGGCGATATCTGACAACTGATGTTATCTTGGTTCGGGGCGCTAAGAAGTGTCACTGACACTTGGCCTCTCGCTGCTGTAATTGCCAGTATCACGTTGAGCGCCTGTCTCTCTCGAAAGGGCTAAAATAAAACCTTACGTTAAAACGAACCTGGCTTTCTACTTGTCTTTTTATCGCTCTCCTTTTCACGGATTTGACAGATAATCATAATGGAAAATACTTAATCTACAAAATACAGTAATCATCGAAAATTCACATTACATGTGTCACATGGTGTAACATTGTTAAATTTAATTAAAACGATTTTCCCCATAATGCCGTAATGTAAGAAATTTTTTTGACAATCCCTGTAAATAAACTAATCATGGTAGAAACTTTATTTTCAATAGGTATTCGTGCTAGGTAAACGTTAAGAACGTCCAAAAATTTCATGGAAATCAGAGTTTATTTACGAAAGTTAGAAAGCGACCAGATAGACAGACAAACCGAAAGCATAATAACTTTTCAACTTTGTTCGAAAGTGTTAAAAAATCGAGCCAAAATATATTAATCAGTAGTTTTATTTTCCGCCTTTTCCCCCACAAAAAATTTCTTCCATTGATAATTATGAGTTTTGAATAAAAATATTCATTTGTATGTAACTTATAACTTATTAATTAATATAAGTAAAAAATATTTCTAATTCATTTTAAATATGATGTCATTATTTATCTCGCTTCATTAGCTACTGATATTCATACCCCTTGTATTTTTAATGACTGCTATAAAGTACCTGTTTTATTTCAACTATGATGTCACATTTTCATAAGTGAACCATTTTATTAAAAATATAATTCTTTTTCATTCTTTTTACTTTTAATTTATGTCGCCATATTTTACACAAAAATTCCCATTAACTAAACAAATATTCTTGTTAAATATATTATAAAAAATATACCTTTTTTTAATTTCAAACATGACGTCATAATTATTTTCTTTTAAATTATTTTATTATAGTTTTTCACGTGGAAGTTTTTTTTATTAAAAATTCATTGCCGCTGAAAAATTTTTATTCCAATTTTTTATTTTCTTGGCAACAGGAAAGGAAAATGGTTAAATTTTATCTGAAAAATGCCTATTGATTTTGTATGAAAAATAATTAAATTTTGAATTATTAAGGAAAACATTTGAATAAAATAAATAAAAATTAGCCTATGTTCATTCCACTCCAATAATCTATCCATATGCAAAGATTCAAAGACATTAATCCATCCGTTTTGAAGCCAAGTTCATTCCAATTTTTCGGACACACTTTCACATTTATAATATACAGGGTGTCCGAAAAGTCTGGAAACGGCCGAATAACTCGAGAAATACATATGAGATTGAAAAACGTAAATATACGTGTTAAATATTTTTAAATAAGCTACTCTGTGATACCAAATTTGATCTTCGAAACTGACCCCCTGGGGGTCAGAGGGGGGTCCAACTTTGAAATCTTAAATTATAACCCCCATTTTTTATTGCAGATTAGGATTCTACGGACAAAAATACGTAACTTTTGTATTTGATGTTTATTTCAAATCTTCGTTTATCACGGTGTAATCGAGCATATTAAATCGATACATATTCCCGCTTTTCCAACGGGATTTTCCCGAATCGAAACTGATTGGGCAGAATTTTTGACGTCAAATTCCTCGTCTTTTGTAGGAATAGCGTTTCCTGAAAATTACCCGTGGCGATTTTCAATAGTGCTACACTGTTAAAAATTTGACCCATTTGCTGCAGCGTCACCACACAGCTATTATAGAATATCTCTTTTGTGACCAATGAGAATGCTCCATAACACAGTAAAGTAATCGTTTTCTATAAAAGTGGTGGAGTGACGATGCAGCAAAAGGATCAATTTTTTTTACAGTGTACTTTACAGTGTTATGGAGCATTCTCATTGGTCATGAAAGAGATATTCTATAAAAGCTGTGGAGTGACGCTACAGCAAATGGATCAAATATTTAACTGTGTAGCACTACGAAATAATCGGCACAGGTGATTTTCAGGAAACGCTATTATTGCAAAAGACTAGGAATTTGATGTCATAAATTCTACCCAATTAGTTTCGATTAGGGAAAATCCCGTTGGAAAAGCCGAAATATGTATCGATTTAATATGCTCGATTACACCGTGATAAACGAGGATTTGAAATAAACATCAAACACAAAAGTTACGTATTTTTGTCCGTAGAATCTGAATCTGCAATAAAAAATGGGGGTTATAATTTAAGATTTCAAAGTTGGACCCCCTCTGACCCCTAGGGGGTCGGTTTCGAAGGTCAAATTTGGTATCACTGAGTAGCTTATTTAAAAATATTTAACACGTATATTTACATTTTTCAGTCTCATATGTATTTCGCGAGTTATTCGACCGTTTCCAGACTTTTCGGACACCCTGTATATAAGGATATTTAATTGTACATTACTGATTATTAACTTTACCTTTCCTTTTAGTATTTTAATCATTTAAAAAAATATCTAAATTTTTATTATTTTAGTTTATTACTTTTTTTAATATTTTAGTATTTTGTATGCATTCATTATACTTTTGATTTCATTATTAATTACATTTCAAATTATTTTTTTAAAAATGTAAACAAGGCAATGACCAGAAATCCGCAAAATTCTAAAATCCGCAAAACCACTGGTCCCAAGCTGTGCAGATTTGGGGGAGTCTACTGTATTTATATATTTGTATTAAGTGATCGTTTAGGTTAATTGGATGAGATAGTCCTCTAGTGTTCATGTCCGGGATGGCTCAGTTGGAAGAGCATTGGAGGCTTTAGCCAATACATCCCTGGTTCGAATCCTGGCCTGGACATTTTTCACCCAAAAAATGGAAAATTTACATCAGTTATAATTAATTTACCAATTGTATAATCGTGTTTAAAATTAATCTAATGTAATTCATATACAGCGATTTTCTGCAGTTTCATATTTTAATCTTCGATTTATTCTGTTGAGCTGATCCAGAGTATCAGACCAGATTAAGTGATCGTTGAGGTTAATTGGGTGAGATAGTCTTCCAGTGTTCGTGTCCGGGATGGCTCAGCTGGAAGAGCATTGGCGGCTTCAGCCAATACATCCATGGTTCGAATCCTGGACCAGACTTTTTTCACCCAAAAAATGGAAAATTTACATCTGTTATAATTAATTTACCGATAGTATAATCGTGTTTAAAATTAATCTAATGTAATTCGTATGCAGCGATTTTCTGCAGTTCCCAATATTGACCTTCGATTTATTCTGTTGAGCTGATCCAGAGTATGAGACCAGATTAAGTGATTGTTGAGGTTAATTGGCTGAGATAGTCCTCCAGTCTTCATGTACAGGAAGGCTCAGTTGGAAGAGCATTGGCGTCTTCAGCCAATACATTCCTGGTTCGAATCCTGGCCCGGACATTTTTCACCCAAAAAATGGAAAATTTACATCTATTATAGTCTGTTATGTCTGATGTGTCCGATATGTCTGATTACAGATATGAAGCTAAATTAAATAAAATATTTAACAGAACTCCAGTATTTCCATATAATTACACTTGAATGAAAAAATAAGTAGAATGTTATAAATTTTGATTACTTTCAGTTTTCTTTCGCTTTGATGGAGAATCAATAGTATCATAAAAAAAAGCTTTTAAGTATTTGAAATCTGTACTGGAATGTGCAAGTTTTGAGGATGATGAAGCTAAAAATAAAATTGCAAAATAGATCATTAAATTGAGAAAAATAGATTAATTTTTGAAACACTAAATTAATAGAAAAATAAGTTTTATTCATAATATTAAATAAAATTAAAAATACTCTATCTATTAAGTTATAAAAAAAAAAAAAAAAAAAAAAAAGATAAACATAATGTGACAATGTCTACATACTAGCTTCATGTCTCCAAACCAATAGAAGTGTAGCTAAACTCTTGATTCACCTACTTAAATTAAAAGTTTTTTCTTTTTCTAGACAAATAATAGAATGGAGAGCAAAAAATGAGTGTAGAAACAGTGGAAATAACCTGGAGTCAATAGACAAACAACACTTCTAATTATATGCTGCTAATTTTAAAAACTGCTTATAATTGTCTTGAAAAATATGAGAGATAGCACTATAATGTCAGTCACAAAACTGTCGAGTATCATTGGTTTAATTATAAATGGTGTCTTACATTTAAAAATAACTTTATCAGATGTATGAAATAACCAATCACCAGCCTTAATATGTTACTATTCACTTCTAGAAACATGGCATTATACTTGATCTATACATTTTTTAGTTAAACTAATGCATGTAGCACTTATTTTAATAAGAAATTTATGTTAAGTGTACTCAAAGCAGGGTTAGAAATTGGGAATATTAAGTAAGGCATCAAATGATGCCTACAATTTTTTTTCTAGGTGCCAAACAACATTTCATGGTTGTAATTTTACGTTGCATCATATTTTCTCATTTCTTTTTGCAACCATATTAACAATAATATTGTTTCTATTTTTATGTGTTAAGGCAGGGGGAGGTGAGATGTATGTATTATTCTTTATCTGCATTATTATATTTCTGTATATATCACTTTATATCTTTGTCTTAATCACTAAACCAAAATAAAAACTAACTTTCTACAAAACTAAAACCTGATTAAACTAAAATACAGTAAAACCTCTAACTAACGGACACCTCGGGAACGCAGAAATTGTCCGCTATTTGGAAGTGTCCGCTATTGGGAAAACCTCAAAGATACAGAAATCCCTAAGAAATCCTTAATATTTAATTAATTTACATGTATATGTCCTAAAACCTTTATTATATGTCTAATGAGAAATTAAAATTACTTTTTAAATAATAAAACTTAAATAAAATTGTGCTCAACTTTAACTGCTGTTTGTTACATTCTTATAAAAAAATCTGTTACAAAAGTTTACATTTGCTCACGATTACATGTAATTTGTTTTTCAATGTGACATTATTGGTCATTATAGAGTTCCAAGCGGGGATGGGAATTGCACTTTTTGATCATTAAAAACATAAAATCAAAAAATCTTCCGGGGAAAAATAGACATTTGAATGCTGCGGAAGATGTTCCCAGGCAACCCCCTGAATTCAAAACTGAACATGAAGCAGAAATTTCTCCAGTCCACCGTCTACATTTATCTGTGATCACAAAACTTGTGGCACATTGCTCTGATAAATTTAGAGGCCTTTTTACTTTTTTTTCTCATTTTTCTTGTTAAAAACACTTTTTCATCCTCTATCGCCGAAAATAGTGTCCGCTATTTGGAATGTCCGTTATTCAGAGGTTAAACATACAAAAATTTAGGTTTTGGGAGTGGAGATTGGAAAACTATCCGTTAAATAGAGGTGTCCGCTATTCGGGAGTGTCCGTTATGGAGGTTTTACTGTATATGGATCCTAGAAAAATGCTTAATTAATTATTTTTATAAAGCTAATATGAATACAAAAATTAAACATACAAAGAATATAAAAATTAAACATATAAACAAAGAATAAAAAAATTAAACATACAAACAAAGAATACAAAAACTAAAAATACAAACAAACAATACAAAAATTAAATTGTAAAATTTAAATCGTGATATTTAGTTTTTTAAAATCAGGTCTCCTAACTCAATCATGAATTACATCGGAGTAGTGTAAGAAATTAAAGGCCTTTTCAAAATTGAAATCTTACAACTAAGGTCAGTTTATCAGAGGTGTCTTTAATACATGCTACTGTCTATATCGTATAAAAAACAGCTGTTCAACAAAAATTGTCGTTTTATTGCAATTTTTTGACGAATTGTGTGATTTTTTGAAGAAATTAATAGTTTATTTTTGCAATCTGTTAACGATATTTTCATTCCTTAGACAAAAATCGGACTTTTTTTTCGCAATCTTTACATTTCGGGAATTTTTGATGAAATTTGCTGTCTTTTCGCAATTTTTTTGATGAAATGTGTCATTTTTGAAAGAAATTAGTCATTTTTAATGATTTTTTTAAAGAAATTATTAGTTCTTTTGCGATCTTTTAACAAAATTTGCCTTTTTTTACAATCCTCAGACGAAACGCAGACTTTTTTGCAATCTTTTGACAAAATCGACCTTTTTTCGAAAATTTTTGACGAAATATGCCGTTTTTCTGCAATTTTTCAACAAAATATACATTTTTTCACAGTATATTGACAAAATCGGCCGTTTTTCGGACTTTTTGACGAAATTTGGCGATTTTTTGACGAAATATGCTATTTTCTTTGACAAAAGTTGTCATTTTATTCACAATATTTTGACAAAATGTGTCATTTTAAAAAGAAATTAGTTGTTTTTCATGTTTTTTTTTTTTTTTGTAGAAATAGTATTTTTGCGATCCTTAGACGAAATTCGGGTTCTTTTTTGCAATATTTTGACAAAAGCAGTCCAGGGTTGCCACTCTAATCTTGAAAAAAAATTCCCTGTATTTTCCCTGTACTGCAACGCGTTTATTCGATGTCGAGTGCGAAAAAATATATGCGTGTATGAAGGCTAATTAGAAATGATATAATTTGCCATTACCAAATTCCCTGTGTTTTCCAGATTTTTTAGGATTTTTTTAAAAATTCCCTGAAATTTCCCTGTTTTGGGAGGAGATTTAAAATTCCCTGTGTTTTCCCGGTTTTCCAGGTTCTCCAGGTTGCGTGGCAACCCTGCAGTCATTTTTTTTGGGAATTTTTGACAAGATTTGTTGTTTTTTCACGAATTTTGGACGAAATCTGCCACTTTTTTTAGGTAAATTTTCATTTTATCGCAATTTCTTGACAAAATGTGTCATTGTTTGAAGAAATTAGTCATTTTTCATGATTTTTTAAAAGAAATTTATAGTTATTTTGGCGATCTTTTAACGAAATTTGCCATTTTGTGCGATCATTAGACGAAAATCGGGGTTTTTTCGCAATCTTTTGACGAAATCGGCCGTTTTCTCGAGAATTTTTGACGAAATCTGCCATTTTTGTGATTTTTTTGATGAATTTACGTGTTTTACAGATGCATATGAGCTATTTTTTTTTGCATTCCGTCTCCGATATTTTGTGTAATTTACATGCTATAGCGCATCCGCGTAATTTCTAAGAACGTTTGTCAAACAAAAGTTAAAGTAAAAAAAAGCTAGGCGTCATATTTGACGACTAGGTATAATTTTGTAGTCGTCAAATGCAATAATTTAGTTGCATTTGGCGACTAACGACCGCTAATTTCTAACCCTGGCTCAAAGTGTCCAACATCTGCAGCTAGTATTTAATGTACGATGACGCATGCACATTCCTGCCCATAGTGGACAAATTTGAGCTCCTTATTCAAGTTATGTGGAAAACAAATTGTACTTTGCTGAGATGGGTCAATTTTACTAGAAAATATATATCTCTTTTATAAAATAATACTTCTAAAAGCAATTAGACAGAGATTTAAACCAATGATTGGTTGCTGAAAAATAAACATTTCAGAACATCTAATAAAGTTATTTTTGCATACAAGGGATCTATTCATATTAAATCAAGAATACTCTACACTTTTGTAATTGACATTTTGTTGTTATCTCCCATTTCTTTCAAGATAAGGCTGACAATTTCTAAATTTTGTCATTTGGGTGCTGCAGCCATTAACATATCATAATGCAAACACATTTTACTATAGCTATAGCTAGACATTCAATCCACAATATTAGCTTTATCAATTCAAAAAATAATTCAATGTATCTGGACATTATTGTGTAGCCAGATATGTTTGCAAATCTTGCATAAAGTAGGTGTTTTGAAACTTATCTTTTTTACTTTATATCGAAGAGACTCAAAATGAACAACAGTTTCCTAGTCAAATAAGGTGCATTCTTTTCAGTGGTGCTAACAGCAATCAAATAAGAGAATATAAAAAAATGGGGTTGAATTCATGATTTTCTTAAGGGAATTTTAAACATGAGTATATTAATAAATATTTAAACAGTAGGAAAACAACTTTAGCAGCTTTGTGACATAATTATAGGTTAGGTTAGAAAAAAAAAAAAAAAATCTTTCAAAGCAACAAACTTTAAAAGTGATTTGTTTCGTAATCACAGCTTGTTAAAGTAAGAATCAATTTCATTGCAGTAGACTATACAGCCTACTTTGAGGCCAAGTAATGATGAATGTACTGATTCCTGATCTTCAATAATGCTATTATGTTTTTCAGTACAAAAATCTGTAATAGATCATATGTATGCAATAAATAAGATTTCTTATATTATTAGCAATCAGATGACAAACTTAGTGATTTGATCATTTTCCTGTGACTGTGATTATAGTGAACTTGATGAAAAAATCCTTGATGACCTAACTACACTATTTCCCAGTCTGACAATTTTAGATGTCTATTTCGTACTTGTATGTATGTCCTGTAGTAATTACAGTAAAATACAAAGGGGTCCAAGCAAGAGCCCCAGGTCAGCTGGCACGCAATGGTGCTAAAATTAAATTCACTAGAATAATTAAATGAATGTTGATTCATTGTATTAAAAATCAAACTGAATTTAATTAAATTGTGAAATTAAAGAATATTTTACTTTGTATGGAATGTTACCAAAGACAAACTTGGACTTGAAGATATTACTTGTAAATTTAGAGTATATTAGTAAATTCAGATTCATATATAATTAAATCCAAACAGAGATTTGAAATCTATCATTTTTACCTTAATTTTTTTTAATTAAAAATATTTAAAGACCTGCTAATTACCCATAATATAATTAAATTTCAACATAATGTATGGCATCTGTTCTTAGTTTTAAAATTTAACAACAAACTCTAGTGCCCCACAGCAGATTGTGACTCTATGGGTTTTTGACGGTTTAATCTGGTTTAAAACTTTGTCATGTCAAAAACCCAACCCTGATATATACATATTTAATAAACCTTTTTTCTGTAAATATTAACCATTAAAACTTAAGCCAACATAAATAAAACAATTATTAACTACAAAATTGCATATCCTACCTATGTTCTATCCTATGTTCTTCCACATTTTAAAAAGTGGAAGAACAAAATACGTAAAAAAAAAAATTTACAAAAAGACTGAAAAAAGATAACAAGAAGAATAATGGATATACACTGTATATAACTTAACCCTTTAAGCATCCTAACTGTGTTTTTCCATCACGTAATTTTTGAATACAAAAGCCTGATTTAATACAAATCAATATTAATGTTAATTATTTGAAGTGCCTAAGTTACCGTATTTTCGGGTGTATAGCCCGCACTCTGTGTATAACCCGCACCCCTAAATTGAGCAGTGCAGTAAAAAAAGTTCGTGTATAACCCGCGGAGATGCATCGGTGTATAGTACGCGGGCTATACACCATTTACGAACGTATATTTCGACCAGGGTTCGAAATTAGAAGCCATTAGTCATAATTTTTAACGCAAATTTACCAAATTTTTTCGTGATGCATAATATCTACAGTAATTGGGCTAAAAAATTAAGATTATCAGTACCGTAATTTTCGGAAGAAACGCCGCGACGTTTATGTGTTTTAAGATAAAATTTCAAGCTATGCGGCGTTTACGCGCTTTTTTTTTTCAAAGAAGCGTGATATCTTTTTAAAAAATTTCCGAAAAAAAAATCGGTGATAAATTCAAAATTTTGGACATAAAATGTATACATATCTTAAGTCATTGGTTCCCAAAAGGATCGAATCCTCGGAATCGATCCGAAATGCACCAACTCCGAAAAGGAAAGATTCCTCGGACTCTATCTGAAGTGAAACGACTCCGGAAAAGTTCGATTCCTAGAACTCGTTCCGAAATGAAACGACTCTGTAAAGGAACGATTCCTCGGAATCGTTTCGAAAAAGACTGACTGCTCTGAATCGTTCCGAAATGACATAAATCACGCACTTTTTTTATTCTTTGCAACAGGGTAAAGTCAGTGGTGTAGTCCTGGAAAAAAAAGTGGGGGGACGCTCACAGTCTCGAACATTAGGCTCTGTCACCCGTAGGGCTATCTTAATTGTGAATCCAGGAAAAAATAATTGGAAAATTTAATTTAAATTAAAAAAAATAATTAAATTTACATTTAAAAATTAATTAAATTTTAAATTAAATTCACATTTATATTTAAAAATTAAAATTTCAAATTAAATTGATTTTACATTTACATTTAAAAATGGATTAAAATTTTAAAAGTTTAAATACATTTAATTTACATTTAAAATTTAATTAAAATAAAAAAATAATTTAGTTTAAGTTAGATTAATTTTAAACACGATTACTCAATCGGTAAACTAATTATAACAGATATAAAGTTTCCTTTTTTTGGGGGGGGAGGGGAGTCAGGGGCAGGATTCGAACCAGGGGTGTATTGGCTGAAGCCGCCAATGCTCATTGAATGCTCTCAGCCGCGCATTGGCGGCTTCAGCCAATGCATCCCTGGTTCGAATCCTGGCCCGGACTCCCGCCCCCCCCCCCCAAAAAAAGGGAAAATTTACATCTATTATATTTCGTTTAAGTTGTTTATACAATCAAACCTCGCTATAATGAACCCGGGATATTGTGAATACTCGGATGTAGTGAACTTGTTTAATGGTCCCGTCATAACTACCATTTAAATAATGTTATTTCATACACTTATAGTCGACAGCTGAGAATTTCATAGTTGTTTATAGTGAAATCAAATTTTATTTCCCCAGATTATTTATTTATTTATTTATTTATTTATTTATTTTCAGTTCCATCTTTAAATTTGCATTAGCTGTGACGTAAAACTGCTCACAATGTAAAAAAAAAAAAAAAAAAAAAAAAAAAAAAAAAATCAAATTTTACTGAGTTGTTATTTTTATCTTTAATGTTTCATTTATTATCTGTTTAACAAGATAATAACTTGTAAACAAATTACGTATTATTGCAATCGCTATTTTCTATTCTGCTATATCATACTTCAAAAAATATTTTTTGAAAGAATTTGGATATAGTGAACAATCGTTTATAGTGGACATATAGCGGACTCGCAGATTGTCCACAATAGCAGGGTTCGAATTAGAGGTCTGCACGGGCTGGAATTTCCAGGCCCGGGCCCGGCCCGTACAAAAATCAGCGAAAACAGACCCGGCCCGTTTTGGCCCGTTACAATTTCTACGATTTCTAAAAAATTCAGATTTTATCGTATAACTAAGATTCCTTTAAAGAATACTGCATACATATCTATGGAATGATTTTACAGTATATTTTACAGGAAATACACGTTAACAACATTAATGGTTACTTAGATTCTTAGGCTTTCAACATTCGAATAAAGATTCATTAAAAAATTAATATGGCTTAGAATAAAAGAAAAAAGAAAGAAAGCTAAAAACATCGTTGATTTTGAAGCTGTTTAATAAAATAAGATTTATAAATATATTTCTATACATTTTATTATAGATTTCAAATCCAAATTCATTCTTAAATTCAAAGAAGCTCCTTTCTGACATATTTCTAAATTCATTTTTTTTCTCAGAAACGCATAAGATTAGCAGATATCTTTATTCAGAAACTATATAATCGAATGGCGTTATCCATTTTTTGATACAAGCAATTTAAGAATACTGCAAACAAATAAAATACTGTCATAATTAGCGTTTTGAGTAGAATTTCCGGAAGCAATAGCAAGGGAAGGGAGAAAAACTTGCAATCATTTGAGAAACTATTATATCTCAACAAAGTTATACAAGTATTTTATTTACCAAAAATGAAAAACGCTATTCGATTCCAAATCCCTTCAATAGTTAGGCTTATCACTTTTATACTTTTACAATTTAAAATTAATCAGAAAATGTGTCAAACTTTCGCATTATTGAGAAATTAATTTAAAAATCATCAAGAAGTATATATCCGAAGACTAAGCTAACATAAGTTCTTTATCGCTGTTAATAATTTTACAAATCATGTTTTCTGTTAATAATTAAGTCTAGTACCGGTCTGGCCAGTCTATATGTAGAAAAAAAATGCAAGCGTGATCTCGGACCAGCATGAGTCAGCTAAAAAAATATTAAAACGGGATACACATAATGTAATTCTCCGATGCCGATACACTGTGCATTTTTATATTGATGCTGTCAAACTAGTATCGCCTCATTTATACTTATTCTCATTAAAACCATTTTCGTTGAAAATAGCTCATATTTTATCGCTTCTGCTTAAATCTTCAGAACGGGCCAGCAGGCCCGAAAATTTTTTTTATCGGCCCGGCCCGTCTGGCCCGTTCAATTTTTTTTGCCGGCCCGGCCCGGCCCGTTGAAAAAACTATTCTAAATCTGCCGGCCCGGCCCGGGCCCGTGCAGACCTCTAGTTCGAATGCATAATTTATTTATTTATTTATTTTATACGCAGTTATTCAAAATGAAAGAGATTCATTCAACTTAATTTATCTTATGTTACGACAATTTTAACAATTTTTTACTTGAAATACAACTTTTAATACAGGATGATTCTAAATTCATGGTACAAACATTAAGTAGCCAATTTGGCCCCTATTTATTTCAAAAATTTTCCTTCATGTGAGAAAAATTCATATACTATTCAAGGCAGATATTTCATGATTACAAAAAGAAAAAATTTTCTTTAGAATTTTCTAGTATGAATATTTTGAATAATAATAATAAAAGAAAGCAAAACTAGCAAATCTGTCAAATACAGAAAATACATGAGAAAAAAAAAAAAAAAAAAAAAAAAAAAAAAAAAAAAAAAAAAAGAAAAGAAAAGAAAAGAAAAGAAAGGAAAGAAAGAAAAAAAAAAGGAGTTTTTTTAATTGAAATATTTTGATTTCATACCAGAAATTTTCAAAGAAGATTTTTTTCTTTAACTAATCATTAAATAAAGAAAAATAAAATAAAACCTCTCTTAAATAAAGAAAAAAATAATATAGGAATTTCCTTATGTGAATGAGAAAGCTTGAAATAATAAAAAGGGCCAAATTAACCCCCTGGTGTTTGTACCTCAATGCGTCACTTGCGCCATACATTTCTATGCTACAATAAATAACTGTTACAGTGTCCACAATCGGTACCAACCCTAAAAATCGATTTTCACAATTGCCGTTTTTTACTTTTTCAATTTTGTCCAGTTTTTTTTCTTTTAATGAGGATATTTTGACTTTCGAAACCGGTTCCAAAAGAGAAATTATCCAAATGAAATTTTAAAAAATGCAAACATAATCAAAAAAATATAAAACGGCCATTGTAGTGATCGGCCTCAGATATCAATGCAAAAATTTTAACAAAACATTTAAATGCAAATGAGATATTAGAAAAATTCTTCGATATGATTAATTTTAGGAAGCGGGTGTTTTCGCGTGAGTGAAGTAGCTACATACCACACAATAAAACTAACGGTGTAGTTAAATGAAAAAAGTGTAAAACAATTAAGAAAAGGTTTTCTGGCAATTAGCGTTCATTGACGACAACATTTGTTAATCCATATCTTTTGTGTAGTCCTATATACAGGGTGTCCGAAAAGTCTGGAAACGGTCGAATAACTCGAAAAATACATATGAGATTGAAAAACGTAAATATACGTGTTAAATATTTTTAAATAAGCTATTCAGTGATACCAAATTTGACCTTCGTAACCGACCCCCTGGGGGTCAGAGGGGGTCCAACTTTGAAATCTTAAATTATAACCCCCATTTTTTATTGCAGATTCGGATTCTACGGACAAAAATACGTAACTTTTGTATTTGATGTTTATTTCGAATCCTCGTTTATCACGGTGTAATTGAGCATATTAAATCGATACATATTTCGGCTTTTCCAATGGGATTTTCCCTAATCGAAACTAATTGGGGAGAATTTATGACATCAAATTCCTCGTCTTTTGCAATAATAGCGTTTCCTGAAAATCACCCGTGCCGATTATTTCGGTAGTGCTACACAGTTAAAAATTTGATCCATTTGCTGTAGCGTCACTCCACAGCTTTTATAGAATATCTCTTTAATGACCAATGAGAATGTTCCATAACACAGTAAAGTACACTGTAAAAAAATTGACCCTTTCGCTGCATCGTCACTCCACCGCTTTTATAGAAAACGATTACTTTACTGTGTTATGGAGCATTCTCATTGGTCACAAAAGAGATATTCTATAATAGCTGTGGAGTGACGCTGCAGCAAATGGGTCAAATTTTTAACAGTGTAGCACTATTGAAACAATCGCCACGGGTGATTTTCAGGAAACGCTATTCCTACAAAAGACGAGGAATTTGACGTCAAAAATTCTGCCCAATCAGTTTCGATTAGGGAAAATCCCGTTGGAAAAGCGGGAATATGTATCGATTTAATATGCTCGATTACACCGTGATAAATGAAGATTTGAAATAAACATCAAATACAAAAGTTACGTATTTTTGTCCGTAGAATCCGAATCTGCAATAAAAAATGGGGGTTATATTTTAAGATTTCAAAGTTGGACCCCCTCTGACCCCCAGGGGGTCAGTTTCGAAGGTCAAATTTGGTATCACAGAGTAGCTTATTTAAAAATATTTAACACGTATATTTACGTTTTTCAATCTCATATGTATTTCTCGAGTTATTCGGCCGTTTCCAGACTTTTCGGACACCCTGTATGAATTTATTCGTATCGTATCACATTCTCACAGTAAAATTTACTTATGCTGAAAAACGAATAATATTCCTGAAACCGCATTTTTCTTAAAACCCGCTTACACAAGTTAAATGATTCCACTTGTTGCACTGCATATGATTTATAGAATTCATTCCACATAATGCAATAAAAATAAGTTAAGATTGGAAACTCACATCTTACAATATTGTTCATACACGGTTGAAGAAAACTGATAACTTATATTTTCAGTGAGTGACGCTAACTCCCTCCTCAATAACGTATATCAATTTCTTAATCGTTTTTCAAACAATTATTATTGTCACCGAGAATCAGGGGCGTCAGTGGTTGATGGGCCTACACCCCCCCCCCCCCCCCCTTTCACGCCAACCTTTCACGAAATTGTTTTTTAGCGGAATACATGTTTGTCCGCTACCGTCTGTCGAAATTTGCGTTATTACCGCGACTCTTTTACAAAATCGAATTTTTCCTCAGCTCTTTGAAGAAAACACTTTTTTTGGCAATGATTTAATTGATTTCGGTTTTTCTCCTCGGTTATATGGCGAAATACGAGTTTTTTCGCTATTCGTTTTCAAAATTCGCGTTTTTCTGCGGCTCTTTGATAAAACTAGCGTCGTTTTAGAATATTTTGACGAGATTCGCCTTTTCTGCGTAAACCTTCGGCGAAATTTTCATTTTCCCGCAGTCCTTTAACAAAATTCGCGTTTTTTGCGATCCTTTGACGAAATTTACGTTTTTCCAGCGGTTCTTTGTGGACATTTGCATTTTTTTGGGGATTCTTTGACTAAATTTGCTTTTACCCCACGGCTTTTTGACGGAATTTTTTTCGCTAACATTTGTCGAAATCCACGTTTTTTCCTGCGGCTCTTTGAAAAAATTTCCATTTTTCTTCTGTCTTTTGAAGAAATTCGCGTTTTTTAGGCATTTTTTGACTTCGCGGCTCTTTGGCGAAAAGTGTTTTTCTTTTGCTATCTTTCGTCGAAATTAGCTTTTTCTACCGCGACCTTTGACGCAAGTCGCGTTGTTTGCGATGCTTTACGCTATTCACTTCTTTTGTGCGGCCTTAGATGAAATTAAAATTTTTTTGCCTTTGATAGAATACGAGTTTATTCGTGGATCTTAAATGAAATTCGCGTTTTCCCCGATTTTTTGTTAAAATTTGCACTTTTCTATGGTATTTTGAAGAAATTCACGTTTTTTCTGCGACTTTTGGACGAAATTCATGTTTTTGCAATATTTTATCGAAATTCACAGCAAATTTTCTAAATTTTTATAACAGAGGAAGGAAAGGAGAATACTTTCCCAACGCTTTTTAGGTGCGTTCGTAATTATGTAAATACGTAGCACCTATTGTTGTCGCTCAGTCCGTCCGTCTGTCCGTCTGTCTGTCTGTCTGTCTGTCCGCATATAACAACGCAAAAACTACCCAACCGAATCGTTTGAAATTTAAAATACATAATTATTACATAATTTTGTCGAGTCATTTCAAAATTTATGAAAATCGGATGCATAGATTAATTACAGGGGCAATCAAAAGTATTCCGTTACATTACGGTCAATGGGGAAAAAAGTTTCAAATGCATTTTAATCGTTTGAAATTTAAAATACATAGTTATTACATAATTTTGTCGAGTTATTTCAAATTTTTGATAATCGGGTGCATAGATCAATTACAGGGACAATCAAAAGTATTCAATTACATTATAGTCAATGGGGAAAAAGTTTCAAATGTATTTTATACGTTTGAAATTTAAAATACATAGTTATTGCATAATTTTGTCGAGTTATTTCAAATTTTATGAAAATCGGATGCATAAATCAATTACAGGGGCAATCAAAAGTATTCCGTTACATTACGGTCTATGGGGAAAAAAGTTTCAAATGCATTTTAATCGTTTGAAATTTAAAATACCTAGTTATTACATAATTTTGTCGAGTTATTTCAAATTTTTTGATAATCGGGTGCATAGATCAATTACAGGGACAATCAAAAGTATTCAATTACATTATAGTCAATGGGGAAAAAGTTTCAAATGTATTTTATACGTTTGAAATTTAAAATACATAGTTATTGCATAGTTTTGTCGAGTTATTTCAAATTTTATGAAAATCGGATGCATAAATCAATTACAGGGGCAATCAAAAGTATTCCGTTACATTACGGTCTATGGGGAAAAAAGTTTCAAATGCATTTTAATCGTTTGAAATTTAAAATACCTAGTTATTACATAATTTTGTCGAGTTATTTCAAATTTTTTGATAATCGGGTGCATAGATCAATTACAGGGACAATCAAAAGTATTCAATTACATTATAGTCAATGGGGAAAAAGTTTCAAATGTATGTTATACGTTTGAAATTTAAAATACATAGTTATTACATAATTTTGTCGAGTTATTTGAAATTTTATGAAAATCGGATGCATACTTCAATTACAGGGACAATCAAAAGTATGCCGTTACATTACGGTCAATGGGGAAAATGTTTCAAATGCATTTTAATGGTGTTACACTCATTCGAACTTAACAAAATTTATATGCAACTATAAAGTACATATTATAATATACATTTTACATAATTTGTGGTGCAAAGAATATTTGTTATTGATTTACAAGGCCACACAAAAGTATTCCATTACATAATGATATAGGGAGAACATTGTTTGATGAGCGTTTTAATTGTAATTCACTATTTACAATTTTATGAGATTGATATATGAGATTAATATTTTTAAAACTTCGTTATCGTACGAACGCACCTCGTTTGCTACGCTTCACGGGCAATTTCCAACTTGTTTTTTTTTCAATTTGGGTTAACTCAGTTTTCATTTCAGGTCAATTTTAGGCTAAGTACAAATTTCCAATAGTTGAGGTTGGGTTAAGGGAAAGTTACTTCCCCCAGCATGTTACTTCAGATTAAAAACATACCTATAATAATAAACATAGTTAGTTGAACGTGTGCTGTTTTTTAAAAGCTTGATGTATTTTTTTCAAGACCATTGGATGAAATTCGCGTTTCTTCCACGCCTTTTGACAAAATTTGTGTTTTTTATGGTGTTTTGGTGGAATACATGTTTTATTTTTTATTTTTTGCTATCCTTTGAGGAAATTCGCATTCTTTACCTCGACCCTTCGAGAAAATTTGTTTCTTATCTGCCTTTTGTCGAAAACGACGTTTTTAGTGATGTTTGACAAAATTCGCGCTTTTCCGCGGCCTATTCATGAAATTCGTGTTTTTTTAGCATGTTTAGGATGAATTCGCTTTTCTACCGCGTCCCTTGTACAATATTTGCGTTTTTAGAGATGATTTGACGAGATTCGCTTTTTTCCCGCGACCCTTTGGCGAAAATACATGCTTTCTGTGCAGCCTTTTGACAAAATTCGTTTTTTTCAGCTGCCATTGGGCAAAATTAGCGTTTCTTCTGCAATCATTTGACAAAATTCGCGTTTTCTTCAAGATCATTTGATGAAATCTTTTTTTCGCCATCCTATGAAAAAATTCACATTCACACATCAAGTTCCTCTGACAAAATTCACATTTTATCAGCGGTCCTTTAACAATATTCGGGTTTTTTTCAGTAATTATTACTCAAAATTTGAGATGTTTTTTGCAAATAATTGACAAAATTGATTTTTTTACCTATCATTTGTCAGAAATCATGATAAATTTTTTAAGTCCGAAATTTTGGTCTAATTACCAATTTTTTTAATTTTTCGGAAAATTCGAAACACAATCCCTCCCGCTCCCCCCTTCCCTCCTATGGCTATGGATTTAATGTCAAAACGGATTAATGTATTTCGTAAGATATCGAAAATTATGGCATTTTAAATGAGCCCCCCTCCCCCCTCCGAAATAAAATCCTGGGTACGTCACTGTCGAGAGTAATGCAATGTATAATTTTTTTGTATATCTCTGTAAATGAACAATAAAAGCCACTCAATCCTTATTCTATATTAAGCGTATTGTTATGCATTTCAGTGATATATACCAATTTCGTCTTGTTTGAAGTCGTGTAACATCACTAAACAGAATCCAAAGAGTTTTCTTTCCGTATGGCATAATTTAATGAATTTCAATATAACCTGTAAACGAGCTACAAATGCTACATACTTAATTTGCATTAAAGAATCTCTATAGTAAATAGTAATAAATCATAACAATATATAATAGACAGTGTGGCAATCCAAGTTTAAAACGTTGTATTTTAATTTTGTATTTTTAGGGTGCTGCAAACTTTATAGAGGGTGCAAACATTTTTAAACAATATTGCAGTAATTCAATAAAATCTGTCTTTAGAAATATAACAAATAAGGTGTACGTTAAAAACCCCAAATTAAATTTCTATTTTACAAAATAAAGTAATGAAACTGATTATTATCTTTTTCCTTTATCTGAACACTTGATGTATTTTAATCTCGGGTTTAAGAAAAAAAAGTATGCAAATTTAAAAGAGAAACAGAACTGAAAATAGTCTTTTACGGGGGGCTTTAGGGGGACAATACTACTCTCTCATGAATAATTCTTGGTTATCTTTTCTTTTACTGTTCAGTTACTTTAAATCCTCTGAAAAAAAGAAGTTTAATTATTTTTTGAAAATTTTGAGAGAGAAAGAAAATTCAGTTAATTAAATTTGAAAATTTAGAGAGGCAAGTCTGCTCAACCACCATTAATGACGCCCGTGTTTCTTTCCGCCTTTTTTTTCCCCTTTATAAATCCCGTTTAGTAAAAAACATAGTTTTACTTTAAGAAAAAAAAAAAAAAAAAAAAAAAAAAAAAAAAACCTTATTGATATTTGGCAAATATGTAACCATTATCAAAAATTCAAAATATAGTAAATAATTTAAGACATTATCATCAAAACTCAAAAGATACTTACAATTCTGTTGGATCGGACTTTTGATCTGCAATTGCGGTCGGTGATTTCACTTCTGTTTCTGCACGATAACGTTTGCAAGAAATTGTAAAAATTTTCAGTTTTGGCTGGCTACATCGTTTCATTATTAAAATGATGATACAAAATATTTATGGTATGAAAAAAGAGACAACTCATAGATACTCGATCGGCTTTAAACTAGTCCAATGCTTGTATCTTATTAAGAAGTAATTGTCAATATGAACGGGAGAAGGGAGGATAATGATTCTGGAATATTCCTTCATGGAACAGTATCAGAAATTGTCGGTGCGCATTGATGTCCTTTTAATGATTTAGTCTGTATTAGGCCCCAAACACACGTGTATTTTGCTCAAGTTCAATTGAATTCCAGAAAAACCTTTCTTTTTATCCCTTCTGCAGTTTACTGGCGATAGAAAACGAGGATATTACTATGGTTCAGGAGATAACTAACTTAACCCTATTTAAGGAAAAGGTCCTTCTCTCACAGTGCGATTGAAGTTGAACTGGAAAAGTCATTATGTATCAAACACGTCGCCTGCGCACATAACACACGTCGACTTCTAACCGCAAAAAGTAGTTGTGTATGCTCGCAGCTTTCAACACTGCAGACGCCATATACCGGCCAACCGGCCCCTACTAGTGTTCCTACATAGCCCCTACTAACTAACAGTATGTGACAGCTATGATAATCACCCTGAATGTCTTTAAAGATTTATTTATTGACTAATGGAACCATGCTGTTGTTAATTGTGGTGTGAGTAAAAAATGACCAGGCTTTCAAAGCTCGAACATCTGGATATTTTTTTAACTGAGACTGCGATGTGACTATGTTCTTTTTGTTGTAGCTTGTGTGATCTTTCTGTTAGGAACAGGAAGGCGATAGTACACTTCCAAGTAAAACTAACGTATGCCTAGCTAATGATAGCGTAGTATTTCACTACTGGTAATTACAATGAAACAGCAAGTAAACATCTTTCTTCCCAATTTCCTCCAATTCTTTTGAGTGCCGTTGTTAAAGAAAACTAAAATGGCTTAAAATACCAATTCTATACTTTATAAAATTGTTAATATTTTTAATTTTTTTAAATTTTAATCATTTAATGAATCAGGAAAATCTGCATCCCCTCGCGTCCTTAGCGTCCCCCTTGTGAAAAAGAAGTAAGGGGACGCTTAAAAGAAAATAAAAAAGTGGGGGGACGCCGTCCCCCAGCGTCCCCCCTCGACTACACCACTGGGTAAAGTACCAACTCCGAAAAGGAACGATTCCTCGGACTCTATCTGAAATAAAACGACTCCGGAAAAGTTCGATGCCTTGAACTCCTTCCGAAATGAAACGACTCTGTAAAGGAACGATTCCTCGAAATCGTTTCGAAAAAGAACGACTGCTCTGAATCGTTCCGAAATGGTATAAATCACGCACTTTTTTTTTGTTGTTTGCAACAGGGTCGGTAGATTATTTTTTTGAAAAATAAACTAAAAATGATCTTGAATTCAGAATTGTCGAGATTGGAAGAGTTCCGGATTTTGGATTTTGTACTCTACAAACACAATGGCTATTATACATCTATCAGTGCAATACTTGGCGATAGTTGCGACAGTTCTTCCAAATCCAGAAATAACTGTATTTAAGCAGTAAAAAAAAGCCTTTACAAACATGGGAGAACTCTCTAAATTTCAAGGCATAGCGAAAAAAATGTACAAATTTCAATGTTTTTTTTTCAAATTTATACGGTTTAAACGTTGTAGAAAAAATATCACGATTTCCAATTTAAAAAAAAAAATCTTTGTGTAACCCGCACCGTGTATAAGCCGCAGCGGCTTTTCGGGAGGTTTTTTTCTTGTATAAGCCGCGGACTATACACCTGAAAATATGGTAATATATATATATATAAGGATATCAAATAAAAATTATCATATCAATGATTTTCATAACTATTACTTTATGAATATTTACATATCAATGGAATTTTCTGTAGGACACATAAAGGGTTAATCCATGCACCAGCACTACTATTAATAACAATAGGAACAGCAAAAAATTAAAATAAACAAAATATATTACCAGATGATTTGTCTTTCAAAATACAGTTTATCAAACTTTTGAATTCTTCTAAAAGTTTGGTGTCACTAGCAAATGCACATATGCAAAGATAAAAATGCAAACACATCTGTTTGTCTTTTGGGATAAATGGCTTCGTAAACTGAAAATAATAATAAAAAAGTAAAAATGCCACATTATAAAAATATATTTTTGAAAAATTAAAATGCTTAAAAAGAGAATGAGAAAAACCTGAAATAACATATGAATTTAATTAAATTTAAGCATGCAACCTTGAGTCAAGACTAAAATCTGTCTTCTGCCGGTATTAACTTTTCAACATAAGCATAGTACTCTAAGAAGTATGTGTTATTAATGTTTATTTGTTAAAAATACTGCAAAATAATTTGCTGTTGTAGCAGTTGATATTTGATACATTAAAATATAAATCCAAAATGTTATTCTGTATATGAAAATATTCATTAAATTTGTAAAATTCCAGTTAAACTTCATGCATGCTACATAGGTCGAGTCTAAAATTCATCTGTTAGTACTATTTGTTTTTGCATGTACTGACAGTACATTAGCTAGAATAACAGATCAATACACCACCAACTTTGGAATATGGCATTGAGTGCATGTCCTTTTCAAATGCCATCGACCCATTGTAAATATTATGCAAAAAAAAGGAAGAAAAAACCCCATAGAAATGCATATGATGCATGTGCCTACATAATAATAAACCTCTTATAGCATAATTTCTTATTGGTATGCCCACAAAGGAAGGGGGAGGGGAGTCAAAACTGGTCCCAGAGACTAGACTAATAATTTAAAATTTCTTAAAATTAGAAAAGTTATTTTTATTTGTTTTAATAAGCTCTTAGAAAAATGAACATTTTGAAAAATATACTCCCTTTTATTTATAAATTTTTTTATCAACTTTGAAACACTATTATCTTTAATGTTTACCCATTAAAAAATTTCCATTTTTTTAACATATTATGGTGAGAAAAATATAGATTTTATTAGGGATGGGACGAATATTCGGCCACTATTCGGTATTCGGCCCTTTTGCCGAATATTCGGTTGGCCGAATATTGAAGGCTTGTTGGCCGAATACCTGTAGCCGAATATTTAGAGACATCTTGCCGAATATTGCTAAAATCTCGCCGAATAGTGAAAGATATCTTGCCAAATAAATTTCGGATTTAAAGAATTTCATTCTTGAATTTTTTTCCCTCTAATCCAAATTGACTACTTCATTTATGAAGTCATTCTCACTCTTACTTACAAAATATAGAGTTATTCAGATACTAAAAAATATACAGCCTTTCTGTATTTCCTATAAAAGTTAGTGATATTCTAGAAAATGCTGCCCAAGTTGGAGATTTAATTGTACGGGAAATGTCATCATTAGAGAATGATATATTACAATTCAAAATATAAAAATACTGCCTTATTCTAAAACGCTCGAATATTTTTTAATGTCTGCAAATTCCATGCACATATAAAAAAGGCTCTTATGAAATTTATAACTTATTTTCTATAAAGTAAGAAATGAAAAAATTTATTCACTAGGTGTGTTAATGAAGATTCATTTTCAAAATTAAATATATCACCATTCCAGTTACAAAGGTATACATCTGAAAGCAGAACTGGTGTCAAACTCGATACACATTAGATGACACAACTTGCTTTTTGAAGATGGTTTTATAAATATTTTAATATAAATTCTAAATACTCAACAAAATAATTTTTCCATTCTATAGTTTTCACTTTTAAATAATTATTTGCATAATTATTGACTTAAATATGTAATATTATTATGTATATATTTTTAATTCAATCTTCCTTCCTTCATGTTGTTATCAATATCTGTTTATCCTTTTAATGCTTGTTGAATAAGTGGAATATTGAAGTTGAATATTGTATGTGCCGATTCAATTATCAAAGATTTTGTTAACATATGCATCCTACTTTAAACATAACCTTTTGCTTTAACGTAATTTGTAATTTAAAGCTTGGCATCTGATTTCAGAACAGTCTCATTCTTACAAATTTGCTTATCACTAGAGACACAAACTCTAAATGATCAAATTTACTTCATTAAAGGTTATTTCAGAAAATATGTCCTTGTGAGTTCTGAGAGAGAGAGATTAAGAATATTATTGATTTTGGATACGAGAAGTATCAATTGATAGTAAAAGTGAAGTAGATTCTTCATATTTTAATGGAAATATTTTCCCATCTTGACTTACTGAAAATCAATTTGGTGTCAAACTCGATACACATTAGAATAAAGGATATAATGCAATTTCATAATTTTTTTATGTTAAAATAAGTTTTTCAAATTTAAAAATACATTTAAAAGCACATTTAAGAGTAATAATTATTAAGTTGCTCCTATTTTTTAAATTATATATAATCAAAATTTATTTTCTTTATTGGAAAAAAATTTTACTATTCGGCCGGCCGAATATTCGGTATTCGGCTATTCGGCCAAATCACTATTCGTCCCATCCCTAGATTTTATAGGTAGGCTACAGAAAGAATAAATTTTATAATTTTCACCATCGAAATCACATTTTATGACAAGTTTTGGAGAAAGAGAAGAGACTCTTAGACACGATCATAAAAAAAAAAGTTGTCTGGTAAAGACGTCTGGAAAATCAGAAACAACAAAAATTTTATGAAAACTGCCCTTGTAAGATTTCATGAAATATGCTTGACATAAAATAAATTTCATAATAAAATATGATCTTGTTTGCTTTAACTTTTTCACAAAGTGTCAAGTTAACTCTCTACCTATCTTATTATCTCTGCTTTTTATGTATTTGTTAGTTCCTAATGGCAACAGTTTTTTCTTATTCTAATATTTTTTATATTTTGTCTCGGAAGGAAAAATGATGGCTTTGGAGTTGCGTTGCGTATTTTGAAATGTTAATAATTACGCCATACATATATTTCTGAGCTATTTGAGAATAAAAAACCAAAAGTGTAAATGTGAGAAGTGGTTTTGCATTGAAATAATAACTACGCAAACATTGAGTTAAATACTTCTGATTTGATATTCCAAAACGGAACATCTGGCGTCCGCATATAGGATTCGGCTGCTGATCGTTGAGTGAGTTATATTTTATTATTCTTATTTTCTGAGTTGAAATGGAAGTAGCAAAGAAAAATAGAGCTCAGCAGAGGAGATTGTTTTCGAAAGCATGTAATGAATTCAATGCTGAAGAAGCAAGCTTAGAAATGTCTGATAAAGTAACTAAATTAAAAATTATTGAGGAAAAAGCTACGTTAATGATAAATTCTGAAGAAAATGTTAAACAGTTTCTTTTTTCAGAAAATGTTGCAGATGCTGTAATGGAGAAAGAGACTGATGAATCTGAAAGTTATATAGACCGTTGGTGGTTTTTACAGCTTAAATTGCAACAACTTTCACTTTCGGAAAGAGTTGATGTTTCTTCAAATTGTGATGATTCTCAGCCGAATACTTTATTACGTTATCCTAAAATACAATTACCTACATTTAATGGAGATTTAAGAAACTGGGTTAGATTTTGAGGACAGTTTGAGAAAATCGATAAAGATCATAATTTAGATACACATGATAAGTTTACATACCTATCCCAATGTATGGAAAAGGGCAGTGTTGCTGAGGAATTAATAAAAAGTTTTCCACCCGGAGGAAATAGCTATGAGAAAGCTATTGAACAATTGAAACTGCGTTTTGGCCGAGATGAATTATTTATACAAGTGTATGTTAGGGATCTTCTATCATCAGTTCTCCAAAAGCAGAACATGCCGAAAAAATCTTTGAGAAATCTTTATGATTTATTAGAAACAAAACTCTGTGTGCTTGAGATATTAGGAGTAACTAGGGATAAATACGCGGCGATGCTTTTTCCACTTGTTGAGCCTGCTTTGCCTGCGGAAACGCTTCTAGCGTGGGAACGGTATAGATCCACAAGTCGTAGATCACATGATGAAGATAATCAAAATAGTAAAATAAAAACAGATCTCGATTCAATGCTTGATTTTCTTCAAGATGAAGTACAGGCAGAGGAAAGCATAATTTTGGCCTCACAAAACTTTGGAGTTGAAACCAAGCTTAATTATAAATTGTTTAAGGAGAAGAAGCATGGAAATATTAAACACAAATATGGGGACACTTTTCAAATAGCTAGTGCAGCTGATCTTTTAACTTCATCGAAGGAACAGAGGCAATGCATATTTTGCCACAATTTACATAGTTCCACTGACTGTTTGAAAGTACAGAAAATGTCGATAAAAGCTAGGCAGAATCTCATAGAGAAATCAGGGTGCTGTTTCCTGTGCCTGAAACCGGGCCATCAAGTTCGTAAATGTTATTCAAAAGCATCTTGTTTAGGTTGTGGGAAAAGACATCATATTTTACTCTGCCATAATATAAAACAAGGAATTTTATCTGCCGGAAAAGAAACAGCAGAAATAGAGAATGCTTTGAATGGGGATCAAGCACTTGCCAATGTGTCCAAAAGTCCTAGTGTTATGTTATTAACATTAACTGTTTTAATACGAGGTAATGGTAGAAAAAGGAAAGCAAGAGCCATCATAGACACTGCTTCACAGCACTCCTACATTTTAAAAGATACTGCTAAAGAGATGAAATACAAAAGAGAAAGTTTGGAATATCTTCAACATTCTCTATTTGGTGGAGAAAATACAGGAGTATGCAAGCACGATGTGCACGATGTGTTTACATTGTATTTGACAAGTTGTGATGGATCTTATAACTGTTATTTCAAAGTACTGAGTCAGCCTGTTATCTGTGAAAGTGTTCCACCAACAATACCTGCAATTTATTTAAAAGAGCTTACTGACTATAGTATTCATGTGAACGATAATTATAATGGTCCTATCAAAATTTTAATAGGAGCCGATGTGGCTGGAAAACTCATTATGGGTGGCTGCAAATCTTTACCTTGTGGTTTAACAGCTATGGAAACACGTTTAGGGTGGACCATCATGGGACGAATACCACAGATTTCTTCTGAAGGAAACGGAATCTCAGTTGCTAATTCTATGCTTTCTACGACTAGAACAATTTCAGAATTGTGGACTCTTGACACCTTAGGGATTACTGATCCATCGGAGAAGAAAATGAAAGAAGACCTACATGAATCCGCTAGAGAGCATTTTATTAAAACAGTTCAGGTCGACAACGACAATTGTTTTGTGGTACATTTACCTTGGCTTATCGATCATCCTCCACTGCCTGACAATTTTAACTTGGCTTTGAAGAGGCTGGACAGTACGGTACGGAAATTGAAAGAAGAAAAATTGTATGAAGATTATAATGAAGTATTTGAAGAATGGATAAGAGAAGGAATAATTGAAGAAGTTCCTAAACATGAGATTCAATTACCTGCTCATTATTTACCTCACAGGCATGTCATAAAAGAAAATAGCACGACTAGAATCAGACCTGTGTTTGATGCTTCAGCGAAAGTAAAAAATTCCCCAAGTTTGAATGATTGCCTGGAGAAAGGAATAAACCTTGTGGAATTAATTCCTATTGTATTAACACGGTTTCGGATGAACAAGTTTGGCGTCACAGCAGACATCCGGAAAGCATTTTTACAAATTTGCCTACAAGAAAAGGACAAAGATTTTTTTAGATTTCTTTGCCACAATGAAAACAATGAATTGAAATACTTTAGACATTGTCGTGTCGTTTTCGGTATTTTTAGTAGTCCTTTCTTACTTAATGCAGTAATCCAGTATCATCTAGAAACGATTTTGGAAGAAGCACAAATGGGAAGATCAAAATATCCAGTTGATGTTGTGCAGAAGCTTAAAAACAGTTTCTATGTGGACAATTGCCTAACTAGTGTAAAAACTGAGACTGCGTTACATGAGTTCATTCAAGTAGCTAAAGATATTATGCAGGAAAGAAAGTTTGACCTAAGAGGGTGGGAGCACAATTATTCCAACTCCTCAACAGAGGGTACTTCTTGTGAAACAAATGAAATTGTGCCGGTATTGGGCCTGCAATGGGATTTAAACTCAGATACACTTTTAAATTTAAAAGAAGTTTGTGAAGGTCATGGACCTGTTACTAAAAGAAAAATGTCAGAAGTTCAAAAAATTTTCGATTCTATTGGGTATACCTGTCCAGTGACCTTATATCCGAAATTAATATTACAAGAACTGTGGAAAATGAAGACAACTTGGGATTCGGAATTACCACCAGCAATTTGTAAAAAGTTCAAAAAGTGGAGAAATCAGTTGAATGAATTTAAAGAGATTACCATCCCTAGGTGTTTACTACAAGATCCTGATAATACCGGCGATTTAAGTATACACGTTTTTTGTGATGCCAGCAAAACAGCTTATGCTACCTGTGCATATTTAAGAAAGGAAAATGAGAACTTAACATCATGCCAATTGATTCAAGCAAGGAGTAAGGTAGCTTGCTGAAGTCCATCACGATTCCTAGGCTAGAGTTGCTAGCATGCTCTATTGGTGACAGATTGGCACAAAGAATTGTAGCAGATTTGAAACTAGGAAATGTTCCAATCTTCTTTTGGACTGACTCCAGTACCGCCTTGTGTTGGATAAAAGGTAATGAAAACTGGGCAACTTTTGTATATAATAGGGTACGAAAAATCAGATCGTTGAGTAAGCCTGAAAATTGGAACTGTACCTGGATCGATTAATCCAGCAGATTTACCCTCCAGAGGTTGTTCAGTGCGTCAACTTATGGAGACAGAGTGGTGGAATGGTCCTCCTTGGCTCTATTATCCATCTAATACATGGCCCAAATCTGAATTCTCTGTAAACTCAGAAGAAGTAATGAAAGAAAAGCGAAAGGAAATAGTATCGTCAATGGTTAATCTTCAAAAAATGGACTATTCCTTCCTCTACAAGTTTTCTAATTATATCAAAATTGTAAGAGTCGTCGCCGATAATTATGCAGAGCTGGTTCCATTGACTCCCTCAATGTTTCTGCAAGATATCAAAATGAATGGTGTTCCTGACTGTGATAGAGTTGATCATCAGAGTCTTAACCAGCGTGTCAAATATCGACAATATTTTAAAAAAGCCTTAAGAAACAGATTTTGGTAGGAATATTTGGGAGCTCTGCTTCAGAGACCAGAACGTAAAAGAGCAGCTGAAGTAGCAGTTGGTGATGTTGTCTTAATTGGAAGCGACGGCATGAAGCGTATCGATTGGCCACTTGATAAAACAATCAAGTTAATACCAGGGAAAGATGGTGTTACCAGGCTTGTAAGACTGAAAACTGCAAAAGGTGAATTGCTTCGACCGATACAACACCTGTATCCTTTAGAAGTATCCGCAGCAGAGTCAGTTCTAATTAATGAAAAGTTACCAAGTGCAAAGCTACAGGAGCAACCAACTACCAGCCAATCAGTTGACTGCAATAATGAACCTTCTGAGTAAGAGAGGAAAACCAGAAGTGGTCGTCAGACTTGTATAAAACCAAAAACTTTCTGCACACATAAATATTAGGTCAAAACTTTCTGCAAAATTAATGTTTAATAAAATTACATATTATATTTTGACATGGACGAAATTCACATTTTTTGCGCAATTCACGGGTGAATTTACCGTTTTTACGCAATTCACGAACAGAATTAGCCATTTGTTACGCAATTCACGGACAGAATTAGCCGTTTTTTATGCAATTTATGGACGGAATTACTGTTTTTTACGCAATTCACGGACGAAATTTCCGTTTTTTACACAATTCACGGTTGAAATTTCCGTTTTCTGCACAATTCACAGACAGATTTCCCGTTTTTTTAACGAAATTCACGTGCGGATTTACCGTTTTTATGCAAATCAGACAGAATTCCAATTTTTTTACGCAATTTACGGAGTGATTTCCCGTTTTTTATGCAATTTATGGGCGAATTTCTCGTTTTTTACAAGATTCACTAACGGAATTCCCGTTTTTTACACGATTAACAGACGGAATTAACGTTTATTATACGATTCATGTACGGAATTTCCGTCTTTTATGCGATTTACGAACAAAGTTCCCGTTTTTTACGCGATTCACGGACAAAATTCCAGTTTTTTGTGCGGTATTTGGACGAAATTCGCGTGGTCTTTAGTTGAAATACGAGTATTTTACGCGGTTCTTTGTCGAAATGTGCGTTTTTATACGCGATTCTTTGTTAAAATTCTTGATTTTTTCGAGGTCGTTTGACGAAATTCTTATTTTTCTCACAATCCTCTGAAGAAATTTGTATTTTATTGAAGAAATTGATATTTTACGACAACCTTTTGTCGCAATTCGCGATTTTTGGTGTAAAAAATATCGGACTGATGTATTTTTAAAGTTTCAAATGCCTTAAATTTTGGTAAATTTGAAAATTAGCCCTGTTTATAATAGTACACTAACAGTAAATAAATTGTACATAAAATTGGGGGAATATTTTTAATTTTTTGGTACTTAAAAAAAAGTTACAAAAATAAAAATCATTTCTTTCCAAAAAATTTTCTGCAAAGGTCTTAAAAGTTTCTGCGCACGGCGTGCGTCTATATTATACAACTCTGGTGGTCGCATCATGAAAATGCCTCATAAACTGGACTTGTGAACTTTTTATATAATCTTATTATTGTTATAGTTATTATATAAGTAAGTTAAATTTTAAGATAAAAGTTAACTTAGGTGGGAGGATGTCAAGTTAACTCTATACCTATCTTATTATCTCTGTTTTTTATGTATTTGTTAGTTCCTAATGGCAAAAGTTTTTTCTTATTCTAATATTTTTTATATTTTGTCTCGGAAGGAAAAATGATGGCTTTGGAGTTGCATTGCGTATTTTGAAATGTTAATAATTATGCCATACATATATTTCTGAGCTATTTGAGAATAAAAAACCAAAAGTGTAAATGTGAGAAGTGGTTTTGCATTGAAATAATAACTACGCAAACATTGAGTTAAATACTTCTGATTCGATATTCCAAAACGGAACACAAAGCAATAAAAATAATTACCTCACTTTGACAATCACACAGGATTTTAAATTTTTTAGAATGTTTTGTAGGTTCAAAGATTGAAAAATGTAAAAATCCCAATGGAAAATTAATTTGAGGATTGCACGATATCACAACAGTATTTTTTGTGATCCTCTGAACAAGATAGTCAGAATAATCAGCAAGCATCAAGTAAATCTCTTCTCTGATAATTTCTGGAATTGGCATAATTTTTACAACAGCTTGTTTTAATGGCAAAGGCTGAGTTTCTAGTGAACAATTAATAATGAAATGTGTATGAATGCAAGGATTTAAGTTTAGAGTTATAGTGCCAACATCATCTAAAGGTTTTCTACAAGTAGATGCATAGCACATGGCAGCACTTTGTTTAATTACTTTCACTTCAGATGCATCTTGTAATGCTTCAATACCTTCGATGATTGGTAAATGAACAAAGCAACGTACATTGTCATTGGTGTCACCAAATTTAACAGTATATATTTGTAAATCTGTGTTAGAGATAATCTTGGCAGCATCTATTTGAGGATTAGATGTAACTTTTTCTTTGGGAAGCTTAAAAGGCATTTTACATGATTTATTTTTGCAAGCAATTCCTCTAGTCCCATTTAAAGTTCCACATTTAGGACATTTTCTTATTCCTCGTATTGTAGCTTTTCCTAAATCTTCAAAAGCAATCTTTGGCTTTTCAGTCATTTTTAATCTGAAATACAAAGAGTATTTATTTAGGTTGAAAAAAGAAAAAAAAAACAGTTAAAAAATAATAAGAGGAAAATAGACTAATAATATATTATGTCTGTAAAAATAAATTAATAAAATGTAAAAAAACTTCCTTCATTTTACAGACATTAATCTTGAAACAGGAGAAAGGAAAAGTGAATGAAAATTATGTTATGTTTGATTGAATTGAATTTTATGAAAAAAATACATTTTTTTTTTCTTTTTAATGCAATATTTTTTTTTTTTTTTTTTTTTTTTTTTTTTTTTTTTTTTTTACTGAGAAAGCTATTTTCTCACATAAAATTTATATCAGTTTGATTCAATCATTGTATTTTTTTCTGCTAATTATTTTTTAAAGACCTTAATCTCAGTATCGGTGGGATGCAATATGAGTATAAATGTGCTAGTTTTAACACAATTATAGTAAAAAATTTCAAAATGATAAATTAAAATTAAAATTCAGATTTTTTTTTTATGTTGTCATTCTCATAGAAGTCTTTCTATTTAACACTAGAGATAGGACTCATGAATAAAAAAAAGATTTTTGTTACACTGACTTTTTTTCACAAAAATGAAAACTTTTTATATCCACATGTTTGAACATTATTCATTACAATAAATATGAACCATCTAAAAATCACCAGCAATTAATTCTATATATGAAAGTGTATTTATGATGAAAGCACATCCAGAGTGCCTTTTGTTTTATTGTTTCCTTGAAAGTGTGCACGTTTATAGCTATATACAGTGGAACCTGCTAAAGTGACCACCTGGTTAAAGTGACTGCTTTTGCAAACTTTTAATTTGCTCGTATAAATAATATGAAAAATGTTTGATAATGTGACCACCTGTCTATAGTGTAAAGTATAACAAGATAACCTATCATTGTCAATGTCAGTTCCTGCAAAATGTGCACCTGAACCTGCAAAATGTGACCATCAATTTTCCTGCATGAAGAAAATTTTCAAACTAAAAGACTAAAGTGACCATTTTTCGAAATGTTTATTTTTATTTATAAAAAAGTCAGTAATTTATCTCCTTTAGTAACAACTTTTTTAATGTACAAAGTGGCCAGTTTGAAATTCATTATAATGTTATTTGCACCTGTCTAAGCCACTCGCATAACCAGAAGGGGGGGGGGGGGTACCGAGCACCCTCCCCCCCTCCCCGTTTGCGCAGATCCAAGATTGATTATTTTTAAAAATCAATATTTATAAAAGAAAAATGAAGATAAATAAAACCAAAATTAGTTCGATTAGTTAATCAAAACTAACAGTCTATGCCTTGAAATGTGATAAAAGAAGAGTCCGGCGCCGTGCGAAAGGGGTGGCGAAGCGAACGGTCACCCCAGGCATGGAAACTTAGTGGGCGCCAAATTTATACTACCAATGTCATTTTTTGGCTTCTCACAAGAAAAAAGTAGGGGGGGATGCCAAATTCAATTTTTGCTCCGGGTGCAGTTTTCCATTCGCACACCCCTGGAAGAAACCCAGATTCTTTTTTAAGAACATTATTTTGTTTATCTTTTTTAAAACTAGAATATTTACGAAAATCTATTTGTATTAATTGATAGGATTTTCGATAGGTTTTATGGGGTTCCGTTTTATTAGGTTTTACTACATAAGATATTGTTTGTACTCAACATGTTCAGGTTAAAAAATTTGGGCACCCCCCCCCCCCCCCATTCAAAAGGCTGGTTACGCCTATGTAAGCAGACCCTTTTCATTTTTCTTTCGAGGTGTGAGAGGAAGGAGAAATATTTCCTCACACACATATTGACAGATCAGCGTAAGATAGTTTATTTTACACCTGTAACTCATGGCTAAGTCACATGTTAGTATTGCATTTATCTTAGGAAACAATTTTGCAACTGTTCAAGTTTTTTTTTTTTTTTTTTTTTTTTTTTTTTGTCATATGTTTTAAGAAATTCTAAGACTAAACCTGCACATGTTCTTTCATTGTACTGTTTGGAACATTTGTAACACTTAACATTAAGTTTTAGTTGTATGAACTTGTTGTTTTCTTATTGCTTTGATAATTTTTTTAATTTTTTTAGCTTTATTTTTAATGCAGCTATATTTCTTCTTAAAGTATTGAGAATAAAGAATCTAAATTTAAAAAATCTAAGCAGTATAAAGAGTTATGTAAACTGGAAGTTATTAATTTTCTAAAAATTAATAATCAAAGAGCAACAGCTGAAAAATTCAAATTAGTAAAACTTGTGTGAACAATATTTTGAAAAGAAAATCAAGATATTTACAAAGATTGGATGCGAATGAAAATGAGTCTAGGTGTTAAAAATTTTTAAAAATAGATTACTTAAGTAAATCGAGCCATTTTTGAATGGTTTAAAGATTTTGTTTATTTGTAGGGGAGAGGGGGATTAGTGTGGACAAGGGGTTAGAGTTAGCAGCTTAAATAATGAAAGGATTTTTTTTTTTTTTAATATTTCCATAAATTAGCATTAGTGTACTCTATAACTGATAAAAATTTTGCAGCAGCAGATTAAAAATTCTTTTAGTTGTAGCTAAGAGTTGAATTTCATGCATGGAAAGTAAAAATAATGATTCTTTTTCATTTTAGTACCATAAAGAGTTTTAATTTTAATTCAATTAAACAAGTTGCTAAAAAGTAAGTGTGATGTCCTTTTTTTTTTTTTTTTTCCTATAACCTTTTTTTAAGTATTAAAATTATTTAAACGAGTAAAATTTAAGCCTAACTATAGAATGTCAGAATGAGGTTAGTGTAGACAGTTCCTTGTTTTTCATATTTTGTACTTTGATTGTTAAATTTATTGTAGTGTAAAAATCTATACAAAAAAATATGTAAAATTACAAATATAATCATTATATTAAACACATATTAAGATTAAGTTTAATGTAATTAAGGATCTGAACATGGAAATTTCAACAATTATTTCAAGTAAATATTTGAAATTTTTGCTTCTAATTTTCATTTTCTGTTTGAATTCAGCACTTTTGTATTTTTATTAGATCAATTTAGCATTACTCATAGATTAATACATTAAATAGTATTTTTATATTGATTAGCATTAGAAAGATTAACATTGTTACTAGGGATGCACCGGATACTGATTTTGCTGGATATCGGATACTGGATATCCGATTTGCTTGCCGGATTCGGATATCCGGTGCTAAATGTATTTTTAGTTATGGTGATTGTTCGTTTATTTCTTTATACAATGCCATCTCATATAATAAATTGCAAACATGTTTCACACACCATTATAACATTTTAAATGTATTGCAATATATTTTACAGAAACTATACATCTTTGACTATCAGGGCTTGAAATTCAGGTTTCCCAGGAGGAGAGAATTTCCCTCATAACATTTGTAAATGCAGGGGAGTTAAACTATGTGAGAGGGGAAAAGATATTTTTTAAACCCTATTATTTTTTACATGCCACTTAAATATTTACAATTTATATCGACAGGACAAAATTCCACTGAAATAATTTAAATCAACAACTCAAGATAATTATCCAAAATGTTTATTTTAATTAAAACAAAGGAAAAGAATCAAGCCTATATATATCATATCCATTTTTCAATTTTCACTCGATGCTATGGGCAATTAATAACTGACTTGCTAAATAAATTTTTTAATTTAGATTTTATTCTATTTTGTGTGGTTTAGAATCTTTTATAGGTTGACAAATTTATTTTGACAATTTATTTTGACAAACAAAACAGAGCAATTTTTCTAACACATTAAATTATCGAAATACTTGGTTATGCTTTTTTCATCTTATTTTTATTCTTAATTTTGTAAAATCTGATGTACATTCGATTTTAATTTGCTTTCAAGAATAATGCATGTACCGGGTGTCCCAAAAATGACTGATGGATTTTAAAATTCAATAACTTGCAAACGATGACAGCTATTTAAAAAATTTTTGCAGGAAGGTTATGTATAATGTCAGGAAAGTTTTTACCGTAATTTTTTATTTTGCATCTCAAACAATAGGGGGCACTGACGGCGATTGAAGGCCAGGTTGACGCTTCACTCAGCACTGATCATCAGGCCTTCAATTGCCGTCAGCGCCACCTGTTTTTTGAGATTTGAACTAAAATAAAAAAGTATGGTAAAAAAACTCCTGACATTATACATAACCCTCCTGCAAAAATTTTTTAAATAGCTGTCATCGTTTGCAAGTTATTGAATTTTAAAATCCATCAGTCATTTTTGGGACACCCGGTAGGTGATTGTATTGTCAATATCCTTCGGTGATTATATATCACTTAGTGGAAATATCGTCAATACTGTAATCCCTGACATTTTAGCTAATTGAATTATGTTCTACTATGCATTGGAATTTAAAACCCATATGAAATTCTGAAAAGGACACAGTCAGTAGGTTTCTTCTATTACATGAGAAACGGTTTATTTAAAAATGTCATGTCCTAATTTCTGAGAACTATGTACATAAACTATTTATTGTTTCTAAATGTGTTTCCTTGAAGTTCATAATTTTTTTTTCTTTTTTTTTTTTTTAATCATTTGGAAAACGGTTGTTGTTATCGGTCGAGAATGGATCTTGTGGTGTCTGCAATTTATTTTGTTTATTATTCGTCCAGGAATATTAATGGTTAATCCTTCACATACGTAATATATGATGACTCTTATTACATGAATCATGTTTTGATCATCATAAAAATGATGTTTTTACTGATTTTCAATAATTCAATGGGAAACATCTTACTTTGGGCAATGGATGTCTGCATTTTATTTATTTATTTAACGAAATTTTTTTAATTTAGAAGAATTTTTATTTGAATAGGAAATTAAAATGTCCATGTTAATAAAGAAGAGAGTAGAAAAGTTACAAAATGGGCAGGTGCAAATAATCAGATATGGCAAAAACTGAATCCAAACAAACATCGTATGAAAGATCGTCTTTTAAATCAAAAAAAGAGGTATGATTATTGAGCCATTGATGACAAAATGTGCAATGATTTTGAAAAATGAAAAAAACTAATGTTAAATCACAGATTGAAAAACATTTATTTTTTAATGTTTAACACAGGATTTAATCTCCTTTTGTTTAGTGCTAATTCCAGACTCATGTGATAGAGCTCAGACTCAGTGACCATTACTGCCATTTTAGTTATTTCTTGCTTCTGCAAAGGAAAAAAAATCTCAAAATACAGTAGACTCCCTCAAATCCGCAAACCAGAAATCCGCAATTCTCTAAAATCCGCACATACTTTATGGATGTAAACAATGAAACTTTCAGTTTGGATATTGGGGCAAAATTTCATTTTTTTCAGTTTTGTATCAATTCCATATATTTTTTTATTTGTAATTTTCTTAAATAAATTAAAGAATATTAATAAATTCTTAAATAAAATAAATTAAATCTCTAATCTATTCATGTTTCTTTCATAAAGGAAGAATAAATTTTTTTGGAAAAAATTCAAGATATTTCAGATATCACTGATAATCACAATCTTTTTATCAAATATATTTATGCATTAAGATTTTTTGGTTATTAAGCCTGGCTAAACTTGAAAAAAAAAAATCCTTATTTTATGATTTTGATGTGAATTAGTAATGTACTTTTATGAAGCAAGTTTTGTTGAATAATTTTGGAAAAATACATTTAATCTTTATAATGTATATTTAATCATACACCATTGATTTTTAACTTGACCTTTGCTATTAGTACTTTAATCATTTTAAAAATTATCTAATTTTTTATTTCTTTAGTTTATTACTTATTTTAATATTTTATTATATTGTAAGCATTCATTATAGTTCCAATTCCACTATTAATTGCACTCAAATTACTGTTTAAAAAATGTAAACAAAGCAATGACCAGAAATCCGCAAAATTCTAAAATCCGCACAACCTCTGGTCCCAAGCTGTGCGGATTTGAGGGAGTCTACTGTATATAAATCGGTTATAGAAAAAATATCGCTGATTTCATCCATCATGGCAAAAATAAATTTTTAAAAATTATCGACCTGTCTGAAAAATTTGAACTTTGAGAGAACAGTGGGAAAATATAGTGAAATTCGCCAATCAATTACAGTAAAATATCGTAAAATTTGTTAATCTGTCACAAGGAAATATCATGAAATTCATCATCCAATAACAAAGACAAAACACAAATTTTTCAGCTGGACACAGGAAAATAATTGTTAATTTAATCAGAATGTCACAAAAACAAAAAGGGAAATTTGCCAATCAGTCGCAGAATAAAATAGCTAAACTTGTCAATTAGTTGAGATAAATAAATTTGTGAAATTTGCCAGTTGGTCTCCAGAAAGAAAAAAAAAAAAAAAAAACATTTAAGAAGAGCAAGCAGGAAAATTTTGTGAGAAAAATTACAAAACTTTTCATTCAAATGCAGAAAAACAATCATGAATTTTGTATAATTGTCGTAAGAGCAAACTGAGATTTGTCAATTGATAGAGGAAAATATCGAGAAAATTGTCAATCGGTCCTGAGACTTGATCGTCACTTCACAAAGAAAAAAATTTCGAAAAGTGATTTTTTTGGGAAATATAACACAAGATTCTTTAGTGCATGAATCCTGCCATCCTGTCCCAAAATTCAAACCCTGCATGTGTACAAGAATAATATTGAATAAAAAAGTGCAATTCTAACATTTAAATACTCTGCTTATTTGTCAATGAACTGCTGAAAATTTTTAATAATATGTATAATGAAATGCTGATAATTTTTAGAACAAATTTTACACGTTTATTAATATGTCTATAATTGTAAAGCATTTTCACAAAGAAATACATAGCATTCTTTTATAATGTAAACATAAAAGTCTTACTAATATACCAATGGTTGAAGATTTATCTCCAAACATAGGTTTAATTGATGATTTTTTTTTTTCATGTTTTAATTATTCAATACTGTTTTACCTTAAGCTACATTTAATTTTATTTTAAGTTAAATCACTTTGAAATTTATAAAAATAAATTACTTTTAATTTTAAATATTTATAATGAAGTCATGAAAATAACTTAGTTGGGATGCACCCATCCCAAGACTCTCTTCTACTTCATAGACATAGGCGTAACCAGGGACAGTGTGAACAGGGGGGTGCCCAAATTTTTTAACCTGAACATGTTGGGTACAAACAATACCTTATGTAGTAAAACCTAATAAAACCCCATAAAACCTACCAAATTTCTGTTTTAGACAGGTTTTTTTTTTTTTGCGGAAGGTATAATTGTGTGGTACTTAACTTCTTAAAAGGACCCAAACGCAATTTTTCATTGCGTGAAGAAAGATGAGAAGTTGTTTAAAACTAAATCTAATGGATAAGAAAAAGATAGGTAAACATAGATAAAACATGATAGATATAAAATAAAGATATCCGTAAACATAAATCTGTAACTATCACAAATATTCATTTCAAACAGCAATGAAATACTAAAATAAATAAGCACGACTTTAGTTCCCCCCATCATTTTGATCAAAGTAGCATTAAAATAACTTGTAGTATGCAATTCAAAATGAAAAAGAATTCTTTCAATATTTTCTACTAATGAATAAATAAAATTTTCCGGTTTAAAAAAATGAGCCCGTATGAATGTCAAAATATGGCCCCAAAAAACAAAATTTAACAAACCAACCAACCAACCTCCATATTAATGGTTTGCGTAGAATCATTTCTCACTTTCAAAGGAAGCAGATTTCAACTAGAGATGAGTTCAGGCTCGATTTTTGGAGCCCAGGCCAGCCCGAGCACGAAAGATTTTTGGTACACTGGAGCCCGAGCCTGACACAAAAATAAATAATTTAATGATATTTAAAAATTGTTTCAAATATGATGTCTCATTTTTAAAAAATTCTTATAAAATTTACTGTTAAATAAAAATTTAAATTCAATCTTATGAAAAGAGCAATTTGGTATCAAATAAAAATATCCTTCATACCTAAAATAATTCCCATAATTTTTTGTCCTTTAAGAAGAAAATTTGATGGACATATTAAAGAAGTGTAATGAATAAATGGACAGTGTTTATAGAAATTACTATTTGTATGCTGAAGAAACAAAAAACGTTTTCAGTTTCTTATAAAACGTGTACATCTTTAACTATAATCAATTCATTTCTCATAACAATTCCCAATGATTGTCGAGAACCTTAAAATCAATGCAAATTAAAACATTGATACAGTTATCTTAAAGTTCCGTTGTTTTTACGGGAAAAGAAGAAACATTAATCGAATGTTTTCTATCAGAATAACATGTAAAATATGTTTACTTACGAAGGAAAATCCTCAACAAAAGCAAAATTCATGATGACGAACAGAAAAAAAAAATCACGATGCTATTTATTGTATGAAGAATGATTATGACTCGTGCATCGTGCACAATCAAATAATTTGCAAACCTCAAGCATCTAGTCACCATCAAAAACGAAGAAATCATTCTCTAATTGTTACATAACTAACAAAATAAATAAATAAATGATCGAATTAAAAAATATCCTCTGCCTCAAACGAAAATCCAACCAGAAACTAATTTATTGTTTATGATTATTTTGATTGGCGCCTTATAAATTGATCGTCGTCGGAAATGAAGTAGACATAAATCTCCATATATCAAAAATTTTCTTTTGAAACAACAATCAACTAGTGAAATATAAAAAAAAACTATTTTTATTTTTCTTTCGCTTTGATCAAAATAACACTGAAATGACTTGAAAAACAATAAATAATTTTAAAAGGAAAATAGTAGCTCTTTCAATCTCTTCTACACATAAATGTTTTTTATAGTGTTCACATTTCTTTTGGAAAGGGGCAGGGCGCATTTAGTGAAAAGGGCACTTTTTTGTCAAGAAAAAGAACAGTTGTGCAAGCAAAAGAACATCTCTGCTCCCAGGTCTCAAATGATACGCATATCTGCACCGAAAGAGCGTTTTTTCGTAAATTTGCCCCAAACCTACGCCAAAATGTACTTAGTACCAAAATAAAAATTTTCTACGATTTTGTCAATTCGAGAAACAAAGAAAAATTCTACTTTAAATTTTTTTTCAAAATTGCGGCAAATCGGCCATCTTGGGAGCTATTTAAAAGTTCATAACTCACAAACCGTTTGATCAATTTCAATACAATTGATATTTTTGGAATCAGCATTAGAAATTCTACAAATCCACTGAATTTTATCAAAATTGGTGATGGTGGGTGTCATTTTTGGAAAAATCTGGGTGATTTGACATGGAATGACCCCTAAGTTTTTGTAACAGCGTCAACGATTGTTATTAGTCTAAATTCAACTATCCACTACAAATATATTAAAAGTATGTTATTATACAAACATATTAAATATATATATATATTAAACACAAACACGAAAAAACAAAAAGAAAAGAAAGAAAAACCAAAAACTGAGTGCTAGCAATTTGGCGAATCTAATCGCTTGTTTACTCGCCAAATGAAGAATTTAATCGCAATTTGGCGCAATGGCGAGCGACAGCAAGAACACTGATAGCCGGTGATAAGGTTTTGGTGTGAACTGCCCTATAGGTGGCGCTGCTATGCTACATTTTGCACAATTTTTGCGATAGCTATACCTCAAGAACTAATGCAGAGAACTTCATCAAATTTTAGATTATGTTACACTAGAACATATAATTAGACACTGATTAAATTTGGTATTAACCCTGCAACAGGTGGTGCAGCTATGCTGCATTTTGCACGATTTTTCCGATAGCTATATCTTAACAATTAACGCACAGAATTTCATCAAACTTCAGATTTTGTTACAAAAGGACATATAACATAATTACACGATGATTACGTTTTGTTATAAATCCTTCAACTGATGGTGCTGCTGTGCTATATTTTATACGTTTTTTTTTAAACTAGCTATATCTCAAGAACTAACACACAGAATTTCATCAAACTTCAGATTGTTTTACACCATAACTTAATTAGACGCTTTTTTACGTTTTGGCATAAATTGTCTAAGATATGGTGTTGCTGTGCTACGTTTTGTAAATTTTTTGTTATAACCATATCTCAAGAACTAATGGACGAAATTCCATCAAATTTCAGATTCTGTTAGGTCTTGACATAAATAGATGCTTATTAGGTTTTAGTATACACCCAACATGAGGCACTACTAAGCTCATTTTCTCAGAATATTAATTAAATTTTGCGTCTTAGGCTTTTCAGATACCAGAATCTCATTAGGCTAGGTCTAATGTTCGAGGAAATTCGGTAGTGGGTAACTTTGGGGTCACCACTTTTTTTTTTTTAATATTAAAATGTACTTATGAGATAGACGAAAGTTTTGGGATTGACAGATCCAACTAGTTTTTTATTGTGATGAAATATTTAAAAAATTTTGAAATCGTATCGTAATATCGAATAACAATCCATTCCTTAGGGGAAGGTGGGGCACCTTGGGACATTTTTCAATAAATATTTTTTCTAATTTTTATTAATGGTTAATTTTTTCCAAAAACAAATTAGACATGTATTATAAACTTTTGTGCTTCAAATAAACTTAATACCAAACTAATATCTCACTGAAGGAAATAATAAAAACAAAACAAAAAACATTTAAAATATCCCAACCTGCCCCACACAGTGGGGCAGGTTGGGACACTAGTTTAAAAAAGAAATACATACAAAATTTTACATTAAATTAATGAAAAATGATTTATTTATAAATCTTTAGTTGAAAATTAAATACATTTAACATTGAAACATTTTTATGATTTGAATTGCAACACATTTTTATCAACAGATCTTGTACTTGATCTGAACAAACTGATGTTCTTCAAACTCTAATAGACCATATCTTTGCCCTATTGTCTCTTTTGGAGTGCCAAGTTTTAAAATAATATCTCCTTGATCCGCAAAAGATCTGTCCTCTTTATTGGGATAAAAAAATTTCCACTCTTGTTCTCGTCTTCTCAAAAAGGACATCTCGTACTCACCGGTGTTTTCAACATGACCGACAAATGCAACAAAATTTGTTTTCCTGCAAATTTTACCAATGCATACTCTCCCACACTGAGTTTTCGTTTAGCCTGTAACCTTCTAGAGCTGTCTTGAGCAGGCTTGCAATCTGTAGAAAAGTCAGTATCATTTGGACAATTAAATTCATCACTACTGTCATCACACAAGTCAGTTATATTTGGTTTCCTTCCAGGGGTAATTTTTACCAATTCTGCTAGAGCAACTTCTTCATCTTCGCTGCTCGAGGAAAATTCCAACTTTCTGTGTACTTTTTTTGCTTTTTTAAGCTGCATTTGGTCTTTTTGACACCTTGGGACATGTCCCAAGGTGCCCCACAACTGAGTGTCCCAACCTTCCCCATCTCACATATTATGTATTCAAAACTCTTACATTGTTAGGGTTAGCATTACAGTCTTTTTTTTACCATTAAAGTAACAATAAATCCATGTTTTTTCATCACAACATGCTCACACTTATATTATTTCATTTCTTTTATGAGAAAGTTATTCTACAACACACACATTAATGTTACTCAGCCTCATTCAAAACAAATAAAATTGTATTATTTATTACCTGCAAACATCAGAGATTCCAAAGCACATGGAAGAGTAGACTGTAGTGCCATCTATTAGCACCTATGAGTACTAGTTCGTGGCTGCAAAATGAAGCCTGAAAATTGAGATGTCCCAAGGTGGGCCATGTCCCAACGTGCCCCACCTTCCCCTATCCTCTACAACCCCCTACCCCTCCCAAAAAAATGTATAGGAACTGCAAGGTGCCCTCAAACAGGTGCTGGGCCATGAGCCCCCACAACCCTAATTGGGCTCTACATTCCATATGCTTATAACAACATAAACATATCTGTGAACGTACCGCTAAGTTTTTGAAATTCCCATTCAAATTCAATATTGATGAAAATTGGAAATCTTCAGTAATCCAGTTCTATGTATTTTACTTTAATGAGCTTGAGTAAAATTAGCCGAATCCTTAAAAATAAGAAAAAGTAAAGATGTTTTTTCCTCCCAGTACAAGTCAAAAAGACTATTTTGTTTCTTCTTTCAAATTTTTTTTTTTTTTTTTTTTTTTTTTTTTTGGGGGGGGGGGGGAGGCAAAAATTAATCCTGCCCTGGACGCCAAAGGTAACAAATCACGTGCAATCCCATATGGGGATAGTCTTATTTAGGGAGAAAGGGGTGGAAAGTAGAGAGAAGCATTGGTTCTTCCTTCCTACGGAAGAAGATTTCGCAACAAAATGGATCTGCAAAAACAGCGAATCTGTTGCAAGAGCCGATTCGCCGCCATTTTGTTGAGAAATTTTTTCATCAGTCGGAGATTTTTGAAGTTTTCTCAGAAAATAGTGGAAAAAGTGACTTGAGATCAAAAATAGTAACAAAAAGTGACCAATGCGAAAAATAGTGACCTGTGCTGAGCCCTGAATACATAATAAAATACTAAAATAAGTAATAAACTAAAATAATAAAAATTTAGATAATTTTTAAATGATTAAAACATTAACAGCAAAGGTTAAGTTAACAATGTATGATTAAACATTCATTATAAACATGAAATGTATTTTTCCTAAATTATTCAATGAAACTTGCCTCATAAAGGTAGTGATGGGCACTAACAAAATGTCTTTATCAATTTTCTCGACTGTATGGACATCTTGATAACTTTTGAATGAGTAAAATTTTTTTCAATGACTCCAGTTTGCAATTATTTTTATACCAATACTATATCCGCCGGGGCGTGCAAAGAGAAAACTGCATTTGAGGCAAAGTTTCAATTTGCGCCCCCCCCCTCCCCCCTCTCCCCGCCAACTTTTTGTGACAGGTCAAAAAATGACGTTAATAGTATAAATTTGGCACCCCCTAAATTTCTGCACCTGGGGCGATCACCTCCTTTTTTGCACAGCACTGCATACCCGATTTGATTTTATCAAGATTCATCTACAGGTGAACTGGGATGAGTTGGCATTAATAAAGATACAGCCAATTTGCTCACTAATGGGCCCTTCCTTTGATCTGGGTTTCTAATTTATATACAAACTTGTAATATGAAATCTTGAACTGGGTCCATGTTATATATGGCATCGTATAGCAAATGTGGTGTGCACACACAGCAAATTTTACAAGATTTTGCTGAGCAAAATCTTGTAAAACATTGTTCAATTACATGACTTTTAGATGCTTACTATAAAAGCTTGTCTTTGATTTGAGGACTGTTCTGTACAGCAATTTAAAAACAAGTTCCAAGGATTTAAGTAGATAAAATGTCTAATTATTAAAATTTTTCAGACCTGCCCCACTTTATATTCTTCCAATATTTTCTTTGCATTTTTGCATCAATCCAGAGAATGTTCAAAACTGCTTTAAAAGAGATGGAATTCCTAATTCCTCCATGTCCATCCGCCCCGGGTGTCACTCATCTTAGCTACACCACTGAATCACAATCTTCTTACCAAATACATTTATGTATTAATCAAGCATTTTCGGATATTAAGTCTGGCTAAATCTGAAATAAAACTTCCTTATTTTATGATTTTGATGTGAATTAGTAATGTAGGACCTTTAAAAGGCAAGTTTCATTGAATAATTCAAGAAAAATACATTTCAATCTTTATAATGAATATGTATTCATACATTATTGATTATTAACTTGACCTTTTCTTTTAATATTTAAAAATTATCTAAATTTTTAATATTTTAGTTTATTACATACTTATTTTAATATTTTATTATACTCTAAGCAATCATTTGCATTATTAATTACATGCAAATTACTATTTTAAATATGTAAACAAAGCAATGACCTGAAATCCACAAAATTCTAAAGTCCGCACAACTTCTGATCCCAAGCTGTGCGGGTTTGAGAGAGTCTACTATAATGTGTTCACAAATTGGGACATTATATATATTTAGTCATTCTTCGCTTGAATTTGTTTCCATTCTTTATTTTTTTTAGACAGATGCAAACCTATGTGGCTGAAAAATGTGCAATTAAAATTTAAAGTGATTTTGCGACACAGAATATAAAAAAATAACTAAATAAAAAACAGAGTAAGAACATGATACTTTATGCAGGCCTGGTTAGCAGAAAGTTCAAGACAGGAGACGGGCGTTGCAGATTTTCTTTTTCGTAGAACTTTTATTTTGGCTTCATATTATGTTTAGCCCTTTATTACTTAATGCAAAAAGTTAAGTTTATTGCTAATAAAAAAAATACCAAATGATTAAAATCGCTACAGGCAAGGATTGTTTGACTTTGACAAATTAACGCTTGAGTTGTAAATATATTTTACCTGCAGATTATTCTTTGTCTCTTTAGTATCTGCTGCAGACACTTGAAGAATTTTTTGGTACTGGGTATGTTGGATAATTTTGTGTTCTTCTTTTTCACCACATTATGCTTGAGTCTTTATTTGTATTAAACACAGACATTTAGAATTTTTAAAATAATGAACATAAAAAACTAACCCGGCATTTTCGATCACAGATAATCTATAGATTGCTCTCAAAACTGATAATAACACTTGCTGTTAGTTGTATGTTTTGGTTAGATGTTTGAGTGGTTGGTATCAACATTTTTTTATACACACACACCAATTAAAAGACGCACGAGATAGCACAAGGAAATTTTTATCACAAGAGAGTTCCATGGGCAGGGGCGTACCTAAGTAGAATTCATTAGGGGGGCGTAAATGACGATTTTGCCGACTAACTTAAAATATATATGTATATATCTTTAAAAGTATGTTTCTGTATTTGTATATATGCATCTACCGGATGTCCTAAAATTGACTGACTGATTTTAAAACTCAGTAACTTTCAAATTGTGGTAGCTGTAAAATTAAATTTTAACAAGAGTGTTATGTAAGAATGTAAGATAGCAGGAGTTTTTTACCGCGATTCTCGATTTTAATTTAAAATATCGGGGATAGATGGTACTGTTAGTAATATGCGCTAAATCTGAGCCCTTTTGGCCTCTTTTCTCGATACTGATGTGAAAGAAAGAGATTAAATATATGCAGTGGACTCCTAATAACAAAATTACATTGGCAACGGAGAGTCACTCCATATGTTTAATCTCCTTCTATCGCAACAAGATTGAGAGTAAAGAGAAACAAAATATCGGCCCCCAATTTAGCACCCATTGTTAGCAATGTCATGTATTTCTTCTATTTTAAACTGAAGTCGAGAACCGCTGTAAATAAACACTCCTCACATCTTACTTAACACTTCTGCAAATATTTTTTTAATAGCTGCGACCACTTGTAAGTTATTGAATTTTTAAATCAGTTAATTCATTTTAAGACATCCTGTATATTCATATAAAATTCCACATTATTAACCCCCAAGATTAATTCATTAGTGCCTAGCGTTCCTTTTTAGGGACGATTTAAAAAAAAAAAAAAGACAAGAAAGCACTTACCAGTAAATAGAAAGATAAATAAGTACTATTTTTTAAAGAGATCTCAATAAATTAAGATCAAAGTTATTCTCCTTTTAAAAATAATGGGAAACCCAAAATTTCATTTTTATTGAAAAAAATAATTTGTGCATTAATAGGTTAAATTTTTCACTTTAAAACATCGAATATTTTACACTTATTGAAGAGACTATAAGATAGATTTAAGATGGACATTCTATACTACCCCCTACGTTACATAGCTATAATTATTCCATTTAAGTATTTTGATATTAATGAAAATTTGTTTATTTTTTGCTGATAGTACAGTCGAAAATTCGAATTAAAATTAATTAAACAAGTTGAAATTTTTAGTAAGAAGTTACTTGGAATTTACTTACAGTTAACTTATTTATATTTATATTAAAAAGGATTAAATCAAAATTTATTTTATTACTCTTCCTAGGTCGGGCTGGGATAAGGACTTACTTTTTTCCTGAAGGATCGGATCGGGCCGGGCTTAATTTATTTTTTCCGTACCGAGCCGGGACTGATTTCATTCTTTTTTGCCTTCACGGGCCAAAATATTTTGTCCCAGTTTTGAGCCAGCCTATATGAAAATCATTGTGTCGGCGTGGCCAGGTCTGTTGAAAGGTCAGTAAAATTTGGCCTGACCGTAAATATTTTTCCAAAAAATTATACAGTTTAAAATTGCCTTTATTCTTCAATTAAATATAAAAATTTATTCTTTTTAAAGAATCGTAAATTTCTAAGCTCATTAAAATGTAGTAAAATGTATAAAAAAGTATTCGCCTATGACGGAATAATGTTTTAAATTGAAAATTGCGTTTCATCCATACAAAATGAATGTGTTGTATGAATGTGTCTTGTATGAGTGTTTTGTATGAATGTATGAATTACATTCATACAAAATTACTTTCATTCATTTTGTATGAATGTCATTCATACAAAATGAATGTAATAATATTTGAGGGGAAAATGTAATACATTTTTATACCTACTAAGAAGAAAACGTGTCTATAACGATTTTTTTCTTTCCCATGCGATTCCGTTTTAGAAGATTTTACTGCATACCATTTTTTAAATATTTATGTCTCCAATACATGGAATACGGATTAATAGTATTAAGGATAACTGAAACATTTACATACAACAAACAGAGGTTCATTAACTACGTCATTAACATAAACTTACGTCATTTCTAAATAAATGAATATCATAAACGTTAGAAAAATTCTAAGGTAATTTTTTTTTTTATCAGAACCTCTCACTACAAGTAAAAATCAGTATTTTGTAGAAATTAAATCTGACTGGGTTGGAATTTTGCGGACCGGTCGCGGGCGAAATTTGATCGTCTATATCGGGCCGGGCCAACAATCGACTAAATGATTCAATTTTTCAACCCATTTCATTGAACTTTACCTATATCACGTCAGCTGCGGATATCTAGAAGAAAAATACCATCAGACTGATAATCAGCTGCACAGATCATCACCACACCGAAGTGACAGCTGAAATTTCAAGATTCGCATGTCAAAATTCAACTGGTCTGCCAAAGTCATACTTAGTGACACCTGCAGGATCCACCTGATATTTGTGAATGATCGATTGGCTTATCATCGCATTTTCCTGTATTAGAGCCAGAATTTCACTACGGCCCAGAATTTTCAGGCCCAGGTTATCTTGGACCGGCCTATCCAATGTAAAAATTTAAAGTTTGGTCCGTTTATATTAATAGTACACGACCCCGTCCTGCCGGATCTGGCCCAATTCAATTTTATTTTTTTAAAAATCAAAATTTTGTTTTAACTACAATTAAGATTATTTTAAGAATATTACATGCATATTTATATAATAAATTTACAGTATATCTTAAAATTACGATGCGTTCGCACGACAGAAAGTAACATAAAAGCAACATTAATGACTACTTTTCCTAGACGTTTCGACATTCAAATAAGGATTCATAAAAAAATAAAAAATAATACTAATTTAGTTTAGAATACTTTTGAAACTGTCTAATAAAAAGTAGATTTGTGAAAATATTTCTCTGACATTTATTAAGGTGTTTCCCAGAACAAAATGACTATTTTTTCATACACTTCTGAATTCATTTCTTTTTGAAAATGCATAAGATTGGCAGGTGTTCTCATTAGAAACTATTTAATCGAATGACGTTATTCATTTTTTGATAAAGGCAATGCATCTTAGATAAAATAGTGTTAAAGAAAGTGTTTTGAAACGAATTTCCAGTTGCGACGTCACGAAAAAGGAGGAAAACCTGAAGCCGTAACAAGAATCTCTTATCGCCAACCTTGTTTTTAAAAAAAAAGTGGGAAACGCTGTTGGATTCAAAATGGCTTATGTGTTGTTTAGCAATACATTTGACCACCTTGCGATATATTTCCAAAGATTACTTTAGCAGAACACTATTGTTTTTAATATTTTTACAAAACATGTTGCCTGCGCTACGCTGTTAAAAAATCTGCTGCATTTTGCTGCAACGCACTCCACCGCTTGTATATAATATCTCTATTCCAACCAATGAGAAAGCTCCTTTTCACGGCCAAGTAACCGTTATCTATACAAGCAGGGGAGTGCGTTGCAGCAAAATGCAGCAGATTTTTATCAGTGTATACATCCTGAGAACAATTAAAATTAAGTACAGTTCCAACCCGTCTCGACGTCATTGAGAGAAAAAAAGCAAGCTTTATTTCAGCACTGCACGAGTTTGCTAAAGAAAAAAAAAATTAACTCAGACACCATGCCTAATGCCGACCTCTGTGGTGGACATGCAACATTTCTGTATTGATTTGTCAAACTAGCATCGGTTCATGACGAACATTTACACTTAATCTCGCGAAAATCATATTCATTGAAACTAGCCAATATTTTATGGGTTTTGCTTGCTTTTTTACATCGGGCCGGCAGGCCCGCTCGTTGATAAAAATGTCTTAATTCTGCCGACCCGGCCCGTTTGAAAATTGTTTTTATTTCGCCTGGCCGGGTGCGGGCCTCGGATTAAGCCCGGACCCGTGCAAGTCCCTTTCTTGTACCCTAAGATATGAAAAACATAGACGACTGAGAGCAGGAAAATACAGTGATAAACCTTCCAGTTGACCACTAAAATTGAGTTTTTTCAAGTTGTTTCCACCAAGTTATGACTTTAGCAGATCAGTTGCATTTTAATATGATAATTGAGTTCTGTCCTATCTTAGAATTTTAGCCACAAACTCAATGAGGTGACTGCTAGTGTAATGGCTTTCCTGTCCAATAGGAATGAAGAACATTTTTACTCAACTTTCCTTTCGTCCAATAAACAGTCTTTTTCGGACGGTACATAGTCGCCGAAGTGTGATTGTTGCTACTCCTGGGTTAAGTCCATGCACACAAGTAATATGATTATCTTCACCGAAGTCATCATCATTTTTAATGCTAGTTGATCTGCTAGAACTCTACTAATCTACTGCGGATTCTCAGAAAAACTAGTCTTTCCAGAATTTTTTTTTCAATTTATTTTCAGCAGTCATGCGAAGTCGAAAAATGGTGAGGCAAACTTCGGATTTTCGGAAGAAATTCTTTAGAGAAATACTAATATACGTGTTTTTTAGTGTATGTTTTAAGTAAAACATTTAAAATTGGAAAAAAAATCGGGTGTTTTACAGTTGTATCGATTGATACTGACTGCCTAAAATTTGCCGACTGTCATCTAAGTTGCCGACATTAGGGGGGCGAGACGCCCCCCTACGCCCCCCCAGTAGCTACGCCCCTATCCATGGGAATCGAACCTCCAGGCTCGCAAGCGGCTAGCGGTGTGGTGCAGAGCTGCTAGACGTATCAACTTAATGCTGGAATCTGTCGTAAGTTAACAAGCTGCGTTAGCTGGTGGCAGGGGTGCAAATGAATGCGCGGGTTTGACGTCATATATGCGCAGATGTTTATTATCTCCGCATCTCTTGCGCATATTTTCTGAATTTTCACCTTCACTCAATCATGACAGATTAATCAAGTCTACGAGATATATTGCAAAATATTTTTGTTACAGTTTGTATCAATAAAATCATGTACATTTAAAAAAATAGTCACAATATCATTTTAATTTCGGGAGAAAAAGCACTAATTAGTACTCATAAGTACCATATAATGCTACGAAAAATATTGACTTTTACCCTAAAATTAAAATGACAATGCGACTTTTTTTTTAAATACCCATTAAAAATATATGTATTTAAAAAAAGTCGCATTGTTATTTTAATTTTAGGGTAAAAGTCAATATTTTTCGTAGCATTATATGGTACTTATGAGTACTAATTAGTACTTTTTCTCCCGAAATTAAAATGATATTGTGACTATTTTTTTAAATGTACATGATTTCATCGATACAAACTGTAACAAAAATATTTTGCAATATATCTCGTAGACTTGATTAATCTGCCATGATTGAGAGAATAGCTTGAAATTTGTGATTGAATTTTTAATATGAAGTCTCGAAATAGCTTTGTTTAAAAAAAAAAAAAAAGAAAAAAAAAGCGAGAGAGAGAGTGTGTGTAATCTACGATTTTAAGATAATTATTGTCTAGAACGTTAAATATTTAAACAAATAAATTAACAATATTTCTTTGTTTAACAAAACATTTAATACATACATTTAAAATTATTCCGAATATACGTATAATGAAATAGGTTTTTAAATTAAAAGAATGAAATGTTTGCAAGTTAAATAATAAAAGTCGATACGATTAAGAAAACACTGGATTTTTATCGTCTTTAGTACACTAAAAAAAATTTGCATAACATAAATAAAATCATATACACGGCCACGCAAAAAACTAAATACTGGAAATGTGAAAGTTTACCCTGAGTAGTTTAAACAATTTCTTAACAATTGCATGAATTAAATGATATCTTAATATGTTCTGCTTATAAAAATCTGTTGGTAATATACCAGACTGTACAAAAAAAATTAATAATTTTCCGCCTATTGCTAGACGTTTTGAGAAAATCTGTTGGTAATATACAAGTTTATACTCTTCAGTTACATCTTCAAAATAACAGCATTATCAATAAAAATTTTTGAGAAACAATTAATAAACAAGTGGGAAATTACACGTGAAGCGTAGCAAATGCGTTGCGTTCGTACGATAACGAAGTTTTTAAAATATTCAGATCTTGCTGATATAGTAGACAGTACTTCGGTTACCTTATAGTTGTAGAAATCTTTGTGTTCCTGTAAATATACAAAAAGCAATTTTTATTACACCTCAGCAACGTTTATCATATTCATAAAATGTGAAATAGTTTAATGTAATTAAATCACGCCTCACAAACAATGTTTCTCCGTATAGCTTTATGTAATGGAATACTTTTGTGTGCTCCTGTAATTTAAAAATAAATATTCTTTGCATCACAGCTTGTACAGAATGTATATTTTAGTGTATACATACTTCATAGGTTCATGTCAGTTTTATTATGTTTGAATTAGTTTAACACCATTAAAATGCATTTGAAACTTTTTTTTTTTCCATTGACCGTAATGTAATGGAATAATTTTTATTGTTCCTGTAATTGATTTATGCATCCAATTTCTATAAAATTTGAAATGACACGACAAAACTATGTAATAATTATTTGTTTTAAATTTCAAACGATTAAAATGCATTTGAAACTTTTTCCCCCATCGACCGTTAACGGGATACTTTTGATTGTCTCTGTAATTGATCTATGCATAATTGATCTATCATAAAATTTGAAAAACTCGACAAAATTATGTATTAATTATGTATTTTAAACTTCAAACGATTCGGTTGGGTAGTTTTTGCATTGTTATATGCGAATGGACAGACAGACGGACGGACTGAACGACAACTATTTTACATAATTACGAAAGCACTTAAAAACAACAGATATAAAGCATAATAAAATTTGAGAGCTGTAAAATAAATGAGCCGATTTTCACGCAATAAAAATTTCGATTCTTATCATTTTTTTTTTTTAAATTATTAGAAAATAAATTACACATATTTTAAGATTAATCGCATTTAAATGCGAAAAATGAAGCATAAATACAGGGTTTCGATATCACAAATAAATCTATTCTAAATAAATAATTCAGGGATAAAAAAAAAAAAAAAAAGATGAATATATATATATATAATTCAAGAATTTTAAAACAATTTACTAGAAGTCAAAGGCTGATATATATAATATCTAAAGGTAACTGCTTTTTTACTATAAGAGAGCAATACAGATATAGATTTTTTTTTAAAAATCAAAATGCAGAGTGTTTAAATTTTAAATATAAAGCTAATGTTGATCAGCGGCTTCATCCTCCATGATAGGCGATGAATACAAGAATTTTGTGAAAATAAATTTTTGTATCGTAAGATCAAAAGCAATTATTCAAATGTGAACCAAGCATTTATTGATAATAATTTCAGTCTTGCAGCTAAACTTTTCCAATCTGATGAACTCATTTTATTTGCAAGTTACAATACGCATAAATAATTCAAATATTTCAAAATAATTAATAAATATTCTCTTTTATGGAATGAAATTTTTAAATAGATCTCCATTTTGCCTACGTCAATCTCTGCTAATTTACTTAAACATCTTTATTTCTTTTTGTTAAAAAGAAATTTGTTTTGTTACATATTAATAATTGCATTTAAATAATATTTAAAATATAATAATGAAAACATTCTTTTAAAATCATGTATGAAAACATAAGTAATAAATATTAATCTAAAATACAGATTTCTGACTGCAAACGATTTTCAGATCAAAATAATGTTATCTTTTCAAGCAAAATGTTAAAAGATTTTCTATTTTGATATTTAAAACACATATAATTAACTAATCAAAAAAATTTTAGCTGTGAAGCGATAAATTTGTCCCAACTACATTTATTGATCCCGTATTACAGCCAATTATCGCACAAACTGTCATTGTTTACGAAATTTTAATTCGCTGTCTAATAAAAAATTCGACGATAAAAAAGAAGAGCAATCAAATACGGGTTTTAACCCGTTTGAATTGATAGGCAATCAAAGCACGTGGTTTTGTTTGGACTTAATGTGACTTAATGTAGGGTTACATTTTTGGCATCACCCAAATCATTATAGTTCACCTCCAGTATATTCTTCCTCCATGGCCTTAACCTCAGGCCACGGAGACCCCTACAAACACTCTATCAACCAATTTACCAAGTGACAAATATAAACATAGATGAAAAATACGTCAGCTGTCATATGATTCTATGTTTGGATTAGTTTAAAAATCCGACTGAATCATTTTCATGATTATTAAGTATCTTTTTAAAAAAAATTATTTTCAGTATTTTTTTATTAATCGATTATCAGCAATTTTGAATTTAAAAATCTCTTCTTATAATCTTAATTTTAGAAACATGAACGCTAAACCACCAAATATTTTAGTCTATACTGGCGATAGTTGTCCAAAGTTATTCAAAGAAATTTACAATAATCTACAAAAATGCTTACGAGATGATAGATATATCATTTATCATTTGCTGGAATCTGAAATTAACGAACAACCATGGATGGAAAATTCAGTATTATTGATAATCTCCGGTGATATGATTAAAAATAATACTGCTAAGGCTTTTGAAACATTTTTAAAAGACTTTGGCAATATTTTGCTCATTTGTTCAAAATTTAATGATTCTTTTTGTGGAAATAAATGTTTCAAAATATCAGATAATGAAACTTTGACTTCATTAAACTTCAAAAATGTCGGAGATGTGATTTTGTATCGTGGAAAGTATTCATATGATACCTGTGGCACTGTTTTATGCTATGATACTTCTCAAAAACCTCTTATACATAAAGTGTTTTCAAATAAAAATATTTTACTATGCTCAGAAATTTACTTGGATCGAGATTTCTTGTTTTCTAATTTATCATCTAATTACAAAAGTGATAATCGCTTTTCAATATTGAAATACATACTTTCTACAGAATTTGGTTTAGAAATTAAAAGTGATCATATGATGCCTCGATTAATGCCTGGAAATTATATAAATAAAAATGAATGCGAAAATATGAAGCTTTTAAGTAAAAAAGATCATTTTAACCCTTCAGAAATACCTCTTTTTTGCGAATGCAAAATAAATTATCTTGATGAACTTATAAAAGTGCCAGTCTATTTTTATAAACATTTACCTCACCCACCTACATTTAATATAAATGTGTATTATTCCAAGTTATATTCAAAAGTTTACGGCCATCACTTAGTGTATTTCCCTGTAATTACATCTACAATGGATGTTGCCGAACAATTTTCAGAATATGAAGGTATTGTTATAATTGCTGGCTGTCAAATTAGTGGAAAAGGCCGGAGAAGTAATAAATGGATTAGTCCTGCAGGCTGTGCAATGTTTACACTTCTTTTTAATGTACCTTTATCTTCACGATTAGGTAAGAGAATGAGTTTGTTACAGCATATTTCAGCTTTAGCTGTTGTTCATAGCATCAGAAGTCAAACAGCATACAAAGATATGAAATTACAAATCAAATGGCCAAATGATATATATTGTAATGGAGTTAAATTAGGAGGATTAATTGCAACATCAGTGGTACAGAAAGATGTAGCTCATGTTTATGTTGGATGGGGTATTAATGTAGGAAATAGCTATCCTACTACATGTTTAAATGATATTATTGATAAATATAATACAGAAAATTCTTTATCATTGCCTCATTTATGTATAGAAGAAGTTGTAGCACATACTGTAACTCAAATGGAATACTTTGTGAAAGATTTTATTGATCAAGGGCCAGAAAAGTTCTTTTTTTATTATTATTCTTACTGGATGCATGGTGATCAAGTTGTTACTTTGAAAAATTTAAATGAACAAGGCACTATAATAGGACTGGATGATTTTGGATTTCTTAAAGTTAAAACTAACAAAGGAGAAATATTAACTTTACAACCAGATGGTAATCGTTTTGATATTATGAAAAATTTGATTTATAGCACATAATCTATTTTATAAACATTGTTCAATTATATTTTTCATAGTTAAATCATTAAGTACTGAAGTTTTTTGTAATAGGAAGCATTTACTTATATTGACATCAATAATTTCATTTTTTGTAAATTTTGAATTTCCATTTTTCTACTATTGTTATTGATGTACCAGGGCTGCTGGATTTTAGTTTAAACTAACCGGTTTTTCCTGGTTTAAACCACTTAAAAAGGCTGGCTTTTACTAAAACTTTTATATATATATATAAACTATTCTTAAAATGAAATGCATTATTAATTAGTAACTTTTTAATTACTGTTGTCATAAAACTGAACTGTCTAATAAATTATCATTAAAAATATAAGTGAATTGATAGTAGAAATGTTCTTGTGATCAACTGATGGGAAGAATGTTTATTTAAAAAATTGTGCAATAAATTTTTTTTGGAGTAGTTCAAATGATTTTTACCAAATAAAATACCCAATCATTTGACTTTGATTTTAAATATCAGTACTACATTGATCTTGCTCCAAACAAAACCATATGTTGAAAAATTTTTCCAAATTCCTCCTCCCATATCTATACTCCTTTAACCACTTAACCAGCGATGGGTATGGGGAAACAGTGCTTTAAACCCCGACTTATCTCGAGGCAACCGGTGAAGTGGTTAAGCGTAAATGTGTTAGTTCCTGGAATCTTGCTAACCCTTTAAACTATTAGACTAAACACTAAACCCCTCCTATTATGAGAAATTTAAGGATGGGAAAGTTTGCTAATTAGCCCGAATCAGTTCCTCTCCTTTTAATGTGTGGGAAGATTTCAGAAGGAACAAGAACAAAATATTTTATCAATATATATAGAAGGAAAGAGCATGTTTACAAATACTTCCATCAACCAATCTACCACACCACTGCATTTTTGTTATAATGATCATTGTAGGAACATTTATGGCAGTGTAGGCCAATCATATCATGGACTTGTTAAACAGAGACCAATCATATTGGCCAAGCTCATATGTATGACAGAAGATATAAAGAACAGACAGGTGTTATTTGCCATTGCTAACCCACAGTAATTCCACCCACATTATATTAGCTGTTCTTTCCTTATAAGAAAAAACAAACAAAGAAAAAAAGGATGCACAGTAAACTCTGTATAAGTTGGAATCAATCAGGATCGAGAAAATTATTCATAGTAAATGATATTCTGCCTTAGGCAAATTTGGCATGTTCCTAAAACACCCGAGACACTTGATTTTGGCGATTTTTTAACACGCGCCAAGCACCCACGAGCGCCAACCGAGTTTTCAGCAACCTACAGATTCTACCCAATCACAACGCGCGTTTTTCAACAGACGATGCGACAGCACAATTCTAAGGTCTATTCCGTTCCTTTGAGAATTTGTTTGTATACGAAACTATTTACTTTCTTATATCCCATTTAATTTTTTGTAACTTTATACATTTTTCGATGTTTTTTTTTGCTAATTCTAGGAATTTAACTCTCCACTATTGCATATCTAAAAATGTTTCTATCTTTCCATAAATTTCGCTATGAATTTTTGTATATTTATGAAGTAACAATTTCGAATTTTAAATATTTTCCACTTCAGAATTTACGAATTTTACAAAAATTCCTGCCCCGATTTTTTTTAAATTTATCCAATTTTACTCGGAAATTATATTTTTACAAAATATATCGCTCAGAATATTTAATTAACGCAAATTTTTCACTAATTTTTTTTTCTTTTCGGATTTGTTTTTATTTCTACAAAGTTTATAATAATTAATTTTACAAATTTTTCGATTTTTAAAAATTGTCACTTCAAATTTTTCAAATTCTACAAAAATTCCTGTCCAGATTTTTCGATTTTTAAGTATTTTCCACTTCAGAATTTACGAATTTTACAAAAATGTCTGCCCCGATTTTTTAAGATTTATCCAATTTTACTCAGAAATTTTATATTTTTATAAAATATATCGCTCAGAATATTTAATTAACGCAAATTTTTCACTCAATTTTTTTCTTTTCGGTTTTTTTTTTTTTCTACAAAGTTTATAATAACTAATTTTACAAATTTTTCGATTTTTAAAAATTGTCACTCCAAATTTTTCAAATTCTACAATTCTTGTCCAGATTTTTCGTATTTATCCAATTTTACTTGGAAACTTTACATTTTTATAAACTATATCGATCCAAATATTTCAATGTACGCAAATTTTTCGATGTGAATTTAATTTAATTTTCTTTTCGGATTTTTTTTACTACTACAAAGTTTACGATTTACAGTTTTACAAATTTTCTCTCCAAAAATTTTTTTAACTATTTTTTTAATTTTCACTCTATATTTTTCGAATTTTAAAAATTTTCACTCCACATTTTTCGAATTTCATAAACATTACTATCCCGATTTTTCGAATTTATACTATTTTACACTGAAACATCATATTTTTACAACATCACATTTTTAAGGATACTTAAAAATTCACAGAAAAGAACACAAGAACAAAAACTGTTCAAACAAGAGGACAAAATTCGAACTTACCCACAAAACAAAATTCCTTTGAAAAATCAACTTAAACTAAAATATACAAACAAAATTAACACGAAAAAAATCTGAAGTAAAATCAAAAATACAGTTCTAAAAATTAAAAAGCTGCAATCCGCAACGCAAACCCTTTCTGAATAAATCTAACCTTCAAAGTAAAAATAGACAAAAAAAAAAAAAAAAAAAAAAAAAAGATTTTTTTCCCCTTGCCAGATGCCGGAAATTCCAGCAGACGATTTCAAAATTGCAAAATTTCACAACTTTCTAACTAATATCAATCCGTCATTTCTATCTTTTAAAGTGCCTTTCTACACGGAAAAAAAAATATATATTTTTGTTGCTCAAAAATCGGCGCTAAACAACTATTTCGAGTTTCTTAAAATTACAAGAAATCAATTACAGAAACACATAGCATTAATTTCAGCAAATTTAATTAAAAAACTTTTTTATTCATATATTTTACGGAAATTCTTCATTTAAATTAATAGTGCATGTAATTCATTAAATTAATGGTACAATAATTTCATAAAATATTTCTGCACCACGGCAAACAAATGCATAGAGTTTTAACGATTTTCTATTATTAAACATTCAACTCATTCAAAGTATGTATTAGCAATAACTTTGAAAATTTTCATCTAATGCTGTAAAAATATTAAAATTTCAAACCTACAAAAGAAATATATATCCTCCGAACTGACTAATAAGAGGGGGTTCAACACTGTTTTCTTACTTAAAAATTAAACTAAAACATCAACTAACGCATTAATACAAATACGCTTCATTTCTAAAATGTATTACGAATATTAATCAGATATTTCATTTACAACAATTAAAAATAAGAAATAATTTAGTCATAACATCGTTAAAAAGAGCTCAATTAGTTGTAAGGATAAAGTAAAAAACGCAAATTTCCTCTAAAGTTTACATAAAAAATGTGAATTTCGGCAAAAATTCCAGCAAAAGCTACAATTTAGTAAAAAAAAAAGCCAAAAATACGAATTTAGTGCATGAAACTCGCTGTACAGGAATCACTAAAATGCACGAAACTCGTCAACGCCGCAGTCACTAACGTGTGTATGAGCGCTTCGCGCACATTAAAACTAAAGAAACATCAGTGGATCCACGAAACTCGCTGTGCAGGAATCACTAAAATGCACGAAACTCGTCAACGCCGCAGTCACTAACGTGTGTATGAGCGCTTCGCGCCCATTAAAACTAAAAAAAACATCAGTGGATCCACGAAATTCGCTGTGCAGGAATCACTAAAATGCACGAAACTCGTCAACGCCGCAGTCACTAACGTGTGTATGAGCGCTTCGCGCCCATTAAAACTAAAAAAACATCAGTGGATCCACGAAACTCGCTGTGCAGGAATCACTAAAATGCACGAAACTCGTCAACGCCGCAGTCACTAACGTGTGTATGAGCGCTCCGCGCCCATTAAAACTAAAAAAAACATCAGTGGATCCACGAAACTCGCTGTGCAGGAATCACTAAAATGCACGAAACTCGTCAACGCCGCAATCACTAACGTGTGTATGAGCGCTCCGCGCCCATTAAAACTAAAAAAAACATCAGTGGATCCACGAAACTCGCTGTGCAGGAATCACTAAAATGCACGAAACTCGTCAACGCCGCAGTCACTAACGTGTGTATGAGCGCTTCGCGCCCATTAAAACTAAAAAAAAACATCAGTGGATCCACGAAACTCGCTGTGCAGGAATCACTAAAATGCACGAAACTCGTCAACGCCGCAGTCACTAACATGTGTATGAGCGCTCCGCGCCCATTAAAACTAAAAAAACATCAGTGGATCCACGAAACTCGCTGTGCAGGAATCACTAAAATGCACGAAACTCGTCAACGCCGCAGTCACTAACGTGTGTATGAGCGCTCCGCGCCCATTAAAACTAAAAAAAACATCAGTGGATCCACGAAACTCGCTGTGCAGGAATCACTAAAATGCACGAAACTCGTCAACGCCGCAGTCACTAACGTGTGTATGAGCGCTTCGCGCCCATTAAAACTAACAAAAAAAACATCAGTGGATCCACGAAACTCGCTGTGCAGGAATCACTAAAATGCACGAAACTCGTCAACGCCGCAGTCACTAACGTGTGTATGAGCGCTTCGCGCCCATAAAAACTAAAAAAAACATCAGTGGATCCACGAAACTCGCTGTGCAGGAATCACTAAAATGCACGAAACTCGTCAACGCCGCAGTCACTAACGTGTGTATGAGCGCTTCGCGCCCATTAAAACAAAACAAAAAAAATCGCTGGATTCACGAAACTCGCTGTGTTAGAATCCTTAAAATGCACAAAACTCGTCAAACCTGCATTAACTAACGACACTAAAACCGTAAAATTCTCTGGAAGCTCAAAAGTCGCATTGAAGAAATTTCTAAAATGAGCAAAATTGCGGTTATTAATGCAGATATCCAACTATTAAAATCTTTCTAAATTTGTACGAAAATACGAGATAGAATTTCGAAATATTTTTTATGTATTTATGGTACATAAATATTGCGCGAATTTTTAAGTAAAAAAGAAAGTTTTTCTGATATAGAAATTCGCTTTCAGTAACATTAACACGTCATCTCAATTTTTTTAATGAAATCGACAAATCATAACTTAAATCATATTTATTTCGAGAAAAGCGTAACCTCAATATATTCGCCCGCCGTATCGCATATTCGTTTCCAAATGTATATTATTTATTAAAATAAGCAATATACACGGAGCTCCGTGACAAATCATAAATCATTGAATATTTATTTCGAGAAAAGCGTATTCTCAATATATTCGTCTGCCGTACCGTATATTTTTTCCCAAATGTATGGTATTATTTATTAAAATAAGCAATATCTTAATAAGCAATATCTAATAAAATAACACGAAAAAAGGCCGGGAAAATATAGTCATACATATACAATGCAATCTCCTCTTTTAATTTAAACAATAACAGACTGATGTAACAATGGCATTTCATAAAAGCCAATGAAACGAAAGATAAGAAACCATGCAATCCGGTTAAACCGATCAGAATTCCTGAACTAACAACTGTGGGCGTGGAAAGAATTCAGAAAACGATCCGGTAACAAGAAAAAGCCATTTATCGCCTCGCCAAATTCAACGACGCCAAGTGTCTCGGGTGTATTAGGATCATGCCGCAAATTTTACACTGTCTATGGATTCATAATTACTTGAAAAATCTTTTCAAGCTAGACAGATTTCCATTGGTACTACTTAGTTATCCTGTTGACCAATTTCACCAAATTATACAAATCGCCAAATTTTGCATATTAATATAATTTTTATTTTAAATAATGAAAGAACAAATAATTTTGTAAAACATTAACAAAAATATAAATAAAAAGTCGAAATTAAAATCACTTGATGATGTATTAAACACATATTTCATGTCTAATATCATTGAATGTGTGACATTCACGGTCAACCATTATTTGTATTTAATCTTGTAATTTGGCGATAATTTTTTGGTCAACAGGATAATCACCTTTCCATCTTACTCAGTCTGGCATATAGAGAATTTACTGTGCTTAGAAAGATAAATAAATACAAAAGCTATGACAAAATTATTTATATTTTCTTATTTTAAAAATAAATGCTGTTTTGTAAATTTCTTACATAAACAAGTGATTATTTTTATTCATATAGTGCTAACACATTCATATATGCCAGGGGCCATTGTCCAAGTGAAGTACTTTATTAACAGTGTATCATTTTGTATGTTATTTATTTGAATATAATTCTTAGCCATAATGACATGAAAATAATTTAACTAGCATAAGCTGTAACCTACAGTATAAATGTTTGTTAATCATACTGGCTATTTTTGAGGTTTTTGTGACATATTATTAACTGGCTATAAAAGTGAAACATGAACCAAGTGCATCTGAAATATGATTTTATATGAATGTCATAAGATTTTAGTTTTAATTTAATTTACATAAAATGGCTATTAGTAAATTAAATTAACAAAGGGTCATTCCATATCAAATCAACCAAGCTTACAACCTGACCCTCACAGATGTTCATGAAAATTGGTGCACTTGTAGAACATATAAAAATAGTGGTAAATTATTTTTTTAAGATTTTTTGGACCTCTGGTCTTTGATTTATAACTCATCAAAAATTTCAAAAAATGTCAAAAATTTGAAAATTTAAAATTTTTTAACTTTTGTAACTCAGCTCCTAATTAAGGTACAGCCTTAATTTTAGTGTCATTTGAAAGCTTTTGAATTGCACTTTAATATGACATATAACTCGATACGGTAAAACAAATTTTTAATTAATTTAAATTTTTTTTAATTTAAAATTTTTAAATTTTAAAAAGTAGTATTTTTAAAAATCTGAAAAAAATATATTTGTTGCAAAATGTGATAGTCTACAAATTTTGAAATTTTCATAGTGGGCCTAAAATGGGTTCATAGGGGAAAATTACTTTAAATGAACTGAGAACAAGAAAATAATGCATATACTCACTGGTTATAAATTCAGTGTATTCATGAAATCAATTAAAATTTTTGAACAAACTTTTTATTTACAGTTTCAGTTTTTTTCTTAAGTTAATAGATTTGATTTTTCATAAAAAGCCATTTTTACAAACTATATTTCCCCTCTGCCCCGCCCCATCGCCTCCCTACCCCCAAAAAACCATAAAATATATATATATATATATATTCACATAATTTATGGTATTTTTTGCTTTATATTATTGCAAACAATTATGGTTTTACTATTAATGAGCTCATTCCTATTAATGAGCTACTATTTACGAGCTCACTGGCTATTCACACTAATTGTATATTACAGCCTTATTTTATTTTTATTTTTTTTCTTCTAAGGAATAATGCCATTCCGAAAACAAAGTAAGGAGTTTTGAACTCCCCCTTTATACTTAACCATTGAATAACCAAAACTAATCAGGAATCAGCTTTATCATATAATAAATCTATATTCAAAATTTGAAGCAAATTGGATAATTCTGCATAAAAGTTCAATTATCTAATTTAAAGGAGGGAATCGCCCGCCCCTCCCCCTTTATATTCAACCATTAAATCCCAAAAAATATTCAAGGATTTGCCTTATGAGAAAGAGCCTTATCCAAAATATGAAGCAAATCAAATAATTTTGCATAAAAACCATTTATCTAATTTAAGGGGAGGTGGAGAGGCAATTGTCACCCTCATTTATCTTTTTTTAAAAAAAAAGAACCCTCAAAAGTAATTAAGGTTGCGCCTTACCAGAATGAACTTATATCCAAAAATTGAAGCAAATTCATAAATTCTGCGCAAAATCTCTATTTACCTAAATTAAGGGGGTTACTTCCAATCCCCCTTTTATATTTAAACAAAGGATACCCAAAACTAATCTTCGAGGCCCCTTACCAGAATGATCTTATATCGAAAATTTGAATGAAATCTAATAATTCTGCAAGAAAAACACATTTATTTAAATTAAGGGCGAATTAATCTCCCCAGTTCTCTCCTTATACTTATCCAATGAACTCCTAAAAACTAATCAGGGAAGTGCCTTATCAAAATAAACTTATATCCAAAATTTGAAGCAAATCTGATATTTTTAACTCTCAGCCTTTGATAGCCTGTGAGCTAAAAATTTCATCTTTCAGTATCATAACTTTTATAATAGCTTCCTAGTTTATTTAACATCATGATTTTTACCATATTAGGAATCATAATTTTGACTGAATATCGAATATTTGGCATACAGATAAACCGAATACAGAATATTCATCCAGCTAAATACTCCAATATTTTAGGTTTACAAAATATTTAAAAGTTAAATTTATAAGTAGTTTTACATCATATTTTAACACAAATACCTCCATTTTCACGAACAGGGACTTTTCACAAGCAAGTCTGCTCTTTGCTTTGACAGATGAAGCAGTAAAAAAAGCAAAATTATACAGGTTTATACCAAAATAAATTATCGATTATTTTACTTACATTTAATTCTATAGCTGACAAGGAAGTTATTATAGTTAAATTCTGCTGTAGTATTGATTCACCTAGAATCACAGATTAGGAATACATACAAAAAAAAAAAAAAAAAAAAAAAAAAAATGTTTACATAATTTTTCAATTTTGCATAAGTATTTACATCCCGTTTTGTATAAGTAAACTCTCATTAACTATAACTGTTATTTTTATTTATTTAGCCTATGTGTGTGCATGAGAGAAAAAAATATTGATATGATAAGGTTTAATGTATGCGTTGTACATTATTATTTCTTATGAGGAAGTTAGTCTTGTTTGTTTCTCCATAAAGATTAATTTCATCATTTCTTTTATCTCCAGAAAGCTTGTCATAGAAACATATCAATCAACTCATATTTTGGAAAACTAAGTTCAACATTTAATTTATCCTTATAATATTTATGATGGATAATTTTTTTTAATTATTTCATATCAATCACTATATTGTTTTTATTAACTTTGTTCTGTAACTGTAGTAAGCTTGCATCTATTCTTAAGAACATTTTTCATCTCATGGCTCATAATCAAAATTCTTCTGATTATACAACTTATTTTTTTTTCTGGCAATACAAGTAGGTTTGGTGAGCATAAAAAGTTTTTTAAATTATTGGTACTACACTAGCTATGTTATCTGTTCTCAACACCCATAGATTTTTACCTGTTATTTTGCACAAATACTATAATCAGCTTTTGAAAAATGTTAATTTCAAAATAATTATTGGAAAAGTATCTACTTTAAACAAAAACTAAAACTGTAAATTAAAAAGTTTAACTGAATTCAAGAATGCAGTGAATGCATAACCAGTGAGTATATGCATTATTTTCTTGTTATCAATTCACTTAAAATAATTTTTCCCTATGGACCCATTTTAGGCCCACTATGAAAATTTCAGAATTTGTAGATTATCACATTTTGCAACAAATATATTTTTTTCAGATTTTTAAAAATACTACTTTTTAAAATTTAAAAATTTTAAAAATTTTTAAATTATTTAAAAATTTATTTTACCGTATCAAGTTATATGTCATATTAAAGTACAATTCAAAAGCTTTCAAATGACACAAAATTTAAGGCTGTACCTTAATTAGGAGCTGAGTTACAAAAATTCAAAAAATTTAAATTTTCAAATTTTTGACATTTTTTGAAATTTTTGATGAGCTATAAATCAAAGACCCAAGGTCCAAAAAATGTAAAAAAAATAATTTATCACATTTCTTATATGTTCTAATAGTGGACCAATTTTCATAGAAATCTGTGGGGGTCAGGTCAGAAAATGTATTTTTTTCAGTTGATTTGACATGGAATGCCCCCAAAGAAAAAATAAATAAATAAATAAATAGTAAGATATGCACTGGAAAAAAGCCAGCCGGCCTGGCCTTTTTAAGAAAAAGCCAGCTTTTTTGCAGCCCTGTGATGTACTACTGTCAGTGCTGTAGTTGGAAAAAAATATTTGTGAGAAGAGAACTCGCCTTTTCACAGAGTTGATGCTACCGGATTAATTTAAAACATTTAGCCAAAAATCCACTTTTTAAAATTAACTGTTATTATATTCTAGTTTTTTAAAAAAAGTTTTATGCTTGTACACAATTATATATATATATATATATATATATTACAATTTAACAAACCAAATATTTCTACAAATGGTATTCCCAAACAATTACAGCACTGACTATTATTGTTTTTCTACTATATTGTTATTGATGTACTACTATTGTTATGCTATTACTGGATAAGAATGAGTGTTTTCCATTTTGTTTCTTTATCAGATTTTTAATTCTTTAATGATGTTACTAAATGATGAAAATACTATAACCTGTATTTAATAATTCTAAAAATAAAGTGAAACTGTTGTTCTGGGATTAGTTTAAATATCACGAATTAAGATCATGTATGTTGACAGAAAAAAGTTATTGGGCGAAGACAAAACAATTAATTTAAACATAAAAAGACTTAATTATATAAAGATATTTTTAAAAATCAATTTCAGACAGAAAAGCTTTCTAAGCATCTAACGTTCACCCACAGATTGAGTGTGTGTGGTGTTAAGAATATGCATTCCTTTATTCGTGTCACTGTACACATGCTTATTATACCTGCCTCAAAATATATCTTTATTCATGTAAATATTTAAACTCACTTTTTTATTTATAGCAATCCTTTATTCCTTCAAAGTCTCTTAAATTATTCTTTAAATAAAACATCTTTTCCAACTTTGATATCATTCTCAATTAGAGCTGTTGCAAACCGCACATATTCGTTACTAAGAAACGGGTATTTTCTAAGGAACGAAGTACTGAATTGTTACTTAGAAGTACGACTTGTTAGTCCTTACCAGGGTGTGCAAAGAGAAAACTGTGCTCGGGGCAAAGTTCATATTTGAAGCTCCTTCCTCCCCCAATTTGACGCTAAACCTCCCAAAATGGCATTAATTGTATAAATTGCATTAATTGTATAATTGTATAAATCGTCAAAATTCATGTTTGACCCGGGTCCAAAAAAGGTTAGTTTCGGCCCTGAGACCCTCTTCATTAAAATAAAAAAGAATGGAAAAAATATTTTTTAAAAACATAAATCAAAGAATTCAGAAATAGAATATTTCTGCAGTTCAGGCAGCATCGTACAAAACGGGGGGGGGGGGGGGGGGGATCACACCAGGCACAGAAATTTAAAGGGCACCAAATTTATACTACAAAAGTCTTTTTTGGCCTGTCAGAAGAAAAAGTTGGCAGAGGGTGCGCCAAATTGAAATGCAGTTTTCTCTTTGCAACCCCTGGTTCAAGGGGGATGGAGAATCATGCAGTGGCATAGCTAGTGGGAGGCGGTCTGCCCTGGGTGTCACCCAATCTTTATTTGCAAATAAAAAATATAATCTTATAAGACTATGGAAAGGAATTCTGAAATAAAATGAAATTTTTAGCACACGATGCAATAAAATTAATTTTCTTTCCTTTGAGAATGTGAAATTTTATAGAGAATGGTGTATCTAAATAAGACATGCACCAGGGAACAATAACCTACCTATCCAACGAGTGGGTAGCAAAAGCAAATTTTAAAAGAAAGAATTTTCTTCTACATTATAGACACCACATTGTCTTATGCAGACTATGGGTTGAGTGGTGACTCGCTCCTGTGGTTTTTCTTATGCAGGAGGTCAAAATGTAAATTAGGAATGGTATGTGATTTGTTATAAAGTAGAATTGTGATTGAAAAAATATGACGTATCGAAAGGGGGGGGAATGACATCATTTACATCTGCCTCGGGTGTCACCCATCCTAGCCACGCCACTCACTACAATGTAAATATGCAATATGCATTAATTTATCTTTCTGCATCACAGAGAGAGAGAAAAATATATATATGACTTCCCCCCCCCCTAATTATTCACTTCTCGCTATGGCCCTGATTTTAATATTTTGTAATTTTGTTATGCATTTTTAAAATTAAATTTGGAAACTTTATTAAATGTAAGTTGCACGGATAGGTGGCAGCACATAGTTAATACGAATTCTTCCTCTATACGGTATTGGCTATTTTATAGTACTTTCGATGACTGTAAATACCCAATCTTTGAACAGTAACTAATAACGAAACGAATACTTTTTAACGGGTTAAGAATTCGAAATTAACGATATCATATGGGTATTAATTTTGTCGTTCTTTTTACAGCACTATTCTCAATTCATATCATTTTCCCTTGCTTTAACCACTTAACCGGCGAAGGGTATGGGGAAATAGTGCTTTTACCCTCGACTTATCTCGGGGCAGACGGTTAAGTTGTTAAACGTCATCCTTGTTTACATTGTTTACAATCTTCTCCAGTTCAGCTTCTAGATAGTTCCCATTGACATTATGAGATGACAATGATAGTTCCTATGTAAGATTTGCATACATAATCCAGCATCAAGAATCATCAGTACTTTTTAGGAGCAGTCTGTGACGTAGCCAGTGGTGTAGTCTTAAAAAAACCCATGGGGTTATACCCTAAAATGTAGCAGGGCTGGGTTTTTGCCGGCAGAAATTAGTTTCTGCCATGCCAGTGGCAGAAAGTGGTTATAACCGGTTTTTACCGGCTGAAACTGGCATAAACTCATTTTGTGACATAATCCGAGAATTTTTTAATAATAGTATTAAATTGCATATATAAATTTTATTCAGAATAAATAGCAAATAAAATATTGTGAATAGTTTTTAATTAAAATACAAATAAATTTGTATTAGAATTTGATAGTTTTGAATCTTTCACAAAGAATCAGATATATTATTTACGGATAACTGAAAATCATGAAAATGATATTAAAGACATAGCAATTGTTAAAATTGTAAGTAAATATCATGATTTATGAAGAAGTTAAATATTTGTCACAAATATTAAAATCTAATGTTGTTGCTTTAGATGAAAGTAAAAAGCATGACTCTTCTATTATAGCAGCTCATAAAATTAGCTTAACTTTATTTAATGATGGAAATATCATGGGAAATCACAAATGGAAGATTCAAATCTCATTTAATGAAGTGCTAACTTATTTACTTCATCCTAAGTATATGGAACCAAAATTGACATTTAAGCATAAAGAAAGAGCAAGAAAATTGCTTTTTGATATTAATATAAAATTTGTGCCATATATAATAACCCCTTGTAGCAAAATCGACTCATTTCCCAGAAACATATTTCCTCAACGAAGTTTTAGAAAATGTCTTGCCTTCTGTTGGTGGTCTCCTTTAGAAACAAATACCAGTGAAAATGAGAAATTTTCAAATTTTACATCCTCAATAATGACATTATTAGCAAGTAATGCTGGTCTTAAAAGACATATTTTCGAATTTTTCTTTCATTCAAAACAAGTTAAAAAGCAGTTTAGATTAAGAAAGGTTAGCAAAATTAATCTTATATTATAGAATGCTAATGCTCTTAGTATACTACTTAGTACTTTTTTCCACAGAAATAAATTTGTTCTTTTAATATTGTAAAATAATTGTACAATATATTTCATTAATTTTTTTCTGTTATTTTTATGTTAAAATTATTTATTTATATTTTTACAAGAACCATTTCTTTTTGTATACAGTAGTAAATAATTTTTAAGTTGTCACAGTGTATTATTTATTTTAAAATATTCTAAAAAGTGATGCTAAAATATCATTGAATTTTTTGTATTTTTTTTCTTTTTAAATAGTAATTCAATTGTAAACAATAATAAACTTGTACAGCATCAGATTTCTATTATGAAAATTTCAGTTTAAGTGACAGAAAATTGTTATACAAACAAAGTATATTTATATAATCCTTTTGAAACTTTTTGCTACTTTGAAAAACATTCATGAACTTTATTTTAATTTTTTAACTAAATTCTTTATATATTAAATACTTGTGTGAATTATGAATCATTGCAAGGTAAAGTTCTTATTAGTATTATTTCTTAGTTTCTGCCAGTTTTTGCCACTTACTGGCAGAAACTAGTTTCTGCCATGCCAGTTTTAACCGGTTATAACCATAGGCGTAGCGTGACCAAAACTTTTCGGGGGGCACCAGCGAAGTAAAAACTGCGCCCCTTGGCAAATTTTCAATTTGGCGCCCCCCCCCCCTCCCCTTAGCCCCCAAAAAGTAATAAAAAATCTTTTTCTTTTGGTAGGCGTCATAAAACTAACAAATATAAATTAATTCTATTAAATAATTATTTAGCGGAGGAAAACGATCAAGAGAGATAAAGAAATTCCCTGAAAATGATTGTTGGTCAAAAAATGGCTCGCAGAATAAATTTCGTACATGTGGTGACCATCTCTTTAGCATGTCCTTCCAGTGGAACATGCTAGAGGTCTACATTTACAGAAATTTCCAGGCACGGGCTCAGCATGACCCGGCGTGTGTATTAAAAGTTTCACCCGAGCCCGGCCCGTTTATATTTTCATAGTTTAGGGCCAGGTCCTGCTCGTACAAAAAATCAGTGAAAAAATATAAGTATTAATTGGATAATTTTACAATATACTTTAAATTACTATGTGTTCACAAAATACCCTGAAAATGCCTGAAAATACTCAATAACAGCATTAATAATTGCTTAGACATTTAAGACTTTTCAATATTCAAATAAAGATTCATAAAACTTGATGTAGGTTAGAATTTTTTAAAAAAGGTGGTTAAAAAAAGTCCTAACCTTTGAAACTATAAAAAAAAGTAGATTTTGAAATACGAGGGTTATCGAAAAACAAGTTTTCCAAGGAATTAAAACAGAAACAAAACATAACTACCCGGACTGGATTCTGTTGAAGTACTCGTTGCCCTCAGCGTGGTATTGCTCTAAATAGCGCGAAAAAGATTCTCAATGCAGGAAACCACTTCGAAACACCTGTTTATCTGGAAACTGTGCGCCAGGTGGGTGCCTAATCAACTTGCACCTTAACACAAAAACAAACGTGGGAAAGCAGCATTGATGTTTCTGTAGCGATATCACGATGAAGGAAATGAATACCTCAACAAGATTTTAACTGTTGATGAGACGTGAGTTGACAACTGTAACAAGTTCCTGCCTCCATTCCCAGGTGGCAGACTTCTATGACACTGGACTCAAAAACTTATCCCACGTTGTAACAAGCATTTTAATTCCGTTGGTTCTAATGTGGATTTGTAGTTAAAACATAGCTGTATCTTTTGCAATAGTTCTTTTTGGGTAGTTATATTTTGTTTCTTTCTAGCCATGGAAAAATTATTTTATGGATGACCCCTGAATTTTTCAGTAAATTATTATTCTGATCCAATTTAGCTACTTTCTGATACATTTCTGAATTCCTTTCTTTTCGAAAACACATAAAATTGGCAGACGTTCTTATTCAGAAACTGTGTAATCGAATGGAATTTTCCATTTTTCGTAAAAGACAAAAAATCTTTGAGAAAATACTGCTAAAGTTGTCATTTTGAATCGAAATTCAAGACCCAATCGCACTAGGGAGAAGAAAAACTTGTCATCAAGTGATTAGAATAGGTTATAAATCAAAAAGTTATTTATTTATTTTAAAAAATGGAAAATGTTAATCGATTACAAATTACTTCAATCATCAGCCTGTTAATTTTATGCCTTTATAAAGAAAAATGAGTCAGAAAGTGTGTCAAATTTCACGTTGTTGAGCTGGGAATTTGAGAGTAACCTTAAGTTGTACTTACAAAGATTATATTAATATACGTTCATTATCATTAATAACATTTTTACAGAACATATTCCTTGCCCTCTACATCCTGAGAAAAATTAAACCTAGTTTTGTCCCGTCTCGACTGTGTAAAAAAATGCAAGCCTGATCTTAGTCCGGTACAAGCCTGAGCTGAAAAATATTAAGCCCTGATTCAGATGCCATATAACTGTCCGATGCCGATCTATATGCTGGACACTTCGTAAATTCTTTATTGATATTGTCAAGCTATCATCGGCTCGTGACGCACAATTATACATATTCTTGCGAAAGTCAGATTCATCGGCCCAGTAGAGATCTTTATATCGGGCCGGTAGGCCTGCTTAATTTTTTTTATCGATCCGGAACGGCAGGTTCGTTCAATTTTTTTGCTGGTCCGGTCCTTTACGTTTGTTTAGAGGCCCGTTTAATCTATTAATTTTCTTCAAAACATAATTGCTTTTCCCACTGTAAACAACTAGATCCAGTTTCGCTCTGACTCGACTATGCTAAAAAAAAAAAAAAAAAAAAAAAAAAAAACATATAATGTATACATAAGACTCAGTCCAGCACGACTCTGCTTATGAAATTGAGTTTGTGCTCAGATACGATATGATTGTCCGATTATATGATCTCTAATCTGGGCATATTATAATTTCTATAGTGATTTTGTCAAACTAGTATCGGTTCGTAAAACACATTCATAATTGTTATTCTCGCGAAAGTTCATAACCAATGAAAATGGTCCATATTTTATCTGTTTCGCTTAAATTTTTATGTAGAGCCGTTAATGAATGAATAAATGTGAAATGAATGAATAAAAAACTAGTCATTGGGGGCCACCGTAATACTTACCCATCATGGATATGCATAATATAATATATGAGAATAAAACATGTATGAAACATTTATAAAATGCATTGCAATTTCAAAACAAAATTTAATCGTATATTTAAATTTTTTAATATTCATAGTAATGCCCTATTAAATATAATGCGATACGTATACGTGCCGCAAAAAGACTTAAGACTCCTTGTTTATCCGCGCCACCAAAATTTTACTGTAAAATTTGCCTTATTTAATTCGAGCATTTTCCTGATTTAATAATGCACAAATTTCTGTTTTAAACAATTGTTGGCAAACATTAAAAATTTCGTAAAAGGCTCTTGTCGCGAAGGAGTTAATGAATTGCTGATGAACCAATTTCGACAAATTATATAAAACGCCAAGTTATTCAAGTAGTACCGAATTGTGTAACCGAAACATCTTTATAACTCCAAAAATAATAATCATATTAACTAACAGTTTACTGCGTCGGATTAAGGGTCTCATTTTCAATTAAAATATATCTTTGAATTGAAATTGAAATACAGGGTCATGAGAAACCGAAGAATGTGGAAAATAGGATTACAAATATCTTGGCAACTAATAATCCGATCGACTTCATTCTTTATGCAAAATTTGTGTTGTTTTATTGTTTTTTACATCCACTCATTAAAATGCAAAATTTCAAAAAACTTCATATACCTTTCATCAGAACGAATTTTTCGAGAGTCGGAAAAAAATAGTTCCGAATAATAGAGGTTCCTGATATTAAATAGGCTTCGTTCCATCCTTACATACTAAGAACATACAAAGCTTCAAGTCTCTATCTCAATTTGTTCGGGAGATAGAGCATTTACAAACACACAAACGGACGGCAATTTTTTTTTTCTGGAAATAAAAATGTTTTTTGGAATCTGTAGTAAATAAAATATGTAAATCCTTCAAAATTTTTTTTTCGATTTTCAAAACGATTGCAAGATTTACCCTATGCTACGTATAATGGGTAAATAATACAAAAAAAAAAAAAATCAATTTTGATTTAAAAATATAAATTTTAATTTAAAAATTTTAAATATTAATCATGTTTGAAGATCGATATATTTTCTAAAAAATGTAATTCTTTTTAATTTTTTTAAAAAGTTTTAAATTTTACAGAAAAAAAATTAAATCATCTTTGTAATTTACAAAAATATTTATTTTTGAAAACATATCTTTTAAAAGAAAAAATAGTATTTTTCATATTCTTTGCTACAAGATTCATTGAAAATATAAACTGGAAAAAAAAAAAAAAACCTCTAATAATAATAAGATGAATAATAACAATAATAAATCCCGAAGACAGTTGAATATATTATTGAAAATCATGGTGAAAATTTTCAGGACTTTTCTAGTTTCAAATCTTCATTGTATTATATATGCTAATGAAAATAAATTTGTAAATATATAAAGAAAATATATGTTGCCAAACGCAGAAAATAAAGAATTTAAGGGTGTATTCGAAAAAACGCTTTTCCACCTTCAGCAGCTCAAAATTTTCCGATACAATTTCAGACACCTTTTTAAAAGTAGAATCATGAAATTTGCTGAGGGGATTCTTGAAGGGACGTATGAGGTGCCGAGTAAAGTCTTTTTACGCTCAATTCATTAGAATTTGATTTATAAGCAATTAACTTCTCTGGAAGACCTTTTTTTTCGTTCCTTTATCTCCCACTTCGGAAAAATCGGTTCAAATTGCCGTTTTTGATTGCTTTTTTTTTGCAATATTTTGTACACTTATCAAAGAATTGACCTTTACGGCACCTTGTGCACTTTCTAAAAAAGAGAATCTGCGAGTTTCATGTGTTTGAGAGCAAAAGTGAATTCAAAAATAAATCGGAGAACAAGCAGTTTGAATCGAAATACACCCTTAAACAGACATTCAAGCCGATTCTCGAAAAGATATTTTTTTTTCCTTGCATAACAACAAAAAACTTCCTGACATATTTTCTGACTAAATTTTTAACTTAAAAGCATGACAATTGCAATCGTGATTATTGAAGAGATTTATGATCAAATGTTTTTATTTCTATTTTCCGATAAAAGAATTACATCTTAAGGCAGGTTACTATTTCAAGGAGGTAATTTTTTTGCCTTACTCTCACTATCACCGCCTGGAAATTCAGTTCGAAATGCCAAATTGACAACTCTTCTAAAAGTACTTCTGAGTTTATCTAAAAGTAGAAAATACTATTCAGTTATAAAATTGAAAATAAGAGCACCTGTTCGGATAAAAAAAAATTTGTGAAAAAATGCAGTTTGGATCTGAGAGTTACATTAAAAAAACAATTTCTTACAATATTTAGCAATGATAAAAATTTTAGTTTGTAGGGTTTTTTTTTAAAAATAAAATCAATAACAAAGTATTACCAACTTAACACAAGTTATTTTTGGGCTTCTTATAAAATAATAAGGTGATCATGAGTTGTATTTTATATTATTTCATATTTTTGCTTCATGCGCTAGTTAGAAAATGATATTTTGTGCCAGTAGGAAACAGTGTTCTCGGATTTTACACCCTCCACCCCCCAAGAAAGTCATAGAGCAAAATTTCTTTAGATTCTCAAAACATTGACCTAATGCATTTTGAATGGTTAATACTGACACTGTAACATATAACAACAAAGTTTTTTTTTTTTTTTTTTTTTTAATAAGCGAAAAACATTTAATTTTGCAGTTTGCTGGAAAGATATAAATACACTCTTTATAACTGGTTAAAATTGTACATACTCTATCCAAACATTTCCAAACCGCACCTAAAGTAACTTTGGTACAATTTAATTTACTTAAAGTGACAAATCATTGTGATCACACATAAGAAATTCTAGTGATAAGACATCGCGAGATAAAAAATAATTAAATATAACCATCGCTCTAAATAGGTTTATTTAATGTTAATTAAAATAAATACATAAGTTTGCACTGTGATTATTTAGAAGGGCCCTATCACTTATAATGTTTTCGCGAAATTTCAATTTAAAATAACTTTGCCCCCCCCCCCCCCCAAAAAAAATATTTTACAAATATTTTAATAGGACTATAAGAAGTTTTTCCTTGTAAATCAATTGTAACCCAAAGAGAAAAATCCCTGTCGGCTGGGCCTATAGGCGGAGGTAGATTTCGAAGAGTGCTCATTTCAACAACAAAAAAATATATGATTAGAGATAAACCCAGTTTAATAACTTCATTTGGCCGTTTATGAAAAAATTTTAATTTCATTTTTCTGCAAAAACTGGTTTTATCAGAATCATTTTAAGAAAAATTCAGCTCTAATGCTCATTTTGACAACATATTTTGAAATAGATTCTGAATTTATTAAAAAATCGACCAAAACAGTATCCTAATAACAGTTCCTAAATAACAAAAAACTGTCAGTTGAATGCATTTGAGAAAAAAATTTAATTTAAAAATGAGTCATAAAATAACCGATTTGTTGTTTGAATACATCCTTAATTCTTTAATTATGATTGCTTCGGAAAATTTTGTGCGAAATACTCACTTTGACAGCATTTTTAAAAATATATTCTATCTTTATCAAAAAACAGGCCAATGCATCACAGTATATAGTTCCTAAATAAGAGGATCTGTAAATTGGATGCATTTGAGAGCAAAAATGGATTTAAAAACGAGTCAGAAAAAAACGCAATTTCTTATTTGAACACTTCCTTAAATTTTCAGTCACGATGATTTCTGAAAATTCTGTTCAAAATACCCTTTTTGGTAGCCTTTTTTGAAATATATTCTGTCTTTATCAAAAAACTGACCAATGCATCACATTATATAGTTCCTAAATAAGAGGATCTGTAAATTGGATGCGTTTGAGAACAAAAATGGATTTAAAAACGAGTCAGAAAAAAAAGCAATTTCTTATTTGAATACTTCCTTCAATTTTCAGTCCCGATGACTTTCGGAATTTCTGTTCAAAATACCCTTTTTGGTAGCATTTTTTTGAAATATATTCTGTCTTTATCAGAAAATTGACCAATGCGTCACTTTATACAGTTTCTAAATAAGAGGATCTACCATTTGGATGCATTTAAAATCAAAAATGAATTTAAAAATGAGTCAGAATATAAGCAGTTTGGATTTAAGGGTTTTTTCTCCAACTCCTATTTTAGTTTAATTTCTTTTTGCTATACGAATTGGTCCTATGAAAAACTTGTCAATATAAAAGTTGTAGATATTTTTGAGAAGATGTAAAATAAATTTAATCAGATTTGATATCTTAAAAATTGACGGAGTTATGGATTTTTCTCTTTTTTCAGCGTCCTTTTTCTTTTCGTTTTTAATTTTTTTCATCGGTAACAGTTGGTCCTATTAAAAACTTGTAAATACAAAAGTTTTAGATAATTTTAAGAATATTTACAAAAAATTTAGTTGGACTTGATATCTTGAAAATTGACGAAGTAAAGAATTTTTTTCTCTCAAAATCCCTGTTTTTTTCGCCCCTTGAGCCCACTTCTAAATTTATCAAAAATCTGTCATGCATAAACGTTTGGCCCATTTTTAAGAAGTAATATAAACTTTAAACCGATTCGATACCTACTTTAATTAAGAAGTTCTGGCGTTTTTTCGGTTATCACAAAAACACCCCCTATTCCGACCCCCTTGGTTCGATTTTGCCCATTAACGAACTTAGCCGAGATTTTATCCCCTTTGATTTTATGTCCAAGTTTGGTGGAGATTGGTGAAGAATTATAGACGTTATCGTGTCCATAAAAAAGTGATATATATATATATATATAGATAGATAGATAGATAGATAGATAAACTGGTGCGATTGCAATAGGTAGTATTTCTTACGAAATCTACCTAAAATGTAACAAATATGCTACAAGGAAATTATTCCTAGAAAAGATGACACAGATAAACTTATCACTAAACAGACTGAGATAATGTCTCGATTAATCATATTTATTTACAAATTATTAATAAAAGAAAACCATTTTTACAAAATTAATTAAATTATGAAACAAGCAGACTTAAGCTGCACTTTTATACTTCCTCAACATAGAAGATTACTTTGACATTATAATAGTTTCTTTCTAACTTTTGTTTCAACATCTTAATATATAACATATACTGATTTTAATCACTATTTTAGATTTTATCAAATTGATATACAAAATCAATTTACTTATTTTATTCGCTCCTTCATTACATTGATAGCATGCAATTCTGTAAAAATTCTAAGCTTAACTTATATCTTTAGTAATTGTTAATAGTTACAAAAGCTAAATTTATGTAGATCCGGGTCGACATTGCGCACTTAGTTTCAAATTCTTTTTTTATAGTATATATTAAAACAAACAAAATTTTAATTGGCGTCCCCTTCGCCTTTCGTTCTGGCGTCCAAGGCACATGTCTCCTTAGCAATTCCTAGGGAAATTGGTTGCCGTTTGCAATTATCGGTGAGGGTACAATTTCACACTGAAGAGATTTTTAAGCAAAAGCTAACCTATTTAAATGACAGAAGGCATAGAGATGCATTTGATTTAGTTTCCCTTTCGAATTTTCTGGCTATGAGACATTTTTACCAAATTCTATACTTATACCTATTTTGTATGTAAAGACAAAAAAAATCTTAATTTGACGCCTCCTTCGCCTTCCGTTTTGGCATCAGAGACACATTCCCCACCCGCCCCCCTCTGCAACCGCTAGGGAAATCGCTTGGTTTTTGGCAATTGTTGGTGAGGTACAGTTTCACACAGAAGAGGATTTTTGAGTAGAGACTAACCTATTTAAATGATAGACGGCATAGAGGTACATTTGGTTCAGTTTCAATTTGAATTTTCAAGAGACATTTTTATGCAAATTCAATATATATTCTACATATACATTTTTATATGCAAAGACAAACAAAATCTTCATTTGGCGCCCCCTTTGTCTTTTGTTTTGGAGCAGGAATTGCTTTGCTTTTACAATTATCGATGAGGTGCAGCTTCACATAAAATAGGGGTTTTGGAAGAGAGACTAGCCTATTTAAATGACAGAAGGCATAGAGATGCTTTGGTACAGTTTTCCTTTCGAATTTTATGGTTGTGAGACATTCTTATGCAAATTCCATACATACATATTTTTGTATGTAAAGACAAAAAAAAAATCTTCATTTGGCGCCCCCTCTGCAACCCCTAAGGAAATCGCTTGGTTTCAGGCCGTGAGACATTTTAATGCAAATTCCATACATAAACATTTTTGTATGTAAAGACAAAAAAAAATCTTAATTTGGCGCCCTCTCTGCAACCCCTAGGGAAATCGCTTGGTTTCAGGTCGTGAGACATTTTTATGCAAATTCCATACATATACATTTTTGTATGTAAGACAAACAAAATCTTCATTTGGCGCCCCTTCTGCAAACTTTAGGGAAATCCCTTGGTTTCAGGCTGTGAGACATTTTTATGCAAATTCCATACATATACATTTTTGTATGTAAAGACAAACAAAATCTTCATTTGGCATCCCCTCTGCAAACCCTAGAGTAATCGCTTGGTTTCAGGTTGTCAGACATTCTTATGCAAATTCCATACATATACATTTTTGAATGCAAAGACAAACAAAATCTTCATTTGGCACCGCCTCTGCAACCCGTAGGGAAATCGTTTGTTTTTTGGCAATGGTCGATGAAGTACAGTTTCACACAGAAGAGTGTTTTTGAATAGAGACTGATTTATTTAATGACAGAATGCATGAAGATGCACTTGGTTCAATTTTGCTTTTGAATTTTCCGTTTGTGAGATCTTTTTATTCAAGTTCGATATATATACATAAATTTTTGCATATAAAGACAAAAAAAAAGTTTTCATTTGGCGCCCCTACGCTTTCTGTTCTGGCGCCCGGGTACAGATGATTGGGGGGGCATGTGCCCCCCCGACGCTACGCCTATGGTTATAACCGCTGGTTTTAACCACTCCGGCAGAAACTTGCCAGCCCTGGAATGTAGATTCTCTCAAATCCACACATAATTTATGGATGTAAACAATAAAGCATTTAATTCAAATGTAGGGACAAAATTTGACTTTTTTTGTTTTATATCAATTCCATATATGTTTTATATTTTGTAATTTTTGTTAATATTTCTGAATTCATGTTTTTTACATGAAGGAAGAATAAATTTATTTTTGAAAAGATTCAAGATATTGTTGATATCATTGGTCATCACAACCTTCTTACCAAATAAATATGTATTAATAAAACTTTTTTGGTTATTAAGTCTGGCTAAACCTGAAATAAACCTTCCTTATTTTATGATTTTGATGCGAATTAGTAATGTACCTTTATGAGGCAAGTTTTATTAAATAATTTAGACAAAATACATTTCATTTTTATAATTAGTATTTAATCATACATTATTGATTGTTAATTTATCTTTTTTTTTAATATTTCAATCATTTTAAAAATTATCTAAATTTATTTTAATATATTTTAAGCATTCATTATAGTTTCGATTGCATTATTAATTACATTCAAATGTCTTTAAATAATGTCTTTAAATAATCCGCACAACCTCTGGTCCCAAGCTGTATGGATTTGAAGGAGCCTCCTGTATTTTAGCTTTAGAGAAACAGAGTGTATACAGTGTTCCTTAAAAAAAGTAAAAAATTCCTTTTTCATTAAAATAAAATATTAAAAGTTTTATTTTGCAGATGTCTCTGAGCATTTAATGTTCAGTGAGGGTAGGTTTATTTCCTGTTAAAGGTTAAAATGTTAGATGACCCAGATCTGTATATAGGTGGTATATACACTTTTAATTTGGAGAACATTTGATATTTTTTGTGTTTTCAATATTTTTAATATAAATGGTTATTTGTTTTTTGTTTTTATGTAAAATAAAAACTAAAAGTTAGTTTAATGCAGGGGAGGGGACTTAGACTTTATTGACTTAGTGTAATAGGGCGTGACAATATTTATTGTCAAGCTATGTCAATTGGTTTGTTTAGTTGAATAAGTACCGTATTTTCAGGCATATGAGCTGTGGCGCATACACGTTTAAAAGTTAGGAAAATGCTTAGTGCAGCGCTTCTGCCGGGGCAGCAGATATGGTGTTTATTTTTCCTCTTATTCTGAAAAATCTGCAAAGTCGTCATCAGTACAAAAATTTGGAACATTAAAAAAATATCGAAAATTTGGACAATTGTTCAATTTGATTTTCGTAAATCATTCGCAGAAAAAATAGCAAGCTTCATCAGAGAAAAAGCAAGAATTTTATCAAGTAATCAGGGGGAAAAACACGAATTTTATCAAAGGGTCGCAGAAAAAAAAAAAAAAAAAAAAAAAAAAAAAACACGAATTTTGTGTAAAGATCGCAAGAAAATGCAAATTTTGTTTAAGAAAAACATATTTTTCATAAATGTATTGCTAAAAAAAAAAAAAAGTTAAAGGATTCTATGAAAAAGAAAGTATTTTGTCTTATGATCGAGGGGAAAATTAAGTATTTCATCAATGGATCATGGGGGAAAAAAACACAAATTTTGTCAGAGGACCACAGAAAAAAAATGAGAATTTCCTCAAAGGATCGTGGTAAAACGCGTATTTCGTCAAAAGATAGAGGAGAAAAAACCTGAATTTCTACATAGAATTTTTCAATTTTGATTACAGGATTTTTATTTATTTATTTGGATAATTTTACTTTTGGAACCGGTTTCGAAAATGAAATTATCCCTGTCAAAAAAAACTTGCAAAGGAAATCGAAAAAGTAAAATGCAGCCTTTGTAAAGATCGATCTCCGCTAGCTAATGCAAATATAAATAAAAACAAAATTGAAGTATAGTATTGAAGTGCCAGCTAGATATTTTTTGAAAATGTCTTCCATTATACAGTAGACTCCCTTAAATCCGCACAGCTTGGGATCAGAGGTTATGCGGATTTTAGAATTTTGCAGATTTCTGGTGATTGCTTTGTTAACATTTTTTAAACAATAATTAGAGTGCAATTAATGATGCAATCAGAGCTATAATGAATGCTTATAATATAATAAAATATTAAAATAAATAATAAACTAAAATAATAAAAATTTAGATAATTTTTAAAATGATTAAAATACTAATAGCAAAGGTCAAGTTAATAATCAATAGTGTAAGATTAAATGTATTTTTCCAAAATTATTCAACAAAACTTGTTTCATGAAAGTACATATTACAAATTCACATCAAAATCATAAAATAAGGATTTTTTTTTTAAAGTTTAGCCAGGCTTAATAACCAAAAATCTTAATGCATAAATACATTTGGTAAAAAGATTGTAATTACCAGTAATATCTGAAATATCTTGAATTTTTTCCAAAAAAATTATTATTCCTTCATGAAAGAAACATGAATAGAGTAATATTAAGAAAATTACAAATAAAAAAATATATGGAATTGATACAAAACTAAAAAAAAAAAAAAAATCAAATTTTGTCCCAATATCAAAACTGAAAGTTTCATTGTTTACCTCCATAAAATATGTGCGGATTTTAGAGAGTTGTGGATTTGAGGGAGTCTACTGTATTAGCAAGCGGATGTTCTCATATAAATAACTGATGCCTATTGTATTTTCAATTGGAGAATCACACGTGTTTACTTAATACCTCAGGATTTCATTCTTTAAAGTTACCCTTTCATTATAACACAAACGAACATTAAAGGAAAATTTGAATGAATAAAAATGGTTTGTTTTAAATAAATAGTCTTTTTTGCTTCACGAAAATAACGCAAAACATTTATCAATAGAACGACGCTTATCTGATTTTCACGGCGTCTCCGAGCATAGGTGTATTTTTTGCACAAGTTCAACTGAATTCCAGGAAATCCTTTCTTCTTCCTTATGCGGTTTACAGACAATAGAAAATGGGGATATTACAATGGTTCAGGAGATAACTATCTCAACTTAAAAGAAAGATACCGGTCCTACAATGTGACTGAAGTTGAATTGGAAAAGTCATTAAACATCAAACACGCCGCCTGCGAGCGAATATAAAACATGCCGACTTCTAATCGCAAAAAGTAGTAGTGTGTCTCGCAGCTAAATAAACAATCATGTCATGATAATGAGACTTTTTTTATCTAGCGAATCTAAGAGTGGACTTTTTTATGGATATCTATAATTTTCTTAAAATTTATTATATTTTAAAAAAAATTTGGTATGTAGCCTAATTTATTATTATTGCGAGTTGCTAAAAATTTGAACAAAATCAGTCAATTAATAACGAAAATAAAACATTTTTTCGTTTTTTAAAATAAGGAGAAGAGAGATTCTTTTTCAGTTCATTATTTCTATTTGCTGCTAAACATTTTTTTTTTCTTTTTTTAGCAACGCAAAACTTATTGGGATCTTTCTTTACTTTCAAAAGAATACAATTCGCATGAGTACTCAAATGATTTGGAATTAAAAAGGGTGTTCTTCTTTTCAATTAATAACATCTTAAATTACCAACTTAAATTACCACAAAACATGTATAAAATCGCTGATGAATGTGATAATACTTTATTGAAAAGAGGACAAAATTTGCTATATTGGAATAAGATATTAATGTATTTATAGTAATAGTAATTTTTATAATTAGTATAACCGCATTTCATAAATTAAAAAAGAAAAAAAAAATCACTGCATATTGTGAAATAATTTTTTTTAAATAAAAGATTTGTTTTGTTGTTTGGGGGAGGGGGTTAAACATGATCAATAAAAAAGCTAAAAAAAAAAAAAAAAAAGAAAAAAAGAAAGAAAAAAAAGAAAATACAAGTTGAATGTAGATTCTGACATTGCAGAATTCAATTTCGCCACCAATAAAAAAAAAAAAAAAATCAATACAGGTCTTTTAGAAGGGCGACCCCGTTTAGAATGCAATGAACTAACTTAATTTTTCTTGTGTTTATCAATATAGTAGCAAACAGAACGGCCTGAAATATCCAATTGATTAGCAATTTCTCTCTGAGACATTGGAATTGCGGAATAATAAAGAGATAGAATTTGATGTGCTACTTCTTCATTGACTAGATTCATGAAAAACAAATTTTTTCTTCAGTTTAAATGCTTTTTTATAGACTCTGAGAAAAAGGAAATGCATTTTAACAATAAAATTGTATGAATGTCTCGTTTTAACGGTCAGATTACGAAACTAGTCATTGGGGGCCACCGTAATATTTACCCATCATGGATATGAATAATATAATACATGAAAATAAAACATGTGAAAACTATTTATAAAATGCATTGCAATTCCAAAACAAAATTTAAACGTATATTTAAATATTCTTAATATACATAGTAATGCTCCATTAATGAATTGCTGATGAGCCCATTTCGACAAATTATGTAAAATACCAAACTACACAAGTAGTACCGGATTGCGTAAAAGAAACATCCTTATAACTCCAAAAACAATAATCGTATTAACTAACAGTTTATTGCATCAGATTAAGCATCTCATTTCCAATTAAAACATATCTTTGAATTGAAATTTGAATAAAATACAGGGACATGAAAAATCGAAGAATGTGGAAAACAGGATTACAAATATCTCAGCAACTGTTAATCCGACCGACTTCGTTCTTGATGCAAAATTTGTGTTATTTTATTACGTTTTACGTCCTTTCCTTAAAATAAAAAAATCGAAAATTTTTATATACATTTCATCAGAACGAATTTTTCGAGAGTCAGAAAAAAATAGTTCCGGATAATCGAGGTTACTGATATTCAAGGGCGGCACCACAGGGGGGGACCGGGGGGGATATGGGCCCCCCGTTGGGCATACCTGGTCCCCCCCCATCGGGGTCAAAATTCGATGTCGTCGGGAAAATTTTTTGACTTTTGAATTTTGTCCCTGTCAAGTTGGGTCAACATATGAATTTTTTTTTTTTTTTTGTAATTTAACTCAGATTGACTAAACTAATTCTTTTGGGTAAGAGTCGGTTACTGCCTGGATTTTGATTCTTGCAGATTGAGTTCAAATAAACCCGATCTTTCAAAAAAAATTAAATTTCTTAAAGTAAAAATCTATACAGATGACTATACAGAATGATATATGAATGACTCTGTTCATGAATATTTTTTAACAAAAAGGATAAAATTTATACTAAAGTTTTCTCGGGGCTGTCTTGAATGACAAGTAGAATGATGCATCGGGTCAGGCAAACTGAACCTGACACGACTCGCAATCTGGATTGGATCGGGTTGAGCCTAATCTTTTGTTGTTGTGGTCGGATTCCTGTTGGATTAACTTTGTTTCAGATTCGGGTTGGATGTTGACACTTATGGTTATTGATTCAAGATCGATCTCTCAAAAGAATTTACAAAATTTATTTTAAGTTGAAAAATTATATATTGAATGTTAATGAATTTATATATACTAATCTTGTAGAGCCTGTTTTTGTTGTTTCCTGCTCATTTCTTATTTATTTCTGAAAATATTCCATGTCATCTATTTTTTTCTTTTATTTTTCTTTCTTACTTCGTTTACAATAGCAATACACCGCTAACTTTGTGAGAGCAGCCATGTTTTTAGATCAAAACATTTGATCGCTTCACTTCACTTCATAAGACATCGCGATTCATTTAGTTTTCACAAGTTGTGAAATGAGTTTTTGTAGGTATTAATTTATTAAGTTTATTTTTTTTTGGATTGATTTAAGTTTTAAATGTTTAAATTAAATTATTCTAACTATTTTTAAAAGTAAATTATAATAAAATCTTTTTGTAGGCAAATGTATTTTATGCAAAACATCTGTTTTGCATATGTCAAGAGTTTTTTGTGAATGATTCGTGATTCTTTGCCATGATTGGCTGGAAGGTTTCAGTGGGCATTTAAATAGTATTTACTTTTTGGTAGGGATGTGTTATGTGTGTCTCTTGTGTGTGAGCAATTATGACTTGTCTAAATTTCTTGATTTCAGTAAGTTATCTATTTGGAAATTGTGATGGTGAAACTATTAGAAAGGATTTTTGTTAGTGTTAATTTGAAGTCGAAATATTATCAAGAGTAAAAGTTTGTTTTGTTTTGCCAAAGATGACATGGGGTATTGCTGGAAATATTAAATTTATTGTTTCAAGAACTTCAAAGGTCTGCAATAAAGCTGTTCTCCAAGGAAACTACATGCCTACTTATTGTGAGTACACAATTTCATTCTCACTATTTCATTTGATTATACTTGTCATTATACTCTGCTAATATAAGAGCTGGTATATTTAACATCAGTGAAAAGACAGCAACAACAGAGGGTTATGCAACCCAGACAAGCTTGTCCACTGCGCAATACTATGGTGTTTGAAATTTTGAGTATAATTAATTTTATGAAGATGTTGTTTTATATACTTGCATGATATATATATATATTTGAATATAATGATTCTAGAAATAAGTTGCATGCTACAAATTGTTGTATTTATATTTTGAATATTAAATAAGTATAGTGTGTTTGAAATATTGAAGATTTTGTGTTAAATTTTGAAAATGGCTATCTTAGTAAATTCCCCTATGATGTTGACCAGAGATAATTATAGAGCATGGGTACATCAGATAACTAGAGTTTTACAATGTGAGGGTTTAAAAGTTTGGATAGATAAATCTAAATGGCCTAAAACTGATAAATTGTCAGAAATTGATATATTCAAATTAGAACAAAGTAAAGAAAAGGCTGCAGGTTTAATTAAAAGTTACTGTAGTCCAGATATTGAATTAACTGTAGGTCATTTATCTGACCCAGCTGAAATATGGGAAAGTTTAAAGAAAGCCTTGGAAATTCCAGGGAGGGGATTGAAATCGTTTTATATAACTGAATTTAGTAACATAAAACCATACCCTGATGAAGATTTTCCCACATTTATTGCTCGCTTTGAAGAGTCTTATAGGAAAGTAGTAGATTCTGGGGAAACTGTTTCTGAGGCACATCACTGTTATCAGTTAATAAAATGTCTACCCGATGAATTTGAATATCTCATTCGTGAATTTGATAATTTGAAAGAGGATGATTTTACTTTTGACTATGTCAAGTCTGAAATATTAAAAGAAACCGCTCGACGTAATCTTAGGGAAAGACAGAAACCAGAAACTTTAATAACCAATGCAGTTGTTGCTACCCATGGTTCTAACACAGAAAGCTGTGCTTTGGGTAGAAAGCAGGATTATAATTCAAAATCATGTAGTTGTAAAGAAAGAATGAAAACTTGTAAAAATGAAAACAGTAACAATATGGGTTCTTTTGTAACTGAATTTATAGATAGAGAACAATGTTATTTTAATGAAACCTTACCTTTAAGTTGGGACTGGATATTGGATTCTGCATCCACTTCTCACGTTTGTCAAAACAAACAATTTTTTACTTCACTCGGAGACCCTCCTCCTGGTGCAGTAGTACGAATGGGTACAACCCCTCATGTAGTAAAAGGTATTGGAAATGTAAGTTTTGAGATTTTGGATGGGGGAAAAATTAGTACAGTAAATCTGCATGATGTTCTGTATGTCCCGAGTATACATAGAAATCTAATTGCAATGTGCAAAATGGATAAAGTGGGAATGCATGCTAAAATGGATAAGGGGTTCAAAGTTTTTTCTCCAGAATGGAGATATTTGTATACTGCAAGATTAAAGAATAATTTTTATGTATTAAAAGCGATAAAACCAAAGAAATTTTCATCTTGTGATGAACCGAAAAGTAAAAATACCAGTAATGAAAGCCTGTATAATAGTACATATGCAACTGAAAGAAATAACATTATGTTATGGCATGAGCGTTTGGGGCATTGTAATACAAACATAATTAAAAGGATGTTCAGAGAAAATTTGCTAGAAAATTGTGGGACTCTACAGGGTAAAGAAACTCACTGTGAAGTTTGTATTCTGGCAAAGAATACGCGTGCTACTCATCCTAAACTGAAAAATATCCGTTCCAAAGAAATTTTAGAATTGATTCATTCGGATGTTTGGGGTCCAGCCCCAGTACCTTCTAAAGGAGGTTATCGGTATGTTTTAACTTTTGTAGATGATTTTAGCCGACGTGCTTTCTGCTACCCATTAAAAACTAAAGACGAAGTATGTTATAAATTAAGAGATTTCATAACGATGGTCGAAAGACAATCTGGCAAAAAGATAAAATGTATTCGCACGGACAATGGACTTGAGTTCTGTAACCGTCAAATAGAAAATATGCTGCACAAACGAGGTATCAAGCATGAAAGAACTTCAATATTTAGTCCCCAAATGAATGGGTGCGCTGAACGTTATAATCGTGTTTTATTTGAGGGAATGAGAACTTTTTCTTTAGCAGCAAACCTGCCAAACAGTCTTTGGATCGAAGCAGTAATGGCCACCAATTATATCCGAAATAGGATACTGCATACTACCATTGATGCTATACCTTTTGAAAGGTGGTACAGTAAGAAGCCTAGCATAAAACATTTAAAACGCTATGGTTGTGTAGCATATGTGCATGTGCCAAAACCCAAGAGAAATAAATTTCAAGCTCGAGCAAGGAAAGGTGTTTTTGTTGGCTATGGATATGGCTCAAGCGGATACCGCGTTTGGTTTCCGGAAGATGATAGTATTGTTGAATCTAAGCACGTGACCTTTGATGAATCTTTGATGGCTAGACGGCTCGAGAATCCCCAACATAAGATAACTAATCTTGATGATGATTTTGGTTTTTCAGGTTCTGTCCTCACTCATAGAGATCAATTGGTAATGCCAACGACATCTGCAGTACCCACTGAGGCAGAGAAACTACAAGTGGACATAAAGAGTGACTCTACAAAAGCAGAAGAGCATGAAAAGAAAGATGAGGAGACTGTCATTTTCATGAGGTATATTGCAGTAAGGAAAACAGGTGCAAGTAAAGGTAAAATTGATATTTATATTATTGCTCCTTGTGGTAAGAGGCTGAGAAGCGCAGCAGATCTAAAAAAATATTGTAGAGAAAATAACATAATTTATGACAATTCTAAAGCTAATTTTTCAAATGAAAATGACTATCAGGGACCTATAGAGTTAAAATTAATGCCAGAAGTTGGGGCATCATTAGGTAATGAAGCCATGGTAACTGAGTTAATCATACCGAAATCACCAAAACAAGCAAAGGAATTACCCGAGTCAGTTCATTGGATCCAAGCTATGGATCAAGAAATAAATACAATGTTAGAAAGGAAAGTTTGGACTGCAGTCCCCAAATCACCTGATCAAAAATTAATTGGCTCAAAATGGGTCTATACAGTGAAAAGAGATGCTGAAGGGAAATTAAGCACTTATAAGGCCAGGTTAGTGGCTTTAGGAAATAATCAACGTGAAGGACTTGATTATGAAGAAACTTTTTCTCCTGTTATAAATTTCTTGCTTATTCGCCTGTTCATTATCATTTTTGTATGCATCTTAGGTTGGGCGCATAGCCTTTTAGATGTAAAAGCTGCATATTTATATGGGGATATAGATAGAGAAATTTATATTAGACAACCTGAAGGTTATGTCATTCCTGGAAAAGAAAATTTTGTATTGAAATTAAACAAAGCCATATATGGGCTTCATCAAGCCGGTCGTTGCTGGTATACAGATCTTCATTCAAAATTAATAGATAATGGGTTTTCAGAAGTTGAAGGCATGACATGTGTTTATACTTATAAGCAAAAAGCAGTTATACTAGTGTATGTAGATGACCTACCGATCTTTGCAGAAAATAAAGAAATGTTGTCAGAAGTTATAAATTTAATTGAAAATATATATGAAGTAAGAAACCTTGGAGAAATAAAAACTTTATTAGGAATTGATTTTAAAAGTGAAGATAATGGAAATTTTGTGAATATTAATTGTACTAAGTATATAGAAAAATGTATGAAAAAGTTTAATTTGTTTCCAAAAGCTAATATTTCTCTCCCTTCTCCTCCTGGATATGTGCCATCACCATCCCAACTGACAGACGAAGAGCTTGCAGAATCGCCAGTGAAGGATATGCCTTACCGGAGTCTTCTGGGATGCATACAGTATGTTGCCAGCCGGTGTCGCCCTGACATAGCTTACAACGTAGCTGTACTGTCTCAATTTGCTGAGAAGCCTGGACCGGAACACTGGAAAGGACTGGTACAAATACTGATGTATCTCTCTTCAACAAAGAATTGGGGTCTCCGACTAGCTCCTGCAGGTCTTCCTCTCCAGCTCACAACTTATGCCGATGCCTCATGGGCGAGTGATCCAAACGACAGAAAATCGTGGTCAGCTTATGCCATGTTCTTGAATGGTCTCCCTGTTACCTGGCGAGTGGTGAAACAACGATGTGTTGCCCTGTCACCCATGGAAGCAGAACTAATTTCTGCATGTGAAGCCAGCAAAGAAATTAAATATGTCAGCTCCTGTCTTCAAGAACTGCAGAATCATCTTGCACATTCAACGCTTAGTTTCCAAAAACCGATTTTATTGTGTGACAATACTGCTGCAATTCATTTTATGAAGAATAAAAGTGAAACAATTAAAAATAGATACATTGATCTGAAGTATAAATTTGTACGTGATCTAGTTGAAACTGATGTCTTAGATATACTTCACGTTTCTACAAAGGACAATCTTGCTGATATGTTGACTAAGGCGTTGCAAAAAAGACTTATTTTTGAAATTCCGGTCAGCCTACTTATGTTCAACTTGAACTGTGACTTCAAAAAAAAAAAAAAAAAAAAATTTGACTAAAACTTTATAGACTTTTGAATTTTGAGGACTGTGAGCTCTCCAGCCTTAAAAGAATACATCTGTGTCGCCAGAGGCGAAATATTGTTTTTGAATTTATTTTGTATGTAAATTTTTGTTTTAAGAAATGTGCAGGAAAGGGGGGCGATTTGTAGAGCCTGTTTTTGTTGTTTCCTGCTCATTTCTTATTTATTTCTGAAAATATTCCATGTCATCTATTTTTTTCTTTTATTTTTCTTTCTTACTTCGTTTACAATAGCAATACACCGCTAATTTTGTGAGAGCAGCCATGTTTTTAGATCAAAACATTTGATCGCTTCACTTCACTTCATAAGACATCGCGATTCATTTAGTTTTCACAAGTTGTGAAATGAGTTTTTGTAGGTATTAATTTATTAAGTTTATTTTTTTTTGGATTGATTTAAGTTTTAAATGTTTAAATTAAATTATTCCAACTATTTTTAAAAGTAAATTATAATAAAATCTTTTTGTAGGCAAATGTATTTTATGCAAAACATCTGTTTTGCATATGTCAAGAGTTTTTCGTGAATGATTCGTGATTCTTTGCCATGATTGGCTGGAAGGTTTCAGTGGGCATTTAAATAGTATTTACTTTTTGGTAGGGATGTGTTATGTGTGTCTCTTGTGTGTGAGCAATTATGACTTGTCTAAATTTCTTGATTTCAGTAAGTTATCTATTTGGAAATTGTGATGGTGAAACTATTAGAAAGGATTTTTGTTAGTGTTAATTTGAAGTCGAAATATTATCAAGAGTAAAAGTTTGTTTTGTTTTGCCAAAGATGACATGGGGTATTGCTGGAAATATTAAATTTATTGTTTCAAGAACTTCAAAGGTCTGCAATAAAGCTGTTCTCCAAGGAAACTACATGCCTACTTATTGTGAGTACACAATTTCATTCTCACTATTTCATTTGATTATACTTGTCATTATACTCTGCTAATATAAGAGCTGGTATATTTAACATCAGTGAAAAGACAGCAACAACAAATCTTTTACTTAAAAGTTAAAACTGATACTGGATATATAATTGTAGATATATTTTTACATAATTGCATTACAGTATGGATGTTATTTTTTTTTATCAGTAACGGTTGCGGTCTAGTTGATGTTGAAATATTTTGGGTTCAGATTGAAATGTGGAGATGTCAGGCTCAGATCGCGTTTCGGGAAGAGTCCTGCATCACCTTGGGAAATTAAACCCGACTCGACTGGCGATTTGAGTTGGATTTGGCTAAAGTAAAAAATTTTTCGGAGAGGTTCGAATTGATTTCTATTTTTTGAGTCATTGTTTTAGCTTATGTGTTCGATTCTACCTCATTTCTCAAAAGTATCGCCGAAATATATTTTAAAATGTAAACTTATATTATTTGAATGTCAATGAGTGCATATATAGATACATTAAATTTTCTAAATACAATATATAATTGATATTGGAAGTATTATTGTAGATTTTTTTTCATTATTGCTTTACAAGATGGAATTTTCTTTTACAATTTTCTCTTGCATTTCAAGTTGGGATTGGGTTCGAATTAAATACTTTTAGGTCGAAGTTTGTCAAGCTCGGATCATCAACTTTTTAAAAACTGGTTCAGGTTGAATGAATATAGAATTAACTAGTTCAGGTCGGGTATAACTCATTCTGCGGAGGAGTCTGTGCTCGCAAAATAATCCTTGAATTGAACTATTTTTTCCCTTGATTATATTCCATTAAAACAGAAAAATTTGCATTAAATTTTGCTATCATGCACTTTAATTTTGCTATTTGTAACCCCTCCCCCCTCCCGGGGGATTTGGAGCAGAAAAAACAGTTTTTTAAGAAAAGCAAAAGATAAAAAAAAAATAAATAAATGTGACAACAAATTAGTTTAAAAAGCAGCAAAAACAATTTTTGGAACAGAAAGTTCCAATCCAGCAATAACACTTTTTTTCCGCAATTTTTTGACGGAATTTGCAGCTTTTCCGCGATCTTTTGACGAAATCAGTCGTTTTTTTCGCGGTCTTTTTACAAAATCGGTTGTTTTTTCGCGGTCTTTTTACAAAATCGGTCGTTTTTTCACGATCTTTTTACAAAATCGGTCGTTTTTTCTCACTTTGACGAAAATTATTGTTTTACGCGATTTTTTTTTTTAATGAAATTTGAAGTTTTTTTCACGAAATTTGCCGTTTTTCCGCGCTTATATGACGAAATTTGTAGTTTTTCGCGTTTATCTGATGAAATTAATCGTTTTATCGCGATTTTTTGACGAAATAGATCGATTTTTCGTGATTTTTTTAGACAAAATTGACCGTTTTTTCGCTATATGTTTAGACAAAATTGATCATTTTTCCGAGATTTTTGTGACGAAATTGGTCGTTTTTCCGCAATTTTTTTTTTACTAATCTGATCGTTTTTTGACGAAATTCATCGTTTTTTCACAAATTTTTAAAGACATTTCAATCTTTTTATTACGAAATTTGCGTTTTTACCTCGCGATTTTATAAAGTTTTTTTTTTTTTTTTTTGCGCGATTTTTTAATTAAATTTGTGGGGTTTTTTTGCGTGACCGTAAACAAATTTACGTTTTTCCATGAATCTTTGATGATATTTCCGTTTTACCCGTGATCTTTTGTCAAAATATCCGTTTTCCGGCGATTTTTGGACAAAAATCACCTTTAACATTTAAAGAATTTTTTTTTTCAACGATCCTTTGTGAAATTTCCGCTTTTTTTTTCGCAATCGTTCGACGAAATTGTCAATTTCTTTCTGCGAACAATTGACATCAAATTGATTTTTTTCGGCGACCACGTGTCGAAATTATGATATTTTAAAATTCGAATTTTCCACTAAATATAATAATCTCATAAACCCGGAAAAATCCAGAAATCCGAGGTATACACGGTACACAATCGCCCATGTTGAAGTCTTCTGTTTTAAGACAATGCCGATATGTTTTTCAATGAGCATTCGGCGATCGCGATGAAATAAGATAACCACTGCATGCGATAAAGGACACCTCACGCAGTTGAAGTGCTGAAATAGAGGCATATTTTGATGTAAATTAAAATAGTTTTACCATTCCTTTTTATTTAAACGAATACAAAACGAAAGTCTGCACGAAATAAATTCTTGAAAACTCAGAAAGTAAAAATTAAAAAAAAAAAAAGGTAAAAAAGCGAAAATTTCAAAAATCAGAAAATTGAAAAAAAGCAAAAATTTAAAAATGACAAAGCTGAAAACCGCGGATCCGCGAAAGAATCTAATCCCTGATACTTGGAAAAGTCTGAAAAAATTACAGATGGGTACACTTCTCATATGGGTATATATGTTTATAAAAAAAATTTCGGCCGAACCTCCATACAACGTCTGTAAAAAATAATGATAATTTTGTTTATGTGGCGATTTATCTCCTGTTGGCAAAAAAAGGAAATTTTGAAAAAATGCTTTTACGCTTCTAATACTTTTAAAAGAAAATACTGTCTATGTTCAATTTGTTTAAATACGTTTAGTTTAAGTAATTTTAGTTTTGCATTTTTAGTTTGCTTTAAATATAGTTTTGTCATATACATTTATATGTACTCATGACAAAATTTAACTAATATATTTTACGATTTAAACCACAATCTAAATTGATTAAAATTATTTGAAACTGAAAAATATGACAAAGACGATTAGACATTGTTGTTATGGAAACCTCTTTTTCGGATTGGAAATATATGACGACAGTATCCTTAAAAGTGTTTTTTATAACAGATAGACGGTTAAAAAAAAAAAAAAAAAAAAAAAAAAAAAAAAAAAAAGTGAATAGGAGAGTAAAACAGTGGCAAAATTCCATTCATATCAGTAATAAAAAGACAAAAGAAGATGAAATATTTATTTAACCTTCTTTTCGGAACATTTTAAATTAATATAACTGCAAATGTTCAGAAAGTTGAAAATGTTGTACAAAAATGGAAATTATTCTTAATAAGAGGAGTTATAACTAATACCAATGAAAATCACTTTTGAATTTTGGTAATCACCGTCTGGAAGCATGAAACCATTTCAGTAGCTTTAATACGAGCCCAGCGCTGCGGGTCGCAGTCATGTACATTTATTTTACGTTTCCTTGCATCCTGAAACTTTTGAAATACAAATTTTTTAATTTTCTTCCTATTTTTCTTACTAGAGGTTACATTTTTAATTTGCTTTTCCCATCTGTATAATTCACGTAAACTTACATTATTCGTTATGATCATTATTTCATTCATTTATTATTCGTTACTTACGTTACATTGTTAAACTTTGTACACTTTTGAAACTGTGATTTAATTTTCCCGAATACTCATTATGCCAGAAATTTACGGGCTCTCTTTTATAATCAAACGATACAGGTTTTATATTTGTATGCTTTGATTCATCATAAGATAATGCGCTAGAGAGTTCACTATCATCAGAATTTTGCAATACTTCATTTGATGAAAGATATGCTTTAACAATAGATTCGTGATTTACATTAATATGTCTTTCACATTCATATTCTTTTAAAATTTCGACTATGCTATTTTTTAATTGAATTTCCTCTTCTGTAACATTTGTCAGCCTTATATTCCTTTCCATATATTCTTTAAATAGCATCCAAACAACATTTTAAGTGCTCATTCTCAAAACCATTATTTTAAACAAAAATGGAAAACGATTTAATATTTAATATTCCAGATACTAAAACAAAATCTTAAAAGTTGACTGAAAGTGAAAGTAAACTTTTTTTACTTTCAAAATATAAAAGAAATAAATTGAATAATTGAAAAGAAATGTCAGGTTGCCTATAACTTAAAACAGATATTTGCTAAACATAATACTCACAAATATTTTTTCAATAAAAAAATTAAATAGCTGTAGCAACTAGCAACATGTATAATACAAAATAATAATAAAAAAAATAATAAATTCTTCTATGATTAAGTTTAAATTCATTAAATATTGCACATTCTACAAGTCAATTAAAATCAATTTTCAGATTCGTTGAAATCGTCTGCTTTTGGCGAGGATATGCACTGCTCAACAAATCGCGCATCGCTTTTAGCTTTTCACGCCAATTATTCCAAAATATTTTATTTTTTTATGTATCTCCTATTGTAATTCCACCGCTAAATTTGACTGATCCTTTATTACCTACATGAGTAGTTTAATTCATATATTTTTTTCAAAATATTCTGAGTATGCCCAGTATGGAGACCTTCCTTGTTAGTACTTTTTCACATTAGAGGTGGAATTTATAAATCAACTTTATCGAAATATATGTTAAAAAACATAAATCTAAGATCAAAATTTTTGAAATATGTCCAAACAGGAGGCAGAAATTGTTTAAAATAATAGAAAAGTCTCTTCAAATCACACGGATATTTCGGCAGTGTCACGACGGACTCAGAGCGAGAAATTTTGTCCCACGCAGACCTTCTAATCCGCAGTTAGACCTCCTGTATAACCCGTGGTTCAAAACGGTGATATATTTTTAATTGCGGGTTGCTTTTCGCTGATATTAAAATAACGTACTTTTAGATTTCCAACTATTTTACAAGTTTTCACATTTACATTTATCTTTTGTTTTTAATTAGGGAATTTTGTATTTAAGCTTTTGTTTCAGATTTAAATTTTATATCTTATTAAAATTTGAAACATCGCACTTTCTGCATTCGACCAATATATGCTCTAAAACAAAATAGAAATTGAAGATGTTTTTTCCATTGTTATTATTATTATAACTAAAATATGTTTTAATTTACACATTTTCTCAAAAATACGGAAAATTCATTAATCTAATGCTAAAACTACCTGAAATCCTCCAATATCTGAAGTTGTATTTTTATTGAATCAAAAGACTGTTCAGTTTACTGAGCAGCAACACTGTGCACTAGATTTTTCTATACAAAACTGATTTTTTACGTATCTCTATTTTCTCTCAAAATAATGAAAAATTCGTGAATTGAATCTCAAAGTTTTTTGAAATTCTACAATCAAAACACCAAAATTTCTTCAAGTGATAGGAAAATCCGTTCCAATAACATCTGCGTTACGGCAACATATTGTCTGCATACTTCATTTTTGGCGAAATTTTTTGAGAGCGTATAAAAATAATTACATTATCTCAAAAGTGATAAAAATAAAAATAATGAAAAAATAAAACGCTGTATTTATAAAGTAATATGAGGTACAAATTTCAAAAATTGTAGTTCGACTAATTAATTTCACTCCGGCAAATACATTCAATTCAAACAAAGAAAACTAATATTTAGCATAGAAACGTGTTCAGATGGAACGAAAAAGGATATGAAGAAATTTCAATTTTATATACGTTTTGTTCTTAGTAAGTATGCTGTTTCTTTAAACTTGTATTCTTACTTAGATTTCAATCTACGATGTTTAAAATCATAAACAACAGCTGCGATTCACTAAAAGAAAATACGCGCCTGTCTGTTTTGACTAGTTTTCAAATTCTGATGTGCAAGTTAATATAAAACAAACTTTTCGACAACTGGAATAAAAAGATTGGTGAATAATGTTGTTTAGCTTCAGCATACGTATTCTTGCTGATTGGTTGTAAAAATAACATTTATATATCTCAATGTTGCTATGGGAATAACCAAAAGAAAAAAAAAACCTGTATTGTGATACAGCGTTAGAATTCCTAAAAAAAAGTCACTGGTCCCAAGAACCAGTAAGCATGAGAATTTACTGGTCCGCAGACATCATCACTGGTCCGCTACATGAAATTCTATTAAATAATTTTAACACTTAGAGTAAATTTTCTGTACTTTTTAAAGAATAAATGTGCAAGATACAAATTTAATTATAAAATAATGCTTAATTAAGTGTAGAAGATAACAAGTATCACTATTGTTTGCATTTCTTTTAAAATGGGGCAAGACAGGTTTATTGAAAAAAACATTTTTGCTGAAAAAAGGAATATTTTTGTTGAGTAAATGGGTACTTTGCTTAATGAAATGGTGCTTTCAGGAATCACATTCACTCAGAAAGATTTGGAGCAATAAAAAACCGATTAGGAAGCAGGAAAATCAGTTTTTGAAGCAGCAACAACAATTTTGAAGCAGGAAAATTAGTTTTTAAAACAGAAAAATTCTCTCCCGGCATTCACTTATTTATTTTATTTATTTATTTATTTATTTATTTTCGTGCTTTTTTGTCGAAATTTCCGTTTTTTCACGTTTTTTTAACGAAATCTTGTTTTTATTGACGAAATATACCGTTTTTCGCGATATTTTTTGACAAAATTTGCCGTTTTTTCGCGATCTTTTGAAGAAATCTGCCGTTTTTTCGCGTTTTAGGATAAAATTAGCCATTTTTTCGCGAATTTTTTCTCGATATTTGCCAGGAATTAGTCGTTAATTAGCGCTTTTTTAACAAAATTTGTGGTTTTTTCGCAATCTTTTGTAAAATTTGTCGTTTTTCGCAATTTTTTTTGACAAATTTCGCGTTTTATCGGGATTTTCGGATAAAATTTGTCTTTTTTCGCAATTTTTTGAAGAAATCTGCCGTTTTTTGCAATTTTTTGAAGAAATCTGAAAATTTTCCGCTATTTTTGGGAAAAATCTGCCGTTTTTCACGATTTTTTGGCGAAATTTGCCGTTTTTTCGCGATCTTTCGAAGAAATCTGCCTTTTGTTTCGGGTTTTGGAATGAAATTAGCCATTTTTTCGAGAATTGTTTGACAAATTTGCCGGAAATTAGTCGTTATTTCACGATTTTTTAACGAAATTTGCCGTTTTTTCGCGATTTTTTAACGAAATTACGCGTCTCGTGGGTCGCGTAAGAGCTATTTTTTGCGTCCCATCGCCAATTGTTTGAGTAATTTACGCGCTATAGCGCGTCCGCGGCATCGCTGATAATAATAAAAAAAATTATGTGCGATTGGTTGCAGTTTTTTCAGGGCCTGAAAAAAGGCACTGGTCCTGCGGACCACTAAATTTTTCAAATTAGTGGTCCGATTGAATTATCGGTGGTCTCGGACCAGCGGACCACCAAGGATTTCGAACGCTGTGATAGGCCGGAAGGATATTTCAGAGTTATATACATGCAGTACTATATTTTCATCAATTGTCCATTGACCACAGATATAAGGAGTTAATTTTTTCCCTGATCTAGTATTTTTATTTTAATATACAGAAATATGATTTTTTAAATTATTATTCATCTGTTTAATGCATTTTTTTTTTTTTTTTACGAAATTAATAATTAATCAATCAGCAAATGTAAAAACAATGCCACAATGAAGTTTTAAAGAAAAAATTTGACTGTGAAAAAATGGAATTTATGACTTTGAAAATTTTGCATTATAATTATCATTTCTACTAGTTATAAATATTTTATGAGTTCCTTCTTTTTACGAAGATATCAACTTTAATTTGTGTCTGATGTATATAAAAAGTTTCAAGACTTTTATAAGAGTAAGTCCAAATGACTTCTTATTTATGTGCGTTTATATGTGATTTGATATTTTTACCCGAGTGTTTTAATTTTAAAACTGCTGTATACGCAGAATTCATACTTTTGTTGATGATAATAATTTAACTAATGTTTATGGAAGTTTTCACTTCAATTTTTGCATTCAGCAATACATACAGTAGAGCTTCAATTATCTGGACCAGTCTGGACCAAGGTCGATCCGGTTAATGAAAACTACGGAAAATAAGACAACTTTAAAAAATGCATATGACAATGTTTTTAGGTAACTTCCCTTCACATACTTTCCAGGTTTAAGACTGGCAATTGTGGTAATGCATATTTTAGCACATTGAAAATGGCGTATTTAGAAGGTTTTTCATTTTATTTTATTTATTTTTTAAAATAAAATTTAAAATTTTATTTTTTGCAGAATTGGTACAAAATTATATATAGAAGCACACATTCATGATTTTCGATATAACTATGTCTAAAAAATTAAAGCACAAAATTTAATCAAATTTGATACTTTTTTCAGACTTTCAAAAAGAAAAATAATAATGCTGATAAAATTTTTTATGCATTACTCAACAGTGGTTTTCTTATACTTTGTTTTTCATAATTACAGTGACATGCATGCAAAACTTTTTTTTTTTTTTTCAAAAGTCAAAATGATTATATTCACAAATCAAATTAAAATGAAATAAGTACCACGTAAAGTGTTACCTTTCTAAATAATTTTCTGTTTTATGATACATTTATATGATTGCTAAAAATCTTAAGTTGGCAGGTGTGCCGATAGACCGTTTTATCAAATTTCATCATATTCAAGTTAGTATGGATGACATTTTGGTGTATATCACCCTACAGATGGTGTTTTCTATGCTGCGGTTTTTTTTTCCTGATTTTTTTTTTTTTTTTTTTTTTTTTTTTTATCTCTGCACCTATTGAATATATAATTGACCAAAACATTTTATGCTTAAAAAAACCCCCAGCAATACTGTCTCTATTTTGGCTTCGAACACTCAATAGGCTGTGCTGTTATCTTATGCCACCTAAAAAAGATTCCTTATGAGATTCAGAATCAATTGACGTGGATTAGCGAGCGTGGTTTGCCATATTATTTATTCCTAGTAAATAACCCAAGTTTAAGGAATGAAAATTTCAACGAGCTTCAGCTTCTGGCTAAACCTCGACAGAGGTCTGCATTGTCCGGGTCCAGGCTTATTTTCTTTTCATGCCTGGTTTTCACTCTTTTCATGGCTTAATTAACTTTTACGATACTGAGCTGTGACTGACTTCATTTTTCTTAGTACTGCACGGGTCGAAATTTTTAGTCCTGGTTTCGATCCAGCCATATGAAAATCAGCATCTCTGAACGACTTGGGCCTTGCAAAAATCAGTAAAATTTGGCCCGTTACAAACGTATTTATAAAGAATGTATGTATTTTTATAAGTTTAACATGTCATTATTCTATAATTTAACTTTAAAATTTAATATTTTTAAAGAATAGTAGATTTTTAAGCAATAAAATTTAAATACAGTAAAACCTGTGAAATAAAACCTGCCTATGACACAAAAAGTACTGTCAGTTTCAAAACCATTAATATTCTAATTAAAACTAGAAATTTGAAAATAATCTGTGTTTAACATGACAGAGCGGATGTTTTCAAGTGAGTGAAGAATCCCCTTAGACGCAAAATATGTTGATTCAAAATGGATATAAATAATATACTGCATCAACACCTGCTACGAGGGCAACTTGACTATAGCTCTCTCTTTTTTTTTTTTTTTCTATGCGATTCTGCCTCAGAAGATTTTACGGAAAATTTTATTATCTTGCATTTTTCTGATTTTTAAGTCTCTAATACATAATATAAGGATTAACGCTAACTGAATGATAATTGAAACATTTACATGCAAATAGATATTTATTCAAAATAAATAAATATCGCCGCCTAGAACACTTAAAAGATAATTTTTATCAGAACTTTTCGTGCTAAAAACTTTATAACCATATCGAAGTAAAAATTCACGTTTTGTAGAAATAGAGTCAAGCAGGCCAAGATCTTTTTTTTTTTTTTTTTTTTTTTTTTTGTCAGGCTACATTATATATGTATGTATTTGTATTTCTTAGACTGTATAATCAGGCCGACTTTTTAAATTTTATGTCAACTGGGCCATTAATCTATTTAATACAAACTGGATAGGGCTTGAGCCTAAAATTTTTGCCCCTCAGATCAGTAAGCGGGGACCTCTAATATATATATTATGAACTTGGCCCTCCCTGTTGGGGATATGGGGACACTTTTGTTTCTGATTCATTGCAGCATCTACTTATAATAAATTGCAATTTCAGAAAACTGTAGGAATGGTTCCAGCATGAACCATTCCGATCTGGATATCAACTGCAGCTAAACGCCCCATTAGGCTTAGCTGAAAAAAAATGCTAAAATGATTGTTTTAAAATTTCTTCCATTTAAAATAATGTTTGTTCAGCATATTTTTATATAATACATAAAGATAACGGCGGAAGTGTGAACTGATAAGTTTTTAATCATTTAAAAGTATGATTGTATTTTATCGGCTCAAAGCGTCGTTTTACTCTGATCTCATAAAACATTAGTGCTGCCATCTATGAGCTAATAAAGGATTCACAAACCTGTTTTTAAACCATTGTGCTACTCAGCTATTGCGGATTTGAATTTAAATTTAGTTTTATTAAATTTTTTTAAGATGCTAGCATAAGACACTTAATTTTTTTAATTTTGTTTTCTATTATAAATAGAATAAGCTTTTCCCCCCCCCTTCAAGTTGTTGTAATGGATATATAAGATATTATAGCTGCATTAGTATAATTGAAAATTATTTTTTCGCATCCTCTTAAATCGAAATTTTATCTGCTTTGATGTAATTAATATATTTAGAGCATGATATGGAACAGATGACTTATAGATGGGCACCATAAACTTAGCGATTTTTTTCGTGCCAAAAAGCCGTTTCCGAAAATGATCGGCAAACTGAAACTGCATGAGAAACCAGTTTTCAAATACAGCTATCACTTTCAAAACTCCTGAAAAATTGCATTTTTGTAAATATAAAAAATGAATAATTTACACTACGTCAGAGGGGCTCCACCTCCCTCTAAACACCCCTTTTTTTCAGGAGAAAAAAATTGTAAATATTTAAGTGATCGTCATATTTGAAAACGAATTATTTTGCTAATAATAATGTTTTATTTTACTAATTATTATTACTATTGTTGTAATAAATACTGCTTGTGGTTTTGAAGTTAAAATTTGTTCAAAAACTAAATATCAAGTTAAAAAAAAATCTTCATCTTTTGTATTTGTACAAATTTATTTCTATCTTTAAAATGTGCTTTTATACAATACAAACTCTTCAATAATAAAATCTTGTTTGTATGAAGTATTATGAAAATGAAATGCAAGTGAAAATTCCGTTATTTTTGATGGGATTATATACTAGTCTTTAATAATTTTGCATATGGATTTAATAAATGATATATGAATCGTGTTTTATTTTTAGTTATATTTTTGCAGTTCTAAAAACTTCATTAATAAACATATTGTTTTAAGATTAAGTCTTTACCTTAAAACAAAGGTTAAAAGAACAAATTGCTCTGTCTGTATATGTATATGTGATGGCTAGTAAAATCTATGGCACATGTGTGGCTCAAATTTTTTGTGTAGTTAATCCAAGGTCTCTCCTGATGTACCTGAAGCTCAGAATTTTAATTTTTTGCTTAATTTCCGAGATATTAATTATGAAGCACAACTCACTCTCATCAAAAAATCAATTTTTTTATGCTCGAGGAACGAACAAGTTTGCACATGCACACAAACACATTTATGCACTGAAACGAGGAAAGGAATATTTTTCCAAGTTTATTTTTATTTCTGGATCATTTTGTTAAAATCCAAACCAACTAAACTGCTCAGCAGAGTTAAACTTAAAAGACTTATTTTGAAAGATCGTAATTTTAGACCTTAAATGCTATAACCAATTTGAGAAAAAAAAAAAAAAAAAAAAAATGTTGCAGTTAACCATTTGAATAAAATAAAAAAAAATTCGAAAGACATTTTCCTCTTTTTTGTCAATGCCTCTCCAGAACACAATTTTAAAGATATAAACAAACTAGAAATAAGCTCTTAAAGTTGAAACTTTACTTTAATCAATGATGTAATTGGTTTTAAAAAATATGAATTTTAACCCTTTCAAATACACTGGCGAAAGGAAGTCATTTGTGACGTGCTAAAAATATCTAAATTTACATATTTCAATACAATCTTTTTAAAAGTATTTATATAGACCAGATTTATACCCCCTGCAAAAATTTCGGATGAACAAAAATATTTTTTACAAAATAAAATGTGCAAAAAATTTGACAAAATCAATAAAAACCCAGATTGTTTCATTGTGGTTTTGCCTCTCCGGGGCACAATATTATAGGTGAATGATGAATATATGAAATTTAACTCTTTCAAATATACCAGAAAATACAAATCACTTCATGGAGACTATTTTTTTTGTACATTAAAAGTAACTATATGTCCCTATTTTAACACAATCTTTTTAGAGCATTTCAATAAAAAATATTTACATTACTTATAATTTAAACATTTGGATGGATAGAATTATTTTTTACAAAATAAAATGTGTGAAAATTTCTATGAAATCAGTGAAAACCTGAGTATTCTGTCCTAGTGCCATTCACTTTCAGTATGCATATGCTCCAAAAATTGAATTACACAGAAAATAAAATACCATGCAGCATATGCTTTCAATTCAATATCTTTTCATGATTTTTCCATTTAAAAGTATAAATTTTAACAAAATGTACTCAAAGATATAAAATCATCAAATTTTAGTTTCATTTAAGGATCATTTTAAAAACAGATAGATAACACATTTGAAAACAGAATAATATCATGGGCCAGGCAGGCCAGCTAGTTGAATAAAATAATACATTTTGTAAGAATCCCCATTAAACGAAAAAACAAAGCAGGGTGCGTTTGGAGCTATAACAATAACAGCTCGTCATCAGCTGAACCAACACGTGTCCTGTCCATAAGGGGACAGAGACTGAGAACTGGTGTATTTATTTTATTCCTTGTTTTTGCAATTTGGGTTATATTGGTCATACCAGGAGAGTGTTGAAGAAAAGATTGGACAAGCATCAGAGGTATATTGAAAATCAGGCATTATCCAGGTTCTCGGTTATTCTCATTGTTTGGCTGCCAATCATTATTGCAATTTCGCTATGTCTAGAATTATTTCTTACCTTGCCTCTCCTTCTCACTTAAATGTTCATGAAGCTTATTTTATTTGTAAAAATTCTAATGATTTTGTCAATGATCTCTCATCATCCCCTTCCCTCTCTCCTGTGTGGAAATTGCTTTTGTAGTTCTTTCCCTCGTCTATTTTCATTTTTTTATATTTGAAATACATTAATTTTTTTATTTTTATTTTATTTCATTTTATTATTATTATTCCACCTTTTTCTCTCTCTTTTTATTATTTTGGCATCACTTTTTTGTCCCACCTGTGCTCTTTCAATTAGCCCCATCTGTCGCACTCTTTGTAATCTCCACCTTCTTTCTTTCAGTTTTTCTCCGACTCTGATCCCTTACGGACATGTGTTGATTCAGCTGATGATGAGCTGTTGTTGTAGCTTGAAACGCATCCTGCTTTGTTTTTTTTTTTTTTTTTTGTTTCGTGTGATTCTTACAAAGTGTATTATTTTATTCATTAATTATCACCAATGTTATCGGTGTTTTTTCAGCTAGTTGTATTATAAATCAGAATTTTAATTTCTGCATGAATATAGATTTCTGAAACTTACACATTTGCATATCATTCTGAGTAATTTCTTGCTGGGGGAAGCCATTTGAAAGTTATTTTTATTTATTTATTTTATTTTTTTTTTTTGGCTCTCAATGTTTGATTTTTCTGCATTAATCTTGAGGAAGTGTTAACTTTATAATTTTTTTAAGTCACTTTTTGTGACTGTTATAATACAGAATTTTGGAATTTTACCAATACATTTTTTTTATTGCTACCCTGGAGAATGAATATGTGAATGTTTCCTATAATAAAATTGTTTTATGATTTTTATTGAAATATTGTATGTTATATGTTTAAGTGCAAATGAAAGATGGAATGAATGATAGTAGTTGGGATTTAATTGGATATTAGTGGATGCTTTTAGCATATGTGATTAAAGGGCATATGGAGATCCGTGGGTTGGAGTTGCACAACATGATCTATGGATCTTAATATGTTTGAAAGATGATAAACATATGTATTTTATCAACTTAAATATGTATTAAAAGAATTTTTTTTAAATAATTTTTCAGTTTTAATAATTGATTTATTTTTATATTAAATGAAGAGATTTATATATTTTTAAAAATATTTTTATTTTTGTGCATATAATGAAAGTTTAAGGATTAATTATTACTGCTAAAGTTTGAGTTTATAAGGATTTCTCTTTCTGATTTAAGAATTTTTTTGTAATGCCCTGCTACCATGTTAGATAGATTATTTTTTGGGCAGATGTTATGCTCAAATTAACTCTGGTAGTTGTGGCCATAATTATTTGGGTTTTTAAAGCCTGTTTTGAAACTCTTTAAACTTGAACATGGCAGCATTTCTTCTGAATAATTATATTACATTTTTTTTTTTTTTTTAAACATTCAAAAAATTTCTGATCAGATATAGAAGAATTTAAACTTATATAGTGTCTATAGGATTGCATTATTTATCAGGAAATTTTTCTAGGAGTTATGAATATGATGTAGTTATCTTTTATGTTCATAATGTTTATTAAGTAGATCTTTGTGTTAAATTGTCCTGATTGAGGAATGTAAAATATTTTTATTGTTATAATGCATATATACATATGTATATATACATACAGATACACACACACACACACACACATATATATATATATATATTTGTCACAGACATATGTTTAAATGTAAAACTAGAAAAGCTAAAGTTATTAATGCTGATATTATTTTTTTATGGTGTTAGTTTCTTTTGAAATAAAAAGATTGCCTTTTAAATATATTAAACAGAAAGTGGAAATGGAGTTAGTCTGGACAGGACCTGTGAATTTTTCAGGTTTGATACACGGAGTTAGTAGTAAAATCTTGAAGTTTAAAAAGTGGTTCCAATTGTAAACTGGAGTTTAAGTGTATAAAATTTTAAACAGATTTGGATGGGAATAGATATTTGTTACATTTGCTTGAAATTGTAGATTCAGTAAAAGTGTGAAAGTGTTAACACTTGGAAGTTGAGTAGTTTTACAATTTGATTTTTAAGGTGAATGTTTTATTTGGCAGTTAAGTGGATGTGGCTTGACAATATGAATTAGAGTGAAATTCTAGAATTAATTACGGGAATTATTCAGTTGATTAAGTAACATATACTGGGCCAGTGTGTGAATTGTGGAAGCTTTTGCCTAGTGTTAGGGAAAGATGTCTAGTGTGTCTAAAATTGTTTTACAAGTTGTGCTATCATGAAATTTAAATCTGTTTAATATACACTATTAATGTTAGAGTTAAATTTCAATTTTGATAGTGGCCATTATCTGCCTATTTTCTATTTAGTGTGAATAGGAGTGAAAAATCGGCAGGCGTGAAAGAAATAAAGGTTGAAAGTTAATTGAATGAAAGGTTACTCATCTGTTTTGAGTGATATATATGAGACATTCTCTGCAATTTTTATTGTTTAATCTGGTTTCTTAGGTGGATGGCAAATCTGGGTTTGAGTTATTTGGTTTAAATATACAGGGTGTCCGAAAAGTCTGGAAACGGCCGAATAACTCGAGAAATACATATGAGATTGAAAAACGTAAATATACGTGTTAAATAAGCTACTCTGTGATACCAAATTTGACCTTCGAAACCAACCCCCTGGGGGTCAGAGGGGGTCCAACTTTGAAATCTTAAATTATAACCCCCATTTTTTATTGCAGATTCGGATTCTACGGACAAAAATACGTAACTTTTGTATTTGATGTTTATTTCAAATCTTCGTTTATCAGTGGCGTAGGAACTTTGTACAAATAGGGGGATCCGAGGCACATTGTGGAAAGTTAGTGGTGGGGATTTTTCCCCTCATTTAGGCGGTTTCTTTCATAGTGTTGCACTTTTAATAAACAAGACTATACAATAGAAACATATCAAAAGATCACCAACCTTTTAATCCAGTTAAAATAATTTTTATTAGATATACTTGATGCATAGAAACTTAGTTTATGGATGATCCCGAATACAATATTGAAATTTAAGGATTCTTCCACTCCCATTTGCCAAAAGGTAAAAGTTTTTTCTGTTGGATTGCTTGCAAAGTCTTTACAAATCTCTTCCAAATCAATTTTCAAGGCAACCTCTTTATAAATACGTAGTAGTATCAAGTAATTGAGTATTTTGTAGTAAACCTTTAAGACCTCCTTTATTTCTGGCAATCGAAAAGGTTTGAAACGATGAGAAAAAGGATGAAGGCACAACCAAGTGTGCTCACTCTAGAGGTCTGCACAGGCCCGGGTTTGGCCCGTGGCCCGTACCCGGCCCGGCAAAAAAATTGAACAGGCCAGACGGACCGGGCCGATAAAAAAAATGTTCGGGCCTGCCGGCCCGTTCTGAAGATTTAAGCAGAAACGATAAAATATGAGCTATTTTCAACGAAAATGGTTTTAATGAGAATAAGTATAAATGTGGCCATACTAGTTTGACAGCATCAATATAAAAATGCACAGTGTATCGGCATCGGAGAGTTACATTATGTGTATCCCGTTTTAATATTTTTTTAGCTGACTCATGCCGGTCCGAGATCACGCTTGCATTTTTTTTTCTACATATAGACTGGCCAGACCGGTACTAGACTTAATTATTGGCAGAAAACATGATATGTACAGCGATAAAGAACTTATGTTAGCTTAGTCTTCGGATATGTACTTCTTGATGATTTTTAAATTAATTTCTTAATAATGCGAAAGTTTGACACATTTTCTGATTAATTTTAAATTGTAAAAGTATAAAAGTGATAAGCCTAACTATTGAAGGGATTTGGAATCGAATAGCGTTTTTCATTTTTGGTAAATAAAATACTTGTATAACCTTGTTGAGATATAATAGTTTCTCAAATGATTGCAGGTTTTTATCCCTTCCCTTGGTATTGCTTCCGGAAATTCTATTCAAAACGCTAATTATGACAGTATTTTATTTGTTTGCAGTATTCTTAAATTGCTTGTATTAAAAAATGGATAACGCCATTCGATTATATAGTTTCTGAATAAAGATATCTGCTAATCTTATGTGTTTCTGAGAAAAAGATGACTTTAGAAATGTATCAGAAAGGAGCTTCTTTGAATATAAGAATGAATTTGGATTTGAAATCTATAATAAAATTATATAGAAATATATTTATAAATCTTATTTTATTAAACAGCTTCAAAATCAACGATGTTTTTAACTTTCTTTCATTTTCTTTTATTCTAAGCCATATTAATTTTTTAATGAATCTTTATTCGAATGTTGAAAGCCTAAGAATCTAAGTAATCATTAATGTTGTTAATGTGTATTTGCTGTAAAATATACTGTAAAATCATTCCATAGATATGTATGCAGTATTCTTTAAAGGAGTCTTAGTTATATGATAAAATCTGAATTTTTTAGAAATCGTAGAAATTGAAACGGGCCGGGCCTATTTTCGCTGATTTTTGTACGGGCCGGGCCTAAAATATATAAATTTAAACGGGCCGGGCCCGGGCCAAACTTTTGAGTTTTACAACGGGCCGGGCCGAAATAACTTTCCTACGGGCCGAGCCGGGGCCGGGCCTGGAAGTTCCGGCCCGTGCAGACCTCTAGCTCACTCTCTCCTCTTTTTGTTGTTTATTGTGTGAATTTCCTAAAAAAGTAGACTTTATTTTTTAATTCAACAATGTATCGTAAACAGATGTGGTGCGAGAATTTCTGCTGGGGGAGCTGAGCCCATTTGAAATATTCTAGGGGGAGCCACAGCTCCCCTAGCTCCCCCACTTCCTACGCCTATGTCGTTTATCATGGTGTAATCGAGCATATTAAATCAATACATATTCCCACTTTTCCAACGGGATTTTCCCTAATCGAAACTGATTGGGCAGAATTTTTGACGTCAAATTCCTCGTCTTTTGTAGGAATAGCGTTTCCTGAAAATCACCCATGGCGATTATTTCAATAGTGCTACACTGTTAAAAATTTGACCCATTTGCTGCAGCGTCACTCCACAGCTATTATAGAATATCTCTTTTGTGACCAATGAGAATGCTCCATAACACAGTAAAGTAATCGTTTTCTATAAAAGCGGTGGAGTGACGATGCAGCAAAAGGGTCAATTTCTTACAGTGTACTTTACTGTGTTATGGAACATTCTCATTGGTCACGAAAGAGATATTCTATAAAAGCTGTGGAGTGACGCTACAGCAAATGGATCAAATTTTTAACTGTGTAGCACTACCGAAATAATCGGCACGGGTGATTTTCAGGAAACGCTATTATTGCAAAAGACGAGGAATTTGATGTCATAAATTCTCCCCAATTAGTTTCGATTAGGGAAAATCCCGTTGGAAAAGCTGAAATAAGTATCGATTTAATATGCTCAATTACACCGTGATAAACGAGGATTCGAAATAAACATCAAATACAAAAGTTACGTATTTTTGTCTGTAGAATCCGAATCTGCAATAAAAAATGGGGGTTATAATTTAAGATTTCAAAGTTGGACCCCCTCTGACCCCCAGGGAGTCGGTTACGAAGGTCAAATTTGGTATCACTGAGTAGCTTATTTAAAAATATTTAACACGTATATCTACGTTTTTCAATCTCATATGTATTTTTCGAGTTATTCGACCGTTTCCAGACTTTTCGGACACCCTGTATATATTTTTTAAACTATGCTGGGTTTTTTAAATCTTTTTTCCTAATGTTTTCATTTATTTTACACATTATTGAAAAATGCAAAATCAAAGTTATTCAGAAGCTACAAACAAAGCTTTAGAAAAATTATGAATTAATAAATTTGTAAAATGAAAAATTTTTTAATGAATCCAACTTTTCTTATGAACTATAAATCTACATGGCAGAGTAACTAATATTTCTAAAATTAGCTCATTAGAAAAAAAAAAAAAAGTAGTTTTCTTCCTTTTATTTTTAAACATAGCCAGAATAACAGATTCAAACTAAAAATGCATTTTTACTACTTAAATTGCTTGATTAGTTAAGATTTATTAAAGATTATATCATACCTCAAAGCCTCAGTGATGAGATAATCATAAGTAATTTTTAAAGAACTATGAGCAAGACTAGGGGGGAGGGGAAGAAATAATCTGTATCCCTAGAAAAATCTTTGTCCTACTTGGAAGTATGATCTAGCTACAGGCCTGATTAAAATAAGTTCTCAGCAAGGTTTTAATAATTTTAATCAAATAATTTAAATCATGATTTTAATTTTTTTTTTAATTTAATTGAAATAGTAAAATTTTTGCATTTTAAAAATGATGTAAAAAGTATACAAGTTTAAGATGAACATAATTTGAAAAGTTTCTAAGCATATTTTGCATAATGAATAAACGAACAAACAAAAAAACTTTAATAAGCTTTTATAATAATAGTTTATAAGCGTAATTCTTATACCTGTAAAAAATTAAATTTAGTAAGTTTGTAAGAAAAAAGTTTTTAAATGGCTTAAAAAAAGCATTTCATTTACAACATTTTAATTTAATCTAAGTAGTAACCCAACTTACAGTACCCCGCATTCCTGTCATCTGGCCAGGAAAAAAAAATCCTTAATTAAGATGCACTTTGAACTTTTGTGAAGACTTTTGGTTCTATGAAGTAAAAACTTTCCTGCAACAATCAAGTGGTAGTTACAAACAAATAAAAAAAATATATTACTAGAAAAAGCTTAGAAAACTCACTCTGCTATTAAAAAGAGCTTCTAAAAGCAAAAAAAAGAAAAAACTTGTCTGTTCAAACTTTATTGCAAGACTTTTTTTACATCCTCAAAGACTCAAATCTAGTAGCTATAGAAGAACAATAAATTGTAAGTTAACAACTTATTGGTTTTGGTTAATTCCAAATTCTTATATTTCAAATGTATTACTTTGCTAATTTTAAATGTATGCAACATAATCCATAGATACAATAGAATATGTTCTTCAGATTTTAGAGAATTCTTATTAGTTATACATTTTTACTTATCTAAATGTAGCTCGAGTTATATCGCTAGCCTTGAAACAAATTACTGACATAAATCAAGGTGTTAGTGTAATCTAATTTACAATGTCATAATTTTCTTTAATAATTAAATTATTCATTTTCCTATATAAAATAAATAAATAAGTAGCCAATCTCTTATTTTTTCTTCTACTTTTGAAAATAAATGTACAGAAAATTAGAATGAAAAAAGGATGATAATATCTGTTCAGCAGCTATTATGAGAGGATGTATGAGATAAATAGAATTAGTATAAAAAGATTAAATGGCGATTTTCTTTTTTTTATTTCGTTGAAAAAATCATTTTTGTTTTTTCATATTTTTTTAATTCTCTAGTGTGTAGATTATTAGAGTACAAAGGTTTGGCTGAATTCAAAGTTAAAAATTAAATATTTTAATTAATTAAAATTAATTTGTTCTGTGAGACTAACGTAACAACTTTTGTACCCCTTAAAAGATAGTTTAACTTTAAATTGTTCTGAATTTCGAGAGTAGAAAAATCTACATTAATTTCAAAAATACATAAAAAAAAGTCTGTTTTAGTTTATATAATTATCAATAACCATTACTTTTTAACAATATTTTTATTCAAGTAGTGTGACTAATGTAACAAATGGATTATCAATATGAATTCATATAATAACAAAGATCTACTGTCCAAATATAAATTCAATGATGCCTTTTCTTGTATTTTTTTTCTTGTTTCATAATTAATATGGAATATAATATAATATAATATTTAATAATTAATATGAAATTTTATTTCATAATTAATATAGCATGTTATCACTTATTTCAATAGATGCTAATAAAATAAATTTTTTATTAACCATTTAAATGCCTTCACGGGTTAGCGATTTGAAATCATAGTCAATTTTATGCAAAAATTAATTTTGTAGTTATCTGATGTATTTTCATTTCACGGGAAATTATTTTTCCAGTGTAACATTTAAATCATAATACACTATATGGTCAAAGATCACTGCCCACTTGCGATTTTAGACATTTTGTTAAATATCTAGAAAAATACATGAGGAATTATCCTGAAACTCTAAGTATATAAATATAACAGTACAAGTCATACATTTCTTTGAAGATTTTTTCCCAAAACTCCATAGACCATCAACAAATTAAAAAAGAATGAATATCTTTTGGATAACCCTGTCAAACCTAATGTAGCAAAAGTGCTCAAATTGTAGATTATGATTAAGTAGGTTATTGTAATAAACTGTGTCCATTTTTATGACAATAGCATGTATACTCGTAGAAAAATTAAGGTTTTTATAAAAACAGTCCCAAATTTTTCCAAGATTTTTGTTTATAATTTGCAGAGTTCTTAATATAAAATAATATTTTTTTTCTGAAAATATAAACAAGCAACATTGCACACAATATCCTGTAATAAGAATTTAAAAATAATAAAAATTGTATGAAAAATGAGTAGGTTTACTAAATAATTTTTCACTGTGCATGCATCAACATTATCAAAATTTCATTTGCATATTATGTTAGCTGAATGTATAGAGCAACTTTTGTGAAAATCTCAAAACCATAGCTTTAAAATTCTGAAAATAATCGTCAATAGGATAAGTTGAAAATCCGTTATTCCCAAAATGAAGCAAAAACAAGAGGGATTGTATCCATATGTTCATTGATAAGCATCAATATAGAATACACAATGTGGGACATACTACTACATTTGGATAAAACCCCTCATTTTTTTGGCTTTATTTTGGGAAACAACGGATTTTGTGCTTATTCTATAAATGATCACTTTCAGAATTTTCAAGCTGTGATTTTGAGGCTTTCACAAAAGTTGTTCTATACATTTAGCTAACATGATATGAAAATAAAATTTTGATATCGTTGATGCATGCACAGTAAAAAATTATTTAGTAAGCCTACTTATTTTCCATACAATTTTTATTATTTTTAAATTCTGATTATGGGTATTGTATGCAATATTGTTTGTCATATTTTCAGAAAAGAATATTATTTTATATTAATTGCAAATTATAAGCAAAAATCTCAGAAAAATTTGGGACTGTTTTTATAAAAACCTTAATTTTTCTACAAGTATACATGCTATGGAAATGAACACAGTTTATTAAGCCACTTAATCATAATCTACAGTTTGAGCGTTTTTGCTAAAGGGTTATCCAAAAGATATTCATTCTTTTTTAATTTGTTGACAGTTTCCTAAGGAGTTTCGGGAAAAAATTTTCACAGAAATGTATGGCTTGTACTATTATAGGAAGTGGGCTAATAAGGGCTATTTTTCGCTTATCATATACCCGAAAAAAAAAAGTTTCGAATTCCGATAATTGTTCAGTGGCTTTGCATAATTAAAGATATGTATTTTTATTTAGTATAAGCTTTACATGATAAATAAAATGGTAAGTCATGGAAATTATAGCCCCAAAATAGAGTGTTTTGGCTTTTTTCGACATTTTTTGAAACTTTGAATAAATTCTTTTTTTATGAAGCACTCGATGTACCTAATTAACCCTTTCTTGCGGGCCGGCAACACCTAATTTTAATTCCAAATGGCACCAGTAATATTTTAATGTAATTTTGCTTTTACAATGAAAGCTTAAATTAAGGAATTCGTAATATTTAGACAAGTCCTTTATAAATTCCGGTATCAATCGACAATTTCTAATTCTACTAATAGAATTTGCTTGCACCGGAAAGGGTTAATTTTGACATGCAATGATACTACTTCTCATAAGCTTTCATAGGAGCATTATTTTATTTGGGTTCAGTGTGCACTTCTACCTTTTAAAGAAAAAAAATATCATCCGGGAGAATCAAATTCACTGTTATCGGAGCACGTTCAGATTTGTTTTTTCGCACTCAAAAAATATTTACGTTGTTGAGAGGTCAATGTTGTTTTCTGAAATTATTTTTGTAAATATTTATTAAAAAAATTACTAATAAATAATGCTTGGATGTCAGCGTCATTGCGTTGTAAAGCCTGGAAAAATTTGTGGAAAAATTGTCGTATCTGTTCTAACCAAAAAAGTTATATCGATACTTAGATCGAAAAACTGCGATCTACAGAGTGATTCTATGTAGTGCTCTAAATACTTCTATTTTTTCTTGTGATGTAAAAATAAGAGATTATGCATCAACAATTACTGCTGACGAGACCACAAATAAGAAACCTATTATACATTTATGAATATCTCATTGTAAATACTGTAACACTTGTTGTATAATATGTAAAGGTAAGAACTGCATCATTATTGCAGCAAAAATGTTGAAATTCAAGCCTTTATAGAAATTAGGATCTGTATTTTGTTGGGAAAATGATGCTGCAAAATTCATATTTCTTGATTGGTCTTCAGTAAATTGGCTCTGCAAGATTTACTCTCTGTATGTGAGAATATATCGATGTATGAAATATATATTGAAAGTATTTAAAACAATATCAGAAATGTACAAAGCAGAAGACTTCGATTTTGATACAATGGACACTTTACCGAAATTTATTATTATATTCTCAGGGGTATATCTATGTACCATTTTAGCTATATCTTTAAACTAGTAAAGTTCAAAATACGTTCCTCAAAAAAGAGATCATTTTGTACTTGCTTTGCAGTGTTACTAGTAAAACTTAGAACTGGTCTCTCTAATGGTGTTCTGTCCACATTATTCAATGTAAGAAAAATAATAATATCTTCTTTAAATATGCAAAACAGACACTGATTAAGAACCTTGTCCCACAACACCTTGGAATGGAACACATCACCAAAACACAGGTTATTGAAGATTATTTATTCCAGATGATGACAATACTGTAATGATTATTTTTGATAGCACATACGTTTATATACAGAAAAGTGCAAACTAATCCTTTCAGAGAAATTCATTCTGGTTATACAAAGTAAATTCTTTCATTAAGCATACGGTATTCTTCACTACTTCAAATTATATTGTGGATGTCTTTGGTCCTTACTTCGCGGATTCAAAGAACAATTACGCTAACATACTTACGTATATAAAAAAAGGATTCACATAATATCAGAGTTGCTGAAGCTAAACGATGTTGAGAGAACTGATAGGTTTTTACGGGATTGTTTCAAATTTCTGCTAGAAATGAATATCGAACATGACATGTCAAGATTCCTAAATAGCAACAACAGTTTTCAACAGAGGATGCTAAGCAGTGGTGTAGTCGAGGGGGGACGCGGGGGGGACGGCGTCCCCCCACTTTTTATATTTTTCTGTAGCTTCCCCTTACCTTTTAATGTTCGTGAATCCTTTTTTACTAAGCGTCCCCCCAACTTTTTAATGAGCGTCCCCCCACTTCTTTTTTTGCGACTACACCGCTGATGCTAAGGGACACTTCTCGTGACCAAAGTTTGATTGTTCGACCCAAAAGTGTAAAAAACTATATCTATAATACTTGGATAAAAAAAAAACAGTGAAGTAGCATCACACAATGGCACTGTCAATGTAGAGTAAGCGCAAGTGTCTAAGAGTACTAGACGCATGTTGCTTCCATACTATGGTTTCTGGTTTACTTGTGCCATGACTCAACCAAAACTTAAAAAACAAGTATTGAATATGATCATAAACTATAAGACGTGGCCAATGGATGGTCCAGTAGTGATTCTGGTGAAGCAACCAAGGAGGAAAATAATCTGAAAAATATTGCCAAAAGTATCTGAAACTGTATGATTATATTTTCTGTTATTGATTATTTCCGATATTTCATATATTGAAATAAAAGTCTTAACCCGCGAGTAGTCGCGACTTTTTTCACAACGTCATTAGTCGCGCTCGGTCTTTTCGCCGCTGGCCCCCCGCATACCAAATAAGTTAAATAAGAAATATTTTTCACCTAATATACGAAAATAACATTACAACAAACATACAAATTTGCAGTTTTCTTAAATTATGCATTTTATTCATGAGATCTGGAGTAATTAGAAAAAGCAAAAATGAACTGATATCAGTACTTTTTACGTAGACTTTTTCGCCAATTTCAACTTTGTTTCTAAAAATATACCTGAAAGAAAAACAGAAGTGTCCTGTTACTTCATTAAAGTGTTTGAGAAAGCTTCAAAGTCAGCTATACGGTAGATCTCCGTTGTATTTGTAATGTGATGCAAGTTAGGAGAATATAAGTTATACGGGCGGCGAAAAGACCGACACGCGACTACTGACGGGTTAATAACCTCCATTCATCGTAATTTTGCATTTAGTGTTGTATTTGCTATAGATTTCTTGGATTAAAACTAATGGCAATAGTGTTTAAGATCTTTAATATGCATGGTATTTACTTAAATACATATTTTATTTTTCCATCAATTATTAGACTTTCATTCAAGATATTATTTTTTTTATTTGTTATGGGGTACACTAATGAAAAAAAGTTATGTCACATCTAGGTGCTGATGGGCGAAAAATGGCCCTTATTAGCACACCTCCTTTATACACTTAAAGTTTCACAATAATTCCTCATATATTTTTCTAGACATTTAACAAAATGTTTAAAATCGCAAGTGTAAGGTAATCTTTGGCCATATAGTGTACATATTTATTGTCTTTCTAATTCAAGAGAAGTTATGTAGCTTTGAACAAAATGAGATTCATTTGAATTTAACAAGGCTGATGTTTTCTTTAAATCAAATGTTAAAGCTATCCCAGCCAATTAGCCAGTTTTTTTTTTTTTCTTGTAGCAAGACTTTATTTTTTTATAATTCCTTTAGTCTCTCAAATTCTTTTTAATCTCTTCCAGTTCTGGAATAATTCCATACATTTCATCTGCAAAAATGCATTTTATATTAATATATGCAATGTTCAATTCATTAAAAAAATTCTTGGGCAAGTGCAAAAATTTTTTAAAAATGTTTGGTCCTTGTAATATATTTTTACATACCTGACACTTTAAAATAATGCTAACTATATCATGCAGACCTTTGCTTGCTAAGAAACAGTGAAATTACATTCAGACAACACTTAATTTAAAAACATTTGTTTATATTAAAGTTGTTTGTATATTAAAACAGCCGTTTTAATATACTAATGCACTGTCTGACCAAATAATTACTTTTTAGCTTGAAATCTCAGATTTTTTTTTAAAAGAATATCTAGAATAATTAGTTGGTAAAATATTTTCACAGCTGAAGAAGTATGTCGATTGCTGTCTGATACGACTCCATAAGATTTGTTTTCCAGATCATCATTCTCAGATAGTCTAAAGTACACAACAATGGTATGTATTCTAACAGATAAATCCTGATCTGTCTTCACTTGGACAGTCATAACTTCATTTTAGCGCTTTGATAATTGTATGAAAAATTCAAAATTTTGCAAACTCAATTTCAATGTCTTGATTATAGATTTTAAGTAGAAGAAATTCATCTTTTAAATTGTATAGTAGCAATTGTTTCTGAAGGAATACCATATATATTTGCATATAAATCGATACCTAAACTTTTTAATGGAAATTCTTCAATAAATCAAAAACCCATGTACAATTGACCACCTAACTTTTTGTATTAACTTTGAATGAAATTAAATCAAATATTTAACTTGTCAATGAAAAAAAAAGTAAAATCATTCAAAATTTTGAATGATAAATTGTTATTTGTATATTTTTTATAGATTATACCATTATTCATTCACATAAAAACATCAGAATTTCTCATTATCTAAAGTTTTTTTTAACTCCTTTTCTTGACTCTCCATATAAGTTGATCCACCTCCCCCCTTTTCACTTTGCTTGCCAATATTTGCCCAAAATTCTTCAACTTATACATGAGTATATATGGTATGTATTAGTTATTAATTTTTAAAATTTTAACAGATTTTATATTTTTTTCCCTGGTAGCTGTCTGGAAACATCATCTCTATAATAGAAAGTTTTCATGCACTCAGTAGCTTCTTTTGAGACACCTTTCTTTTTTTTTCAAGTTTTGTGAACGGAATAGGATTTCAAAATCAAAAGCTAATTTCTCAACTTTTTTTTTTCTTTTTTTTTCTGTATTGGATAGTAAGGACTTCTAAATTTTTCTCAATTCTTTTGAAAATTTGAATGTAATATTTGCATTGGAACTGGACAGTTGATTCATAGACCTCAACTTTCTTTTTTTCTTTCATCATTAGCATATGTAGTTCAGCTGCTTTTTTTTCCTTTAGTTTCCTTTTCTATTATCACATTCTAGTATTAGATTTGATTTTATCTCCAGGTTCTTTCCTTCAGTTTTAGAAGCATGACTTATTTTTTTTCTGCTGCACTTATTCTTGCCATTTTAATCTTCTGACTAAAAAAAAAAAAAAAAAAAAAAAAAAAAATGCATATATATATATAAATAAATAAATAAAAAATAAAATAATAATAAAATAAAGTGATTGCTTCTTTTAATTTCTCAGAATGTCAGAATACCAGCAGTAGATCTTAAACTTCATCTAAATATTAAGAATAATTCTATTTTGAAGCTTGAAGAAAATAAAAAATGTGACAATCCAACCGTGGCAAACATAACAAATACATTAGTTACGTTTGTCACACTTGACATGTTACATTAGTCACACCTGAATAATTCAAGAATTGCCATAAATTAAAATTTGATTTATTTATACCAGTCAGATAAAAAGTAAATAAAATAAAAATTCAGAACGTTTTTTCTATAATTTAAGGAAGAAAATCTACTATTTTGTGACTAACATAACAAAACCAACCTTAACAAAAATGTGTTTAACTATATATATTTTATTCTGACAATATCCTTAAAAGATCTTTTTAATAAGCAGTAAACTACCTTCTTCCATAAAATGTATTCACTTAACAGGAAAAATTAACATAACTTTACAAAAAAGTTGAGAGCTTAATGGGAAAAAAATTGACTTCCAAACTTTTATATACATGCATGTGTTCCTGTAAGAACAAAAATCAGGCCAGATATTTTTTTGAAAAACTGTTCCCAGATCCTAAAACTTCAAATTCTACAGAACAAAATTAAATATATTATACTTACAGGTATAAAGAAATTTTTTTTGGCAGTACTAAGTATCATTTTCCATGGAATATCCTGATATACTTTATTGGAGTTTGGATCACTTTCAGCTATTTTTATAAAAAAAAATAAATACTTTTAAAGCACGCTAAAGTGTGAAAAAAAGGATCAGAAATACATCTTTCTTTCAAATCATTGCCATTTTGTTGATTTTTAACTTTTTGATATCAAAGTAATTTAAGTTCCAGACAATGTTATTTACTTTCATAATCCTTGATGGAAATTGATTGCAAACAAGTCTGGTGATCTGTCAGATCTCACCAGATTTGAAGTGCAATGGCTGCATGTTAAGATGCCTGTACAAATCAGAACATCAATTTTTAGGTAGATTTCATATGAAATACTACCTATTGTAATCGCTCCTATGTTGGAATTTTTGAAAATTTTTTGCAGATCTATGCCGATTATGACCTCTAGACCCCAAAACTACCATCTGTAAAAAAGTTTAGACATATCTATTTCTCTCTCCATAAACACACATATATATATCACTTTCTTCTGGACACAATAATTTCCATATTTCTGCTCCAATTTCCTCCAAACTGATACATAAAATCAAGGGGTATAAAATCTCAGTCAAGTTTGTTAATGAGCAAAATCGAACCAAGGGGGTGGAAATAGGGAGGGTTTTTGTGAAAATAAAAAAAATGCCATAACTTCTAAACAAATAGATATTGAATCAGTTAAGTTTATATTACTTCTAAAAAATGGGCCAAAGTTTATGCATGACAAATTTTTGATATAGTTAAAAATGGGCTCAAGGGGCAAAAAAAAAAAAAAAAAAAAAAAAACAAAAACAAAAAAAAAAAACAGGGTTTTTGGGAGAAAAAAATTCATTTGTCAATTCTCAAGATATCAAATTAAACTAAATTTTTTATAAATGTTCTCAAAATTATCTAAAATTTTTGTATTTATAAGTTTTTGATAAGACTATTTCTTACCAAAAAAAAAAAAAAAAAAAAAAAAAAAAATTAAAAACAAAAACAAAAAAAGGGGAGGGGGTAAAAAAATAAATTTAATTAAAATTATTTTACATCTTCTCAATAATATCTACAACTTTTATATCGACAAGTTTTTCATAGGACCAATTCTTATAGCAAAAATAAATTAAATAAAAATAGGAGTTAAAGAAAAATCCTCAAATCCAAACTGCTTATATTTTGACTCATTTTTAAATCCACTTTTGCTCTCAAACACATCCAATTTACAGATCCTCTTATTTAGGAGCTATATAATGTGATGTATTGGCTAATTTTTTAATAAAAGGAGATTATGTTTCAAAAAAGGCTGCCAAAATGGATATTTTGAACAGAATCTCCTGAAGTGTTTGTGATTGAAAAATTGAGATATTTAAATAACAAATTGCATTTTTTCCAACTTATTTTTAAATTAAGTTTTACTCTCAAACACATCCAATTGACAGGTTCTCTTGTTTAGGAATTGTATAATGTGCCATATTGGTCAGTTTTTTGATAAAAGCTGAATATATCTAAAAAAAAAAAAAAAAAAAAAAAAAAAAGCAGTCAAAGTGGGCACTTTGCACAAAATTTCCTGAAGCGATCATGATTAAAGAATTGAGGATGTATTCAAATAACAAATTGGTTATTTTATGACTTATTTTTAAATTCAATTTTGCTCTCAAATACATTCATTTGACAGTTTTTTCTTATTTAGGAACTATATAATGTGTCGTGTTGGTCGATTTTTTAATGAAATCAGAACATATATTAAAATAGTTGTCAAAATGGGCATTTGAGCTGAATTTAGCTTAAGACGATTCTGATAAAACCAGTTCTTACAGAAAAATGAAATTAATAATTTTACAAAAGAGGTCAAATAAAGTTGTTAAACTGGGTTTATCTTTTTTGTTGTTGAAATGAGCACACTTCGAAGTCTACGTTCGCTTATAGGCCAAGCCATCAAATAAATATATATATATATATATATATAAAATAAATAATAAATAATTTGCAAAAAACCCAGAATTAAAATCTTTTCGCAAACAAAAAATTGCTAAAAAAAAAAACACCCTCTTTCCAGCCTTTTATAGGCAAAGTCCCATTAAGCACAGCAACATTGATGAAAAAAAAAAAAAAAAAAAAAAAAATCCCAACACCAAGAAAAAATTATTGTAGAGTAATGAAATTTAAACAATGCATTTGTCTAGTTAACATGCTTAATTGATTAGATTTTCAAGATCACAGGTTAATTTAAGCTAAAAAAATATGAATTTCAAATGGGAAATGTTGCTACATCTCCAGAGTTTTGAAAGCAAGCCTGCAAATATGCATGCATTGTGTCATATAGGTGCAAAAAGTCACTTTATGGTATGGAGTTCCATGATTGTTGTATTACTTGCAGTGTAATACTGGAATGTTCAGAGTTGGCTGTGGATGATATTGGATCGTCATATGATATCCTATACAATTGGAGACAGATCTGGTGATCTTGCAGGACAAGGTAACCCATCAATACTCTATAGAGAATGTTGCCTTACAACAGCGATATGAAAGTGAGCATTATCCTTTTGGAAAATTCCTCCTTGATTTTGTTCACGAATGGCATCACTACAGGTTGAATTACCAGTCTGTTTCGGATAACCACAAGAGTGCTCCTGCTGTCATAGGAAATTGCTTCCCAGACCATGACTCCAAGTGTCTAGGCTGCAGACATTTCCCTGGCCACCTTCTAATCAGCATACGGCCATAACTGGCATCAAGGCAGAACCTGCTTTCACCAGAAAACATAACAGATCTCCACTCTAACCTTCAATGAGCTTTGGATACCAATGGAGTTAAAAATGGAAATGGCTTGGAGTCAGTGGAATGCACGTTACAGAGCACCTGGCTCGAAGCTGTCCTTGGAGTAACTGATTTCTAAGAATTCGTTACATCATTTCAGCTTAAATTTCTGCAGCAGATACAACATGATATACCACAGTCGTATGCTAAATATCGTAGTCTCTACTCTTTGTAGCAGGGTTGGCACTGTTTAAACCAATGGGTTTTAACAAACTGATTTTTTTCTCGAAAAAACAAATTGGTTTTTTAAAAAGAAATCTAATGAAATTTTTTTGTTTTTCTTTATAATTTACATATTTTAGATTACTGGAGAAAAATTATTTTTATTTTTAACATTTTATATCAGCAACAATATAATATATGAACATTAGATATAGCAGGTTTAGGTCATTTTTTTTTATATATAGGATTAAAATCAGTATGAGTTGGTGAACTTATCTATTGCTCTGAAGAAAAAGCTTCAAACATGTGGATTGATCAAAGATAAAATAGATTAAAAATATTCAATACTTAGTATAAAATATTTTAATTTTTAAAAAAAAAATTTTGTTGATTGGGGAAATTATTTCGAAGAATTAAAATCAAAATATGAAGTCAGATTAAAGAGTATTCAAAGATTGGGTGCTTGTTATAGCAATTTAATAATTAATTTAATCTAATTTAATAATTAATTTAATTTAATCTTATTTTTTTCCCCCTGTTATCGCTGAATCTAATGACCAGAAATGTTAACTTCAAATTGTCACTCAAAAAACACAATCCCAAGAAATATTTGAAATTTATTATTTGAATAACTGTGAAAAAGAATATTATATTTATCAAACTACATCTAAAAGTTTGTTATTAGTAATCAAAAGATTATTTATAAAGATTTCCAGAGTATCAATGTTTCACGGTGTAGATCAGTTTATTCTTTGAACATAAGGCTGTTTTTGTAATTACTGTTTAAATTAGAATATGATTTTTTTTTTTAATTTTCTACATATTTTCACTAATTATTTAATTTAAATTATTTCAAAATGAAGTTACAATACTTATAATCCAACAGTGTCTATTTTTATCAATAAATATGCATGTATATGTCACAAGAAAGAATGTTAAAAAAAAAAAAAAAAAAAAAAAAAAAAAAAAAAACCAGGATTAAAAAAAAAAAAACCTGGTTTAATTTTTTTTCTGCCCCCCCCCCCCCCCCCAAAAAAAAAAAATTAAACAGTTTTTTTGCCAATCATGCTCAGTAGTGCCATGTGGCTGCCCGGAATCCAGTCTTCTTGAAACAGTATCATCCCTTGACCAGTGCTCTCAACAATCATGCATAGTGGACACAGTCTTTCTGCAATATCGTGGAATTAACTCAATACATCAAATTTCGAAGAAAAATAATGCTCATGAACTTTATAACATGCATTTTAAAAGCAAAGTTGGTTTTCAAGTGCTGAGTGGTGCTAATAGTGAAATACTTATGCACAAAGTGCAAAATTTAAATTCATGTCATCTTCCAGATGTATAAACAGGTCTACCAAATTTTGTTTATCTAATATAAGTCTTGGTGTTGGGATTTTTTTTTTCTCTATCAGTATATATACTAGGTAATACCTGTCAAGATTTGAAGGTAAATAACTTGAATATTTCATTAGAAAAAATTTTAAATTAATTATTAAAATAATGATAAATTTTGATATTGCATAAGTGATTCCCATTTATTTAAGGCTGGTGCTGTTAGATGCCAAGATGGCGAAAAGATTGTGCTGTTAGCTTAACCTATTCAATGAAGTGAAAGAAGTTTATAATTTACAATCTATAGATTATAATTTACAAATTATGCTTGCTTTTTATCGAAAATTTACCAAAATGTACTAGGTAGACCAGTAATTTTTATTTACTACAATTTCATTTTATTCCCTTAAAAATAATAATATTTATTATTATTATTTTAACTACATAACCAGGGTTGGTATAAAAACCGGGTTTTTTTGGTTTAAACCAGGTTTTTTTGGTTTAAACCAGGTTTTTTTGGTTTAAACCGGGGTTTTTTTCAAATCATTATTTAAATAGCATTTGCAAGGAAAATAACTTGAGTTTTAAAAAGTCATGAGGATTTTTTGTAATTAATAGTTAATTAATGTTAAACATTCACATTAGTATTTATTTTTTTGATAATTAAATAACTAAAGCATAAAAATTTATAAGTAAATTATCTTATAAGTTTAGGTTTCTATAGGGAAATATTCATTGTGTGAAAAATAAAAACTATTAATTTATTAGTATACTTATATAAACCTTTTAGATAATAATTTAAGAAATAATTATATGCAGGTTGATAATGAAGAACATAGTAAAGGGCAAACAAACATATTTTACTAAATTAACAGAAATAAGCTGAAATAGAAAACATTTTCTTGTGTATAATTTAGAAATTATTTACAGTATTAACATCAACAAATGATTATTAATCTCTTACTACATATATTTAATTAAAAAATATCAATATGCATTTTATTAATGCTAAAAAATACATGTGTATTGACTTACTTGATACATCAATGAATGTAATGCTTACACAAATTGAGACATAGGCTTAGAAAAATTATTATTATTATTATTATTATTATTATTATTTTAAATACAAACTTTATTTTTTCTGTTTCTTTGTTCTTCAAAAGGTGAAGAATTAGCATTAAATTTTATTATCTGTGTAAGCATCGAGTTACATGGATATTTTTGTTTTGTAAAATTTAATATATCCTTTTTTTCTTGTTCACATAGTTCACTTTGACTGTATTGTGGTTCAAGCATGTATACCTAAAAGGGCATGGGTGTTAGAACCATTTTATACCTGGACTAAAAAACTATGAGACTTCTTTATTTAAATTTTTTTCCTCTTAATATTTTTTGAAGACCTGTCCAATTATAAACTGCATTAGTAATGGAACTTATTACTTTAGATATTATCCAGGGCAACTGCAATAGAATTTAACAGTTTAAACATATCTTCAACTTTTCTTTTAAAATAAAAATTAGACAGATACGAGCTTTTGAATATTTTTATCAATAACATTCCTATTTTCTACACAAATTTTAAGTAAAGTGGGGCAATTTTTAAGGTAAACATCTAAAGCATCTGAAAATGAATCACACCTAGTATTATAAGGAAGAGCTAATTTGACAGCATTTACATTGCATGCAATTTTTACATTTGGCTCTTAAACATGTTTTTGATGTATTTCTTATTCCCTCAAATGAAAACCAGATTATATTTTCCTTTCTTCTAGTTTTAGACATTCTTTTATTTCAATATATATAAGTAGCTTTCTTAAAATAAAATACAATACAAAGTAACTAGAAACAGAAAAAAAATAATGTAAAAACTGCAAATCCAATCTAAGAAAAACCAAAGCTTACTAAAACCAATAACTATGGAACAGAGAAAATTCATAGCCAATCATTCATTAGCATACAGAACAAGAGTAACCAATGGAAAGAATGACTTATGATTATGTCATTATTGATGCTTTGATACATGATGCAATCCTTAGTAAATCATAATCAAGCTATCTAAGCAGTAAAATTGCATTTTTGGCTGGCATATGCCATTTTTACATTTTTTTTTAAAATAAAAGGTTTAAAAAAGAATTAAAACTAACTACCTTTTTTTTATCCTCCACAGTTCACTGTAGAAAAATATTTTGCCATGTCAATTTATAGCTAGTAAAAAAAAAATAGATTTATTAAAGATGTTTGTCACTTTAAAAATTTAATTTGTCTTTAGCTTTGCTTGTAGCTACTCCATAACTTTCATTTTGCACATTTTAATAATGTGTAAAATAAATGAAAACATAGGGAAAAAGGGAAAAAAATCAAATTAAAAAAACCACTTGGTTTAAACCACGGTTTAAACCAGCGTGGTTTAAACCAAATAACCCTGTACATAACTATTTAAAATGGTCATGTTTTTTTTCTTTTCTTTTTTTTATTAGTCTTATTCTCTAAAAGCCTAAATTTGAAACTTGCTGCAACTAACGATTAATAGTGTATATAATTTTAATTATTTGAGTTGTATTTTATATTTTTATATATTTTTCAAATATTAAACCATGGAATCAAAGTAATTTCTTTTGTAGTTTTTATAATTCTTTTACAGAATGAGTTTCTTTCTTTTTTATTTTTTACTGAAAAGAATGGAAAGCTTTTTTTTCTGACAAATATATATTCTTGATGCAAATATATATTCTTGATAATGGTCAGAAAGTATAACAAAAATTGTAGATCAGCTCAATTTATTTAATTGATAGTTACATGCAAAATATTTCAACTATAAAATTATTTTTTCCCCAAATACTGTTGAATATTAAATTTTAATTAAAAAGCATCCAAAAAATAATAATATAATAAAAATTATACTGGAAACTCATAGAGCAACTTTTACACAAACTAACAAACAAAAACTCTATAGATACTCTTTAGCCAATACCTAAGTTGCTTGATATTTACAGGCATGGGATTGCAAAAAGTAAAAAAAAAAAAAAGAGGAAAAGCTCGTGAAGTGGAAAATGAGAAATTATTTCAAATAGTGCATGTTAAAGTCAATTATGAAAGTTATTTTATTGGCTATAAAATTGCCGACATTTTTGTTTAAATCATGTTTTATATTATTTTATTTATTTATTTTTTTTTTTTTTTTTTGGGGGGGGGGGAGAGGAGGGGAGATCAGAGTGAATCAATTTATGCAAATACTACTATAAGTAATTCTGAAATGAAAGTTACTATTTTAAGTTTGTACTTCTGATACAAAGTTTTAAACAGCAATCTTAGTTGTCCAATTGAAATTTTAATGTTTTCAGTTAAAAGATGGCAAGCTAATGTTTAATTTATTATTCAACCACAAAAAAAAGTTGTTCAAAACATTAATATTGCAGCAAATTTTCTGCGACCTTTTAATGATCTTATGATGAAAATCACCATTTTTGCACGATTTTTTGCAATCTTTTGACAAAACCACTGTTTTTCTTGTGACCTTTTATTGAAAATTGTTTTTATTTTTGCGATCCTTAGGTAAAAACTGATATTTTTAGCAATATTTTGATGGCAATAGCATTTTTTCTCAACCTTTTGATGAAAATAGAATTTTTTTTGTGACCTTTACATGAAAATATAATTTTTTTTTCATGCAATGTGTTGATGGAATTTGCGTTTTTCTGCAATCCATTGACGATATTAAAAAAACAAAAAAGCGAAAAATGACAAAAAAGGCAGAAAATGGAAGATCCGCGGAAGAATCTCATGCCTGTATTTAATCCCTTAAACTTTCCAGCACACTGTGCCCAGTCCGAAATATCTAATTTTGTTTCCAAACTTGCAAACAGCACCAATAATATTTTAATAAAATTTTGCTTTTACAATGAAAGCTAAAATTAGAGGATTCTTAATTTCTAAAAAAGTTGTTTGTAAATTCCGGTGACAGTTGATAATTTTTCATTTTATTAACAGAATTTGACTGTGCCGGATAGGGCTAAAATAAGAAAAGTACAATGTTTCAGTGAAAGTATAGCATATTTATTCGACTTGGAAACACATGTGCAAGTAACACCACGAGATTTTAATCACAAGCCCCAAGTATAATCAATTAAAAATGATTAATTGATTTAAAGTGATTAAAATAGACACCTAACAGTGAAAAGAATATGTTAATTAGGATATGGATAGGGTGACTATAATTTAGAAAAATGATAAAACAAGGAAAAACAAAATGCTTAACAATGATAAATAAACTAAAAATAAATTATGAATGAAATATTGAAAGGTATGTTTAAATTAATGCAAGTAAGTAACTGTTATATTAAAATGTATTATTGCAAAGGAAAGTAAATTGTATAATTTAATATGATACTTAAAAGGTGAGTAATCTATCAGTACATATAAATGAAATATCAACGAAGATTTTTTTTTCACAGTTTCTCACATGATTTTACAAACACTCCAATGTCCTTAATTGACAATATATTTTAAAATATAAAGAAAAAGGAAACACTATATTAAAGGAAAATATTTTAAATTTTATTTTCTAAAAAACATTACACCATTTAATGTTATTCAAAATACACTTTAAAGTATGATATGAAAGAATTGAACTACACACAATAAAATATTTTAATATAATGCAGTGAAATCAACATGTAATAAAACAGTATAATTCACTTTTTAACGAAAAATACACACGATTTATTTTAAAACCATATTCCTGTTAAATACTGTTCTAGTCAAAATTATAATATTTAGAGAAAAAGTATTTATCACAAGAAAAAGAAAAAAATGCTTTTAAATAAATAAAAGAAACATAAAAGTGAGCATGTCATATCATTTGGTTAAATATGTAAATGATTTTTTAGCCATTTAATCACAAAGATACTTCATTCACAAATACAAAAATGTGAGAGGATGTTTCAGTCATGAGGAAGTACATTATCCATTTATAGAGCAATCTTGTCAACTTATGAGTCATGATTCTTTTATAAAAAGTTTTTTTTTTTTTTTTTTTCCCATATAAACTACTGTTTGGCGGTTATACATTTTCAAAAATCATTGAGAGTTTTTAAAAAATATATATAGAAACGTAACTTAGTCTACATTGGTTTAATCTATTAAAAATTTAAAAGTTGAAACATGAAAATATGAAACTTACAATACGAAAGAAAAAATATATGTATGAAAATTTCATTTATAAAAGAATTTATATTATACTAAATTTTTCATAAATGCAGTTTAGATAATAAAGGAGATATTTATTTTAACGAAAACTTGATGGGACTAATCTTTAAAATAAATAATAATAAAAAAATGCACTGATAAAACAGTTTTTATTTCATGAGAATACTATGATATAAAAATGGCTGAAAAAGTATCATCACACTATAGTTGCCAAAAAAAGTAAGGATCACAATTCCCCATTTCCAGAATCTTCATTATCATCATGTATTTCTTCTTCTTCTTCATCATCATCTTCCATATCATCACCATAATCATCATCATAAAAATCTGTCATATCTGATTCTCGCTCTTTTGGTTTAGCTCTGTGTTTAATACAATATTCTTCTAAAGTTGTAGGTACAGTTACATTATCTTTTTCGGCTTCACTCCTTGTAGCCAAGACCTGTTTCCTATTATGTACAATTTGACATTAGTAAATATGAATTATTTTTTAAGTCATAAATATTTTTTAAAGAACTGTTGAAAAGCATAACAATTTATATACTGCTAGTGAATGAAATTATATTTCACTAACAAAATACAATAAATTTTGTTGAAATATAAATAGGACCCATATGGAAATTTTAAATGGTTCTGAAAAATAATTGTTGAAATGTAAATAGGACCCATACGGAAATTATACATGGTTATGGACAGGGCTGGGTTTTTGCCGGTAGAAAGTGGTTACAACTGGCAGAAACTGGCAACAATTGGCATAAACTCATTTCATGAAATAATCCAAGACTTTTTTATTAGTATTAAATTGCTCACATACATTTTTTTCAGGATAAATAACAAATAAAATTCTGTGAAGTTTTAATTCAAAAATAAATTTGTATTAGAATTTGATAGACAAATGAGCATAAAGAAAGGACAAGAAAAATGTCTTTTGATATTAATCTAAATTTTGTGCCGTATGTAACAACACTTAGTAGCAAAATTGACTCCTTTCCCGGAAACATTTCACCAAGAAAGTCCTAGAATTTTTCAAATTTTACATCCTCAATAATAATATTAGCAGCAAGTAATGCTGGTCTTGAAAGAATATTTTTTACTTTTCTTTCATTCAGAACAAAATAAAAAGCAGCCTAGATTAAGAATGGTTAGCAAAATTAATCCTATATTATGGAATGCTCTTAGTATATTATTACTTTTACCCACAAAAAATAAATTTGTTCTTTCAATATTGTATAATAATTGTATATTTCATTAATTATTTTTTTTTTTTGTTATTTTTATGTACAATTATTTACTTATATATTTTCACAAGAACCATTTCTCTTTATAAATAGCAGTAGATATTTTTTTAAGTGGTTGCAGTGTATTATTTATTTAAAAATACTCTAAAAATGATAATAGGTTTTGGAAATTTTTTTTTTTTTTTTTTTTTTTTTAAACTTTTAAATCGAAATCCCATTGTAAAAACAAATAATGACAACAGTTAAATTAGTACAGCATCAGATTACCATTAAAAAAAATTCTGTTTTTCAAGTGACAGAAAATTATCATAAAAACAAAGTATATTTATATGATCCTTTTAAAACTTTTTGCTACTTTGAATAACATTAATAACCATTACTTTAAATTTTTAACTGAATTCTTAATATATTAAATACATATGTGAATTATGAATCATTGCAAGTTAAAGTTCTTATTAGTACTATTTCTTAGTTTCTGCCAGCTTTTGCCACTCATTGGCAGAAATTAATTTCTGCCAATGAGTGAAGGCCATCTGAAAAGGGCACTTTTTACATTCTTCAGGGCACTTTTTATACAATCGAATCTAGAATTTAGCGGTTCAAAAAATCATGAAAAAACAGAAATTTCGTCAAAAAATCGAAAAAGAACAAAAATTTCGCCAAAAAATTGAGCAAAAAGAAAAGAAAAACATAAATTTTGTTTAAAAAATCGTGAAAAACAGCAGATTTTGCTAAAAAATCATGAAAAAAAAAACGACAAATTTTGTTAAAAATTGCGAAAATACAACCGATTTTGTTAAAAGTTTGTTAAGAGGCAAGCCTGATTTATTGAAAAAGACCTTTTTTTGGAGAAAAAAAGAATACTTTTTATCAATAAGGGTTCTTTTTGTTTCATAAACAGGTGCTTTCAGGATTCACATTTAGAAAGTTTTGTACAGTCAAAAGAGGATTGTGAACAGAGGGGGGGGGGGGGGAGAGAAGGTCGCCTCGGACTCGGAAATTTAGGGGGTGTCAAATTTATGCTACAAACCTCATTTTTGGGCCGTCACAAGTTGGGAGGGGGGGGGGGACTTAAATTCTAATCATGCCCCAGGAGTAATTTTCCCTTCACACGCCTTGATTGTGAAGTAGGAAAATCCGCTTTTTGAGCATTAAAAACACAATTTTGAAGTAGGAAAATTAGTTTGTAGAATAGAAAAATTGACTTCTGGCATTAACTTTTTTTGTGTGTGTCTCTCTATGAGGAAATTTGCAATTTTTTTTTCCCCAATCTTTTGACAAAATCTGCCGTCTTTACGGGATATTTTGCGTTTTTTCGCGAATTTTTGATAAAACTAGCTGTTTTTCGGAATTTTTTCGACAGAATTTTCCGTTTTATTGAGATTTTTTGACGAAAATATGCCGTTTTTTGCTAATCTTTTGACATCTGCCATTTTATCGCAATTTTTTGACGAAAATTGCCGTTTTTCGTGAATTGTTTGACAAATTTTTCCGTTTTATCGCGCTTTTTGCATAAAAGTTTTTTTTTTTTTTTTAACGATCTTTTAAGGAAATCTGCCGTTTTTATGGGATTTTGTGACGAAATTAGCCATTTTGTCGTGAATTTTGCCAGAAATGAGTCTTTATTTCGTGGATTTTTTTTAAGTAAAATTTGACTTTTTTTTGCAATTTTTTGACGAAATTACACGTCTTGTGGGACGCGTAAGAGCTATTTTTTGCGTTCCATCGCCTATTTTTTATGTAATTTATGCATTATAGCGCGTCTGCATCATCGCTGAAGGGCTGTGTTTTCTCAAATGTGGGGCAAGAAGGGCACTATTTTTTTTCAATGAGTGACAAGAGGGGCGCTAGTTTTTGGATGAAGGGCAAGAGGGGCGGAGCGCCCCCCTGAAAGCCTCTGGGGGAAACTCTGTATAACCATTCTGGCAGAAACTTACCAGCCCTGGTTCTGGAAAATAATATAATCTCCCACTGTTAATTATTAATTTAAAATGGAACCTGCACAACCTGAAAATGGAATCTAAATGAAACTACATTTTGAGTGAATAATTTAAAAAAAATCCCCCGAGAAAACTTCTGAACATATTTGGAAATTCTTGTTTTCTATGAGCAGACATTTTTGGCATTTAAAATGCAGATGAATAGAGTCTGATTTGATTCTGCATCAGTATGAAGAGATAAAAAGTTTAAAATCTTAAACAATTATACCAGGTTAGTTTTAACATAATTATTCACATCGGTAAATAATTCACATAAGTTATTTAGTATTATTATAAAACTATTAGACACTCTTATCTTTGTTGTAAATCTGATATGAAAAAAAGTAGCAAAAAAGTTTCCATTATAAACATCAGCAATATGCACTTGACTTTCCACATTTTCAATTGTGATTACCAGTTCATACACTATCATCGATTGATAGAGGATCTGTTTTTTTAGAACTTTTCATGATATATTATTTCACACAAAACAAGGTACATATAGTAAAAATTGTAAATTTTCAACTGGGTGAAAAATGTTTGAGCCAGGATTCAAACAAGGGATGTCTTGATCGAAGCTGCTAATGCTTTGTCAACTGCTAACTGAGCCATCCTGGACGAATTTGAAGGAGCTAATTCACTCATAATAATGTTATTGATCATAACATTTGTCCTGGTATAGGAATCAGCTCAACAGAATAAATCACAGGTTATGAAACTCCAGTAAATACTATATGGATATGTAATTTCATTAGATTAATTTCAACATAATTAATTATTTTAATTAGCAAATAAGCCATACATGATATGTATTTTTCCAACTAGATAGAAAATGTACAGAACTTTTTAGAAGTTTTATTACGAAAATGTCAGTGAAGGCTTACTATGGAGACCTGAAAAGTTTTGTTTTTTGTCTGTCTGTCTATTAGTCTGTTTTGCGATAATTGCTGCCAAAACATTTGATTAGCTTGAAGTTAAGCGGGTATGTTGGTGAAATAACCAGATGTAGCTGCATAGCAAGTTAGATTTTGTATGAAATACTACCTACTATGGTCTCTTCTATGTTGGAATTTCTGAAAATTTTTTGCAGATCTAAATTGATCATAACCCCTAGATCCCAAAACTACAGGGCTCCAAATACATTTTAGACCTCAAGAAGGGGGAAAGGGGACCATCTTTGTTTAAAAAGGGGGACTTTGGGGGACCATTTTAATTAAAAACAGAGACAAAAAAAGGATCATGAATGCAAAAACATTGCACTAATTTTCCTAAATATTAAAGTATTTTTTTTTAAATTACCCCCAGAAAATATGTTAGATGGTTATCTTTATAAGAAGTCATTAAACAATGTACACAGTTTTATTTAAACACATTTAAATATTCTACTGTAAGAGTATAGAAAGTAATGAATGTTGGCAATCCCCTTGATATTTCTCCTTAAAGGCAAATAATAAGTGATCATTGAATTATAAAAAGCACAGCATAATAGTGATTCCTATTTAATAAAATTTAAAATTAGATTAAAATAATTGTTAATTATTATCCCCAAAGATTAAATTTAGTTTTTTTTTCTACACAATAGGAGCTAGGATAAGCAATAATGTTTATCAAAAAAGAATAGTATGACAAAGCCTCATGGGGAATGATCAAAGCCAATAAATCAATCCATCAAAATATGGAAATTTTTATGATTCTAATGTGTTTTTCTGATAAACTAGAGGGTTCTGTCCCTTACAGACTACTCTTGCAAAGTCCCTTTCAAAACAAAGCAGACTCTAAAAACACACTAGCTTGATTCACTTTAAAAAGAATATGAAGATTGAATAATAATTAAACAACCAATCAAGATCTCCCTGTAAACAGATTTCCATTTATTCCCATTTTACTGAGGGATTTTAAGGTACAATCAGCTTTCCATGATTAATTAAACATGATCAATAAACAGCATTTGAAAATAAGCTTATTATAAGAATACATTGTTTTTAATTTTTCTAACAACATTTTACGAAAATTGTCTAAAATAACACATTTTAAATATACTGCTTTAAATCTGACATAATTTTCACCAAAATTTTATTTCTTTAACATTCACATGAAAACATTTTTGTTGCAAGAAAAGATTTATTATTATTTACACTGTCTTAGAATTGGCAACATTTGTTAAAAAGATCACCACAAAATATGAAATAAATGTGTAAAAACATTTTTGAATTTAAATTATTTGACAATTTTATTACTTGAGCATTTTAAATATGATGTAATTTCTGCTATTCACTGCGTTTAAATTAATACATATTAATGTTACCATATATTCATGTAGAAATCGACCCCCACAATTCTGAAAGAAAATTTTGAGAAAGAAAGATTGAATTTTCAAGTGTAAGAGAAACCCTTTCTGATAGTGTGTTGAAAAATGATTTACATAAGAAATTTAATAAATTTTCATTAAGTTAGTAAATGTATTTATATTTTTTATGTTTCTCTCTCTCTCTTTCTAATCAGACATTTTCTTTAATTCAACGTTTTAAACAGTATAATTATGCAAACTATTTACATCAATTCGATGATAGATAATTAAAAAGAAAAAATTCTTTCAAAAATCTGTTCAAGCTTTATTTACAAGGATAAACAATTTCTTATTAGACTGCTAAAATATAGTACTTCTTTGCCTTTTAGGACTTAGGAGAGATATCTAAAAGCATTCTCAAGTTTAACTTTTTTTAACCCTTTAATTCCCATGATAGAACACATTCTAGAAATTATGTAGGTCAGAAAATCTGATTTTACACCAGAAAAATTCAATGGCTAATTTAGTTTTATTTAAATACGGAATGTTCTGTTATTAATTAAAGCAAATATTGCTGTTTTAATTTTCTGGTGGGAATTAAGATATACAAATTAATATATCTGAAAATATCTCGGGCGGTTTGGGATCCAGAGGGTTAAAAAAGGGATTAAAATGTTGTAATGAATGCCCATGTATTGAATGGAATTCTAACCCAAGAAAAAATGCATGCAGCCAATTATAGGGTCATTATTGTTAAGTTTTATTTATCAATCATAGGGAAATGACTATTGTCTGTTTTTATCTCTCTCTTCAACGTAGATACATAGATGATTACTCAAAAGACTTGCAAAGTTTTTCGATTACAGTACAGCCTCGATTATCTGCGTAATTGGGTGGCAAGGGCAGCAATGATAACAAAAATTGCAGATAAACCAAAAAATAGAGTGCAAACATGAAAAATAAAATTTTCAACATAAAACTGTGTTTTATTGTACATACATGTGTACAGTACTGCAAAAACATTCGCTCTACGTCTAAATCACTAAAATAAAGAAGAGCAAAAAAAAAAAAAAAAAAAAAAAAAAAAATGCAACATACAGTACAAAAATTTTTGAGTTAATCTTTCTAAAATAATCAGTCACTTGTGTTTGCTTTTTGCTTTGGAAACACCTTTTCTTTATTCTAAATTGTATTTTCCTTAACATGAGTTTTTCTGCCAGCTGTGCCTCGTCATCTTGTTCCTCTAAATATTGAAGTAACCCGACTACCTGCTCCAAAGCAGTTTCATGTGTCATCTGCACAGGTGCATAGTTTTCTTCACTTTCACTTTGTTCTTCTTCGTTCTCGTTCACTCCCATTACTCTCTTCGTTCAAACCCGGACTCATTTGCGTCGCATTCCAGCCACTCTTCTATGTTTTCTTTGTTGACGTTCTCACCTCCCGGAACGGATGTCACTAGGTCAACAAGTGTAGTGGTCTGCATTACTTCATTTGTTACAAATCACGTGTGAAGCAAGCCAAAGGCGCCGTACGGTCGCCGATGGAAATGCCAGTGACGCAATGTTTTGTTAAAAACCCAGAAATTGTTACGAATTCACGTTGCGAGGAAGAATATTTTACTTCCCCATAAAAATATAACTCTTTTTATGTAAATAGTCAGTGTTAGTGTCTGTTCAACTATATGTGTGTGATGTGAAAATAAATAGAAAAAATGTCAAGTGGATTATCATTTAAACAAAACAAACACGAACTTCTCGAATATAGCTTCTAGGATTTAAAATGTTCTTTAGAAATCTCAGTTTCAACATGGTGCCGAAACCCGGGAAATGGAACATTAATATGGATTAAACAAGATTTCCTGATTCGGCAATTCGATTTCAAGAAAACCGCATAGAAACACGAAGAAGCTCGAGTCTCGGCAGAAAAAAGGTACTGTAATTCTTTATTTCTAAGCATGAATCTAGATAAATTAAAGGCTAAGCATAAAGTGATGAAATCGACCTTAACAAAATTAATAACAAAGGTCGAGTCGTTTATTGAAGATATTGATTTTTGAAAATAAAGATAATATTGATAAGCTTTCGGAATTTTTGAGTAATTTGGAGGAAAAACAATTAGAATGAAAGGAAATTAATTTGAAAATTGAAGAATTGATCACTGATAATACGAATTTAGAAACGGAAGTTCAAAATAGTATCGATTATAATGATACTATTAATGAAACGAAATTTAAAATAAAAATAAATTTGAAGAAATTTAAAAATGATGTTGAATTGAGAAATGCTAGTTCGTTGTCAAACGCTAGTACAGTTCCTTATGTTAGTACACGATTGCCTACTGTAAATTTGCCAAAATTAAATATTCCGAATTTTAAAGGCGATCCTAATACATTTCTTGAATTTATCAATAGTTTTAAAAATACTAATGATGTTAATGATAATTTGACAAAAATACAAAAATTAATATATTTAAAATCATTTTTGTCTGGTGAAGCCTATAAAACAGTATCTGGATTAGCCCTAACAGAAAGTAATTACGATCACTCATTAGATTTACTAGAAAAAAGATATGGTAAAACGGAAATTTTAATTAGTGGTTTTTATAAATAAATTATTAGAAATCGAACCGATCAGGTCGTGCTCGAATACGAAAATGTTGAGAGATTTGTATGATGAATGCAAAATAAGCATTAGAAATTTGCAGGCGATAGGAGCAGCTATGGACAATTTTGGGTATTTACTAATCCCTATCATTTTAAGGCAATTACCTCATAATTTGGTAGTTGAATTTCAAAGGAAAAAGGATAACGATAAGCCAGGGGATGTTAATGAATTAATGAAATTTATAAAATTTGAGATTAATTCAAGGGAAGCGGCAACTGTTATATCAGGAAATTCTTTAAAAAGTCCAGAAAAATCTTGATGGGAAAAAAATGCTCCTACCAGAACAAAAACTAATTTTCCCACTTCAGTTGTGCTGAACACGGTCATAAAAAATGTTTGTGTATTCTGTAATTCAAATCATAATAGTTTAAAATGTAAGGAAATGACGGATGAACAAAAGCGTTATAAGTTAAACAAGTAAGAAAAATCATGCATTAAGCATAGATTATGAAGCACTTTCCAACACTTAATGAAATCTTTAACAGAACTTTGTTATTTAGGGAAATAATAGTGTATAGCCAAATATACCCAAATATGTATTCCAGTACTTTTGAACAGCCCTGTATTTCATATGTCAGTTGATATAATGAGAAAATTTAGTTTAGCAAGAAAATACCCAGTAGCTTGAAATTTCTTTTTCAGCAATTCATACTATTAGATGGAAACATACTTGAATACTTTTGTTCAGCCCCGTAGTTTACATTGTACCTTTATTACATGTCAGCATTAGGTTAAAATTTATTGTAACCTAAAACACTTTTAAAACAACTGAAATCACATTTTCATAAATCATCATTCATAGGCGTCCATGTACCGAATTCTTTGTGTGGCCCTGTATATCCTTTTATCTATATTCTGAAAACATTTCTCAGTAAATTGAATGAAGCTCAGCGTAAAAATGCATAGCTTATTTAAGAACCACGTTTGAATAATTTACGCTCATATTCAGTAACATTCGTGAGCTCTTTTGGGTAGCCCTATATATCAACTATGACATTTAGACACACCATATAATGTGCATATATTTATCAAAATATAAATGTGCATATCATAATTAAAATGCATTTCATCCCTCCATCAGCCATCATCGGACACATATACGGTATTTCGGAAAGAATATACTATTTGGAATCTTTTGTATGGCCCTGTAAATGCTATGTACTTCATATTATGCAAGATAGTAGCGTATAATTTATATTAAGCTTAAGTGATATGTATCAATTTATACATGAAAACGCTTAATATATTTAAAATACGTCACACACAATTCCCTCTTTTACCATTATCTAATGGAATTCTTTTGTGTGGCCCTGTAAATGAATAATAGCTACATTTTCACCTTATATTTTCTAGAATGCATATTTTAATATGTTTGACAGGGTATAACATCTTTAAAATTCCTTTGAAACGAATTTTTCCCCATAGGCTGTAATGTAATGGGAAACTTTTGATTCACCCTGTAGATAAACTAATCATGGTACAAACTTCATTTTCGATAGGACTTGTGCTAGGGTAAACGTCAATATAACATCATGAAATTTCATGGCAATCCGAGTATATTAACAATTTTTCCCCATAGGCCGTAATGTAATGGGAAACTTTGGATTCTCTCTGTAGATAAACTAATCATGGTAGATACTTCATTTTCAATAGGGTTTGTGCTAGGGTAAACCTCAATAACGTCCTAAAATTTCATGGAAATCCGAGTATATTAACGATTTTTCCCCATAGGCCGTAATGTAATGGGAAACTTTTGATTCTCTCTGTAGATAAACTAATCATGGTAGAAACTTCATTTTCAATAGGGTTCGTGCTAGGATAAATGCCAATAACGTCCTAAAATTTCATGGCAATCCGAATATATTTATGTGAGTTAGAGCACGGCCAGACAGCCAGACAAACCGAATGCATAAGCACTTTTCAACTTTGTTGGAAAGTGCTAAAAAAGAAGGAAGATGTTACCGATGTTTTTATAAGAACCACCTATTATCTCTATGTAAAGCTAAAATACAACCGTGTGAGTTATGCAAGAGTTTTCAACATAATTATTTGTTTTGCCTCGTTAAGAAATCCTCTGAAATTAGTCCCGTTGAGAATACTAAAAAATCAGAAATTGTACAAAATCAAGAAAATCAAGCGGTTGTATCATCTGTTATTAAAACGCAAAATTTTCCAGAAAAATATTCGACAATTTTGCAAACGGCGTGCGTACAGGTAATGGGAGATTCCAAGAAATTAAGTACAAGGCTAATATACGATTCTACATCTTCGCGCACATTTATTGCAAAGAATTTAGCAACTGCTTTAAAACTAAAGCCAGTGAAAAAAAAGAGAAATTGCTAGTTTATACTTTCGCGAATCGCAACGCCATAGAACAAGAGTATGATTTAGTGGATATTACTATAATTAGTTGCCATCCTCCATATGAAAGGATTAAAGTTCAGGCGCTCGTATCAGAAATAATTAGTGCGACGCAAGTAAAATCGCACATTGATTCACAGCTCATAAATAAATTCCGTTTAGATGAAAATGAGTTTGCTGACAGATTTATTAATGAAAAGACTGTACAAATATTATTGGGATGTGATTATATATTTGCGACAATCACGGGAGGGGTAGAGAAAAGCAGTAAATATTTACTTATTCAACCAACAATATTTGGAAAAACTTTAATTGGACGAATGCATAGCAATAATGTAAATGGAGCTTCTTGTTTTAAGATCATTTGTACATCAACAGACAATGATTTAAGAAAATTGTGGTATGTGGATACTTTTTTATCCTTTCCCACTGATATTCAAAATGACGAAAATTATGAGGTGGTTAGGCAATTTCAGAGGGAAATAATTTTCGAGAATCAAAGGTATATCGCGCCACTTTTATGGTCGTCTAAAGTAAACAAACAAAATTTATCAAATAATTACGAAGTTGCGAAACAGAGATTTGTGGGTCTGGAAAAGAGATTAAGGGATAATAAATCTTTATTTCAGAAATATAACGAAATTATGAAAGAACAATGAAGTGAAGGTATTATTCAAAAGTGCGATAATAAATGCTTCAATGGTTACGTAATGCCACACCAAATTATTTTTAGACCAGATTCTTCTAGTACAAAATCAAGAATTGTTTATGATGCTAGCAGTAAAAGAAATAATGAAAAAAGTCTAAATGATTGTCTTTTCGCTGGAGAAAATTTAAATCCTAATTTAATTGACGTAATATTAAATTTCAGGTCTCATAAAATTGCTTTTTTGGGCGATATTGCTGGAGCATTCTTGTAAATAGAAGTGTCTAAAGAGGACAGGAATTATTTATGTTTTTTATACTTTGATGATTGTGACATAGATAAGCCTGTGACTTTATATCATTTTAACTGACATTGTTTTGGCGTCATGAGCTTGCTGTATGTGTTGGCTTCGACAATTAAGAAACATATTAGAAAGTACAAAGAAATGAATCCTATAGCTTATAATATATTAGATAATTTTTTATACGTGGATGATTTGGCATATGGGGCTCCAACAGTTCAAGAGGCTTTGAATTTATCAACTTCTGCAGTCTCAATACTTAAGAATGCGAATATGAACTTGAGAAAGTTTAATACAAATTCTTTAGAATTAAGGGAATTATGGAAAAATGGTAACCCAGTTATAGAAACAGACGAAAGTCATTCAAAATTAAAAATTCTGGGACTTAATTGGGATAATATAAAGGACGTCCTGTCAATAGATTTTAAGGTGTTTATGTCAGATGGTGATAATTTGGAATACACCAAAAGACATGTTTTGCACAGCGCTGCCAAAATATTCGATCCTATAGGATTCATATCGCCATTCTTAATTAGAATTAAATTACTTCTTCAAGAGTTATGGGAACGTGGTTTAGAATGGGATGACACACTTCCTAAAGAATTTAGAGAAAAATATGAGAAATGGTATAGCGTAGGGATGCACAACCTGTGGCCCGCGATGGGTTAACGTGTGGCCCACGAACTTCGTCAATTTACAACTGGAAAAATTGCAACTAGCATAAGTCTCAGAAGAAAAATCATAAATTTTGTCAATTTACTGCAGCTAATTATAAAATTTCGTCAGTCATTTAAGAATAGCAAATTTCGTTGATCAGGCACGAAAAAATCATGAATTTCATTGATAGAGTGTAGAAAAATAGCGAATTTTGTCGATGAGGCTGTGAAAAATCTCAAATTTCATTCATTAGGTGTGGAAAAATTGTGAATTTTGCCCCAGAGACTCGGAAAAAAAGTCGAGTTTCGCCGATCGGGCATGGAAAAATCGTGAGTTTTGTCAATTAGGCACAGAAAAATCGTGAATGTTGTCAGTCAGAAAAATCCCAGATTTTGTTAATGGGGCAAGAAAAAATCGTCAGATTTGTTGATGATGTACGAAAAAATTATAAATTTTAATTCATCAGCTGTGGTAAAATTGCATGCATAAGATGTTTCTCGATACATCGCGTGAAAAGAACGCGAATTTCGTTGATTGGACACGAAAAAAAATCACGAATTTTGTTGATCAGGGACGAAAAGATCGCAAATCTTGTTTATAAAGCACAGAAAAATCTCGAAGTTTGGATGACGTGCGGATAAAATGAAAATTTCTTTGATGGGCTGCGAAACAATCGTGAATTTTGTAAGTTTATCAAGATAATAAAAAAACGTGAATTATATCTTGCCGCATAAAAAAATACAGATTTCGTCAAAGATAGTTAATAATCGCAAATTTTGTAGATTGGGCGTGGGAAAATGAATATTTCGACAATTAAAGGCGAAAAAATCACAAATTTCGACGATAGGGCACGGAAAATTGCAGATTTTGTTTGTTGTACACGGGTATCACAAAATTTGTCGATCTCATGCAGAAAATTTACAAATTTCATCGATCAGGCTCAAATAAAATTGCAAACTTTGTCTATCGAGTGCGAATAAATTACAATTTTTTTCGACCATGCGAAGAAAAATCATGAAATTCCTGATCGGCTTTGAAAAACCGCGAATTTCTTGGATTAGACTCGTAAAAATCGCGAATTTTGTCAATCGGCTTTTTAAAAATCGCAAATTTCTTTGATCAAGTTCGGAAGAATCGTGAATCTTATGAATCATCCAAAGAAAAATCGCGAATTTCGTCGATCAACTTTGTAAAAATTGCAAATTTCGTTGATTGGCTTTCTGAAAATCGCGAATTTTGGTGGTGGCTTCGTAAAAATCTCGAATTTTACTGATCTGACGCAGAAAGATCGTGGATTTTTTCGATCGGCTTCATAAAAATCGTGAATTTTCTCTATCGGATTTGTAAAAATCACTAATTTTGTTGATCAGGCTTGGAAATGTCGCAAATTTTGTCGATCAGGCTCGGAAATATTGCGAATTTCGTCGATCATGTGAAGTAATCAGTTGTTGATCAAGGGTGGAAAAATCGTGAAGTTCCTAGATCGACTTTATAAAAATCGGGAATTTTGTCTATCAGGCTGGGAAATGTCGCGAATTTTGTCAATCATGCGAAGTAAAGTCGCGAATTTTGTGAATCAGCTTTGTTAAAACCGCGAATTCTACCGATCGGCTTCATAAAAATCACAGATTTCGTCGATCGGCTTCATAAAAATCACAAATTTCGTCGATCGGCTTCATAAAAATCACAAATTTTGTCGATCGGCTTCATTGAAATCATGAATTTCATTGATCAGCTTTGTAAAAATCATGAATTTTGTCGATCGACTTAGTAAAAATCACGAATTGTGTTGATCTGGCATGAAAAAATTGATAATTTTGTTAATCAGGCACAGAAAAATCAAAAATTTTATCGATCAGCTGCGGAAAACTGCAAAATTTATCGATCACGTAAGGAAAAATCTCAAATTTCGACAACAAACGACTTTGTAAAAATCATGAATTTCGACGATTGACTCTGTAAAAAAATCACGATTTTCTTTGTGAAATTCGCGATTTTTGTCGATCAGCTTCGTAAAAATTGCGAATTTTGTCGATCGTATTTTTAAAAATCGCAAATTTTGTTGGCTCGGTCTCGGAAAAATCGGAGATTTTCTCAAGCCGTTTCTATAGAATCGCAAATTTTATTGATCAGGCACAGAAAGATTGTAATTTTTCTCTATCAGTTTCATAAAAATTGCAAATTTTGTCGATCGGTTTCATAAAAAGAGTAAATTTGGTCGTTCAATCAAACGTGAAAAAACTGCAAATTTCCTTGATTGATGGGCACAGAAAAAACGGAAAGTTCATTGATCAGACACGGAAAAATCTTACTGATCAGTTACTTCTCTCTCCTTTGTTCATAAAGTTCACATTTTTTTCGGCAGCAGCCATTTACTTTTGTTTTTTAGCACTTTCAATAAAACAAAATTTACTCGCCTGAATAAAGTCACGGAATATTATTACATAATGAAAATAATCCTTGCTATATTTGTTATATAAACAAAAGTAAAAAGTGCTGATATATACTTACCAACTAAATTTGCTATTTTGACTTAGTATGCATACTTAAAGGGTAGCCCCACTCGCCTCTAAAACCATATTTTTTATCCAATTATATGTCACAGATCACTTCCTCGAAATCTAATTTTCTGCATTTTATTGATATGGCCCTCGACAACCTAGACATTTTTGTAAGTGGCCCTTCTCTTGAAAAGGGTGTGCACCCCTAGAATAGCGAAATAAAACTGTTAGAAAAGATTCAGGTAACCCAGGTATTATTTTAACACAGATAATATTTTAGATGATAAGGTTCAACTTCATCTTTTTTCTGATGCTTCGTTAAAATCTTATGGGGCAGTGGGCTATTTCAGATACCAGACTTCCGAGGGCTTTTCTAAAACTTGTTTTGTAATTTCTAAAGCTCGTGTGGCCCCTTTAAAAAGAATCACTTTGCCGAGATTGGAGCTTCTAGGTGCATTAATAGCTGCCAGAATAGCCAGCCATTTAAAAAATGTTTTCAATAACATTCAAAGAGTAGTGTTCTGGACGGACTCCACTATAACTCTGAATTGGATCAAAAATTCTGCTGCCAAATGGAAGCCCTTTGTTGCGAACAGGGTAGCAGAGATACAAGAAAACTCTGATCCTAGTGCCTGGAGGCATGTCAGCAGTAAAGATAATCATCAAAAACATGAATGTGAAAGAATGCCAAGTTTGTTAAAGGTTTTGCTAATAAAAGAAGTGAGATCTAACTGCAAACCAAGTTCTTTCGAAGCTCCTTAAATCATAGCTCCTGTCATGCATAATATTCTTCAAATGCTTTTTGCAAGACTCATCTGTGCTGCTGCGGATATCCAACAAAATCCAGATGTATTTGAGCGAGTCTGCCTATCCATGGTTCGATGGTGTAATGCATGCATAGCTAGCAATAGTGGAAACTTTAAAGATCTTTTGTAACATTTTCACATATTATCTACCACAGTAAATGTAATATCATTGACCAATAAATTATTTCAGATGATCTTAGTCTTGTGTCTCTTCGTCGCTTGTACCTGTAATACTACTTTCCCATGACGTTTCCGACCATGGTTTGCTATGCAATTCTGAATGCCCCCTACCTCCCCTTTAAGTTTGTCCTATTACTTCTGGGACACCCTGTAAATGTGAGATTCATAAAGTTTTAAGTAAAAAAGAACTGTATGGAATACATAAATGATCTGGTCATAAAAAGTAGTATACAGATTGTAATAATAGGTGAACTGTCAAGCTGGCAATGAAAAAAATACCAGTCAACTCTTAAAATAGCACAAAAGACAACTAATAAGGTATCACATGCAACTGTGTGGTGAAGTTTGAAATCTTATGCTGATATTATTCGTCTCAAATTAAAAAACTACCACTATCAAAATGTTATAAATAAGCTTGTCTTAAGTGGTCACGTCTTCAAATTCTGCATGGAGAAATATGTTTTCAGACAAGAAAAAATTCAATGGTCCAGATGGCAATAATTATTACTGGCATGATTTAAGGCAACAATCTCGCAAGTTCTTCAGTAGATAGATATGAGGCAGTTCTATTATGATGTGAGGTGCATTTTTATGTGGAGGAAAATGTGATCTTCAAAGAGTTGAAGGGAAAATGAACTCAAACAATTACCAACGGATGCTACTTAAAAATCTGATATCATTTGGATCACTATTTAAGGAGGTACAAAATGGAGGTTTTAAGTTTTAACCAGAGAAAACTTGTGGGGTTCTTTGTCTCGCCAAGTATATGAAAATAACAAACAATATCATTCAACATATGAATAGAAATGGGACAATATTTTCAAACTGTTTAAAATACTGTCATTAAAAAATTATTTAATACTATGCCAAATTGTGTGTTTGAAGTTATTCAGAGAAATGGCAGAACCACATCTAACTAAATTTGAGAAAACTGTCTTTCCCACAGGTGGTTCTATAGTTTTGTAACAGTTCTTTTTGGACACTTTTTTGTTATATTGATGTTTCATTTTTCTCTGAATTAATTTCATTTGTGTAAGTTGTTACATTTTAATAAAAACTTGATGTACTAACATATCTTTTACTTTGATTGAAATATTTCTTTAATTACCTATAGTAAAATATGTTGTGGTCTTATACTTTTGTAACAGACTGTACATATATCAGTGATGCCGCTGGACTTGAAAAATCCTGGGTACCGGGGACCCAGGACTTCTAAAATTCTGGGTCCCTTTTTCAAAAAAGCGTGTCCCGACTAATAATTCATATTTTTAGACGCAAAAAATTGAACTTGTTCATTTGCAAAAGAAAAGTTAAATGCAATAATTATTGTTTTAATTAATGTATAAATAATTAAAGCCAACATTATTTTTTTTTAAACTATTAAGAGATATTTAATTTACTTTTTAAAAAAATAAATGCGCAAGATACAAATTATAAAATAATGCTTATTTGAGTTTAGAAGATAACAAGTATCACTATTGTTCACATTTCTTTTAAAAAGGGTAAAACTGATTTATTGAAAAAGACATTTTTTCTAAAAAAAAAGAATACTTTTCAAAATTATCAGAACAGTGAAGCATATTGTGAAGCAGGAAAATCTGTTTTTGGAGCAGCAAAAAACTTTGGAAGCAGGGAAGTAGTTTTTGGAAAAGAAAAATTCTATCCTGTCATTAACTTTTTTTTTTCGTACCCCTTTGACGAAAATTGCATTTTAAAGCTATTTTTTTCACGAAATTTGCCGTTTTTTCGCGATCTTTTAGCGAAATGAGCCGGTTTTTCACGATCTTTTGACGAAATGTGCTATTTTATCACGATTTTTTTTGTAAATTGCTGTTTTCGCGAATTTTTTGACAAAATTTGTCGTTCTATCACGATTTTTGGATGAAATTTGTCGTTTTTTCGCGATTTTTTTGAGGAAATCTGCTTTGTGTTCGAGATTTTGTAATAAGATTAATCATTTTTTGCGAATCTTTTGACGAAATTCGCCGAAAATTATTCGTTATTTCGCGATTTTTTAAACGAAATTTGTCTTTTTGCGATTTTTTGATGAAATGTGCCGTTTTTTCGCGATCTTTTGACGAAATGTGCCGATTTTTTGTGATCTTTATACGGAATGTGCATTTTATCACGATTTTTTCATGAAAATTGCCGTTTTTCGCGAATTTTTAGACAAAATTTGCCGTTTTATCACGATTTTTGGTCGAAATATGTCGTTTTTTCGCGATTTTTTGAGAAAATCTGCCTTTTTTCGGGATTTTGTAACAAAATTCAGGGTGAGTAGCAACATTTTAGTTTTAAAAGTAAGCACCTGTAAGCACACTTTTAGAGAAAAAGAAGCACCCATTTATGCACATATACGCATTACAGGAGTGATTGAGTTCCTGGTGTACCCCGGATTTCCGAGCTTTGCGATTGATCCTTTCGGTTTTATGATATCGTTACACTTAGTAAAAAATTCAAACATTAAAAAATATCGCGAATTTTGAAAAAAAATTGCAAATTTTGTCAAAAATTAAAAGAAAAAAACATGAATTTCTTTAAGGAATCGTGCAGAGAAAAAATTTCTTTCTAGAATCAGGGGTAAAAATGCAAATGCGTTTAAAAAAAGGCAAATTTTGTCGAAAAACGTGAAAAACCGATCAATTTCGTCAAAAAATCGCAAAAAAATGATGAAAAAAAAAAAAGATCAGTTTCGCCAAAAAATCGCAAAAAAAAAACCCGATCAATTTCGTCATATAAGTGCGAAAAAACGACAAATTTCTAGAAAAAAGATCACGAAAATATAGCAAATTTCACAAAAAAATCACGTAAAAACAATCATTTCTGTCATTTAAGCGGGGAAATAATGTAAAATTTCTTGAAACAATCACGAAAAAACGGCAAAATTCATTAAAAAAAAAATCGCGTAAAAACAATCAATTTCGTCAAATACACACTCAAAAACAGGAAATTTCGTGAAAAGATCGCGAAAAAACGAGATTTCCTCAAAATATCGCGATAAAATGAGATTTCTTCAAAAGATCGCGATAAAGCCGCAAATTCTGTCAAAAGACTGCGAGAAAAAAAAGGCATTGCTGGAGTGGAATTTTCTGTACAAAAACTGTTTTTGCTGCTTTAAAAACCGATTTTATAGAGCCCTAGCAGCAGAATTTTTTTCTGCAGTCTGCAACACAAGTAAAAACTTAAAAAACAGTCTGTAGACCAATTCCTCGCATTACATTATATGCACTCAAACCTCCCAAGTATTTGTGATAGACATAAAAGAAAAGTATATTAAAAAAAAAAAAAAAAAAAAAAAAATTGTCTTTGTACTCAGAATTTTTAACACCTCATACATTTTCTGAAAGAGGGGGGGGGGGGTCCTCTTTGACAAAAATTGACACGGGTTTTTCACGATCTTTTGACGCAATATCATTTTTCGCGAACTTTTGACGCTATTTGCACCCTTTTTCGCATTTTTATGACAAAATTTGACGTTTTTTTCCGATTTTTTGGACGAAAACTTCTTTTTTCGTGATCTTTTGAATAAAATTGTTTTTTCGCGATCTTTTGAAAAAAAATTTCGTGATCTTTTGTCAAAAACTGCCATTTTGTTGCGATCTCTTGAAGAAATTTGCCGTTTTTTTCGCAATGTCTTGAAAAAATTTGCTGTTTTTCGCGATCGTTTGAGGAAATTTGCAGTTCTTTCATGATTTTTCAACGAAAACTGCCGTTTTTACGTGATCTTTTGAAGAAATTTGCCGTTTTTTGAAATCTTTTGAAGAAATGTTTCGTTTTTTCGTGATTTTTTGATGAAATTTGCCGTTTTCTTCGCGATTTTTTGAAGAAGTTCGACGATGTTTCGCGATTTTTTCACGAAAACTGCAGTTTTTTTTGCGATCTTTTCACGAAATTTACCGTTTTCTTTGCGATCTTTTGAATAAATTTCCCGATTTATCGTGATCTTTTGACGAAAACTGCCGCTTTGTCGCGATCTTTTGAATAAATTTTTCGTTTTTTCGCGATCTTTTGAAGAAATTTGCAGTTTTTTTTCGAGATTTTTTGAACAAATGTTCCGTTTTTTCGTGATTTTTTGATGAAATTTACCGTTTTTTCGCTATTTTTTTGAAGAAATTCGACGATGTTTCGTGATCTTTTACGAAAACTGCCGTTTTTCCGCGATCTCTTCACGAAGACCGCCGTTTTTTAGTGATCTCTTGAAGAAATTTGCCGTTTTGGGGGGATTTTTTGAAGAAAACTATCATTTTTGTCGTGAACTTTTGCAGAATTTTGCCATTTTTTCGTGATTTTTTTGACGAAAACTGCTGTTTTTGTGATCTTTTGAAGAAATTAGCCTTTTTTTCGTGATTTTTTTGACGAAAACTGCTGGTATTTTTGTGATCTTTGGAAGAAATTTGCCGTTTTTTGCAATGTTTTGAAGAAACTTGTTTTTTCGTGCTCTTTTTAAGAAATTTGCTTTTCTAGATTTTTGGACGAATTTTGCCGTTCTTTTCGCGATTTTTCGACGAAATTCACGTGTTTTCCGCAAAATTAATTTATTTTCGAAGACTATTTGTCGAAATTTGCGATACTTTTTATGTCCGAATTTTTGGATTTAGGACCGAAATTTTTTAATTGTTGCTAAGTTTTTAACAGTTGAAAAATAATCTGCAGACATTCCCAAGAGTGTGCGACGTACGTCGCAGCGTTGCGCCGATTCTGCTCCCGGGGTAGCAGCCTTTTTGTCTTCTTTTTTTTAATGTCTTGCTTTTTCTAAAGCTGTTTTTTCTGCTCCAAAATTGTTTGTTTTAAATTTTGTTTTTGAGTGATTATGACCTTTGAAATTAATATATTTTGCATTTGATAATTTTCGGGGTTTTTTACTTTGTATCAGTTAATTTTCAGAGTTTTTTTTTTTTTTTTTTTTTCTCTCCTGGGGTTCATGAAATTTAAGTCTTTTTAAAAATCCTTTGAAGAAATTTGATTTTTTTGCGATTTTTTTGCAATTTTTTGATTTTTTTTTTTTTTTTTTTTTTTTTTTTTGGCAGAAAATTTTTGGTTTTCGCAATCTTTTGCGGTTTTATCGCGATTTTTTGTAGATACTTCTGTATTTTCGCGATCTTTTGGTTTTTTCAAAGTAATTTGTAGTTATTTGAGATATTTTTGCGAAATTTGTGGTTTTATCGCGATCTTTTGACAAAATGAGTGGTTTTTTTCGCGAGTTTTCGTCAAAAATAAGTTTTGTCGCGATCTTTTCACGAAAATTGCAATTTTATTGCAAATTTCTTCGCCGAAATTTGCATTTTTTCGCGTTTTTTAATAAAAATTTGAGACGGAACTTTTCAATTTTTTCGCGATTACCGTATTTTCGGGCGTATGAGCCGCGGCGCATACGAGTTTAAAAGTATAAAATATTGTAGGTGCGGCTCTTACGCCGGGGCGGCGGGTACGATGATTTTTTTTTTTTTTTTTTTTTTTTTTTTTTTTTTATTTATTTATTTTGTGAAATGATTTTGACACTTTTTTTTTCGTTTAATCAACAATTATATGCTCTCAAATTGGTATCAAAACATTTGAAAACGTCTCTCAACCGCAGGTGTCCGTGATGCGTTAGTTGTTTATTTTTAAACAATCAACATTATTCAAAAATAATGTTGGTCTCACCGGTTCTCATGTTAAAAATTATTATATTTTCCCCTCATCTATTAATGATTTTACCTGTAGGATATTGGAATGTACAGCTGTCACATTTTTTTCTTCTAATGATCCTCCTTCCAGTTAGAAAATAAAACGGCCCAAAGAGAGCTCAAATCCCGGTATAGAACTCTTTTGAAATAGACTTCCTATACATAGTAAAAACTTTAGAGAGCAAGATTTTTCTTTATTTTTTTCAATAACTCACTCTTTTTTTATCCGGCAAAAATAATCCAAACTTTGAAACCGGTCGAATCAGCAAGTTTTTTTTTCCCCAAATGAGTTAATTCAGGTGATAAACAACAAAAACGGGCCTGGCGAATAATAAAAAAATAATAAAAGGCCGACTTCCGTGATAAACATTTAAAAGAAGCCAATAGAATATAAACAATTTTCAATGCATATGACTTTGCAAGAATAAGTTTAAATGTGCTACACGAGTCGATGTTAACTTGGCAACTTTAAGGGCTATTTCACCCACGTGCAAACATCGGCTAACTAATGTTAATCTCAAAGAAAAAAAAAGTGTCATTCTCATTCCATTATTTTTAAATGATATTTTTTGCTTTGGATAACGGAAGTCAATCTCCACAAAGAGTCTTTACTTTTTCGATTTTGTTTACAGGTTTTTTTATTAGTATACTTTCACTTTCGAAACTGGTTCTAAAAGTCAAAGTATACCACTAAAAACATCTGTAAACGAAATCGAAAAGGTGTCTTCTTAGGGATCAACATCTCAGATATAAAATACAAAGAAATCATTTAAGCATATTGAAATGCAAACGCATTTGAAAAAAAAAAAAAAAAAAAAAAAAAAAATCCATAGGATTAACATTAGCGAGTAGATGTTTTTACTTGAGTGAAGCAGTCCGATCTATAGGGGGGGGGGGGATCAGCTCGGTCCGGCCCATATAAAATAATAATAATAATTAATAAATAAAAACTAGCAAAAGCCATGCTTTGTTTGGATTCGCGAAGCATTATTTCATTAGTTATTTATTGGAAAGTAAGCATTTTTTATATTATTTAGTACTACTTGTTTATCCCGTCGACCAAATAGGTACCGCCAAACTAAAAGATTAAATGCTAATGATGATGGTAAAAAATATCACATTCACATAACATTAAACTCGTATCACGTGTTCGTTATGCCACCAAGTTATTTTTATTATGAAGTTTTATTTGTATTCTTAGTAATGTTTCATTAATTTATTTGTTCTTTCGTTATTTAAAATAAAAATTATGTCAATTTGTTTAATTTGGCCGATTGTTTGGCGATTTGTATAATTTGGCGAAATTGATTGACGAGATAATCAAGTAGTATCTTAATTCGACTTTTTATTTGGATTTTTATTAATGTTTTACTAATTTATTTGATTTTTCGTTATTTAAAAAAATGCGTCCATTTGTACAATTGTGCTAATAGTTTGGCTATTTGTATTATTTGACGAAATTGGTCGACGGGATAATCAAATAATACCCGAATTAAAAATCGCTTGCTGACATAACAGACACGTGTATTATGTTTAATGTCATGTAATGTGACAAATATGATAATCCGTTATTGGCATTTAATCCTGAAATTTGTAATTATATTTTTGGTCATCGGGATAATCAATTAGTAACCAAAAATTTACTGTGTTATAGTATCTATGAAATGATGTAATAAAGTACAAAATCCTATAATATCTTGATGAAAATTAATAATTTGCCCATTGTATTCAAGCTGACCACCTTTAATGCGATATACAGTAATAACTGGAGGAACTTGGGTAATTATTTTCTCCTTGACGAAAGTTAAGCCTTTTAATATTTAGGGATGCGGAACAGGATCCACATCTAAATATTTTTTCTTTAGCTAATAATAATTAGCTAAAGAAAAAATATTTAGTTCATTATTTACTATAAATTTATGGCAAGTCTTTTGAGATCCGTCAGAGTGAATACCAAGCCAACGATGATGAAAAATTTTACAAAAATATAATTTAAAATTTTTTTGTGCATCTTCGAAATTTAAAGCATTTTTCCGAGCACATGCATTTTCTATCAGAAAAGATTCGCCATGTCGTCCTTTTGGCACAGATGTCATATACGCACCACACTGGCGCTATTTTTTTCAGACGCCAATGTCATATATGCACCGGAGTACTTAACTGGCGACAAAGTGTAGTTATTTTGCTTGACATGATAACCCGGATGTTGTTTATTTATTAAATTGTTTCTTTACTTTCATTTTCTTTTTTAAAATTATGTAAATTCTTTTGTTCCACAGGTATTAATTAAACTTTTTAAAATTTATTGTTATTCCCTTTTTAAATATATATATATATATATATATGGTAACTGGTATTCGAAAACCAGGTTTTTGCCAAATTGGCGTCGGAAAAATCGCGCCGATATGGTGCGTTTATGACATCTATGCCGTCGTTTTTTACGCTGGTATCTAGCCTCTTGCCATAAAGCTATATCATATTCGCATTCTTTTCATCCAGTAAGTATATGTTTCCTTGGCATTTTTTATAATAGAACTAATACATTCTATAAATTGTTTTTAAAGGGCAAACTATTTAAAAATAGTACTACATATACCAAAATGATAATATATATGTTTCATTTGGTTTAATTTTCAATCTTAGAATTCAAATAACTCTTTATATAATGAATTTAACAATTAATTTTAGTTGTTTACAATTTTTTTGTTGCCACTTTACAAAAAAAAAAAAAAACAAACAATATAATTCTTTTAATATGCGTAACAAACATCAGCGTAAATGATTTTGTCGGAATAAAGAAAATACATTTTATTTATTTAATTAATCATGATTCTATCTACAAGTGTTAACTCCATGAATTATTTATTCTTCTGAAAATATGCATGTTTTATTTCTTATTTGTAAAAATGCGTCCGTAATGGAAAAACATGTAAAATAAATTAATTAAAATAATAATTTTTTAAAAGTTATTTAATATATATATATATATATTCTGCAAATCTACAGATCATAATTTATATTTGTATTTAATTTCAAATCAAAATATTGAATAGTTTTTTTGTAAAGCGTACGACAAAATGTAATTTGAGTGGGCTAGTAGAGGATTCGCTTCGCTCATCCTAATAACAATCCGGCACCCGGAAAATTTAAAATATCCGCATCATCCAAGTGAATTTTTTCAATAGATTAATTTTTACTATGATATGGTTAAAAATTGTTTCGTACGAAAAGTTCTGAACAAAACTACTTATTTTATCCTTTTTTTTTCCTTTTACTATGTTTATTTTTAAAGAAGTGCCTAATAAAAGCACTCAAGTAAGTATTTATAACTATAAAGCAAACGTGCAATTTTGTTATCTCTTGTTTCTGCTAATAAAAAAAAAAGAGAGAGAGACACTGGTTATTTAAAGTCACCTTTTCTCCTCATCCTCTTCATGACTCAATGTGCGGACATGTTGCCCTTTGACCTTGATGCGTAAGTCGGCTAATATCGCATTGCTTCTGTTTTGTTTCTTTGAATACAGTAGAAAAAAAAAGAACGAAAATAGTTTTTTTTACGCTAAGTGGATTTGTGGATTTTTTTTTCTTTTCTTAATTTATATCTTCATAATATAATCATCGAAATAACTTAAGATGAATATAAAGTCTAAATTTGAGCAAGAAATATTTAAACTTACAAAATTTTTGTAAATGAACAAGGATAGATGCGTATGTACCAAATAAAAAATAAACTAATCTACCACAAAAGGAATCATTAAATCAATTATCAATAGTTAAAATATTAAATAAAGATATGCAGGTATATTATTTATATAAAGGAATTTGTAGTGCTGTAAGCTATTTAAGAATCGATTTTTTGCCGCAGGCATGATAAACAATTGTGGATTGTATTCGCTGTGGATAATGATTTGTAGTATTATACAATGGTTATATATATATTTATTAATCAATTGTGGTTTAACATGTGTAATTTAATTTTAGCATATGTGCTGTGTTTCAATGTAATTCGTATTTTATTATTTACTTCACCAATTTACTTGATCGTCATTTCTTTACACTGAGGAAAAAGTTGCTTTTTTTTTGGGGGGGGGGGGGGCATGATATTGTTTTAAAATTATTTTTTAACAGATCTCGAAAATACGGTATCGCCGTGATCCCGCTGATTCTAAAATGTTGAGGTTCAACTGTATCATATTTTCGTTAAGAGGCTACTTCAGTCAAGCGACCCGCTCGTTAATGCTAATCCTATGGGAAACATTTATAAAGATATTTCGTTTGAATTTAAATATTTTTAAATGATTTTTGCATTGATTAACTCTGATAGATTTGTAGAAAGAACATTTTTCGCTTTTTGCTTACAGGTATTTTTCAATGAGGGCACTTTCATTTTGGGAGTCGGTTTCGAAAGTGAAAACAATCTTCAAAATCGAAAAAGTATAAAACGATCTGCATATAGATGGACTTGAACTATCCAATGCCCAAAAATCATTTAAAAATATTGAAATGCAAACACGATATCTTTATAAATTTCATCCATAGGATTAGCATTAAGGAGGTCTTTGTGTGTGACTGAAATAATATCTTAACTTAAAAAAAAAAAAAAAAAAAAAAAAAAATCCTACACTAAAATTAATTTGAAAAAGTCTTTGATCGAAAATCTGACGGATTTTTGCTGGAAAGAACTAGAACTTTGTGGTGTTAATAGTGTTATTTATGACGGCCGATTATCTGCAGGAGGGATATAGGCCCTAGGATAAGTGCCCTCCGTGGGGGGTCTTTCTAAGGGAACCTAAACCGCATTTACACAAGGATGACCAAGATTCGAAGAAAAGTTTAGAACTTTGTGGAAAGAACTAGAAGTCTGTGGAAAGAGCACTTAGAATTGAACGCTACTAGGAAAAGATGCTAGGGAGGAAGCTAGCATCCTGCTGCGCTCCTCTCATTGGCGCAAGTAATTGCGCCTATTTCCGATTGGATTTTAATTGCGTACTACAAACACGTTTTTTTTTTCTTTTTAGCTGAGAATTATTTTACGGTACTGTTCTGCTCTTTTTGTCTGACGCTCTTATTTAAGCAATTTTTTTTTTTTTCAAGTGAAAATGGCTCCCAAAAAGTTAAAAAGTTACACCGCCGCTTTCAAGCTTGCTGTGGTTGATAAGGCAGAGCTAATAGGTAATCGTGCTGCAGGACGAGAATATGGAGTTGATGAGCGTTGCGTAAGGAGATGGAGAGCTGAAAAATCTATTTTGAAGGAAATGCCAAAATCTAAGAGGGCACGAAGAAGTGGCGTTGTTGTTTGGCCAAATCTGGAGAGAAATTTAGCCAAGTGGGTAAAGGAGCAAAGGGAAAAAGGAATGCCCGTTTCAACTGTTCAGATACGGTTTCAAGCGAGGATTATGGCATCGAACATGGGATTTACAAATTTTAAAGGTAGTCCCAACTGGTGCTTTAGGTTCATGTCGAGAAATAATTTGTCTGTAAGAACCAGGACAACTGTGGGACAAGAACTGCCTGCAGATTGGGAAAAGACAAAAGCATCTTTTTTAAAGTATGTCGCTGAAAAAATCAAGGAAAACAACTTTTCAACAGCACAGATTATTAATATGGATGAAGTTCCATTAACTTTTGATTGCCCCCCCAGTAGAACTGTTAACACCATTGGGGAAAAAACAATCGGCATCGTAACAACTGGTAATGAGCGAACCTCATTTACCTGTGTTTTAGCTTGCGCTGCGAATGGAGACAAATTAAAACCACTAATTATTTTCAAGCGCAAAACTATGCCTAAGGCAAATTTTCCTTCCGACGTCGTAATACGGTGTAACGAAAAGGGATGGATGTCGGAGGAAATCATGTATGAGTGGCTGGCGGAAGTGTGGAGGAAAAGAAAAAATTCTTTTTTTCAGCCTAGTGGGCTTCTTATTATGGACTCAATGAGTGCCCACAAAGGTGATTCCGTAAAAACTGCTTTGAAAAAAGTCTCAGCCGAGCCAGCAATAATCCCTGGCGGATTAACTAAAGTTTTACAGCCTCTTGACTTGGCTGTGAATAAATCTTTCAAGTCCAAAGTAAGAAAACTGTGGGAAAAATGGATGATGGAAGGGCTACATTCATTTACAAATTCTGGAAAAATGCGCAAAGCCACTTACGAAGAAGTAGCGTCGTGGGTTTCATCGGCATGGAAAGACATTAGTGCTAAAACTATTATGTCGGGCTTCAAAGCAGCCAATATCATGGAAAATACAGTTAGTGATGATTCATCTGAATCTGATGATAGTGAAGATGAAAATTGTGACGTATTAACTGATAAACAATTTTTAGAACTATTTAATTCCGACAGTGAAAATTCCGATTTTGATGGATTTGAAGATTTTTAAACATGTTGATAAAATCTTGTATATATTTTTTTCTATATTTTCACTTCATTCCAATAATAATTTTTCATATTTTGAAGTAGTGTTCTCTTATTATATGTAATCCAATATTTTTTTAGAAAATTTTATAAATATTACAAAAAATTGAAATCTTAATATTAAAATTACATACCTGCTATTTATAACGGATCAGTGATAGGAAACGTTATTAAATTGAAAAACAAATACATAATAATAATAAATCAACAGTCAAGGGAAAAATGATTCTGCAATATTTACAGGTAAGATTATAATATTATAAATAAGTTTCTGATATTTATTATATTTTTCTCTGTTTGTTATTGATCCAGTGACAAAATGTTGCTTTTTTGCAGTAATCTGAGGAGTTAACATAAACTAGTATGCATTTAAAAAATATTTTCTTATAGCAATACGCTTTATTACATCACATTTTTCAGTAATATTTTTACTACAGTTTTTAAGGCATTTGCATACATTAAATCTAAGTGTCTTTCGTCCAATGATTTTTTTCTTCAACAGCTTATTTTATTTATTTTATTTTTTTCGTCAGTGTCTCTATACGATATTTCTTTACATTTTAAATATATTTTTTAGGCACTTAAGTGAAAAAAAATTTTTTTTTTTAACTGTTCAAGTGAAAATATTTTATATACTGTAACAGTCTCTAAAATCTGGAAACCTCAAATACAGATAGCATAAATGATCATCAAATGTTTTATATTTATATAGTTCAGTTATCCTATCTTATCGACAGATGGCAGCACCAAAAATGTATTTAACTTTTTAGTATAATCTAGATTATATTCTGCATTTTGCCGACAGATGGCCGTACCAATCATTTCTTCTAATTCATTTCCAAGTTTATTTATCTTGATATAGTAAAATAAGAAAACAAAGAAATATCAACAGAAAAATTCATAAACAGTTTATATAAAATATTAGGCCTGGAACAAAGGAATTTTATTACAGAGATTGAGCTAATATCATTGTTAATTGGGGAAAAAGTAATGACCAGTAGGCCTAAATTAAAGCAACTAAATACTAACATATAAATAAAATCGTAATCGTGAAAATGCTCTGTGTATATTTAATTTTAATAAGATTAAATGCTTGGCTTTGCTGTTAAATAACTTAATGTGCCATTTATGATTTTTTTTTTTATAAATATGTGATTTTTTTTCTTTTTTAATGATGATTTTCAATAATTTTTACTTACATTTTAAAGTTGTTTTTTGAAGATCACTAAAATTCGGAAATAACTAAAAGCCGCGTCTACGAACGATTTCGGAATTTAGAGATTTATACTGTATAAATATCAGCAGCTTGGGTGCGGCGCTTACGATGGTGCGGCGCTTACGATGGTGCGGCGCTTACGTCGATGTACTTTTTTTTTTTAACAGATTGTCATTGGTGCGGCGCTTACGGTGGGTGCGGCGGGTATTCCCGAAAATACGGTATTCGCCGAAATTTCAGCAGTTTTTTTTTTTTTTTTTTTTTTGTGAAATTTGGGGTTTTATCGCAGTTTATTGATGAAATTTGGGGTTTTATTACTGTTTTTTGATCAAAATTTGCGGTTTCATCGCTATTTTCAGAGGAAATTTGTGGTTTTATTCCGAGATTTTTTGGTAAAATTTGTGATTTGATAGCATTCTTTTGACATAATTTGCTTTTTTTTCATAATCTTTTGATGAATGTTTTTGGTTTTTCGACGAATTTTTTCAAATTTTTCTATGATATTTTTAGGTTTCTTTGCGATTCTTTATAAAAATTTGAGCATCTTCATGATCTTTTGACAGCACTGTGCGAAAGGGAGGGGGGGGGGGATCCGTGCCGGGTACGGAAATTTAGGGGGTACCAAATTTATACTACCAATGTTATTTTTCGTCTATTACAAGAAAAAGTTGGGTAGAGGGGTCGTCAAATTTACAATTTGTTCCGAGCGCAGTTTTCTCTTCGCACGCCCTTTTATATATATATATATATATATTTATTGTTTTATGATATTCGCAACTTATTTTGATCGATCGTTCGACGATATATTCAACTTACTTTGGTATAATAAAAAACTCAAATGGTAATAATGAATAATCACACACTCACACGAGAGTCACAAAAGAAAAAAATTATGCAACGCCAGAATTCCAGAAAACCATGCAGAACGGAGAACTTACGTTCAGAGTTCCGAGAATCAAAGGCTGAAAGATGAGGGAGGAGCTAAAAGTGGACAATAGGAATATTTCTTGGGTACGAACGTCGTATCATCGGCCGTTTTAGATAAGGAAAAGTTATAGTTGTTTCGCTTTTATCGAAATAGTTTCGGTTCAGGATCGCAAAAATTAAAACAAGCAGTTCGTTCAAAAATAGGCATTTCAAGGGAGAGAAATAAAAAAAAAGAAGCACTCTGGGAAAAAAAGAAGCACCTTGTAAGGACCTGACAAATTTGCTTTGAAAATAAGTACCTTGTAAGCACCTGTAAGCACCGCTACGCACCCTGAAAATTAGTCATTTTTTTCGCAAAATTTTTGACGAAATTTGCCGGAAATTATTCGTTTTTTCGCGATTTTTTAATGAAATGTACCTTTTTTGCGAATTTTTGACGAAAATTACGCGTCCCGCAGGACGCGTAAGCTCCATTTATTTGCGTCCCGTCGCCGATTTCTTGCGTATTTTACGCGCTATAGCGCGTCCGCGGCATCCCTGCATATATGGACAATAATGGAAAAGGAAAACAGGTTCAGTATTCCTCAGGGTTATAAAAAGCAAGGGAAAATATTTTTATTTGATGATCGACTGCAACATTAAAATTTTTTTGTTTAAACACAAGATGCAAATCAGATATGAATGCAAAGATGCTAATTCTGGATATTTTGAACTATCCAGTATTTATTCTAGTTTTACTTAAGGTAGCACATAAATGGTTACATAAAAAAGAGAACAATGTTGAAATATAAAACTTGATCTCGAACAACATGAAACTGATGGGACAAAAGATAGTATATGAAGCTCCTGAAAAACTAGGCAAATCATTTGGAATTGCCCACTGGTTCATTTAACTAATACTAGCAGTTACCCGTGACTTCGTTCACATAACGTTTAAAGAAGAAATAATTGATCAATCAAGCAAAAAATTTCGATGATGAAAAGCATGTGTAATTAACTTTTTATCGCGAATTTATGGTAAAAAAACTTTTGATAATCCCTATTTGCTAATTTGCTTGCTGGTCAAAATTTTCCTTTCAGCGATTAATACTAATAGATAGAAACATTCTTGAATTCTTTTGTTCAGCCCTGTAGTTTTCCAAGTGCCTTTAATACACGAAAGTATCTTTCTAAAATTTATTTCAAACAAAAATATTTCTTATTACTACCTAAATTACATTTTCAGAAATTATCATCTGAAAACAATCTTGTATCCAGTTCTTTGCGGGACCCTGTTTATCATTTTATATATATACTACAAACATTTCTTAGTTTACTAAACGCAGTTCAAAATAAAAATGCATATTTTATTTAAAAACCACCTTTAAGTAAATTACGCTCATATTCAGTAACCTTTCCGAGATCTTTTGTGTAACCCTGTGTATCTAAATTTAACTATTTATACTATTACCATTTATACTCTCCATTTAGTATGCATATATTTAGCAAAACTTAAAAGCACATATCATAATTCAAAATGCATTTCATCCATGCAACAGTCATCATCCATGATATACAGTACTTCGGATAGAATATATAATATTTGAAATCTTTTGTGTGTCCCTGTAAATGCTATGCACTTCGTATTATGCATGAAATAACTTACATTAAGCCTCAGCAACATATATCAATTTGATTATACAAGAAATCGTTTACCATAATTAAAATATGTCGGAAACTGTTCCTCCCTTTATTCCTATGCAATGGAATTCTTCTGTCTGACCCTGTAAATGAATAGTAAGTGCCCTTTTCACTACATACTTTACAAAATGCATATTTTAGTGCACTTTGTAAATGCATATAAATTTGACTATGTTCTACAGACTGTAACATCGTTAAATTTAATTAAAACGATTTTTTCCCATAATGCCGTAATATAAGGAAATTTTTTGACTATCCCTGTAAATAAACTAATCATGGTAGAAACTTTATTTTCAATAGGTATTCGTGCTAGGTAAACGTTAAGAACGTCCAAAAATTTCATGGAAATCGAAGTATATTTACGAAAGTTAGAAAGCGACCAGACAGACAGACAAACTGAAAGCATAATAACTTTTCAACTTTATTCGAAAGTGTTAAAAAATCGAGCCAAAAATATATTAATCAGTGATTTTATTTTCCACCTTTTCCCCACAAAAAATTTCTTCCATTGATAATTATGAGTTTTGAATAAAAATATTCATTTGTATGTAACTTATAACTTATTAATTAGTATAAGTAAAAAATATTTCTGATTCATTTTAAATATGACATCATTATTTATCTCGCTCCATTAGCTACTGATATTCATACCCCTTGTATTTTTAACGACTGCTATAAAGTACCTGTTTTATTTCAACTATGATGTCACATTTTCATGAGTGAACCATTTTATTAAAAATATAATCCTTTTTCATTCTTTTTACTTTTAATTTATGTCACCATATTTTACACAAAAATTCCCATTAACTAAACAAATATCCTTGTTAAATGTATTATAAAAAATAAACCTTTTATTTTTATTTCAAACATGACGTCATACTTATTTTCTTTTAAATTATTTTATTATAGTTTTTCGCGTGGAAGTTTTCTATTAAAAATTCATTGCCGCTGAAAAATTATTATTCCAATTTTTTATTTTCTTGGCAACAGGAAAGGAAAATGGTTAAATTTTATCTGAAAAATGCCTATTGATTTTGTATGAAAAATAAATAAATTTTGAATTATTAAGGAAAATATTTGAATAAAATAAATAAAAATTACCCTATTATTTAATCCGGACTTCTAACTTTACGTCTGCAAAATTTCAAAGCAATCAGTTCAGTAGTTACGGCATGAAAGCGGAACAAACAAACAAACAAACAAACAAACAAACTCACTTTCCGATTTATAATTTTAGTAAGGATTATCTTATTTTCTTGTTGATTAAAATAGAAATATGTATTCATACATTTACTTGTTCTTAGCTTTTAATCTTTAATTTTTATACCTGGTGTATATTACGCATCTGTAAATACTGATCATTTTTCTCACTTCAAAAGTGTACATTATATGCTGGAATATATACAGCAAATAGATATTTTTCAAAAGAGTAAAATTGATATTAGAAATAAAATTGTTTAATACATTAATTTTCTATAGCTGTATTAAAAAAAAAAAAAGGATTAATTCTCTTTCTATTTAATTTTTACTTTCTTCTATCTTCAATAGAAGAAAGTACTGTAATCAAAATTTTTTTCGACTTCCGGTTTTCGATGGATTTACACGTTTTAGGGGTCAGAGATTCCAAAAAACATGTTTTTACAAAATGTCTGTCTGTCCGTGTGTCGCCATTTTACCATCAAAAAGTGTATGAAGTTATACACAGAATTGAACCAAATTTTTTGTGAATGTTTTTGCCTGTGGCAAGCCGGTCCTCCTTCCGTTTTGAAATATTCCACCAAAAGGGGGCGCTGCAATCGCAATGTTTGTGCCATTTTCAATATCGTACCGACTAAAAGTGCATGAAGTTATGCATAGAAATGAACCAAATTTTTTGTGTAAGTGTTTGGCTGTGAGTAATTGGTCCTCCCTGAATTTAAAAAAAAAATCCACCGGAAGGGGGCGCTGCAATATCGATTTTTGTACAATTTTCAATATTTTACCACAGAAAAGTATATGAAGTTATGCATAGAATTGCATGAAATTTTTTGTATAAAAGTGTTTGACTATGGCTAGCGCTAGCAGACCCTCCCTGAATTTGAAAAAAATCCGCTGGAAGGGGGCGCTGCAATCGCGATGTTTGTGCCATTTTCAATATTGTACCGACCAAAAATATATGAAGTTATGCATCGAATTGAACCAATTTTTTTGAAGTGTATAGCTATGGCTAGTTGGTCCTCCCTGAATTTGAAAAAAATCCGCCTGAAGGGGGCACTGCAATCGTGATTTTTGTACCATTTTCAATATTGTATCGACCAAAAGTATATGAAGTTATGCATCTAACTGAACCAAATTTTTTGTGTAAGTGTATGACTATGGCTAGTTAGTCCTCCATGAATTTGAAAAAAAATCCGCTGGAAGGGGGCGCTGCAATCGTGATTTTTGTGCCATTTTCAATATTGTACCGACCAAAGGTATATGAAGTTATGCATTGAATTGAACCAAATTTTTTGTATAAGTGTATGGTTATGGCTAGTTGGTTTTCCCTGAATTTGAAAAAAAATCCGCCGGAAAGGGGGGCTGCAATCGCGATTTTTGTGCCATTTTCAATATTGTACCGACCGAAAGTATATGAAGTTATGCATCAAATTGAACCAAATTTTTTTGTGTAAGTGTATGGTTATGGCTAGTTGGTCTTCCCTGAATTTGAAAAAAATCTGCCAGAAGGGGGCGCTGCAATCGTGATTTTTGTGCCATTTTCAATATTTTACCGACCAAAAGTATATGAAGTTATGCATTGAAATGAACCAAATTTTTTGTGTAAGGGTATGGCTAGTTGGTACTCCCAGAATTTGAAAAAAAATCTGCCAGAAGGGGGCGTTGTAATAGCGAATTTTATGCCTTTTTCAATATTGCACCACCTAAAAGTATATGAAGTTAGTTCTAGAACTGAACTAAATTTTTTGTATACGATTATTTTTTGGTAAGGCAAGTAGGATCTCCCTGAATTAAAAAAAAAAAAAAATCTGCCTATCATACTATTGCCCATCGGCTTGTGCAGAGCAATGTTCTCGCTGGCATTTGACCAACGTTAGTAATTTGGCTAATTAAAAATAAAAAACATTCGCCAAATGAAAAAAGTCTTAGCAAAATAAATTCATCACGTAACAAAAAAAAAAAAAAAAAAAAAAAAAAAAAAAAAAAAAAATCTTAAATATTTTAAAGGGGGTACACTTTGTTTCAATATGTTCTAAAATAACCTAAGTTTTTATAACTGCGACAACGATTGTTAATCTAATTTTAATTATCCGCTACAAATGTATTAAAAATATGTATATAGGCATATGTATGATAAAGAAAAGAGAGAAAAAGCAAAAATTGAACACTAGCAATTTGGCGAATCTAATCGTTTGTTTACTCGCCAAATGAAAAATTTAGTCGCAATTTGGCGAAATGGCGAGCGACAGTGAGAACACTGGTGCAGAGACGGAAATTCATTTTTACTCCTATTAACTGACTGAAGCAGAAATTTAAGATTAAAATCAAAGTTGGTATGATATTGAATTAAAATTATTAAAGCATTAAAATGAATAACAATTTTTAAAAAATATTAAAATGTACGTATGAGATAGAAGAAAGTTTTGGGATTGGCACCTCCAACTAGTTTGCTATAGTATGTCAGACTTGTGATGACTTAAAATAGGCTCAAGTATACAGAACCTATACAGAACTCATTTAACAGTAAAATAAACCTATTGTCTATAGGAAGATGCAGAAAATTAACATATGCAGCATACAAAACTAATATTTTAAAAATACAAAATAGAAACATGATTGAATTGCAAATAAATATAGGGTATATAATATTTTAAACTATCAACATTAGACATAAAAATAAACATTTGTTTGCTAAAATAATGCAAAGTAATTTTTTAGTACCATAAAATAAATATGCAAAACAAGGGAGAAACTCGTAGGATTACACCCACAACTTAAGATTTATAGCCCAAGTTTAATGAAGATAATTTTTTCTGATTTATATAACAGCGTTCGAAATCCTTGGTGGTCCGCTGGTCCGAGACCACCGATAATTCAATTGGACCACTAATTTGAAAAACTTAGTGGTCCGCAGGACCAGTGCCTTTTTTCAGGCCCTTAGAAAACCAAAACTGATCGCACATGATTTTTTTTATTATCAGCGATGCCGCAAACGCGCCATAGCGCGTAAATTACGCAAAACATCGGCCATGGGATGCAAAAAAATTGCTCTTACGCGTCCCACGGGCCGCGTAATTTTGTTAAAAGATCGCGAAAAAAAGGCAAATTTCGTTAAAAAATCATGAAATAACGACTAATTTTCGGCAAATTTTGTCAAACAATTCTCGAAAAAATGGCTAATTTCATTCCAAAACCCGAAACAGAAGGCAGATTTCTTCTAAAGATAAAAAACGGCAAATTTCGCCCAAAAAAAATCGCGAAAAACGGCAGATTTTTTCAAAAAATTGCAGATTTCTTCAAAAAATTACGAAAAAAAGGCAGATTTTTCAAAAATATTGCAAAACAATGGCAGATCTCTTCAAAAAAGTGCAAAAAAAACGACAAATTTTGTCCGAAAATCGCAAAAAAACGGCAAAATTTGTCAAAAAAAATCGTGAAAAACGAAAAAATTCTTCAAAAGATTGCGAAAAAAAGACAAATTTTGTTTAAAAAGTGCTAAATAACGACTAATTTTCAGGTAAATATTGTCAAAAAATTCGCGAAAAAATGGCTAATTTCATCCTAAAACCTGAAAAAACGGCAGATTTAAGATCGCGAAAAACGGTATATTTCGTCAATAAATCCCGAAAAAAACAAAAGATTTCGTCAAAATAATGCGAAAAAACGGAAATTTCGACAAAAAAAAAAAAAGCACAAAAAATATATATGAATGCCGGGAGAGAATTTTTCTGTTTTAAAACCTAATTTTCCAACTTCAAAATTGTTGTTGCTGCTCCAAAAACTGATTTTCCTGCTTTCCAATCGGTTTTTTATTGCTCCAAATCTTTCTGAGTGAATGTGACTCCTGAAAGCACCATTTCATTAAGCAAAGTACCCATTTACTCAGCAAAAATATCCCTTTTTTCAGCAAAAAAGTCTTTTTCAATAAACCTGTTGTGCCCCATTTTAAAAGAAATGCAAACAATACTGATACTTGTTATCTTCAACACTTAAATAAGCATTATTTTATAATTAAATTTGTATCTTGCACATTTATTCTTTAAAAAGTACAAAAAATTTCTCTTAAATTAATATTGGTTTTAATTATTATTATTAAAACAATTATTGCATTTTCTTTTTCTTGTGCAAATGAACAAGTTCAATTTTTGCATCGAAAAATATGACTTATTATTAGTGGGGACCCGCATTTGTAGAAAAGGGACCCAGTATTTTAGAAGTCCTGGGTCCCGGGGACTCAGGATTTTTCAAGTCCAACTGCATCAATGACACTAGCTACAATTCCACCACTCTGGCTAGAATCTGGAGAAAAATCGAAAAAAAAAAATTACATTAAACCCTACAGTCAGTTGAAATAAGTAATGGCAAATAAAATATCTAATAAATAATTTGATAGTTTTTCTTTACGTACTGTTTATTTATTTTTTTAGCAAATTATATTTTACATTTTATTATGCTGAAAATTTTGGATAAATGCAAAGATTGATTGATTTATTTTCCAGAGAGTGTGTGTGTGTGGGGGGGAGACCACTCGAAGTGTTAAAATTATTTAATAGAATTTTATGTAACGGACCAGTGCTGATGTCTGCGGACCAGTAAATTCTCATGCTTACTGGTCCTTGGGACCAGTGACTTTTTTTTAGGAATTCTAACGCTGTATAATATTGATACACTTTTTTTGCTACTATAAAACAAAACTAAAAAAAATATTTCATTTGAAAATTATAAAATTTGCTACTTTTGACTTCTATTAAGAAAAAAAAAAAATCTTAATTCATCCTTTTAACAAAAAAGTAAATTAATGAAGAGAAAACAAAGACATGCACATGCATATACATACAAACACATACAAAATAAAATATACCTAATAATATTCTCATATTCCTTATCTTTTCCTTTGGATTCTTTCCAACGTCGATACATCACTGAAGCATCAACATTGGCGGGGGAAAATGTGTTTGGCTCATTTAACAATGATATGACACTTAGCAAAATAGTCCTGCAAAACAAAGTTGATTAATTAGTTCATTAAATAATAGTTAAATAAAAAAAGCTACAATAACCAATACATTAAGAATAATAAATAAAATATTAAATTCTGTAATTTACAAAGCCTTTTTTTTTTTTTTTTTAACAAATATAATGTAAGAAAATAGAATTTTGCAGATTATTGTTTGTTCAGATTTTTTTTTAGCAGATACAAAACAAGTCATCATAATTAATGCTAAATGAACTTTAAAATGAGAAGACATTGATTTCAATAAGATTTGCAATATAATATCTATATATTTAAAAGACCAGGCTGTTTTTTAGTCATCAGCCCTGAGTTTCCTCCAGGACAGATTTTGATAATTATTTTTTTAAATGAAAGCTGTTCATATGTAGATGAGCCCATTCTAGCTATTTTTTTATTTATTTCTATTTTCAAATGTTATTTTTAATTTTAAAAGCTTTTTTAAGAAGTTCCTTTAAAACAGTTGCAATCAGATAATTTCCATTGTTGCAGAGAAATGAAATATAATAAAAAAAACATTCAGAAAAGTGGCTTTATAAACGCATTTAATTTGTGAGTTAAATTTCAGTAAAAAATATTTATACACAATATACATGCATTTTATTTTGATAGGCAAATAAAAATTCATATATATTCTGCAGGGACCATTCTAGAAATTAAATAGGGCACATATTACAGAAATATTACAGAAAAAGGGCATTTTTGTCAAAAAGGGCACATTATTTCATAAAAAGGGCTTATTTACAATAAATGCATGTTGTATTGGAAAATACAGGGTGATTATAATTAAAGTCCAAGTTTCAAAATGCTCTAAAAAGCTAACCACTCGTTAGAATAGCGTCAAAATTTAACAGCGTATTATTGAAGAAGGGGGAAAGAACATGAAGCAAAAAAATTTTTTTTTAATTTGAGTGACAGATGGCGCTGTAAGCGTCAGTATATGTAAATTAAAATACCTGGCATGCGCATGACAATTTCAGGTGTTAAAGCGTTGGGTAAACAGCGTTTCCTCATTTCGCTTCTCAGACGTTGCCCATGAGTGTCTCAATGAAGGATCGTGCTCTGCTTGTAAAGCTTTATTACAAGAACGGTGATTCTGCACCAGTGGCTCTACAGAAGTTCAGGACTCTCAAGGGTATGAAAAAAGGCGCTGGACCGATGACTGTCAGAGGTCTGGTGAAAATGATGCAAAAATTCGAAAATACAGGTTCGTTTGATGTGCAGTCTGGTAGAGGAAGGAAAAGATGTGATTCGGTGGTAGTTGAAGAAGTGGCCACAGCAGTTCGGGAAGAGTCTAGCGGTGGTGAGCAACCATGCAGTGCACGGAGAATTGCCCGAACATTGAACAGGCCTGTGAGCACGGTACATAACATTCTACGAAACATCCTGCAATACTATCCGTATAAAATTTGCCATGTGCAGGAGTTGTTCCCTTCTGACCTGCCAGCTAGAGAGGGTTTTGCTTTGGAATTTCTCGCTCGCATGGAAGTGGACATTGATTGGCCGTGGAAAATTCTGTGGACAGACGAAGCCCATTTCCACCTGACGGGATATGTCAATACACAGAATTGCCGAATATGGGCAACAGAAAATCCACTCGCAACGAACCCAGTACCACTTCATCCTGCAAAGGTCACTGTGTGGTGCGGATTTACGGCATCATTTATCATAGGGCTGTATTTTTTCGAGGAGACGGGAGCTTTAGGTCCTGTTACCGTTACCGTCAATGGTCAGCGCTATGAGTCTCTTTTGCGTAATGATGTCATTCCAGCTCTGCAACAGCGTGAATGTCTGGATAGTATCATTTTTAGGCAAGATGGTGCTTCCTCCGCACATTGCAAATCTGACAGGAAATTTGTCACACCCTGTTCTTGCCACTTTCCGGCCATATCTCCATTTCTATAGTCAATCTATCTTTATTTACACTAACCTAATTACATTCATCCTATTTTAAAGTTTATTCATTTATTATAACCTTTACAGTCTATTATTTACCTTTTTATTAAATACCATTTTTACCTTTTTCATTCAGTAAGTTTCCTTTTGTTAAATCTGGTTAACTTTATTAATATCTCTTTATTAAAGTTCTCATTCATATAAACAATAGTTACTTAACTTACCTTACATTTATTTCCAGTAATCTACTTTTAAAAACACCCGGCTTATTGTTGTTGTTGTTTTCCCGTCGTATTCGTATGCAATCGGAAGCTGTAATGACGTGTTTCTTGACCGTCACAAGATGACGTCATTTGTCTACCGCTCATTTCCGGTATGACGTTTCGTCACGATGGTTTCCCATTTGACCATCGCTTCACCTGTCCTTTTGCATGCGTAATGAGTTTCTTTTGGTTTCCCTTCTAGTATAAATACTTTGACAATAGCTTAGATTCTTGTCTTAATGTTTCAGTATAAATGATTACGTTCGTTGCTCTTCTGTTTAATAGTTATGTTTAGGTTTATAGTTCTGTTTTAGTTACGTGCCTGTCAGTGTGCCGTTCTTCAGTTTTGTTAATTGTTTTATTAACCCAACTTATTTAAGAGACCGCCTTTGCAGTATTTCGTTACCTTCTTCTCCCGATGTTCAAGATAGCTGGCAGCTGTTAGGAAATGGTTTTTAATGCTGGACTAAGTCAGCCACCTGCTTCGTCTCTGTTTGTTTTGAGACCGGCTATCGTTTTTGAGGAAAGAATTGTGACGATAGTGATGTTTATTTTAAATGAAGTTTCTGCAGTAATGTCCTTACCGTGTTTGTGGATAGATAAGCTAAAATATGCTTTGGATCGTCAGCTCATTACTTCACAGTTGTTTTGCCATGAAGTCTGTTTATATTTGGTTTTCCGTTTTAATTGTTTAATAGATATAAATGTCTTTGTTAATTATATTGATTTTATCTTTATTTTCTTTTAAATAAAAGTTAGTTTTGTTTTTAACTTATTTGTATTTATTTCATCAACATACAGTATTTTAGTTATTTAATTTTCCGGACTTTAACCTTTTACAGGTTTAGCGACTAAAAGCAAAAGCTTCCACTGTGCTAATTAATTTTAATCTCTGCTAATCTTTAATATTCAAAATTTAAATCCGTCAAGGTTATGGGCCTGTCCCTAACCTGATTTTCTTTTATTAATTTAATATATTAATGAGTTATAAATTTTTTTTTAATTAGAAATTAATTTGTAATAGTTAAATGTAGTTTAAATCTAGCTTTTTTCTTTCATTTTATAAATAAATTTTTAAGGGTTATTTGTTTCTTAAACTTTAGTTTATGTTTGTATTTGCCATTTTTTAACCCTTAATGATCCGGCGATATCGTAGTAAACGCTGCTTCCATCAGCATTTAGCGATGCTTTGCAATGGGGGGGGGGGGGCAGTTAATTTATTATATTTTATTCAGTTTTTTAATTAAATTTCATAGTTAAAAATTACTTTTTGGTTTTTAAATAAATTGCATAAGCTTTATTTAAATTTAACAAATATTTTTAAAACGATATAGTAATTTTTTTTGAGTTTTTATAAAAAATTTTATGAACTTAGGTGAAAAATTTAACTAATTCCTGTTATTTTAAATTCTGTTTCTTCCATGCACCAGAGTGATGTTGCTGAACAGGAAAAATTTTGGATCCCCAGGACTTAATTCCAGATTCTTTTTTTATAAAAGCAAGTCCCCACTAATAATAAGTCATATTTTAAATGCATAAATTGAACTTGTTGATTTAAAAAAGAAAAATGTAAATCATGCATTTTTTTATAAACTAGAAAGAAAAATGTTCTTTACTTTAAAAAAAAAATCAATGTTAAAGATTCAAATTTAATTAAAAAACAACGGTTATTTGAATGTAGAAGATAACAAATATCACTATTATTATCACTATTATTTGCATTTCTTTTAAAAAGGTGCAAGACAGATTTATTGAAAAAGACATTTTTGCTGAGAGAAAAAAAAAAAAAAAAAAGAATACTTTTATTGAGCAAAGGAGTACTTTTTGTCCAATGAATGGGTACTTTCAGGGGTCACATTCAATCAGAAAGATTTCAAGCAGTCAAAAATGGATTTTGGAGCAAAAAAATCACTTTTTGGAACAAAAAAATCCACTTCCAGCAATAACTTTTCTTTTTTTAGCACCATTTTGACAAAATGTGCATTTTTTCGCGATCTTTTGATGAAATGTACTGTTTTTTCGCAATCTTTTAACAAAATTTGCCTCTTTCGCGATCATTTGATGATATTTTTTCTGTTATCTTTTCAAAAAATTTGTCGGTTTTTTTTTGACTTAATTTAGTCATTTTTTTCGCGATCTTTTGACGAAATTTGAGTTTTTTTCTGCAATTTTTTGAAGAAATTTGTGGTTTTCTTCTGTGATCCTATGAAGAAACTTGTGCTTTTATCTTGATACTTTGTCAAAACTTATGCTTCTCTGCAATAAATTCATGAAATTTCATTTTTGATGATATTTGTGTTTCTTCCAGCAATCCTTTGACAAAATTAATTTAAAAAAATTTTTTGTATTTTTCCTTCATTTTTGTTTACAAAATTTGCATTTTTTCAGCGATATTTTGATGCATTTTACATTTTCATGTGTTATTTTGATGAGATTTGCGTTATTTTCATGACCTTCAGATGATACTTTTTTTTTTTTTTTTTTTTTTTTTGCTGCCCTGTGATGAAAATCACCTTTTTTCATGATATTTTGGGGAAATTTCAATCTTTTCTATAGTAATTCTATGAAATTTATATTTTTTCTGGCAGTCCTTTGACGAAATTCAGGCTTTTTCTGTGATATTTTGATGAAATTATGTGTCTCACAGGATGCGAAAGAGCTTTTTTTTGTGTAATTTATGCACTATAATGGGCATGTATAATGTCCATTGCACAAAATTTTGCGGCAGAAAAAATTCGGAAACCGCAGAAAATCAGGAAAAAAGCAGAAATTCTTTAAAATTACAAAAAGCAGAAATCCATCAAAAGATGGAAAATTTCCATCCCTGTTAATATCTCTAGTTATATCACATTTAATCCCAACATATGATATAATGAGATATCTATTTTTTATTTAAACATTGTTTTCAATACTGAGTGCAAATTGCATTCTTTTTAAAAATCTGAAACAGTAAATACTTTTGAAAAGTAGTTTGCAGTCTGATTTCTTTTTAAAACTGGGATAGTTAATTTCATTTTTTATCTTATAGCTGTAATTTGTTAAAAATATTGTTTTTCCGACTTTTGCTAATGGACATGTTTTTGCTTTAGAATAAAGATTTTTAATTTTTAGTTTTAGAAATTCAATTATTAAAAAGATACATAAGAAATCGGCGATGTTTTACACATGCTATAGGATGTAAATTACACAAAAAATCAGAGACAAGATGCAAAAAAACAGCTTTTACCTGTCCTACAGGACGTGCAATTTAATTATATTGTCATGAAAAAAAACCAGAATTTCATCAGAATATCACGGGTACAAATTCAAATTTCATCAAAAAACTGGAAAAACGAGTAATTTCTTCGAAAAATCGTGAAAAAACAAATTTCATCAAAAGATCGTGGGGGGAGGGGGGGGGAGACAAATTTTTTCATCAAAAAATTGTGATAAACAGCAAATTACATCAAAAAGTTTGCAAAAAAACCCCAGTAAATTTCGTCAAAAAATTGGGGGGGAAAAAAACCCGTCAACTTCCGTTAAGATTATGAAAAAAAAAAACCCAATAAGATGGCAGATTTCGTCAAAAAAAAATCATAATAAAATGATAAATTTCATCAAACAATTGTGAAAAAATAGTAAATTCTACCAAAAGATCATGAAAAAACTGCAAATTTCATCAATAGATCTTGAAAAAGCATAAATTTTGTCAAAGGGGAACGAAAAATAAATAGATAAAATAAATAAATAAATAAAAGTTATTGCCGGGAGTGAATTTTTCTGTTCCAAAGCTAATTTTCCTGTTCCAAATTTTTCTGAGGGAATGTGACTCCTGAAAGCATCTATTCATTAAACGAAAAATTCCAATGGAAGTATGCTTTTTTTTCAGCAAAAATGTCTTTTTTAATAAATTCATCTTGCCCCTTTTTAAAAGAAATGGGAACAATAGTGATACTTGTTATTTTCTACACTCAAATAAATATTATTTTTATACTTAAATGTGTATCTTATCTTGCACATTTATTTTTAAAAAAGTAAAGAAAATTTTTCTTAATAGTTTTTTAAAAAATAACATTGGTTTTAATTAATTATTATTAAAATAAGAATTCAAGCATTTCATTTTTCTTTTCCAAATGAACAAGTTCAATTTTCGCATCTAAAATATGACTTATTATTTGTGGCGTGGAGATTCATTTTTATTTATAACAAAGAAAAATCATGTGTTAAGCATAGATTATGAAGCACTTTTCAACACTTCATGAAATCCTTAAAAAACCTTCTCATTTAGAGCAATAAGTTTACTGTATATAGCCAAATATGTATTCTAACACTGTTGAGCAGCTCTGTATTTGCCGACTGCCTAAATTAGATAATCACAGCCAGAGCTGCCTCAAAAAGAATTATCAACATTACACGTTGATTCTAAAAAATTCATATTATGAAAATTAGTAAGACATAAAAAATTCTTACCTCCAAAATTCCAATTTCTCGAGAAATTCGGGGTATCGGGCCTCCAAATGTCCTAAGCCTTGTTCGACAGCATAAGTATTGAAGACTATTTTAACTCGAAAACAATAATTCTTCTTTAGTTTTCATATTTTAATAAGGACGAAGTACATCACGATTCACAAAAAAGGCACACACAACATTAATATTTACAGAGTTGGCCGTGACAATTTCAATATTACATCTTGGTTCTACAACATTTCTAACTGAACTACAAAAACAAAAAAAGAGAATAAAGTTAATAAACAAAAAATGTTCTTAGTGGAATAAAACAGTTCGGCGCATGCGCCACACCTTTACGTAAGAGAGAAAAACAGAGTTTCATTTTTCATATGGCGCAATAGTTTTTAGCCTGACAGGTGGTTTGGATGAAAAGGAATATGAAATAATTTCCAGATTCTGACATCCTCCCACCTTTGAGTTTCAGGGGTTCAGCTGGAACTCAAATTTTCCATTTAACTATCAGTTTTATGAGGCGTTCATATCTTGAACGATGAACTAAAGAGTCGGAATTTCGGTTCATGACCGAACCACTGGGAGGATCATTGGATTGTCCGTCCAAAGAATGTGAATTTTTCATGTCGTTGAAATGACTTCTCATGATATCATTATTTTTTATACCTCTAAAGGTATTAGTCTACTCGTTGTTCTGATGAACTCACCACTTTTCATCTTTACCTTCACAAGGCATACTTGTCCATCCTTAGATGGGAAAAGTTCAGTTATTTTGGCCAGAGGCCAATCGATTCTTTTGTTATTGTCACTAGTTACAACCACGACGTCGCCTATTGCAAAAGGTTTTTCTTTTTTGTTACTTTTATTTGGTTGACGCAATTGACCTAAATATTCTGATCGAAATCTTTTACAAAGGTCTTCTCTTAGTTTTTGTTGGTAGGCATGCCTTTTATTCAACGATTCAGCATCCAAAATATCCATATCAGGTGTTCCACTACCCTTTACTTCTTGCAGAAACATGGATGGAGTGAGAGGTACAAGATCGTTGTTGTCTTCAGAAACATATGTAAGGGGGCGGCTGTTGATTACGCTTACGATGTCACACATAATGGTGTGCATTTCTTCATAATTTAACGAACTTTTCCTAAAACTTTTCTAAGTATTCTTTTTGTCATTCTGATAAGTCCCTCCCACCACCCTCCCCACCATGGAGCTGAAGGTGGAATAAATTTCCAAGTAATTTTTCTGGATATACTATGATTTTGTACTGAATTCCAATCTATTTCTGTCAACAAATTTGCGGCACCTACGAAATTCGACCCATTGTCGGTGTAGATAATAGAAGGCCTACCTCTACTACGGGCGATAAATCTTCTCAAAGATAATAGAAAGTTTTCTGTTGATAAAGAGGTGGCTAACTCAAAATGAGCCGCTCTGAAAATTGCACACGTGTAAATTACTAGCCATATTTTCCTATTTTCTTTAAGAATAAGCGGGCCGGTATAATCCAGACCAATGATTTCAAAAATGGCAGCTTCTCGAACTCGATCTACAGGTAAGGGAGGAATGGATATTTGTTGTGGCTTAAAATCGTGTCTTCTGCATATTATACAGCTTCTAATAATTTTTCTTATAGTTTTTCGAAATTTTAAGATCCAAAAATCTTCCCTCAAATTAGACATTAATTTGTACCCCAGCATGTCCTAGTTTTAGGTGTCTAGATCTAATTATTTTTTCAACAACGGGGTGGTCATGAGGAAGTATGACAGGGTATCTAAAATTCATTGTATCATCTCTCAATAGTACCGTATTTTCCAGGAATAACGCCCGGCGTTAAACTTGATTTTTTTGTTTTGTAAACAAAAGTGCGGCTTGTAAATAGGACTAATTAATTTAAAATTTTTGAAAACAGATCGGCAAATCTAAACTTTTGTTGCTTTCGCTGTAATTATACACATGCACGTGGAATTATATTTTTAAGGTTAAAGAATCTGATACTTAAAATTGATTTTAATTTACTGATATACTGTAAAATCCCGTTAATTCGCCCCCTCCCTGTAGCGGAGATTATCGCTACATATCTTTTCCCCTTCATAAATGCAATAATTATTTCCCTTTAATAAATTCTTAATTTTATTTTAGTTTCTCTTTTCACTAATAAACCCATTAGTTTAAATTAATTCTACATTTAATAGTTAATTTTTAGCTTTCATACTCCCACTAATAGAAGTAAAACTTATTAACTTTTGGAGCTCTCTGTAGAAATAATAATAGAACTTCCTTTCTCACAAATTTCTGTTGTGTCTTTGAAAAACATCTGCCCAATAGATACCGCACTTATTAACAAAATAAAGAAAGCTCTGGGCTTAGTTCATCATAATCTTTTATCTGTTACATTTTTACTAACATCTGCCTTACACACCCTGTTTTCATTCTCACAATTAATGCTTAAAGCTAGAAATACTTTTGTCTCTGTTTATCCTGACTGTGCTGTCTTATCTGTTCAATTGCGCATCTGGATAACTTTAAGTTTTGTCTGCAAAAGGCAAATGTATGTAACGGCTTGCTTATCTCATCTACTTCCCAAGCTTAAAATATTTCTATAACCCTAATAGATATTCGCAGATGTGAACATAATCCTTGAGTTCCTAGACCACAATGTTTAGCCGATCCTGAACGTGTGGTCTACCAAAGAAATTCGCCAAAAATCTTTGTATGAAAAACTTCTTACGCCTTTTGACGATAAGGGCTATGACACTGTGTCGTCACTTCACCGATTGCCATCATTCAGTCAAGATGTAGCTCACTAGAGCTCTGAGAATTCCCCTCCCCCCTTATGGGGGACCTACAGTCTGTTAACTCTTGCTAAATAAATGCGTCATAAAATGTAATTCTCTCTTTTCGGAGTTTTTTTGTGTGTGCTTCTGTTTGGTAAATCACCTGGGCCGATTGAACTAACACCACCACATGTATATCTGGTGCATCTGGCCTTTTTTTTTCTCCGGTCAAAAAAAAAAAAAAAAAAAAAAAAAAAAAAAAACCGCACATACACAGAGAGTTTAAAAAAAATAATAATTAAAAACTTCGACAGAAACACGTATGCACCGACGAACATCAACTGGTCAAGACTGCACAAAAAAAAAGGGGCAACATTCTCCGAATTGCTAAGGCCACCTGAGTTCATTATATGAAGTATTCCCCTACACCCGAAACGAAACCTGCTACAGTCTATAGTGCACTTGTTATGACTTATCAGCACTCAGAAGAAATGTGTCACATTTTTTTTCTCCCTGTGGTGCTTCAAGATGCATACGACGGTCGCACCGACCGAAATAATCTGCTGTTTCGTCTATGTCAAGGTCACTAATCTGCTGCTTAAAAAAAAAAGTGATTTTGCTCGCAACTCCAGCTGTTCGTGATACTATATTGTGTGCAAAATGTTTCATCACTCTTCAGCAGTTCTGTTCTGTGTGTACCTAGGTGTATGTTACCGTTGGTATACAATATGTCTATGATGCTATCCTACAGAAATACAAAAAAAGTGTTGTGAAAGTACTCATCGATGTGCAAGCCTGTTTTGTTGTTTACATATTTCAATCTAATTGTGAGTGAGGTGTACAACAGATTATTCTGAGCCCCATTTCATTTGTTTTCATCATTAACTAAAGCAGTGTGAAATTTTTGCTAAAAAAAAAAAACGGGTCGTCGTACCCATACATAATTAGTGATAAATACATAAAACAGTGTCACTTATCTCGTGAATAACTCAGACAAAAGGCTGTGAAGTTACGATCTTAATGCAATTATGGGTCGTCGCACCCAGTTTTGCATATTTTGTTAAATTTAAAGCAAATCCAGCATAAAAAAAAAGAGACTTGCGAGCTAAACAAAGTAAGTAAAAAAAAATAAGTGAGAGAATGTTTGTGTCCTACAAGTTACTATTTTTTTTTTTTTAATAATTACTCAACATTTTGACAAAACTGAAACATAGAAACAAATCTTCTTGTTAGTTACAATTACTTCATAATGAAAATAGTTTGTGTTCTTTTTATCAGCTTGAACAGAGAAGATTTTTTTAAAATTTAAATATTGTGCACTTTTTTGAAGTTTTAGTAGTTATTAACTTAAATGATATACATTTTAAATTTTAGTGTTTAATTTTCACTTTTGAATACATTCTTCTCTTTTCATGCTCATTTTGTCAAAAATATTATTATTTTCAATGCATGTTGTTTTAGTATTTATGTGTTGCATACTTAAATATCACAGATCTTTATTATTTTATGTGTCCGCGCTTTACTGGTTTCCTGACATTACTTGTTCTTAATTATTTGCAGTTTGAGATTCGTTTTCTCGTTTTTACTAAAATTTTTGCCATTAACTTTGCCAGTATCTTCTTAAACAAGCCTTTTTAACTGCTTAGTTTTGGTTTGTCATGTAAAAAAAAGAATTTTGGTATTGGTATTTTTGAAGGGTAATTACGTTATTTTGATTGAAGTAGGTACATGTTTAAAAAAAAAAAAGGAAATTTGTGTTTGCATTTTTTTTTAAAAAAGGGTATTATTCAGTGTCTGCATTTTGGTTGTTTTGTTTTCTGTGCTCACATTTTGTTTACCCCCCCCCCCCCCTCATTAAATGTGTCTAGATTCACTCGTAACTTGGCAGGGTTTGCTCTCTGACTAATGCAAAATTTAATTTTTGGTTTAGCCTTGCATTTTTATGTTATTTCCCCCAAATTATTAATTTTAATACTGTGGTTAACAGTCAGATTTGTTTTAGTGCACCTAGTTTATTTATAAATCTTTCTTTTGATTTATATTTGTGCATTTTCTTTTGAAAATATCTATGGCTGATATTGAGCTAAAACAGGCTTCTGTTACTTCTCAAACAATGTCAGAGAGATATAATAAATTTGGGTCTGCTCTGGGGCAATCACAAGTTTCAATATCCCCATTACTTGAATTTTATGAGGAAAATTTAACAAAGTTTTCAGACACAATTATCGCTGAGGCCACAGCGTTTCAAAATCAAATACAAAATCAAAACAACACTGATATACTTGACTCTAATTTTGCAGAACTCAAATTCACAATCCAATGGGATCTAAACATTTTGAAAGAGACCTTTCAAGTACTCAAAGATGAATACACTAAGGTAAAACATGAAGAAGAAAATTTATTTTTGGTAAATAACAAACTGTTGGAATGAGTATGTGACTTGACTCAGCAACAAAATAGTAAAACTAAACCTCACATTAAAAAAAAAACGCAAATTTTTTTCAAGTATTGCTTCAAGTATCAAAAATTCATGACTCATCCAAAGATTCACGATTCATTCAATTTATCATGATTCATCCCTGCAAATTTTGTGAAACGATCGCGGAAAAATCTCATGTAAGCACCCCCCTCTAATTATTTTACGATTTTTCATCACATTTGGGGGAGCGGATTAACGGTATTTTACGGTAAGTTTTATTTTATATATGTCTTCAGATGTTAGTTGTTAGCGCCGTAGTTACCCTGCAAAATTTAAGCTGAATGTTATCAATTTAGCAAAAGTTAAAGGGAATCGTGGAGCACCGAATGGATGAGGTTCCGGTTTCATTGAATTAACTGTACAACAAAAAAGATAAGTTATTTAAGATCAAAATGTTTTACTTTATATCGGTTAATAATTTTATTTCATTGCTCTAATAATGAATGTGGGAATATACCCGGCGCAGCATTACACCCGGTGAGGCCTTATACCCGGTACGGGGTTAAACTAGTTTTTTTTTTTTTTTTTTTTTTTTATTTATTTATTTATTTTAAACCAAGTGCAGTGTTATACTCGGTGCGGCGTTATTCCCGGAAAATACGGTATACGTAATTTCAGCCTTAGAACTTTAGTGGAATCCGTGATAATCTGGAACGATTTTAATCGATTATCTAGGGGACCACTAAACGATTGTTCTTGAACTAATTTCAATAATTTATTTTCAGCTTCATTCTTCTCTTTTCAGTTAAAATACTATATTCTCTATCTTCTTTAGCTTTCTCGCAGTTTTGGTAAAATCTATATATCCATCCGATTACGTTAACTAATTTTTCATACGATGAAAATTTTGTAAAAATTTGTTCATTGTGAATATCTAAATTGTTAGCGCTAATAATTGTTTTTCTTCTTTCGACATCTATAATTTCAAAATCTGGAAATATTTCTGATTTTGGCCACTCGTTAATTGGTTTCTTTAGCCACTGTGGTCCCTCCCACCATTTGTCTCGGGCTAAAACCTCAGCGGTACAACCCCTTGAAGGCAGGTCCGCAGTTCATAGGAGCAACTCGACTTCTTGCTTGAACCAATTGACAGAAATTACCATTCTCATTTTCAGACCGTATAAATATACACATAGCATACGCTATTTTGCTAGCGTCACAAAAAACGTGCAAAGAATGCAGTTTATCTGCATCCCGAGAAAAACACCAAGGTATTTCAATAGTCCCTAATTTTTCTAATTGTTTTTTCCATTTTTCAAATTTACTCTTGATAGAAATAGGTAATTCCGTATCCCATGTCACCTTAGCTTTCCAACACTCTTGTAATAATATTTTAGGTTCTAATGTTACAGGACACGTGTATCCAATAGGGTCAAATATTTTGTGTACAGCCGATAAAATGTTTCTTTTGGTTACTTTGCGTTCGCCTTGGGAAATTTCCTTTAAATCAACTGCTAAGGTGTCCCTACTAAAATCCCACATTAGACCCAAAACAGGGACTTTTTCCCCAGTCAAAACTTCCCGAAAACTATGCTCTTACCCATGAAGCTCGAATTTTGCATCACTAAGAAGGGTTTTTGACTCTTCGACAAATCTGTTCAGTTGTTCCTTACTATCAACACTTGTAACACAGTTGTCTACATAAAATAATTCTAACAATTTAAGCGCAGTGTTTTTAAATTGTTCCGGTGTGTTTTTTAAATGATATTCTAGCGTGGCACCTAAAAGATAGGGGCTACAAGAAATGCCAAATACTACTCTTCTATGTTGAAGCGTTATCATTTTTTGAGGGTCCCCTTCTTCATACCACAGGAATTTCAAGAATGAGCGATCTTTTTCTGTAATGCCAATTTGCAAAAGAGCCTTTTTTATGTCAGCAATTATCCCAATTTTTCCTAATCTAAATCTATTTAATATAGAAGGAATCAGTTCTACAAGGTTAGGCTCCTTTTCAATTCAGTCATTTATAGATGGTGAATCCTTTTCCCGAGCTGAACCATCGAAAACTGGCCGCACCTTTGTAGTGGAGTTTTCTTTAAACACTGCTCTATGAGGAAGGAAATGCTCACTACCTAATGTTTTTCTCTGATCAACTTTTTCTATTATTTTCTCGTCTAACCATTCATCGAATACTTGATTATAATCATTTAATTTTCCTACCCTTTTTAACGAATCGACGCTTGTTTTTAATCTACATCGAGCGATATTTTCTTAGCTGGGTAAACGAGGGTGGCCCTGTATCCATGGAAGACTAACTTCATACCGACCCTCGTCATCTACTCTAATGTTACTGAGAAAATGTTCTTTAGTGGCTAATTCTATTTCCTCTCTACTCTTTTTCTCCCCAGGATCGCGAATTCCTAAGGTGTCAAGTTGCCATAACTCGATAATTTTTACCTCTGACATGCAGCTAAAAAATTAAATTGTTCATATTCTTATTTTCATAACCTTCAGTTTTCCCAAGAATTGTCCAACCTAAACGAATGTACATGCAAGCCAATCCACCCTGTAATTGTTTTAAATATCCGGTAAATAATTTCCCTGTGACATCTGCACCAATTAACACATGTATCTCATTAGGAGAAAATTCATATAATAAATCATTAACTTTAGTGACTTTATCAGTCAAAACTATTCCGTACCGCTTTACTTCATTAATAAAGGGTCCTTCCGGTATAGGTGAAATTTCAGAGCAAATTTTTTGTTGATCTAATACCTCAAATTTACATTGGAAACTATTATCCATATTTCCCAAATTAATCAAATATCTATCGTGTAGTTCTTCACATTCTCACCCCCAAATAAGCTAGGCACTATTCTCTCTTTACTTATGCTACTATATCCTAACATTTTAGCAGCAAATTTCGATATGTACGATTGCTGCGAACCCTTATCATATAAAATTCTAACATTTTGTACGATATCCCCATTGTATATACGTACAACCAATGTTTGGAGCAAAACTCGTTTTCTAGAAGTTGTATTCGCAAGCATACGATCTTTATTAGCAGTTGGATCCTGTTTAGAATTTTTGCCTAAATTAATTTTACTCTTCTCTATGCACATGAACTGGTGGTGATTTTTCCCGCAATGAGAACAGTTAATTTTCGTTTTACAAACTTTTGCTAAGTGGTTGACATTGAAGCAACGAAAGCATGCTCCTTTTCTTAATAAAGCATCTTTTCTTTTCGCCAGTGTCATTTTCCATACCGCTCTACAATTTTGACTACGGTGTTTGTTTTCGCAAAAAACACTGTTCTTCGAATTTTTTATCATCAGCATTATACAGTTCGGCCGCCGTAGGAAGAGAAAAATGTTTATATTTTCGATCGAAGTTTGTTTCTCTGTTTACTGAAACATCTTTATCGAAAGAAAACCCACTCTTAGCTAATTTAAGCTTTTGCTCCATCTCAACTTCAATCTGTAAAAATTGCATTAAAATATCTAATTTATTAATTCCCTGATTTTTATCTTTATCCTTAACAGTTAAAGTACCAAGATGTCTTTCCCATAATTTAAGAATATCTGAAGGCAAAGCCGATTCGACCAATGGATATGAAATCGACGAATAATTTTCGCTCGATACTCCTAACATTTTCAATGACCGAAGATAAGTTTCGATTTTATCGTATAATTTAACAAGAGACAGTTTTTGCCCTTGTCCCAAGGAATTATTAATAACTAATCATAAGACTTCGCTTATATATACTTCAATTAAAACATCTGTTCTACCGAACCGTGCCTTCAACGATTGTACCGCTCCTGGATAGTTCTCGGCTGTGGGGGGAAAAGAATCCACTATTTCTCTGGCTCGCAATCCTTTCTGTGTAGCGATTATAAGGTATTGAATTTTATCTTCATTTGCTATGTCCCTATCTTCGTGAGTTTTCTCAAATTGCCCCCAAAAAGTTAACCAGTTTTTTATTTCACCGTTGAAAGGCTGGAGCTCTAATTTAGGTAACTTGAATTTTCTTCTTGTCGCCATGCCATCTAATATTAAAGAACTATCTGGATTAAGACCTTTTTCTAATTTTTGTATATAACGCGATAATTTGTTTTTTGTTTCATAAAAAATTGTGTTATATTTATTGATAGAATCATATTCAGTATCAAAAGCATCTTGCTTACAGGTCGGGTCTTCAGACAAATTATCAAGAATTTGTTTATCTAAATTCTCAAGTTCGTTTTTTTTTGCTTCTAATCTAATTAAAATTGAAGACAAGCTATCTAAATCATCACAATTAGCCTGTATAAACTCTACAATTTTTTTTGTTAATTTCGTAAAATTTGAACGCACTGGCGTTCTTAACTTTCGTAATTTTTCCATAATTCTGAATCAAAATTTTTTCTAATTTCTTATTCACTAAACTACGGAGCACCCGATCCCAGCAGGGGATGCCACTTTTATGGGACAACTCCAACTGCCTAAATTAGATAATCACAGCCAGAGCTGCCTTAAAAAGAATTATCAACATTACATGTTGATTCTAAAAAATTCATATTATGAAAATTAGGTAAGACATAAAAAATTCTTACCTCCAAAATTCCTTCATATTATGCATGACTGTATTGTATAATTTATACTAAGCCTCAGCTATATATATCAATTTTATTATGCATGAAATAGTTTAATATAGTTAAAATATGTCACACACAATTCCCCCTTTTACCATTATGTAATGGAATTCTTTTGCGTGGCTCTGTAAATGAATAATAGCTATTTTTTCATCCCATTTTTTACAGAATGCATATTATAATGCATTTTGTAAATGTATATAAATTTTAATATGATTGACAGAGTGTACCATCTTTAAAATTCATTTGAAATGATTTTTTCCCATAGGCCATAATGTAACGGTTACTGATGTACCATGCTTGCAGTGGCCTCAGATGGCAAAATGCCAGGCCGAATCCATTCACTCAATAGGGAAGATAGCCCGGCGAAAGCGGCCGAAATATTTTTCACGCAACCAAGGCAATGGCTTTAAATATTGTTTTGAATTTTTTATTCTGAGTGAAAACTGATATTAATGCTATAGAATATGTTTGGTCAGAAATCAATCCGGAAACAGAATGTGATAGGAGAAATTTGCATGTCAAAATTATTTGCATATACATATGAAGCCATTGAAAATGTTACTGTTGAACACTGGAAAGAATATTGTTCACATGTAGCATTGTTAGAATCTATTTATTGGAAAAATGATGTTATAATTGAAGAAATGTGTGAACACTTGAAATACATCTTTATGAAACGGATTCTGATTGGGATTTATCATCTCAATCCAGTGATTCATAATTGTCTCCGGGAAGAGTTCCATATCCTATTCTGGTTTTTTATGGCGAGATTTTTTTTTTTTTTTTTGGCATTAAATGAATCGACATGGTTGCAGTCTCCAGCCTTTGGGGTTGCTTTTTTACTACTAGAAGGAAATTTATCAATTTGTTTTTTATGTATTTTTATCCATTTAGCATATTTTTTCGGAAAATTTTATAGATTTTGTTTAAATTTGACATATTTAATAAATATGTAAGATTATAAAAATAATATAAGGTACTACTTAGTTATCCCGTCGACCGATTTCGCTAAATTATACAAATCGCCAAATTAATAGCCAAAAATTATACATATTGAGATAATTTTTATTTTAAATAATAAAAAAAAAAAAAACAAATAATTATTAGAATATTAATAAAAATACAAAAAAAAAAAAGTCAAAATAAAAATCAATGACGTTTTAAACACGTGTATCGTATTTAATGCCATTGAATTGACATTCACCATCACCTATTATTGGCATTTAATCTTAATTTGGCGATAGTATTTTAAACGACGGGATAACAGAGTAGTACCCGTTTATTAAATAAATAAATCTTTATAAATTACTTTAAAATATTGTTTATCCACCATCTTGAGAAATCTAATAAGTTGCTAAAATATCTTTTTGTCACCAATTTCAATTTTTTCGGCAATCGCGCCAACCAGAACAGAGTACCATTTAATAAAAAAATCCAATGAATAACGATAGGCATGGATGTCATATATGCATCACATTGGCGCAATTGCAACTAAATAGCGATTTTATTACTCACATCGAAACCTGGCTATAGTTGTTTATCTGTTAATAAATTGTTTATAGACTATGATTTTCTTCTTTACAGTGATGTAAATTATTTTTTTTTCTATAATTATTAATTAAACTTTTATTTATTATTATTTTTGTTTTAAAATAATAGAAAATAATTAATATATATATATATATATATATATATATGTGTGTGTGTGTGTGTGTGTGTTACTGTATTTGAAAAAGAAGTTTTCACATACAGTAATTGTGAACAATATTCTTTCCAGTGTTCAATAGTTACATTTTCAATAGCTTCATGTGTATATGCTAATAATTTTGACAAGCAAATATCTCCTGTCACATTGCGTTTCCGCATAGTTCAGTTGAAATTGGCGGCAGAAAAAACTCGCGCCAACATGGTGCATGTTAGTCCGTGGATCTTTTGTATGTTGATGAGACCATATGTTGGTGAATCATGGCAAAAGAAAAATATTCAAAATTTTTCAAACTAAATTTCTTTATTTAAACTATGTTAATTAAACTATTGCATTAAAAACTTGTTAGAAGTGAACTAAAATGAGCACAGCTCATATCCGCCTCCAGGGCACACAAACACAAAAACTTTCTTAAAAACACTCATCTCCATCCAACTCTGGGAAAAAAAAACAATTCTCATAAGTGCCATTTCATTGATGCTACCATCACTACTGCCAGGCTAGTGCTACACTATCTCACCAACAGCTTGGTCTTTAAATACATGTCAAAGCAACAGTTAATTATTTACAAGTCCAGCATTGCAGAGTTTCTAAACCAGCAGTGGCAACAATCATTTGTTTACATTTGACAACCTGTCACACCACTGCAAGTTGCAGGTAACACTTGCAATTACATTTGCTTTAATAAATATATTGCATAATTTATCTTAAGGAAACTTTAGCTGTTATACTTTAAATCTTTTATTCAAAACAGTTTATGAAACTTCATTAAATTTATAAAAGCACTTTGAAAATAAATAGCATGTTTTAAGTAAACAAACATCTTTTAAAACATGCATGCTAATTGGCCATGGAGAGAACTGGGAAAACTAATTGGGATAAAACATTTTTTTCCTTTTTACTTTATTATATTTACTTTACTTTATAATTATAATGGAAAATGGTTAGAAATTTTTTTTAAATTAAACATAACAGTGCATACGTATATGACATGAAATCTATGGCAAAAAAGTATCAGATTGTTGCAAATTATTTCCAAAAAATGTTATGATTCATTTTTTTTATTTTTATTTTACTATTAATAAATGTATTTTTATTGTTACATATCTTTAAATAATATTTTTTACTACATTTGTCTTTTTATAACTTATTTTAATATGATAGTATTCCAATATAATATTTAAGAATATATGATTGAATGACAAAAACAAATAGGTATTTTCAGAGGGGAAAAATGACATATTTGTGATGTTTTAATAAGTAAACACATCCCTCCCGAGATGATACGGATTTCCCTGTTTTTGACATAGACTAGCCTTTTCTGGTCATGCGCAGTTCGCTTCAGGTTCCTATCAAACGTGGTTCATCAGTAACTTTTGACTACTCCTGTAAATAAACTAATCATGGTAGAAACTTCATTTTCAATAGGGTTTGTGCTAGGGTAAATGTCAATAACATATAAAAATTTCATGGTAATCCGAGTATATTTATGAGAATTAGAGAGCCAGAAAAACCGAATAAGCACTTTTCAGCTTTGATGGAAAATGCTTAAAAAAAAAAAAAAAAAAAAAAAAAAAAAAAAAACCCCAGAATCTTAGAAATGCTGGGTTCTGGTGATCCAGGGCTTTTTTAAGTCCAGCGACATCACTGAGAACTGTTTAGAAAATAGATTTCTCAACTCTCCATCAAGTAAGTTCTATCTCACAAATATGAACTCTTTAGAGTTGTATCTATGAGACACAGTGCAGCTGATGAAGAGATAATAAGAGTTATTTAGAAAAATTTATAACTTTGTCAATTACAATTTTATTTTAATTTTCTAAAACCTGAAATTAAATAATTATATATATTTTAAATATAGTATTTTCACATTACACTATTAAATGATCACAGCAAAGTTCATTTTAACAATGAATTACAAGTTTCTGTAACGGGACTTAAGGTATTGTAAAAGTAAAACTAGTCGTTGGAGGCCACCATAATACTTACCCATCATTTATATGCATATGAAAATAAAATATGTGAAAACTATTTATACAATGTATTTCAATTCCAAAGCTAAATTTAAATGTTGTTAATACACATAGTAATACTCTATTAATGAATTGCTGATGCACCAATTTCAACAAATTATATAAAATGCCAAACTACTCAAGAAGTACCAAATTACATAAAAGAAACATCCTTATAACTCCAAAAATAATAATCATATTAACTAACAGTTTGCTGCGTCGGATTAAGCGTCTCATTTTCAATTAAAATATACCTCTGAATTGAAATTTAAATGAAATACAGGATCATGAAAAATCGAAGAATGTGGAAAACAGGATTACAAATATCTCGACAACTAATAATCCGATCGACTTTGTTTTTTATGCAAAATTTGTGTTTTTTTATTGCCTTTTACATGCATTCCTTAAAATAAAAATATTCAAAATTTTTTATATACCTTTCATCAGAACGAATTTTTTGAGAATCCAGAAAAAATAGTTCCGATAATCGAGGTTGCTGATATTCAATAGGCTTCGTCCCATTCTTACATACTAAGTACATACAAAATTTCAAGTCTCTATCTCAATTTGTTCGTGAGATAGAGCGTTTACAGCAGACAGACGGAAGGCAAATTTTTTTTTCTAAAAATATGTTTTTCGAAATCTCTAGTGTCTAAAACGTGTAAATCCGTCAAAATTTTTTTTTCGATTTTCAAAACAATTGCAAGACTTACTCTATACTACGTATGATGGGTAGGTAATAAATAAATAAATAAAATACATGATTAAATGTAATAAAATAATTGTCAATAAACTCACCTAACATTCTGTGTGGGATTCCAGCGCTCACATGGCAATTCCCCACTTTGTGGATCATCAATAGGTGGATGCAGTATTGATATGCACAAATCTCCATTCTAAAACAAAATAAAAATAATTAAGAAATAATTTAAACAAGTTCTTGCTTTTTGTAGCTTCATGTAGCAGAAAAAGAACAGTACACTAAAAATGCATGCAGATTTTCTAAGATTGCGGCTCTCTGTGCAATAAATATTGAGCCATACAGATCAATGAAACAAGTTTATCTAAAATCTTTTAACTCAATTACATCAAAACATTGTTTATCAGTGGTTTTTCCATGAGAATCTCTGCATAACTTAACATATTTAAATGTTTTATTTTATCTCTTTAATTTAAATACTCAAAATCTATTAGAAGAGTTTGACCGCCAGAAAAGTAATGGATTTTCTTAAATACAGTAAGTACTGGATATATGGTCACCTGCTTATAAGGTCACTTTTTTCAAGTCCGTACTGACAGAATAGGTATTATGTGTTAAAATACACCATCTATATGGTCAGTTCCTAATGGCTTTTACTGGATATATGGTCATTTTCGTATCTCATTTTATTGGTAAATATCTTATAATTTTATGCTTTTTTCTTCCCCTTCTTTAGTGTTCAGTGCTGAATAGACATATCATTCAATTGTCGGCTTCTTTGTACTGGCCACGTGAGGCTTTTAATTTTAATAGCTTTAGAAAAAAGTAGATGGACATACTAAAGGAGGATCGTTTTCCTTCTTGTTAGTCTTTTCCCAATCACTGAATATTTCGTGCTTGTGTTAAAAACCACAAGTACGAACTTCCACTTGTTAAAGAAAGACCAGTTGGCATTTTTATAGCTGGCATAGTCCATGTCAATTCAGGCAGCCAAAGAAAAAATCTTACCTTCATAGTCGCAGAAGTTCTTTGATTGAACATATGTTAAAATTCAGGAAAAAATAAAATTCCTGTAATTTTTGGTTTTCCCCAAAAAAATTTCTGGACTGAGATACAGGGTGCCAAAGATGGCATCCCAAGCACCTTTTCCTGTTTGCGATTTTCGAAAAAAAGTTTAAAGTGCTCTATCTCTGAAACAATGCAAGATATCTCATTGCAGTTTATTTTATTTTAAAGATAATATTTTTTTGCTTAAAAAGATATATTCTATTTTGAAATATGTATTTAATTATTTTTACAGCAGCCTTCTAAAAAAAATTTTTTTTTAATCAAAAATAATTTTTTTCTCAAAAATGCCAATCTTAAAAATTTTGATTTTTTTACTGTTAGTCAATACCATTGAGTATTACCTTCACTGTAAAGGAGAACTTCCACTTTTGAGTTTAACAAGTTTTAGAATCATTTCAAGAATTTAGAGAAATTTACAGGAACTGCATGTCAAAAGTTCCAATAAAAGTCTCTCAATTTTTGTTTATTTGTATCATATGTAGCCTATTACATATCCTAAACAAGTTAGAAATCACACGTCAAACATGGTAAATGAGGTGCATTTATACTATGACTAGTATAAATATTTAGATCGTGGTGCAATAAGTATTACACTCTTTTGAAAACTGGCATGAATACAAAATTTATTATGTTTCTATATATTAAATTCAGTAATACAGAAGTAATATGAATCCATCTTAAAAAGAACATAATCACCAGGGCAACCGAGAATCATTACCTATCATGGGATATTTAATTATGTATGATATAATTTAATAGAATGAACAATCATCCATTAATATCATAGTGATGGGTATATTTATCTATTACTATCATAGTACCTATATTGCACAAACTTTGAACAGCAAGCAAGAAGAAATTTCATTTGTCCAACCAAGATTTCTGAAACAATTGCAAAATATTCAGATTCACAATTTATAAAAAGTAATTTTTGTTGCCTGTGTATATTACTGTGAGTGGTGGATTGCAAAGGTAAATGATATCAGTTGTTTATGAAATTGTCGTTAACTTTATGCTCCCATTTGGATTGGCTGTTGGGTATAGATTTCCACCTGCAAGACAGCAACATCACCACCAGTGTTCACTTTCTATTCACAATGTTTTAAGGATTATGGAAGCCCCAGACCCTATTAGTTAAACAAGCAGGCATCACTAAATATCAAAGGAAGATACAGATACTGTTCAACAAATTATAAAGTCTATGAATTTCTAATTTCAGTTCTAAGCAGAGTACACTGTAAGTAATATGTTTTGAAACTTATACATATATTTTGTAAACTTTACTGCATGTTTTTTTTCTTTTGTAAGCTATTTTTAAAGCTGTCAGTTTCTAATGCTTATTAAGAAATAAAATCCTATGTCAAACAAGACTAAGATTTTGATTTCCTGAGACCAGTATGTGATGTCATACAGGAACTGGTAAAATATATGGCAAAATCGTGTTTCGATAACTTGTCAAAATCAAAAGTGGAAGTTTTCCAAAATAAGGAAGGCAGTAAGTACTCAATACAGTGAAACCCCGATTTTACGTTTCTCAAGGGACTGAGTAAAAAAACGTAAAATACGGGAAATACATAGAAAGCAAAAAATCGTAGAAAAAAACTAAAGGTAGTAAAGATGACTCTTTCAAAATGTATTACAATCTATATTTTACGAAAAGAACATTATTATACATACCATTTTTAAGATGATTTTACTAACACATTTAATTGCGAATCCTGGCATTTAGGTTGAAAATAGTCCGTAATAGTAGATTGTTTTTTAGTCATTGAGTTCAAAGTGAATGCAGCATCTTCCAGGATTGAAATACTTTGCAAGTTTTTTTCCTGGTCTTTACGAGAAAGAAAATAGTTTTTCACTGTTTGTAAGCTCTTCAATGCAATATTAAAAGGGACGGGCTGTGCTTCTGTTTCTTGTTCTTCATCTTCATCGGTGGACGAAAAGTCCATAACGTCGGCTACGGATGGAGCAGTAGCTCTTTCAGCTTCACATGTTGCTAAATTTTCCGGAATGTAATCATTGAAATCATAGATAACTGTTTCGTTGTCATTGTCCGAGTCTACCGCAACTGATTCCTCATCTGTTCTCAGTTCATTAGATGCTACGAATCTGCTTTCTTCAAAACAATGAGAAATGCAGTGTTGTGTAACGTTTCTCCACGACGCAGAAATAAAATGCATAGCCTCTAGAACACTTAACTTTAACTTGCAGGCGTCATTTAGGTTTCCATTTTCTATTTCAGCTACAGCTTTCCGGACAAGTTGCTTTCTATAAAAAACCTTGAAAGATCGAATAATGCCGAGATCACAAGGCTGCAATTTGCTTGTGCAATTTGACGGAAAAAATTCGACATGCACATTAGACAGCTGCAAAACAGTATGTGCATTGCATTGATCAATAAATAAAATTATTTTACGATTCTGCAACTTCATTTTTTTGTTTAGTTTGCGCAAAAAGTCTTCGAAAATCGGTTTGGTCATCCACGCATTTTTGTTTGCTTCGTACCTTGTTGGATAACTTCTCATGTTTTTGAAGCATCATGGGTTGTGCGACTTTCCGACAACAAGAGGCGTCAGCTTCTCACTTCCATCAGAATTGCAGCAAAGTAAAACCGTAAGACGCAATTTAGACATCTTCCCTCCATAGCAGGAGTCTCCTTTTGCAACATAACTTTTATCCGGTAGGAGGTTAAAGAAAAGTCCGGTTTCATCTGCATTGAATATGTCCTTTGGCTTGTATCCTTTGGTCAAATTTGGTAGATTTTTCTTCCAATCTTCTATTGTAGCTTCATTTACACTTGATGATTCTCCCGAAAGCGATCTATACACAAGATTATGTCTTTTCTTCATTCGGTCAATCCAGCCATTTGAAGCTGTGAAATCTTTCAAACCACCAAGCCTATCGGCAATTTCTAGAGCTTTCTCTCTTAGTATTGTGCCATTTATAGGTATATTTGCGGCACGAGCTTCTTTAAACCACTTTAATAAGATACCTTCCAGCTTGTTGTACGGCGATTTTTTCAATGTTCTCCATTTCTTAGCATTTTTTTCTCCGACTTTCTCGATGTTTTTTTCAATGCATTCTTTTTTCTGTAGTATGAATTGCAGGGTTGTTACGGGAATTCCTTGCAACTGAGCAAACGCTACTTTGGTTCCGTGGAATTCATCAAATTGTTTAACAATTTCGGCTTTCTCAGCAACAGAAAAGTTTTTGCGTTTTTTACTCGTCATTTTGGCACAAAAAGGTTATAAATGCGACCACCGCGTGCTAAACAGCATTTGAAAACGTTAAGAAAGGTAAGGATCCCTTTCCCTCCCTGACAAAAGAAATGAGCCACCCCATCTGATTGGTAACTGGATTGCCTCTTCCCCCCCCCCCCCTCCCATCTCATCCCTACACCAATAAAGTGTGTTGTTTCTTTACTTTGCTCCCCCGCCAGCTACCCTGGGGAGGGAAGGGAGCAGTCCGCGACAGCAGGTGTTCAACAAACTAGGGGGGGGGGACCAGTTTCAGAAGACAGGAGTCTTTAGAATGCGTTTATGTTTTTATAGATTGCATAACTTTTAACAACGTGGATTAAGTTTAAAAAAGCACAAAAGGAAAAATTATTGCTTATTTTAGAACATTTTTTCCTTTTTTTACTTTTCAGAAAAAAGGTAAAATGCAGGAAATTCCATAAATAACAAACTTACGATCTGGGTTAAATTAACATTACAACTATACGGAAAAACTGGGACCTGAAGAAAAAAACGTATAATGTGGGAAAAACATAGATTCGGGGCATGTAAAATCGGGGTTTCACTGTAGTATTAATCAACAGCAAAAAAATAAATAAATAATTAAATAAATTTAGGATTGGCATTTTCGATTTCCTTTAATTAAAAAAAATCAAAAGGCTGCATCAGAAAATATGAATACATTTTTACAAAATTGAATATATCATTTCAAACAAAAAAAATGTTACCTTAAAAAAAAAAAAAAAAAAAAAAAAAAAAAAGCAACAAATGTGAAATAGGTTGTCAAATGTTATGAAAGTAAAATTAAAACTTTGAAAAAAAGACACTCATAAATATTTTATTCATCCTGTTAAATCCTATCATGTGAAATTTTTTTAGGGATTTTGTTCTTAACTTTTTCTATATTTTGCAGACATATTGTTAAATACAGAGTAAATAGTTTTATGAATTACTTCACATACATTGATATTCAAATAACATTTTACAGATCAGTTATAAATTCATATGCTTAAAAAATGAAATTCTTACTATTACTTGGTATTGGTCGAGTACTCGGCAAATTGGCCGAGTAGGCCGAATACCGAGTATTTACCGAGTACTCGGTACGGCTCTATTAATAAGTGACTAATTAATAACTAGCGTCCGTCAGGCCAAAATGTCAGAACATGGAGAATTATAAACATAGTTAATACCGTAGACTCCTTCAAATTTGCAATTCTCTAAAATCAACTCATGTAAACAATGGAACATTTAATTCAGATATAGGGACAAAATTTGACTTTTTTAGTTTTATTCAATTCCATATATATTTTAATTTATCATTTTTGTTAATATTATGGATTTTATGTTTTTTCATGAAGGAAGAATAAATTTCATTCTGAAAAAGTTCAAATTATTGCTGATATCATTGGTACTCGCTAGAGATACAACGGATGTCAATTTGGCTGGATGCCGGACATCTGGCTTAATTTGCAGCTGGATATCCAGCCATCCGACTGCAGTATGTTTTAATCTGTCCTTTTCTATTTTTTATTTACCTTTAAAGAAATTAAGCATTGGTTTACTATTTATATGTTTTTTTTTCCATTTTAATCTAATTTTTTTATTTTCTATTAACAATTATTTTTATAATTATAAGTTTTATCATCAATAATTATATTTTACATATTTTAAAATCATTAGTTACGATTTCAGCTATAAAGTTCAGAAATAATGAAATAATTTTATGAGACCTACAAACTTATAACTGATTACTATGGAAAGAGAAAATTTATACTTTTATCTTCCCTTTTTATATTATAAAGGCCAAATTTATCCATGTGTAAAGATGGCGCTATTTTAATGGTGGCAACAGCAGATATTTAACTTTAACTTCTATAACTTTTACTGCAATTTTTTAAAATTTTTTAATTTGGTACATTTTTAATTTTTACACCATAAAAAAAAAATGTTCTTTTTAATGCAATTTAAAACTACAGTAGAGCCTCGATTATCCGAAGTAACTGGGACCGACCCTACTTCGGATAATCGAAATTTTCTGATAATCAAGAATTCATTAATAATCATCTAGTTTAATATGTAATATTGTCCTTGAACTGTTATGACTTTTTTAAACTGTTAAATACTAAATGAAAATTATAAATGAAAATAAATTTATTTCTGAAACAAAAACTTACAATGGTTTAAATTTTTTCAGAGTTTTTTTTCATCTCACTGACAGTTGACACATCAACGTGAAACAACGTGCAAGTTTTGTCAGAGCTTCTCCCAATTATAGTTGCATAACAATATCATATTTTCCCTGTATGGTTAATATGATTCTTTTTGTCTTAATGGAAGCCATGATAAAAAAGAAAACTTGTGTATAAAAAAAAAAAAAAATGAAAGACAATGCGTAAGCTCTAGATGATAGATAGCACTCAAGAAAATTCTGACCAGAAATGTAACAGCAGAAAAAGGGAACAAACAAGAATTCTGGCCAGCTGTCAAAAGTGACCTTACCTAAAAGATAATTTTAGTAGCGGTAGCAAAAGAATTGCAAATGGGTTTTTCCTTCCTTTCTTCCTTTTCCCTTTTCTTGAATAGAATTCTCCACAAATGTAAGTGACACAATGTGACTCCTCCTCCTTTTCAAATTCTGCTGCAATGAAAATTTCTCTGTTCTTGAGATAACAAAAGAGGTTAGGTTTTTCGCACTTGCTTACAATCAGAAGGTGCAATAACATTCGATTATTCTGGGAGTCGGCAGTATGACCTTCAAAATTATGAAATGGGGTGTGTTTTTGTTTAGAACAGGGACATTTGAAAGTAGGTAAGAGTACACTACTACCGAGAACTGAGGTTGCAAGAAGGAATTCTAAAAAAGGGAATTCCAGAATATTTATCTGTACTTGTAGTTTGGAAAGGACGGCTTGCATACAAAAGGAATGTGGGAAACCCCTCCCCCTTAAAAATGCATGTTTGTTAAGAGAAAATTTTAAATTATAGTAAAAAGTGAAAAAAAAAAAAAAAAAAAAAAAAAAAAAAAAAAAAAAATGCAGAAGAAACAGATTTTGGTTAACAGAGAGTTTTGGTTAATCGAGATTCTACTGTATATCGCTATTTATTTGAAAACTGTATCCCAATTTTTAATGTTTTTATAATTTTCAACCATGATTTTTTTTAAATCTATTTCTATACTTTTTAGACAGGCAATTACAAAAGATAAATCTATGTTCACTTAAGATAAATGAAATAGCTCAGCATTTGTTTCCAACTAACATTCCATAATGAAATTAATACTTTATCAACTAAAAATAAAATATAAATAAAACTCAAATTTAAGACATGTAATCAAATTATGTTTAAAACACAAAATTCTTAGATTAAAAAAGGTTAGCAATCTTTGATGATTTCTTTGACTGTTTATTCCTGGTATGAAATAAAGACAAGAATATTGTTTTCAACAAATTTCAAAAATATTTTTTTAAAATGCAATTGCTACTTTTCATATAAAAGCAATTGTTGGTATTGTTTGCAAAAAATCTAAAAGATATAAATTAAATGTAAAAAGTCTAAGTTTTCAATGAATAAATATAAATGAATATATACATAAGGTCTTCACGTATATTCTATTTCACATATAACTCCGGAAGGAATTCTTTGATTCTTTAATAGTGTCTGTTCAAGCTATGAATTCTCCTCATTACATACAGTTTTACCATTTAAAAAAAGTTCTGTTGTGATAACAGAATACTTGTTTTTGCTAGTTGCTACAAACATAACTGGATAAAAAAATTAGTAAATTAAGATAATAGTTCAGTAATACTACATTATTTCTGCTCAAAATACAAATGCTGAATCAGAGTTTCCCCCAGAGGGTTTCAGGGGGTTTCATTTTGCACTTTTTCCATTTTAACTGTGTCTGTTACTAATGTATGAAGGTACATAACATATGAGTACTTGTAATTGTTTGCATGTTTTTATAGGTTCGTTTAGAATTTAAATTTAATAAATGAATGCATTATATTTGCAAAATTAAATTATCAGCTTTTTAATCTTGAAATTTTAACAATGAATCAGAACAATAAATGCTTAATATGACCTTTAGTTTCAGGCCGGATGTACTGCTGGATAATCATAACATCCAGCTACTGCCAAATATCAGGCTTATTGGCCAGATGCAGTATGTATGCCGTATATCTGCTGCATCCGTAGTAATCACAATCTTCTGACCAAATATATTTATGTATTCAGAAATGTTAAAAATAAAGAGAAACTACTGGATAAGAGAGTCTACAATAAAGAAAAAGAATAACCACTAGGTATGTTTGAGTGATTTTGATTTGTTTAATGTAACTCTGATTTTTGAGACAATCCAAAAATTGGAGCTGGATCCATCAAGTTACTGGCAGAAAACTTCAAAGTTTCTTCAAAGCTTTGAATGTCTGGCAAAGCCCAGACATATTTACTATGATACAAAAACATAACATGTATGTAACACACACATAGGTAGTCTTCTATACTCCTCTATAAAACTTTATACCTTTATTTATCTGAGTTGTTGTAATATTGTTATTCTGTAAACACTCGGCAGGCATCTAAATTGTTATTATGAGACTTTTTTACAGAAATAAAGTTCAAGGACTGATTTATGTCTTTTAGTGAAGCTTATTTCTCACGATTTATCTTTCATTGTTGTAACCTTTTCCTGATCATATGCAGAAAACTACATTGCTATTTACATTGACGTCAAATTCAGGACTCAAAAAATAGCATTCGCAGAATCTTCGGGAACTGAGAAATCATTTTTGGAAACTTATATTTTTTCACCCAGGTTTCTGGTCAGTTACTGCTGGATAATAATAACATCCGGCTTATTGGCCGGATGCAATATGTTTGCCGTATATCTGTTGCATCCGTAGTAATCACAATCTTCTGACCAAATATATTTATGTATTCAGAAATGTTAAAAATAAAGAGAAACCACTGGATAAGAGAGTCTACAATAAAGAAAAAGAACAACCACTGGGTATGTTTGAGCGATTTTGATTTGTTTAATGTAACTCTGATTTTTGAGACAATCCAAAAATTGGAGCTGGATACATCAACTTAGTGGCAGAAAACTTCAAAGTTTCTTCAAAGCTTTGCATGTCTGGCAAAGCCCAGACATATTTACTATGATACAGAAACATAACATGTATGTAACACACACACATAGGTAGTCTTCTATACTCCTCTATAAAACTTTATACCTTTATTTATCTGAGTTATTGTAATATTGTTATTCTGTAAACACTCAACAGGCATCTAAATTGTTATTATGAGACTTTTTTACAGAAATAAAGTTCAGGGATTGATTTATGTCTTTTAGTGAAGCTTATTTCTCACGATTTATCTTTCATTGTTGTAACCTCTTCCCGATCATATGCAGAAAACTACATAGCTATTTACATTAACGTCAAATTCAGGACTCAAAAAATAGCATTCACAAAATCTTGGGGAACTTAGAAATCATTTTTAGAAACTTATATTTTCTCACTCAAGTTTTCGGTCAGGAACCTAACAAGTTGCTCTGGTTGCCCAATGCCGCGAGCACATTATAATGTGGAAATTATGCAGAAAATGAGGGACAAGATGCAAAAAAGCCCTCAAGTGACTTGTGGGATCCATAAATTTGCCAAAATATTATGGGAAAAGCCTGAATTTCATCAAATGATTGTGGGAAAAGACGCAAATTTCATCAAATTATCCTTCTATAGTAAAAAAAAACTAGCCTTAAAAGGAATGACTCCTGGAATGATGCTGATGTGGAAGATTTCCGGAAGTAACGAATCCGGGTTGTCCACTCCTTCCATGAGTCGAATAGACCAATCAGGAAAGGGCTCCGTCTGTGCATCGCCATATGGGTTACCATAAAGAGAGGAAAGGTTACCATCGCCAACAATCGCCAAGTTTGTCGCCAATTTGGCGATATATCGCCAAATTTGGCGACCAAAATTAGTTGTCAAAAGTGACGCCAATTTGACGATAACTGTAATATTTCGCCAAATTTTTAATTTATTTACAACATCAGTCGTTTGATACATCATTTGAGAGGTTTGCAACTGCTTATTCATTTAAAGGATGTCATGTGTGTTATCGCCCATTCTGCTCCCCAGGGGGGACACATTTTTAATTTCTTTACAACACCAGTCGTGTTACACAAGATTTGAAAGGTCTGCAACTGCTTATTCATATTATGGATGTCTTGTGTGTCACCCCCACACTCTGCTCTCCCCAGGGGGTCACATTTTTAATTTCTTTACAACACCAGTTGTGTGACACATCATTTGAAAGGTCTGCAACTGCTTATTCATATTATGGATGTGTTGTGTGTCATCCCCCACTCTGCCCCCCAGGGGGGCACATTTTTAATTTCTTTACAACACCAATTGTGTGACACATCATTTGAAAGGTCTGCAACTGTTTATTCATTTTATGGATGTCTTGTGTGTCACCTCCCCTCTGCCCCCCAGGGGGTCACATTTTTAATTTCTTTACAACACCAGTTGTGTGACACATCATTTGAAAGGTCTGCAACATCTTATTCATATTATGGATGTGTTGTGTGTCATCCCCCACTCTGACCCCCAGGGGGGCACATTTTTAATTTCTTTACAACACCAGTCGTGTGACACATCATTTGAAAGGTCTGCAAATGCTTCTTCATATTATGGTGTCTTGCGTGTCACCCTCCACTCTACCCCCCAGAGGGGTGCACATTTTAAATTTCTTTACAACACCAGTCGTGTGACACATCATTTGAAAGATCTGCAACTGCTTATTCATGTTTTGGATGTCTTGTGTTTCCCCCCCCTACTGTGTCCCCCCAGGGGGCACATTTTTAATTTCTTTACATCACCAGTCGTGTGACACATCATTTGAAAGGTCTGCAACTGCTTATTCATATTATGGATGTCTTGTGTGTCACACCCCCGCGCTCTTCCCCGCCAGGGGGGGCATTTTTAATTTCTTTACAACACCAATCGTGTGACACATCATTTGAGAGGTCTGCAACTGCTTATTAATATTATGGATGTCTTGTGTGTCACCTCCCACTCTACCCCCCCCAGGGGAAGACATTTTTAATTTCTTTACAACACCAGTCGTGTGACGCATCATTTGAAAGGTCTGCAACTGCTTAATCATATTATGGATGTCTTGTGTTTAACACCCCCTGCCCCCCTGGGGGGCACATTTTACTATTTCACATTTTACTGTTACACATTTTACATTAATTTCTTTACAACACCAGTCGTATGACACATCATTTGAAAGATATGCAACTGCTTATTCATGTTTTGGATGTCTTGTGTTTCCCCTCCTACTGTGTCCCCCCAGGGGGCACATTTTTAATTTCTTTACATCACCAGTCGGATGACACATCATTTGAAAAGTCTGCAACTGCTTATTCATATTATGGATGTCTTGTGTGTCATCTCCCAGTCTGCACCCCCAGGGGGGGCACATTTTTAATTTCTTTACAACACCAGTCGTATGACACATCATTTGAAAGGTCTGCAACTGCCTATTCATATTATGGATGTCTTGTGTGTCATCCCCCAGTCTGCACCCCCAGGGGGGGGCACATTTTTAATTTCTTTACAACACCAGTCGTGTGACACATCATTTCAAAGGTCTGCAACTGCTTATTCATAATATGGATGTCTTGTGTGTCACCCCCACTCTGCCCCCCTAGGGGGGGGCACATTTTTAATTTCTTTACAACACCAGTCGTGAGACACTTCATTTGAAAGGTCTGCAACTGCTTATTCATATTATGGATGTGTTGTGTGTCATCCTCCCCTCTGCCCCCCCAGGGGTGGCACATTTTTAGTTTCTTTACAACATCAGTCGTGTGACACATAATTTGTAAGGTTTGCAAATGCTTATTCATATTATGGATGTATTTTGTGTCTCCCCATTCTGTCCCCCCCAGGGAGGCACATTTTAAATTTCTTTACAACATCAATTGTGTGACACATCATTTGAAAGGTCTGCAACTGCTTATTCATATTATGGAAGTCTTGTGTGTCACCACCCCACTCTGCCCCCCGGGGGGCACTTTTTAATTTCTTTGCAACACCAATTATGTGACATATCATTTTAAAGGTCTGCAACTGTTTATTCATATTATGGATGTTTTGTGAGTCACCAGCCACTCTGCCTCCCAGGGGGGGCACATCTTTGATTCTTTAGAACACCAGTCGTGTGACACATCATTTGAAAGATCTGCAACTGCTTATTCATATTATGCATGTCTTGTGTGTCACCACCCACTCTGCCCCACAGGGGAGCACATTTTTAATTTCTTTGCAACACCAATTGTGTGACACATCATTTGAAAGGTCTGCAACTGCTAATTCATATTATGGATGTCTTGTGTGTCACCACCCCACTCTGCCCCCGAGGGGGGGGAACATTTTTTATTTCTTTACAAAACCAGTCATGTGACATATCATTTGAAAGGTCTGCAACTGCTTATTCATTGTATGGATGTCTTGTGTGTTCACGTTTTTCATAGGTGCACCAGATTTGCCGCAATATTTTCTAAAGCCCATTTGGCGAAAATGTCTTTGTGGTATAACGCTTGCATATACATTTTTAATTATTTTCTATTATTTTCAAAAGGAACTTACAGTAAATAAAAAAATATATAATTAATAACTTTAGAAAAATAATAACTTATCCTTCTATAGTAAAAAAAAACTAGCCTTAAAAGGAATGACTCCTGGAATGATGCTGATGTGGAAGATTTCCGGAACTAACGAATCCGGGTTGTCCACTCCTTCCATGAGTCGAATAGACCAATCAGGAAAGGGCTCCGTCTATGCATCGCCATATGGGTTACCATAAAGAGAGGAAAGGTTACCATCGCCAACAATCGCCAAGTTTGTCGCCAACTTGGCGATATATCGCCAAATTTGGCGACCAAAATTAGTTGTCAAAAGTGACGCCAACTTGGCGATAACTGTAATATTTCGCCAAATTTTTAATTTCTTTACAACATCAGTCGTTTGATACATCATTTGAGAGGTTTGCAACTGCTTATTCATTTAAAGGATGTCTTGTGTGTTATCCCCCATTCTGCTCCTCAGGGGGGACACATTTTTAATTTCTTTACAACACCAGTCGTGTTACACAAGATTTGAAAGGTTTGCAACTGCTTATTCATATTATGGATGTCTTGTGTGTCATCCCCCAATCTGCCCCCCCCAGGGGGGGCACATTTTTAATTTCTTTACAACACCAATTGTGTGACACATCATTTGAGAGGTCTGCAACTGCTTATTCATATTATGGATATCTTGTGTGTAACCCCCCCCCTCTGCCCTCAGAGGGGCGCATTTTGTAATTTCTTTACAACACCAATTGTGTAACACATCATCTGAAAGGTCTGCAACTGTTTATTCATTTTATGGATGTCTTGTGTGTCACCCCCACTCTGCCCCCCAGGGGGGCATATTTTTAATTTCTTTACAACACCAGTCGTGTGACGCATCATTTGAAAGGTCTGCAACTGCTTATTCATACCATGGGATATTGGCGAGCGCAGCAAGCAGGGGTAGCCAATAATTTGGAATCGCGAAGCGATTACGCGGGGGGTTGGCGAGCATAGCGAGCAGGGGGGCGGGGCCCCCCTAGTCTTGAAAAAAAAAACCCCCATCAAATTTCATTAAGTATTGCAGAAAAAAAAGGCAAATTGTTAAAAAATTGTGAAAAAAATGACAAACTTTGTCAAAAATTACTGAAAAGACAACAGATTTTGCCAAAAAATAGTAAAAATAGCCCGAATTTTATCAAAAGATTGTAGGAAGAAATGCAAATTTCATTAAAAAATCACAAAAAAGGGCAAATTTTGTGAAAAATCTTGAAAAACAATAGGTTTTGTTAAAACATGAAGTTAAAAATTGCAGATTTTGTTAAAATATTGCAATAATACAGACATTTCATCAAAACATCGTGAAAAAAAGGCAAATTTCGTCAAAATCGCGATTAAACGGCAAATTTCGTTGTAATATTCACACAAATTTTTCTAGGAACCTTAAAATTTTTAGAATTTTTAAGTCCTGGATAAATTAAACACCAAGCTTGGCAAAATGTAGCCATATAAGTCATAAGTAACGCCAACTTGGCTATAGCCAGGGCTGCTGGCTTTTAGTCAGGCCGGTTTAAACCGGCCGGCTTTTTCTGGTTTAAACCATGTGCAAAAGGCTGGCTTTAAGAAAAAGCCAGCTTTTACTAAAACTTTTTTTTTCTTCTTCAAAAACTATTCTTAAAATGAAATGTATTATTAATTAATAACTATTTAATTACTGTTGTCATAAAAATTAACTGTCTAATAAATTGTCAATTAAAATATAAGTGAATTGACAGTAAAAATGTTCTGGTGATCAACAGATGGGAAGAATGTTTATTAGAAAATTTGAACAATAAACATTTTTTTGAAGTAGTTCAAATGATTTTTACCAAATATAACACCAGTCATTTGACTTACATTTTAAATATCAGTACTACACTGTTTTAATGTGTGGAAAGATTTGTGAAGGAACAAGAACAAAATATTTAGCCAATATATATAGAAAGAAATAGCACGTTTACAGACATTTCCATCAACCAATTTACCACAACACTGCATTTTTATCATAGTGATCATTGCAGGTACATTTATGGCAATATAGGTCAATCATATCATGGACCTATTAAACAGAGACCAATCAGATTGGCCGAGATCATGTGTATGGCAGGAGATAAAAAGAACAGACAGATGTTTCGTGCTATTTCCACCCCGCAGTAATTCAACCCACTCTATGTCAACTGCTCTCTCCTTATAAGAAAAAACAAATGAAGATAAAAGAATGTACAGTAAACTCTGTATAAGTGAGAATCAATCAGAACTGAGAAAATTGTTCACAGTAAATGGTATTCTGCCTTAGATAAATGTTACACTGTCTATGGATTCACAAGGACTTGAAAAACCTTTTCGAGCTAGACAAATTTCCATCTTACTTAGTCTGAGAATTTACGGTATTTACTGAGAATTTACTGCACTTAAAAAGATAAATAAATATAAAAGCTATGCCAAAATTATTTATTTTTTCTTATTTTTAAAGTACAATGCTGCCTTGTAAACTTTTTACATAAACAAGTGACTATTTATATTAGGGATGGGACGAATAGTGATTTGGCCGAATACCGAATATTCGGCCAAATTTTAGGCCGAATACCGAATATTCGGCCGGCCGAATAGTAAAAAAATTTTTCCAATAAAGAAAATAAATTTTTATTATATATAATTTCATAAAGATGGGAAAATATTTCCCATCAAGATGGGAAATAGCGGGGGGTTTTTCAAGATGGGAAAATATTTCCATTAAAATATGAAGAATGTACTTCACTTTTACTATCAATTGATACTTCTTGTATCCAAAATCAATAATATTCTTAATCTTTCTCTCTCTCAGAACTCACAAGGACATATTTTCTGAAATAACATATTTAAGTCAGTAATTATGCAAATAATTATTTAAAAGTGAAAACTATGGAATGAAAAAATTATTTTGTTGAGTATTTAGAATTTATATTAAAATATTTATAAAACCATCTTCATAAAGCAAGTTGTGTCATCGAATGTATCGAGTTTGAAACCAGTTCTGCTTTCAGATGTACTGTTGTATTTGGAATGGTGATATATATTTAATTTGAAAATAAATCTTCATTAACACACCTCGTGAATAATTTTTTTCATTTCTTACTTTATAGAAAATAAGTTATGAATTTCATAAGAGCCTTTTTTATATGTGCATGGAATTTGCAGACATTAATAAATATTCAAGCGTTTTAGAATAAGGCAGTATTTTTATATTTTGAATTGTAATATTATCATTCTCTAATGATGACATTTCCCATACAATTAAATCTCCTACTTGGCAGCATTTTCTAGAATATCACTAACTTTTATAGGAAATACAGAAAGGCTGTATATTTTTTAGTACCTGAATAACTCTATATTTTGTAAGTAAGAGTGAGAATGACTTCATAAATGAAGCAGCCAATTTGGATTAGCGAAAAAAAAAAAAAAAATTGCAAGAATGAATTTCTTTAAATTTGAAATTTATTTGGCAAACTATCTTTCACTATTCGGCAAGATACAGTAGACTCCCTCAAATCCGCACTCCTAAAATCCGCAACTCTCTAAAATCCGCACATAATTTACGGATGTAAACAATGAAACATTCAGTTCAGATGTAGGTGCAAAATTTGTAATTTTTGTTAAGTTATTGAATTCATATTTTTTCATGAAGAAAGAATAATTTATTTCTGAAAAAATCAAGATGTTGCCATGGGAATCATAGTCTTACCAAATATATTTATGTATTAATCAAGCTTTTTTAGTTATTAAGTCAAGCTAAACCTGAAATAACACTCTTATTTTATGATCCTGATGTGAATTAGAAATATACATTTATGAGGCACATTTCATTGACTAATTTAGGTAAAAAAATTCATCTTTTTAAAGAATATTTAATTGTACATTATTGATTATTAACTTGACCTTTTGCTTTTTGTATTCAAATCATTTAAAAAATTATCTAAATTTGTATTATTTTAGTTTATTATGTATTTTAATATTTTAATATATTGTAGGCATTCATTATACTTTTGATTTCATTATTAAGTACATTCAAATTACTTTTAAAAGAAATATAAACAATGCATTGACCAGAAATCCGCAAAATTCTAAAATCCGCAAAACTTCTGGTCCCAAGCTGTGCGAATTTGAGGGAGTCTACTGTATCTCTAAATATTCGGCTATAGGTATTCGGCCGAAGTATTCGGTCAACAAGCCTTCAATATTCGGCCAACCGAATATTCGGCAAAAGGGCCGAATAGGCCGAATACCGAATAGTGGCCGAATATTCGTCCCATCCCTAATTTTTATTCATAATATTAACACATTCATTTATGCTATGAGCCATTGTTCAAGTGAAGTACAGTAGACTCCCTCAAATCCGCTCAGCTTGGGACCAGAGGTTTTGCAGATTTTAGAATTTGGTGGATTTCTGGTCATTGCTTTGTTTACATTTTTAAAAATATAATTTGAATGTAATTAATAATGAATCAAAAGTATAATAAATGCATGCAATATACTAAAATATTTAAAAAAGTAATAAACTAAAATAATAAAAAATTAGATTTTTTAAAATGATTAAAATACTAAAAAGAAAGGTCAAGTTAATAATCAATAATGTACAATTAAATATTCATTATAAAAGAGGAAATGTGTTTTCCGTAAATTATTCAATGAAACCTGCCTCATAAAGATACATTACTAATTCACATCAGGATCATAAAATAATGAAACTTTATTTCAGGTTTAGCCACACTTGATAATTTAAAAAGCTTGATTAATACATAAATATATTTGGTAAGATTGTGATTACCATTAATATTAGCAAAATCTTTATTTTTTCAGAAATAAATTATTCTTTCTTTATGAAAAAACATGAATTCAATAACCTTAACAAAAATTATAAATTAAAAAATGTATGGAATTGATATAAAACTGAAAAAATCAATTTTTGTACCTACATCTCAGCTGAATGTTTCATTGTTTACATCTGTAAAATATGTGCGGATTTTAGAGAGTTGCAGATTTTAGGAGTGCGGATTTGAGGGAGTCTACTGTATTTTATAAACAGTATATCATTTTGTATATTATTTATGTGGATATAATTCTTACCCATAATAACATGAAAATAACTTAAGCATAGGATGTGCCACTGGATCTATATTATAGATGTCTGTTAATCATATTGGCTATTTATGAGATTTTTGTGATATATTATTAACTGGCTATAAAAGTGGACATCTGAAACATGATTTTAAATGAATTTTATAAAATTTTAGTTGTAATGTACATCAGTACAAAAAACCCTGAACGGGTTAAAAGCTTGTGACGCAGCACTTTATCTTATATATCTAAGAATTTTAAATTTGGGACTTAAAACTAATGATATCAAAATTTATGTGACGCTATGCTATTAATTAATATATACATATATTAAAATTTAATTCATTAAGGTTTTATCAATTACATCTTTCATAAATTCAAAATATGAATCTTAAAAGATATGATATCAAAATTTAAGTGACGCCTTGACGAGGCTTTAAACAATGTTTTAAAATTCCATTTATTTATTTATTGTCTAAATACATTTTCATATCTAAACAATACTTTTCATTTTCCAATACACTGTTAAATACATCACTTTCACTGAATATATATAATGCACTGAAATGTATTTATTTGAATAAATAGATTTATCTTTTGTGCTACGCTATCCAAAATCAAAAATGGCTAATTCCATGTGTGACAGACATGACACTGGACAGCTTTCCAGACCATTAATTCATATTAAATTTTATTTTATTGGAACAAAATTTAATGAACTGACATATATGGACCTAAACTATAAATATACACAGAAAAAAAAATATTAAACACTTTTTTATTATTATTTTGAGGGCAAAAACTAACCGTGACAGACATGACGTAAAATGGACACAATTTTGCAGTGAACTTGGATTAACTCTCAAAAGCTCTGAATCTTATCACAATATAAATACAAAAAAAAATGTAGATAATAAAAATAACTATTAGCTTTCATTAAATCAAAAGAAAAATGTAAATTAAAAAAATAATTGATATTTATAAAATATTTAGTAATGTGACAGACATGACACTGTTTTGTGACAGACATGACGTGTCTGAAAAAATTTCATCTCTTGTCCAATAAATCAAATTTTGGTTTATATTATTCCTTATTCTAGGTTACAATCAACTTTTTATGCAGTAAAAAGTACTTATTCGGAATTCAATAGTCCTCAATTCTGTAAAAGCCACGAGAATTGACTAATGTGGGAGCTTCAGCTTGGGCTAATATTTGGTCAGTTTGGTACCATACAGCATGGTTGTCTGATTCAAATTTATACAACCCTTTGGTAGTGCTAGGTTCTAGGCATTTTATGCGGCACTGTCCTTCCACTATTTCAAGTATAAGTCCAAGGAACTGATGGTTGTCATATTTTACTGTTACCCATTGGCCGCACTTCCATTGTACAGTTGGCTTTATACTCGCAGAAGGTGAAAGTTCTCGTTCAATGCATTCCCCAGTTTTGAAATTGAATTCTAAACCTTTTTCACATATAGATGTTAAACTGCTGAATATTATTCCAGGAGAGCAAGATCTAAAACAATGAGCATTTCGTGTTCCTGGAATTGATTTTATTTCTTCGCTTCCCACTGTCCAACTTTTGTCAAGCTTGCTTTTAACTGCCTCTATGCTCTGTTCTGAAGCATATAGTATGTTTATGTTTGGACAAATGATCTTTGCAGCTTTTGCAAATTCAGCAGAGGTTCTTGGATCAGTGCATCTGGCTTGGCTAGCTTCCCTGACTCGACGTTTTATGGTGCCACCTAAACCATCAACACAACCTTTCCCATGAGAAGTTGCTGAGAAATGCCAAGCTGTGGGAAGTTTGTTCAACGTCATGGAATACAATGTGTATTTCTGTTTAAAATGCTGGGAAGTTCCATCAGATTGGAATTCTATTCCTTGCACTTTAAACCCCTTATGATTTTCCAAGAAACTCTCTAATATTAAATTGTTAAATACTATTACAGCATATTTATCATGATTAGAATAATCAGAAATTACTACATAAGGGTCAGAACTAATAGCTTCTGCTGTACTGCTCTCCCGATAGTAAACCATAGTTGTGTACATTGTAGATGATGTATTTTGCCAGTGTGCAGATTGAATTTCATCTTGATACACGTGGCAATAATTCTCACTGAAATCCGTTTGGATTAGAAGTTTACCATATGGTAAATTATCTTTCAGCTCAGCAAAAGCTTTAGCTTGGGTATTTTTCACATACACATGCCAAAGAAAATATTTAAGTTGCTTTTCCAGTAAGCATAATACATCATTTAGAGAGCCAAATTTTTTGTTTCTAACGATGCACCCATCTTCAGATTTTGTCCACTGTTTGTAAGAAACTTCACATTCAAGCTGACTTTCATTGAGTTCATCTACAAATTTCTTGAAATGCTTTAGATCCTTGCATTCATTGCATGTTTGGCACATGCATGTCATACTTGTGTCATCACAAACCACCAGTTTCACAAATTCTGTCGTTGTGTTTGGGAAAATTGGTGACGAATCCAACAGCAATCTGATGTTTTCATGATAAACACAGAGGCACATATTATTAGGAGTTTCAGAACGCAAGCAAATATGTTTCGGGCGCAAGCTAGCAAATTTTGAAAATCCAATCTCTACTAATGGATGTTCTTCTTTAAAAGTACTGTAGACCTCACCAACAGTTAATTGAAGGTATCTCTTTTGCACCTTTCTTTTACCATTATGGTCTCTGTAAATAAAAAAATCTCTTATTCCTGGTGCTTGACTTGATATACTGTCATTTCCATAGAAAGACTCAACAGCTTTTTTTGTTTCTTCTTTAATTCTGACATTAGAAATACGTTTATGATTAAAAGGCGGCATCATTGGAGAATACTGGTTGGCTAACTTTTGAACCACTTCTGTACGTTTTCGAGGACTGTGAGGAAGACTTTTTCTGGCACGTGAAAGAGCCTTTCCTAAGGCTTGTTTATTTCCAAATGCTTTATGTGGAGCAAGAGTAGTGAGTGTTTTTTCTTTCTGCTTCAACCTCCAATTTGCATGGTTAATTTTATCCTTTTCTCGGCGTATCTGCTTCTTTTTCTCAGTTTCAGTACTTAAGTTCTTTTTACGTAAAATTTTTTTCTGTTGTGATGCTTTTTGCTTATATTCCTCATATTTCCCTGCTTCCTTAAGCTTTGCTCTTCTTTCTCTTTGTCTTTCAGCAGCTGTTTTAGCCATTAATACTTCTGAAAAAAAAAAAAAAATCAAAACACAAGAATATATTTCTAATTTATTTAAAATATTTATTTTATAATTTAGTTTTTAGAGATTTTAATCAGTATAACAATACCATATTGAGATTGAGATACATTCACTTACAAGCTAATAGAAATATCTCATTAAATATACTAAACCTAAAAAGAACATCTTAAACCTAAATATTAACTGATAAAGAATTTAATTTATCTAAAATATAACAGCATAAAAGTTCTTACCTTTTTTAAATAGCTTTACAAAATCTTCTGCTTGCAGTTTTCAAAATGAGGTATCAAAACAAATTTTAACAAACCTAAAATGTAGCACATGCACATGGAAAAGTGAACAACATGGTCATAACTGGAGTTGAGTTGTTTACCTTTTGATAAAATATGAGGTTGAGGTTAGCATTAATAATATTACATGGAGTTGGCATTGCAAATAATATTATTTAACCTTATTAGTTGAGTTAATTGTGACCAGGCATGAACCAATCCTTATTCCTTGTGACAGACATGACAAATGTGACAGACATGACAGTTTTTGAACTTTTATTTAATTACTGTAATGCATTTTTTTTAAAACTAATTTTGCATGAAGCATTGCTTGTAGTATAACAAAAGAGAAAATGACCACTTGTTCCTTTAGTGCCAGTAGATTTTATGAAAAATTAAAAAAATCATGTTTTTGTGTGACAGACATGACAAGCATACTTGAGGTTGCATTTATGAAGATACAGATTTTATTTTTAAAGTAAACTGATAATTTTTATGGCTATATGAAAGAAAAAGATTGTCAATATAAGGTGAAAAAAAAAAAATAAAGAAAAAAATTCAAATTTGAATACTTACAGGATCACCAAACTTAAAGTGAAAATTAATGTTTTTTAGATTTGTAAGTGAAGTTGATAAAATTAAGTGAAAAATGACATTTTACATCAAATAATAATGATAATTGGTATATTTCCATGAGATTTGAATATTTTTCTATCATTTGGTACCAAAGAAAGTAAATTTCATTAAAATTTAAAAATCAGTTCCCAGGTTGACCTTCGCATGGAATTAGCCAAATAACATTTGAATACATATTTTTTGAGTCATTTTATCTATTTGCATCTATTTAACTTACTTTGGATACAATGACGCAAAAAATATTTATTCAAACGTTATTTTTGATTTTGGATAGTGTTTGGATATTTCTTTTAAGATTCATATTTTGAATTTATGAAAGATGTAATTGATAAAACCTTAATGAATTAAATTTTAATATATGTATATATTAATTAATAACATAGCGTCACATAAATTTTGATATCATTAGTTTTAAGTCCCAAATTTAAAATTCTTAGATATATAAGATAAAGTGCTGCGTCACAAGCTTTTAACCCGTTCAGGGTTTTTTGTACTGATATCAGTGCTTTTTTTAGGTTAATAATAAAAAGATAAAAACAAAAAATTAAAGACTAATGCAAAGAATTCATATTCATGATTTCTGATCACCTTTAATTACCCCTCCCCCACCCACTTAAAAAAAGATATTTCATATTTTATTATTAATATATGCTGTGCTACTTGATTTCGTTAAAAACAACTCTGTAGTAAAGTACGTTAATATAAGATAAGAAAGTAATGTACATTCAGCACTGTATTTCTAAGAAAGGATTTCATAATCTATGCTGTATGTATCATTTCTCATTCTAGTTAACTATGTTTATTCTTTACACATGATGATACATATACTGCAGATGGATTAAAATGTTCAGGAATACAATATTCAGAATGTGCTGGAAAGTATTTCATAATCTATGCTGCGTGCATGATACTTGTTAATTATGTTTCAACCTTTGTATAGGTTGGTAATATTGCAGATTGATTAAGACTATATCCGTTACAATATTCAGAATATGCTGGAAAGTGTTTCATAATCTATATTGCACACAGGTTTTTCTTTCTTGTTAATTATGATTTGTTCTTTATATAGAGTGGTAAAATTACTGCAAATGGATTAAAATGATAGGCTTACAATAATGAAAATGTGTTGGAAAGTGTTTCATAATCTATACTGTATGTGTAACTTTTCATTCTTGTTAGTTTATTTATGTTTTGCTGTTTGCACAAAACATATATAAACTAACAGGGGGGGGGGGGAGATTTGGATGGGAAGATTACTGTACAAAGATGAAACTGATAGGTTTAAAGCATTCAGAATAAAATGGAAAGTATATAAACATGTTTAATGGAAAATTTTTTACTCTCGTTAATTATGCTTTGTTTTTTTGCACAGAATGGTAAAATTATTGTACATGAATGACAATAAGTTTACAATATTCAGAATGAGTCAGAAAATGCATCATAATCGATGCAGTATGCATGACTCTTCGTTGCTATTAGTTATGTTTTGTGGGGTCATCAAGGCGTTAAGTTAGTTATGTAATGGGGGGGGGAGTGTGTATCGGGTTTAAGATTTTATTAAAATTTCCATGCTCTAGTCTGTACCTATTTACATAATTTTTTTTTCTAAAAATCTTGATTTGGTTAGATAATTGTTTTTTTTTTTTTTTTTTTTTTTTTTTCGGGTTTGAATCTCGATTTAGTCTGACTTGAATTGGAATTTTCAGGTTCTTGCCGAGTTGCATTTCAAGTACTAGTTTTCAATTCTGGTCAGTGGATGGGGATGGAAATTATTTTGTCTTTCTTGAACAGATTTTTATTTCCTAATTTTTTTATTTTACTTTTTTTTTTTTTTTTTTTTTTGGGGGGGGGGGGATTGGATTGAGTTTCAGGTTATTCGGATCGGGTTTGAGATAGACTTCTATTGGAATTTCCATGATCTGGTCAATACATATCGACATAAATTGTTCTTTTTTTTCTAAAATCTTGATTTGATTAAATTTTTTTTTTTTTTGGGGGGGGGGGAGGGGATTGAATCTGGTTTCAGATTGACTTCAAATGGAATTTTCAGGTTCTTGTTGAGTTGCATTTCAAGTATATTATTTTGTTGCAGATAAATTGGGTTATAATTAATTTTTTTTTTTTTTTTTTTTTTTTTTTTGGGGGGGGGGGGGGTAGTGTTTGAACTGGGTTTAGGATAGATTTCAATTGAAATTCTTGTCAGTGTATGTGGACAGAAATTATTTGGTCTTTCTTGGACAGACTTGTGTTTCCATTGTTTTTTCCTTTTCGGGTTTGGATTAGGTTTCATGTTAACTTTCAGACTCTTGTCAGTGTGTATCGGCAGAAATAATTTTCTCTTTTTCGGATTAGGTTAAGGTTCGATGGAAATTTTTTTCAGGTTTCAATCAGGTTCAATTCAAATAGAATTTTCAAGTTCTGGTCAGGTTGCGCTTTAATGGAAAATATCTTGTCCTGTATAGATACTGGGCTCCAGTTATATGGAATTTCCTTTTTCAGGTTCAGATTAGGTTTAAGATAGACTAATTGGAATTTCCAGATTTCTGATCATGCATATCTATGGAAATTAAGTTTTCTTTCCCAAATCAAGATATGGTCGGATAATTTTTTTTTATTTATTTTTTTTTTTTTTGGGGGGGGGGGGGGGTTGAATCTGGTTTCGGTTTGACTTCAAATGCAATTTTCAGGTTCTTGTTCAGTCGCATTTCAATGTATTTTATTTTGCAGCAGATAGATTGAGTTACTCTCTATCCATGGTGCTGTTTTGTGATTTTGCAATTAAAAAAAGTACAGGTCTGAAAAATTAATTTTGCCATTTCATATCATATTTTCTAGTTACTTAAAAGATTCCATTAACAATCATTAACATTTTTCTTTCCATCTTATCTAGTCATTTGACAAGTTACTGTACTTTCTGTTATTCAATTCGCGGCTTAAAAGCTTATTTTAGACCCAGAAATTGCATTTGATAAAATTCTTTTTAAGAATACGTTTCACTCCAATTACTAAATTAAATTTCTGGCTGTAAACTAAGCCAAAGTTGTTGTTTAAATTTTTACTTCGTCCCTAGACACAATTCAAAATGTCTCTGTACTGACTTCACAAATAACACCCCTAGCCCTAGCACACCCACCTACATCTGAAGATTGGCCTCAAAGTGTAATTGGGTAAATTTTATCCAAATACGTGTCCTGACGGGATATAAAACTCTCTCCGGTGGTACTATAAAAAACTTTTAAAAAATCCCTACATAGAACTATCCATCCCTGAAGCTGGATAGTGTTACAAAATACAAGGAAAATTAACCAGACAAAGCAGCTACGTTACGCACATTTTCTTACTACTAAAGATTCACATGCAAACAATTCGCAGAAAAGTTGTTCAGTGAAGAAAGAGACTGGAGAATGCCGCCATGGCGATTTTTGAAGGTTTTTCGATATTATATCGTTTTTCTTCGAATCTTTCTTTTCTTTCTGATTTTTCAAAAATACATTCTAATAGTTTCTTTTTAATAAAAAGAGTTTTACAGTTATAACATCATTATCAAAAATACTTTCTTTAAAATTATATATATTTTTTTCACATGATTTTACATTATAGGCGAGTATTAAAGCTTTTTTGCTCCCTTCTGTGTAAAACATTTTAGCATTGACCGCTTCAAGTTTCGTTTATATGCATGAAGATAAAGAAAATTAAAAAAGCACATTATATGCAAGTAAATATTTTATATCTGTCTCATAAAGTAAATACGACATATTTGTATTACACTAAATTTTCTTAGTCAAATTAATGATACGGAATTACATTGGTCGAATTTTACTGCGCATAAAGATAGTTAAAATTGCGTTTTAAAAAGAATTTATATTTTTTGTGGTAAATATCTATTAAAAAAAACAGGTACTATCTGGTTTTCCCGTCAACCAAAAAGCCATCGCCAAACTATAAGACTAAATGCCAATAATGAATGATCGTGAATGTCGCAATCACTGACATTAAATACGATACATGTGTTTAAAACCCCATTAAGTGGTTTTTATTTCGACTTTTCATTTGTATTTTTATTAATATTCTACTAATTATTTGTTTTTTTTTGTTATTTAAATTGAAAATTATGTTAATATGCATAGTTTGGCGAAATTAGTCGACGGGATAACCAAGTAGTACTAAAAAATAATATACTCAAATGACCGTTATAATGAAGGATTACTGTAACTCTAATTGAATAAATGGACATTTTTACAGCTAAACATACAATTGATTTTAATGTAATGGAAGAAAAAAAAACAAATAAAATTTATTTTATTATCATAGAGATAATTTTGTAAAGTCTTTTCAAACTTTTGGGAGGGGCTTCAGCCCCCTTAGCCCCCTCCCTGGCTATGTGCCTGACTGCATGTATAGCACTTAGAGCACATGAAAACAAAACAAAAACAAAACATTCAGGCTGCAGCAAAATTGCTGTGCAACAATCCGTAAAATGCACAAAATTAATTAAAAATGCAATCACTAATGCATGTTGTACAAGCACTGTGTGTACATGAAGAAAAAAAAAATGAGTGCAACTAATTTGTTTTTAAATCTCTGAAATCTTTATAGCCACAGTCACTAATGCGTGTAAGAACAAATTAATTTCATTACTTTCTTTTGAATTATCAAAATACTGCTGTAATTTGTTGATAAATACTAGTTTGTTCACAATTTCCAATAATAAGTGCACTTACTTATTTTAAAAATTGTTTAAAACCTGGATTTACTGGCCATTAAGCTAAGCTAAAAAGGCACAGTGTCAAAATGAAAATTAATAGCGACAAAAATGCATAAGAAAAAGTAATAAATGCATTTTGAATAACATATTCAAGCAATTTTAATCTAAAAATTAACATCCTGGGTTATTAATCACAGAAATTAATAAATGAAATAAAAAAGCACAATTTTTACAACACTTAAAACTTAGTATTGTTAATTAATTCATATAATTATTGTTAATTAATTCATATAATTATTGTTAATTAATTCATATATTAAGGACATCTATAAACTTAAAAACAATCTATTTTGAGAATTTTAGAATTCATAAGCACTTGGTTAAACTGTTGGTCAATTATAAATATTGTTTGTTTACCAAAATTTAGCAATAGTTTACACATTCTGTGATAGTTTATGTTGGTTTGAAATCAAATCAACATGCTAACTAATGTATTTGTTTTGATTCGTGTACTTTGATTCACCATATTATTTTATCCAAAAAAGGGGGCCTTGTTTCTCCAAATAACACAATACCTATATTACCATAATAACCATTATTTTGCAAATTACACAACATACATGCTAAAAACAACAAGTGCCAAGTACAAAGCTTACCGCCAGCGAATTCGATTACGATTCAAAACAAAACTATCTAAACGCGTATGAATACATGGAATTCTAAAGCAAATTTATTAAAAATAATTTTTGTTTGTAAACTTTAAAAGAAAATCATAAGTCAAAAGTATATTGAATATGTATAATTAAAAAATATTTTCCTATTTTAAAAAAGGATTCAAAATATTTTTTCCACAAAATGCAAAAATATCCAATGTAAGAAACATAATATTTTCTTCTTATGAAAAATAAAGGCAATATAAATAGAAATTTTATTTAGTATATATTTATTGAATGTTTTAAAGCACATGATAAGATGTTTTTGTAGTTTAAAAAACATTTATTGCTTCGATGCGGGTGTTTTAACTGTGACCATAACTACATTTGCCTTTTCGCAGTGTCTTCGTCTGCTAACCCATAGAATAACATGTAATCCGCGAGCTAATATAGTCCAATTTTCCAAGACCAATATATAACAAACAAGAGTTTTCCTAGAAACAAGGCAAGTCTTATTCCCTCTATCTTAAAGAGATTCATATTATGTATAAGTTTTAATAAAATCTCCCAGCCCGTTTTCTAGATCTCATTATCAGGAACAAACACCATCGATTTCAGTTTAAAAATGGTTATCGAGATCTAAAAATATACGGCACGTAGAAATGTAAAAATTATAGGATAGGATTAGACTGGGAATATAAGACTATATTAAAAAAATTGGACCATTCTGACAAATATTTACTGAGTTATTAGAAGGCGGCTTTTCCGATTTCCTTTGATGTTGAGTTAGCTGTATATATGAAGTTCCGCATCTACCCTTATGATGATAATAGGTTTTGACGATGGTAGGTTTAAAGCTGCGTCACTTGAAGGCTGCCGCCTTCTATGATAAATGACCATTTGTAAGGTAAATTAACAAAAGAAGTTGTTAAAAATAAATAGTAATATATGCGTTTTAAAAAAGCCAATAATAGCCAGCTTTTTCCACAAAAGACCGGTCTTTTCCAATAAAAGTCGGCTGGCCTGGCCTTTTTTAGAAAAAGCTGACTTTTTTGCAACCCTGGCTATAGCTGACTAATTTGGCGAAATCTCCATTGAAATTTAGTACCTATGATTATTCTTTAATAGGGTTCTTTGTATTTGCCACTGGTGGGGAAAAAACGATTTTTTTCAGCAACTTCAATTTTTCCAGAAAATTTACATCTCTACTTGTGACTCAATAAGTTGATTTTGATTATGGTTTCACGAACAAAAATTTTCTGCCTTGATAGCTATTAATAATCACAAAAGTTTTTCTTTCTTGTTTAAGGACTTATTTAAAAATGCAAGAAACAGATTTTTTACTAAACAAAATTTAGGAACTTGCATCTGCTCATCATTTATTCTTAAGGAGAATCTTAATAAATCACCATTTTAATCTTTAACATAGTTAATTTTCTTCAGTTATAGTTTACAAACAGTAAATAAATAATGTAAAAACATTCTATTTTATTTAAATATGATTTTCTTTCTAATTATTTTAAATATATTTATAAATTATAAATTGACAGTTAAATGTAGAAATTGTGAAAAGTTTTTAAAAATGTGTTCTAAAAGGCTTTATTAAGAATTGGATTCGGCTGAATACTTTGATATTCGGCAGGCCGAACAGTTTCATTTCGGATATTTGGCCTAACCGAATATCCGATAACATGGCCAAATACTGAATGTTCGGTGCATCCCTAATATCAATGAAATTGAATTTAACTCTTAACTAATTACACTACAGAGAATTTTTATAATTCAACTCATAATATAGAATTTAAAAAATATAATAAAGAATTAGAAATAACAAACCTCATATACATTAGGATGCCAGACTTTGGTGAGAAAACGAATAGATGGTGGAGAATAAGGGTAATCTGGTGGAAATTTCACCCGAGCCTGCAATTGAAAAAAAAATATATATACATATATATATGTGTAATAAAATAAAAAAAATGTGTGCCATTTTGTTCTCTCTGAGCTTTTAATTCTAAATTTGTGGAACATAATTTTAATCTTAGTTTCGTAATGTATTAATATTTTAACAGCTAAAGTTCTTTTTTTATTTAACTTATTAATAATCTATTGCTTGTTTCTCAAAAAGTGCAGGAAACGATTTCGTAACATTTTTCCTTTTTAGAATATTATCAAGATTTTAATTTTATTTTTTATTGATCGTCTGCTCTGTGTTAATGTGCAGAGATGTTAGCAGGTTAGTATATTTGCGAGACATTATCGAGTTCCTACGGGAAGGCCACGCCTCGTTCACCAATCAGAGGTGATGATTACTGATACGTAGCAGCGAAGTTAATCCTAATTGGATTTTTAATTTACTGATGCAGTCTGAGGAGGGGCTAGTTTTTCCATGTGAGTGTTGGAGTTCATTCTAGGTTGTCAGAGCATTCAGAATGCATCTGCCTCTTGAACTTCTAGGTCGCACGTCTCATTTTTCCCGATAATTTAGAACACTGAAATGACATAACTTGGAGAGCAGGGTTGGCATTTTTGCCAGGACAGTGGCAAAAATTGGAAAAAATCAGGGGAAAAATGGAAAAAACCAGCAAAAATGGAAAAAACCTATTTGACTTTAATGTGTAATAAAATCTGCATGCTAATAAGAATAATAATGGAATAAACAATTAAATTTAACAGTGTACTATTTAATATTTTAACTTAATTTGCAAATTAATTAATATTAAAAAATTTAAATCTTTACAAAATAGGTGGGATTCACTCTTACTTAAGAATTTAAGAACAAAATAAAAAATTACATACCTAATTTTTTTTTTCTTAAGTCAGGAATAGGGGAGATTGGGGTACAATGGGCCACGGAGTACAATGGTCCAGCCCCTATTTTTTATATTAATTCTGTTTTTGAAAACTTCATATTTTAGTATATAGATGACAGTCATGAAGTAGTAATAAGAAGTTTGAAACCATGTGCATAGCTGACATTTTAGCCATTTTATGCTTGATAATTGATTTGACACAGGAGGAGTAAGGCAAAAGTAAATATTTTCAATGAAACATATCTTCATTTATTTATTACAGATTTGTAATTTGAAAGACATTGTGTGGCAAAATAAAAAGGTAAGACAATATATTATTATATTTATTATAGCTAAAATAATAAAATTCTAAATTTCTTTTTTTATCATCAAGTTTTTGTCAAACTTCCATATGGGGTACAATGGACCATCAGAAACTGAGGTACAATGGACCATGATCCATTTTACCCCAGTTTTGTATCCCATGTTTTTATAAGTTAAATATTATATGTGAAATGCAGAATTAATAAATTATTTTACTTCCGTGTGTAGATTAATTAATTATTCATGTTGTGTAATGCATTTTTGAAATATTTATCTGTATAATGTATGCTTTCAAACATAAAAACTAGCCCAAATTAAGAATTAATAAATTATTTTATTTCTGTGTGTGAATTAATGATTCATGTTGTGAAATGCATTTTTGAAATATTTATCTATGTAATATAAGCTTTCAAATTTAAAAATTAACCCAAATTGAACACCAAAAATTAGTAAACAAAATATTTTGTGCATTTGAGGGTTTTTTTATTTCATATAATTTGTTAATTCAATGTTCTTGCACTTATGCATAAATGCATCTATAATAAGTTAGATTTAAATAAAATAGTAGAATGAGAAAAACAAAAATATATCTACCCATTAGTTTGTATCTCGATATAATAATAAAATAAGGTAAAATTCATTAAAAAAATACAGATGATGTAAAGTAGACAGGAAATATTTATTTTATTTTTTCCTTAGTCATATATTTAGATATACAGTCGAGCCTCTATATAACGAAATCCATCGTTCCAGTAAAAAATTCGTTATAAAGAGAAATTCGATGTATAGAGTATGATGTTAAAAATAGTATTTAATGTGTAAATTTTGAACAAATATTATTTTTGATCTTTTTAATTAAGAATTTGAAATGTTTAAAAGTATATATTAACCTAACATTTTATTTCTTACTTATTTAAGCAGTTTCAAAAAAGAGAAAAGACATTTATTTGAAAGCTTAATGAAAATCAAATGAGGAAGACTTACATAAATTTCAGAGGAAGAAATCTGTAATTTTTTGTTGTTTTGATTTTAAAATTACAATTGTTACGCTCTCAAAAAAAAAAAAAAAAAAAAAAAAAAAAAAATCTCAAATTTTAGCAAGGAATGAAAAATTGTAGTTGATATTTTCCTCCATTTGAAGGTCTCTCTTATGTGCTCTCATTGATTCCTCTCTTATATGTGTAACAATTCAATTGACTGTGTTTTGAGAAGGATGTTGAAAGGTGTGTGGGAGGTGGGATGAACTTGTTAGATTTAAAGAATAAGGAGAGAAGTAATATTTATAAAAAAAAAAAAAATAAAATAAAAAATAAAAAAAAAACCCTCTCCACTGAACGATAAATCAAAAATAAGTGATGGAAAATTGATTCCATATGATTTCGAAGCTTTTTTAAAACTGAATAAATTAAGACCAATTTATGAAAAAATTCGTTATATGGAGATAGATATTTCGCTATATAGAATCTGTTTTTAATGTAATCATGCGAAAAGGGGACCGTTCTTACTAAAAATTCGTTATATGGAGAAATTCGATGTATGGAGTTTCGTTATATAGAGGTTCAACTGTATATATTTCTTATTATAAAGGTTTATATTTACATTTAAGTGGCATCATTGGACAAAAAGGATACATATTTTTTATATTTCTTTTAACAATGCCAAGAAACAAGCCTAGGAAAACCAACAGAGATTATGTGCCACATGAAGTTATGGAACAGACTGTAAATTGTATTGTGGAAGATAATAAACCTAATTGTTCAATCTGCGACCGGTATAATGACTTAATGATAAAAAATGAAGAAAAAAATTTTACTTTAGTTAGAGCTAAAAGAGTGAATAAAAAAATAAAAATGATTAACAAAATATGAATAAACAAATAAAAATTAATAATAAAATGCAAATAAACAAATAAAAATGAATAATAAAATATGAATAAACAAACTATGGTATAGTTTATCTTTGTTAAAAAATGATTGTTAAAAAATGAACTACACTGATATATTTTTATTCAAATTACAAGTGGTCCATAGAGCCCCATGCTGTGGACCACTGTACCCCGGCATTGGGGTACAATGGTCCACTTTGTCATTTGCTATTTAAAAAAATATATAAAAAAAAGTATGCATAATTATTATTTTTGAGTGGATGCAGTATAAAGTTTAATGTATAGGCAACATGCATGTACTTGATCAAAAGAAAAAAATCAATACTTTAAGAGTAAACAGTCAAAATTTACAAAAGTGGACCATTGTACCCCAGTCTCCCCTATGTTTAAGAAAATTTTAGGTCCTTTAAAGGACCCTTCATAAAATAATTTATTTTAAAATAGGATCCTTTACAAAATTCTTTAACCTCAAACAGGACCCTTCATAAAATTATTTGTCTCTGAAATAGACGTTTCACCTTCAAATTGCACTTTTTACAAATTTAATCATTTAAAAATAAAATCTGCCCTGTTAATAAACAATTGAACTCACCAAAAAATATATTACTTAGTTTCTTTATATGTGAAGGTTAGAACCTGAAAACACTAATAATTTAAAATTCACAAAACTATGTCTAGAAATTTCACAAAGACAAGAAAAACTTTCCAATTAACAAAAGCAGAACCCTGTGAGAAAAGTCTAGACAGACCCCTGTAAGTAAAGTATTTTATCAGTCAGTCATTAATATGCATGTATTTTTTTAATTATCAAAAGATTTTATACAATTTTGTTATTTTTGTTTTATGTCATGAGGCTTAAGGAATGTAAATATCTAAGTCTTTGGTACTATTTTATAGCTATTTATCTTATGAAACTAGTTTGTTAAAGATAAAATGAGTAAATTAAATTGAAAATTATACATTGAAAAAACTGCTATGGCTTATTAGGAAACTAGATTTTTTTTTCTGTCACTTTTACTCTCCAAGAAAGGAACAAAATGTTAAATTATTTAGGTTTACTTTCAGTAAGTAGCCTGTTGTCTCTTTATCTTTTTGTATTATATTCCCCCTTCCCCCACCATAGCAGATGCTTGTCATGTATGGCTAAATCTTTTGAAAAATGAAGAGTTAAAACCACATTTTTCAAAACTAAAAAAGATATTTGAACAAGCGATTTTGCCATCTCATCTTGTAGCGTATTTGTTACATCGAAAGTACAGAGATGAACTTCTAAATTATGAACAAAAAGAAAGCTGTAAAGCATGGTTATCTAAAATCAATCCTGATTTTATATCTATTATTAATTTTAAGCTCAAAGAAAAACCCTTTCCTAGCTCATATTTTGCAGAAGTGATTAATAGTGTCAGTGCATGTAATTGGTGGAGAAGTATTGAATAAGCTTGTGCAATTTCAAAAAACTTCTGTTCATTAGTAGCACACCTTTAAATATGCCAGCAAGTAGTGCTGCTATTGAAAGATTGTTTTCAAATTTTTCATTTGTGCAAACTAAGATTCAAAATAAGCTATCAACAGATGCTCTTCCAAAACTTGTTTACTCCTATGCCATGCTAAAACAGCAAAATTTAGGTTGTGAGGAAGATATTGCTGAAAAATTTTAAATTTAATAGTTTTCTGCTTTGAATATAATTTTATATTAAATTAAATTTAGGATACTATAACTGTTTCTTCGAATTTCTAACATATATAAACTATAAACATAAGTGCTTTACTCAGTCTCAACAGTTCTATTATGTAAATTATTAATAATTGTATAAACATGAATAAAGAAGTTTCTATTCATTTATATAAAATTGGAATTTATTTCATTTATAATCTTGTTATCAGAGATGCCACTCAGAAAATAGCAAAAAAGAGGAAATTATGCATAAAGTAATATTTACGACATTTTTCACAACTTTATGTGTGAATTTTGAAAATTATATTGTTTATAATAAACAAAATAAAGAATTACAGCTTTTCTTTTGCTGCAAACTTTTAATTTATAAGAGTAAGTGTCACGTTGTGTCGGGAAAAGAATGACAAACACCCTTGTGATATCAGAGTAAACAAACCCCCCACCCCTCGAATATGTTGGAATGCAAGAATGGACTGTCTGTGGTGTTGAAGGGAGAAAAATGAGGAGAGAGAGTTTTAGATGTCCTTGGATACGGTAGCGTTTTTCTGACCTGCAGAAGATGATTTTGTTACTTTTTTTTTTCTTTCTCAACATAATAGGCGATAGTTCATGCCTAATTAGTATTACAAATATGTAAATATTTTGTTTAACGTTTATTAAATAATATTGTTTCTGTTAGAGGCATGTATTATTATTGTTTCACTCATCATTTAATATCGGAAACCAACGCACAGGATGTAACGGCCTGTGACTGTAAGTTAAAATGATTTTTCTTCAGTTCACAGTATTTTACATCAATTAAGGTAACACAGCAACAGGTTCAGTGAAGAATTTTATGTATCGCATCATTTTAAACCAATTCAAGTAACCCAGCAATAGATTCAATGATTATTCCACGAGTGAATAGCAAAATTTTGCAGGTTTTTTTTTTTTTATTTGACGAAAATAACTGTTTTATTTCATGATCGTTTGGCGAAAATCGTCGTTTTATTTAGCGATCGTTTGACGAAAATCGCCGTTTCACATCATGATCGCTTGATGAAAATCACCGTTCCACATCGTGATCTTTTAACAAAAATCGTCGTTTCACATTGCGATCGTTTCAGAAAAATCACCACTTCGTTTTGCGATTGTTTGACAAAAAGCGCCGTTTTATATCACGATCATTTGACGAAAATCGTCATTTTACATTGCGATTGTTTGACGAAAATTGCCGTTTTATTTAGCGATCGTTTGACGAAAATAGCCGTTTCACATCATGATCGCTTGACGAAAATCATCGTTCCACATCGCGATCATTTGACGAAAATCGCCGTTTCACATCATGATCGTTTGACAAAAAATCACCGTTTCACATCGCGATTCTTTGACAAAAATCACCGTTTCGTTTCGCGATCGTTTGACGAATATCTCCGTTTTATATTGTGATCGGTTGACGAAAATCGCCGTTTTATTTAGCGATTGTTTGACAAAAATTGCCGTTTCACATTACGATCGTTTCAAGAAAATCACCGTTTCGTTTCGCGATCGTTTGATGAAAATCGTTATTTTATCTCGTGATCGCTTAACAAAATTCGCGAATTCTTAAAAATTAAAAAAAGCGGAAATCCGCCAAAAGGCGGAAAAGTGACATCCCTGTGTTATAAAAGTTAGTATTCTTTCATAAAGTGCATAATTATTCTTATTTAACTTAAAAGTTAAAATAAATTTAGAATAATATTGATTCTTCAATTAAGTATGCAGTTTATTTTTTCTTTCGTGAAATATTTTTTCTCTTTCTGGGGAAAAAATTAAATGGACAGTCTATTTTTGCCACCTTTTTGGCAAAAACCTATTTTTGCCGGGACAGTTTTTACCAGGTTTTTTCTGCGACTTTTTCCACCTTCGGCAAAAACTCGCCAACCCTGTTGGAGAGCGAATGTTTTAGTGATAGATCAGGGTTCCCAGCAAAACATGATGGGCAAATTCCCTGATTTTCCCTGACCAAATTTCAAAAATGTCTTTAACCAAACAGGAACACAGTAAAATTCTTTACTTATTTTCCCTATCCCTTGTCAAAACTGAAGAGCAATTGAACGAAAAAAAAATTAAACTTCTAGTTTTTTTCTTTTGCGACTTTTTGATGAATTTTGAGATTTTTTCCAGACTACTTAATGACTTTTGTTTCATCATTCATTTTTTCTCCAAGATTTTCCATGACTTTATAGAAAATCTTTGTGAATTCCCTGACTTTTCAGATATATTTTGAAATTTCCATGACTTTCCCTGACTACTTTGAAATTCCATGACTTTCCAGATTTTCCCTGACTTTCCATGACGCTGGGAACCCTGTAGATGTGTGAAAGGGTGACAAGTGGAATAACTTATGGCTTGATCTAATAAAATATGGAACTAAAAACTGATTTTCTTCTTATTTTTATTGGAGAAACTACCAAGGACAATTCCATGGCTTCCAACTATGGCTGCTAAACCTGTTTATTATTTCAAGTAAATCGACTTCTTATTACAGAAAAGATGTTATTCCACGGAAAACTATATATTATTACAGCAAATCGTCATATTATTACAGTAAAGCCGGCAGGATCTAGATGAACCAGCGTTCGATTTTTGAATAAGAATTATCGAGCTTAACAACTACCAACTGAACATTTGTCTGAGAATTGCTTCACAACGCTGTTTGTGCTTGCCATGTTCGATGAAACATTCGATGAAAGTGTTTGCCATGTTCGATGAACGATTACTCGTTGAAACATCTGCTGCGATGGTTTTGTTCTGAAACACACCTAAGTCATCAAAGTAATGCCCATGATGTTGCAAGGAACGATGTCGAAAGAAAAACGATTTCAGATAATTCAGAATCTTTAAAGCGATCTTCAAAAGAGCTTGGTGATAAGTAGGAGTTCTGTGAAAAGGATCGTCTTATGAAGTTTTGTTTGTGATTATGTTCGGCATCTGCATCTACAAATCCCTTGTTTGTGAAATATGCCTCCAGTATTTTTTTTATACTTAACATCTATGAAAATGTCTGCTGATTGTTTAAGCTAAAGAACATCAGTAAAGGCAGCGAACAATAATTGAACACCACAACAATTTTTTTTTTCTTTTTCTTTTTCCTTCTAAATAAAGTTTAGGTTCCGTTATTCTTTTTGGAGAACAAAATTGTGAGTTATTATTTATTATTTATCTTATTTTGTTATTGTTTACGAAATTTTAATAATAATTTCTTTATTTAAATTGTTGATTTTATCCTGATATTACAAATACTAAAAAATAATTTTGTTCTTAATTTATTCATTGAAATTTTCTGCTCATAGAAATTTTACTTAAGTTTAAAAGTGTTTTCAATATGTATGAGGAACTTATTTTTGTTCTTAAAATTGTTGTTTATTTTACATGTATTTGAAAATTGTGATATTTATTTATTTATTACTTATTTATTTATTATTTCCACATGAATTCAAAGAAAGAATTGATTTATTATTTATTATTTTTATTGTTATTTATCGTAACTGAATTATAGCATTTAAATATTTTCCCGTATGAATTATCCCCCTTTTATGTTGTTAAGATCGGGATTAGTAAAGGAGGATAAAATGAATGAAAATAAACTTGATATTGTCCCTTTTGACTTTGAGTTGGGTATGAATATTTTTTCATGGTTCAAGCATTTTGATAGAGAATGTTCTGTAGAAAAAAAAGATGATTGATTGGAAAAAACATAATATCTCAAAATATTTAAAGGGTGAAGTACTAAAAGTTTTCATAAATGATTGTTTGGATTGTGCTACTTATGATGAAATTGTTGAGATTTTAACAGAATTTCTGTTAAAATCACAACAATTTTATCAGGGGTCGATCCAGACAAAATTTGGGGCCCTAAATAGGCCCCAAATTCCCCCTTCACAAAAATAAATTTATTAAAATGGACCCCTTCACAAAAATAAATTTATTAAAATGGGCCCCTTCACAAAAATAAATTTAATAAAATAGGCCCCTTCACATAATTCTTTTCCACAAAAACTTATTTTTATTATTTTGTTAGATTTTAAAATGCATAATTTGTACATAAAACCAGTTCTTAGGAAACAAAAACTTTAGAAAAGTGTTTAAAGAAGTTAGTTTTTGTTAATAAATACTTGGTTCGAACTTGAGTCACTAGATTTCAGCTGTCGTCGCAAAATGTTGTTTTTCACAAAAATAAATAAAATTCACAAAAATGTAGTGAAATTCACAAAAATAACTGCTACTTTTCACAAAATGGGCCCCCAAGAAAAAAACCTGCATCGACCCCTGAGAAAAATTTATTCAGATTAGAGTCCCAAAATTTTCTGAGTTTACCTCTTTAAAGTTAAATGATCTAACAAGGAGAGGATCCGAGGCTTGTGTCACCGAATTGGATAAACGTTTGTGTATCGATAGAGTATAGTTAGTATATAAATATATGACAGACAGCCAGGGGGTCTCGAGAAAATAACCCTTAAAGTTCATGCTATAGTTTATAATCGGATAAATTTCCACCATTGGCAAGCGCCTCCGTGGCTTGATCGGCAAAGCGCTGGGCTCGAGTTTTTTCCACCTGGGATCTAACCCAGCTACAACCTTTTTTCAGAACGAAAATTCACAGTCTTTGAACCGCAATTGAAAAAATATGCATGACAATTGAAATTTACGAAAAATATAAATTAAATTGACTTTTTTGTGAGATATAAATGCATTATTAACTGCAAAATTTCGCATATTTAAATGGGTACACATGATTTTTTCTTAAGTAAGCATATTTTTATATGTATGTATAGACTTGAAATTTTTTGTTGTTATTTAAAATTATTTAGTTTTTTTCTGTGATTTGCTACTATTTTTAACAGAAAAATAAAATATGTAAACAAATATGCTATTTTAATTTTCTTTCCGTGCAAATACTTGAAATACTTCCAGATTTATTTGAAATATGATTTTTATATTTTAAAATGATTTTTTTTTTTTTTTTAAATCTTGGATTCTGGATTTTTAATTAGAATAAGCGTCTATGTAGTATTTTTTCGGAATTTTTTCTTGTTTAATATGTTTATATAATACAGTTTTATTATATTTCTATGATAAAATAAATTAAAATATTATTATTCACGCATTTATTTCACGAATTTAATTTATTTGCCTGTAATAATTAGTAGATTATTCATAGAAATAAATGTAAACAATTTTAAATAACAAAATAAAAATTGTGGTCTATAGACAAATAAATTAAATTACTTTTTTTTTACATAAAATATTTAAACATGCAAAATTTTGCAGTTAAAAATGCATTTATATCTCACAAAAAAGTAAACTCAATTTATATTTTTTGTAAATTTCAATTATCATGCATATTTTTTGAATTGCGGTTCAAAAATATTCACTGTAAATTTTCGTTCCGAAAAAAAATGTTGTAGCGGGGTTAGATCCCAGGTGGAAAAAACTCGAGTCCAGCGCTCTACCGATCAAGCCACAGAGGCGCTTGCTGATGGCGGAAATTTATCCGATTATAAACTATTAGCATGAACTTTAAGGGTTATTTTCTCGAGACCCCCTGGGTATTGCGCTATGGCTGTCATATATTCATATACTAACTATACTCTATCGATACACAAACGTTTATCCAATTCGGTGACACAAGCCTCGTATCCTCTCCTTGTAAGTGATTTAGATTCTTATTTTAGAAAGAAAGTTGAGATTGGAAGACAACTTCAGCTTGGAGAAAATATAATTATTCAGGAATTAACTGTTGGACTTAAGCCTGAGTATCAAAATTGTTTAATTGTAAACCCTCCTTCTAATCCTCGTGAATGGTTTCGTATTGCTAAACAATTAGCAGCGATTCCAACTCATACCCCTAATAACAACAATAGAAATTTTCAACAAACTAGACCTATGGACAATCCCAATCCTCATCCTAGACATTGGACTTGACCCATTCCAAACAACCCAACACAAAATTTTAATCCTAGATTTTTCACTCCTAGAGTGCCTACGACGCATTATCAAAATAATTATCTAAGTCGTCCGTGCAGAATGTGTTTAAACAGAGGGATAAAAAAATGCTTATCATTGGGAGAGGAGTTGTATATTTAACCCAAATTCATTACAAACTCAAATTCCTTCTCCTATACAACCATCCCCTACTAATAATGCCTGACAATTATTCCTGGCTATGTGGACAATAAAAAAGTGTGTTGTGTTGTAGACAGTGGATCAACTGTCTCAATTAAGCAAAGCAGAAGTGCATATTTCCCTGAAAAAGGCTATATTTCACTTGGCGATTGGTAACAGAATTTATAATCCCCACTAGGCGAATGGCGATCCATCGTGTTTTTTTTAATCACTATGTGGCGACTGTCAATTTTCACCTATATTTGATAGATATATTTATTTAACCCCGAGAAAAATTAAAAATTGTACTGAAATATTTAATTTTCATTAATATTAAATATTTAATTTTCATTAAAAACCTCTTATTTCAACAAAGAACCACGCGAATTTTGTCCAAAGACTGTGCAAAAAATGGGAATTTTGTCCGTGAATCGCATAAAAGAGGGATTTATGTTCGTGAATAGCGTAAAAAACGGGAATTTCGTTCATGAATCGTGTAAAAAACGGGAATTTCGTTCATGAATCGTGTAAAAAACGGGAATTTTGTCTGTGAATTGCATAAAAAACTGCGAAATTTGCCCATGAATTACATAAAAAAGGGAAATACGTCTGTGAATCACGTAAAAAACAGGAAAACGGTCCGTGAATTGTGTAATAAAAGGGAAATCCGTCCGTGAATCGTGTAAAAAACAGGAAATCGGTCCACGATTTGTATAATAAAACAAGAAATCCGTCTGTGAATTACTTTAAAAATGGGGATTCCTTTGGTGAGTACATACACTACGGTCATTAAAGACACCTCGCATGTCTAATGAATCTCTGGTGGGTCGCGATGATCATCAATGAAGAATTTGTTAGGGAAAACTGACATAAGTCAAATGTTTTCCCCAACTTAAAACATTAACACTAATTAAAAAGATTTGCAGAGTTCTTGCTTAGTGGAAGCTTTCCCATGAGGATGTAAAAACTTTACTTATATTAAAAATCAAAAATAAGTAATGTTAAAATGTTCTCGTGAAAATCATGTAAAAGTATTCTTGCACAAATAAATAGTCAATAGTACTATAGCAGTCCCTTTATTAAGTCTTGAAAGGAAACTGTTTGAATCACATTTAGGTAACAACATCAAAGTTCAATATCAAGTACGTCGAAAAGTATTGAAGATTTACTTACGGAAATACATAGGAGCAGTGAAGCGGCACAAATATTTAACTTTGGAAACTTGAAGATGAAATACGATTAAATAAACTTATCACTAAATAAATATAAACTCAATCTAAAAAAGCCGGCAAACAATGCAGCATCCCAAAGACATTGGACCAGCCGGCATCTTCGTATCATGACTAAAACACATTCAAAACAAGCGGCTAGACCGGAGAACAAAAAAGCTTTTATACCTCCGCGGAAGAACGACACGTGTCGACACACCCCCTTTCTAGAAGGATCGGTCGCACGGTGATTTGCGGGATTAGATGATGTCTGCTAATTAATGCAAGGGTTACGTCACTATGATGCTATCGCCTCCTGGCAAAAAGATAGCAAATCGTGTTTTCGAAAAACGAAAGTTAATGACAGACATTTGACTAAAGAACCGGGAATGTAAATTAAGCAGAAAATAAAATGCAAAATAGCAGACACAATTGAATTCAATACTTTTTTCACTTAAAAATATACATTTAGATAGAATGGAGACTTAAGACATAAAATGCTATAAATTTTAGGTCAATTTAAAGGTCATTCATAACGAGTTCTTATTAATAACTGGGGAAATGTAAAAACAACATCAACTTTTTTGCAATCCCCAAATTTTCGTGGCCCTACGCAAATATCCGGCTCCCCCCCCCCCCCCCAAGCATGGCCCTGTTTAAGGTCCACGCACATAGCACTAACTTCTTGCGCTATCTTTGATCTTTCATGTAGGCGCTTTGATCTAAAACTGCTTTTTCAGTGCACTGAATCTGAACTTCAAGAGAGGAATCTAACGCGAAATCAGTTGACAGCTTTATGACTGAAGATGGGGCAGATAAAAGTTCCCCTTCCTTTGTCAATTTGGTAGGGTCAGTCCCTCAAAAATCATTTAAAGAGGTTTCACCCTTGTTCCGTTTGGAAACAAAGACTGATTGATTGCTCTTTTAGTGTAATAAAAACTAGTGCTGTTCGCTTGCAGCCTTAGAACCTTTTTCTATGCAATAGCATAAGAAAATGACCATCTAACACATTCTTATCTCTCTTGAACGGGATCCAGCTGACTTCCTGCTTTGAGGGGGTGGGGGAGGGGGGGGGGGTTCAGAGCAGCGAGGGACTCTTCAAAGGGATGGGTCTTGTATCTCTATAGACCTGAGTAGGGAGGAAGTAGTCTCCCCCTCGATGGGAACAGGGTTGGGTTTTTGCCGGCAGAAAGTGGTTATAACCAGTTTTAACCGGCAGAAACTGGCAACAACTGGCATAAAGACATTCTGTGACATTATCTCTGATATTTTTTAATAATATTAAATTTATTAAGTAGTTCATCCTTAAATAATTAGTACTTAAATAATTCAGAATAAATATATGCACACAAATAAAATATTGTGGATAGTTTTAATTAAAAAAAAATTTGATTTTTGAAAAATTGAGTAATGTACCAGATATTTTTTTTGTTACATATGCATATGTAATTTATGTTTAAACAATTATTTTAAAATCTGTTTAAAAACCAAAATAGAAAACTATATGCAATGCTTATTTTAAATAAAGCACTGAAAAGAAAAAAAAAATATTTACTCAAAATATTTTTCTGTAATCTAACATGATTTAATAATAACATAATAAATAAGTAATAAAAAAAAATTCTCATAGAATTGTTATAGTGATATGTGGATCTAGTAATTCTTTGGATTTTGAAAAGATTTCTTTTAAATACAGTATTCAAAAGAATAAATCTGATGCTAGCCTCGAAAGAATTTTTTCAAACTTTTCTTACATTCAGAACAAATTAAGAAATAATCTGGGGGCAGAAAGATTAGCAAAGTTAGTCCTATGTTATGGAATGCTTCGTGGAAAAAATACTAATAGCATATTTGAGTGGTAATTTGTTTCTTCAATATTGTAAAATAATTGTACAAGATATTTCATTAAATTTTCTTTGTCTATGTTATTTTTTGTGCTTCAATTATTTACTTATATATTTTCACAAGAAATTGCATTATGTTATTTATTTAAAAATAATCTGAAAAGTAATTTGTTATTAAATCAGAATTTTTTGTAAATTTATTTTTAAAAGAAATAGAAATTCAACTGTAAACAATAATATTAATAATTAAACTTGTACAGTATCAGGTTATTGTTGTGAAAGTTTCTGTTTTTCAAGTGAATGAAAATTAGTGTTTTAAATAAGCAAGGTATGTATTTATATGATCATTTTTAAACATTTTGATACTTTGAATAACATTCATAATCTTATGTTTTAATTTTTAGCTCAATGGTTTACATATCAAATGTAAGTGTGAATTATTAATCATTGCTGAGTAAAGTTCTTATTTAGTACTGTTTCTTAGTTTCTGCCAGTTTTTGCCACTTACTGGCAGAAACCAGTTTCTGCCATGCCGGTTTTAACCGGTTTCTACCGCTGTTTTTAACCATCCCGGCAGAAACTTGCAAACCCTGGATGGGAAGCATAAGGGGAGCATCTCTATCCATCTCTTGCAACAAGTGGAATCATGGGGTTGCTGGAATAAGCAACATTTTGCATCATTTCTTGCACAGCCTGTCGAATAAAAAAGTTTTTTTTTTTTTTAAACAAAAGGACTTTTTGAACAATATTTTACGTAATAAGGTATAAAATCTATCCCTTATTGAATTTATTAGAAAAGTAATGATAACATATAAAAAAGGAAACATATAAAAACTATAAAAACAATCCTCTTTTAATCCATACGGAAAACTAATAGAACCCATATCTCCACCTGTTGGTGTCTATTGGAAACAAGGGAAAAATTTTAAAATTAAAAAAAAAAAAAAACAGTGAAATATTTCATCCAAAAAATTATACCACTTTTAAGATACGAGTCTTATTTTTCACCCAAAAAAATTTTAAATCAATCACTGCAATAGCAAATGCGTTATATTGATTTTTAGAATGTATCATAAGCAGTATATGAGAAGATAATACTGACGGTTACCCTTAACAAAATTTGCAGTTTTAAGAGATGTTATGATGAAATTGTTGTTTCTTTCCGCGATCCTATGAAGATATTCGAACTTTTTCGATGAAATGTATTGTTTTTTCAAGATTTTTTAAGAAATTAGTCTTTTTTTTACGATTTTTTAAAAAATTAGTCTTTTTTCAGCATTTTTAAAAGAAATTTGCTGTTTTTTTTGCAATGCTTTGATGATACTGTGATACGTGTTGTTTTTTCAAGATTTTTTGAAAAATTAGTTTTTTTTTAAAGATTTTTTAAAAAATTAGTCTTTTTTCATGATTTTTAAAAGAAATTTGCTGGTTTTTTTTGCAATGCTTTGATGATACTGTGATATTTTGACGAAATTACATGTCCCAAGAGATGCATAAGAGCAATTTTGCGCGTAATTTATGCACTATAGCGAGACTGTGATATCGCTGAGCCTACAGGTGTCCTTAAAAGTCTGCAACGCCCGTCGCAGTGTCACACACATTCTGCCACGGGGTTAGACTCAAACCACTTTTCTGCATCTTCTACACTGATCTGTTCATATCCCTCAAGCTTTATAAATGTTTGTACAAAATAGTTTGCAGATAAATCAGACATTACATTATAGAGTTCTGGGAAAGGAGGAGGGAGGATTGCTATTTATCACTAAAAACACAAAATCTCAAATCTTCCGGAGTCATCTTATTGCTACCTTCCTCCCTTGGACCACACAATGAGTTAAACACTTGTATAGGTTGATGCATATCCATTTAATTTAGACCTGACATTTTCATTTCTGAATTTTCCCTAATGTTAGGAAGAAATAAAAATCTCCCGTCAAAGCAAAGTTCTGATAAAGAGGAGATTGCTGTACATCAATAAACATTACTAAACAATCTGAAAAATCACTGTATGGGCAATACTTTTCTAAACACAAGATTCCATGAGTTATGAACAAATTGAACTCACTTAGTTATCCTGTTCATTTAATAAAATGCCTTGAAAAATCAAGATTCTTACTGAAGAAATGCTCAATTTAAAATAAAAATTCATTCTCCAACGCGGCAAAATAACATGCATATAAAATTCGAAAAAAGATCAATTTCAACATAATTTAAAAACATTAAAAATCGAGCTAAATTATGTAAAAGTTAAAAAATCATTTATTTCTATAGATTCGTTTACATTCTTAAACAATTCGCTTACCTTGAAATAACCTCCTTCGTAAAGAGTATCGGGGGGTCCAAAAAGAGCCACTTCCCACTCCATTAAGTTATCTTCATTGACCAATTTAACTCGAAAACCTTCCACCGGTTCTTCTTGGAGGCTTTTAAACTCGAGTGATAAAGCTCTCAAAGCACTACTTGTTGGTTGAGCCATAATTTAAATAAAAATCAAATATGTCTTTCAAAAAAGCTTAACATACGATGTCTTAGCTGAGGCATCAAAGATGCATAAAAGGATAAAAGTAAACAGTGCTTTTTAAATGATGTAAACAATAAATCAAAACAGATAAATTTGAAAACATACATAGGTCACAAAAACAAATCTTTCATTCTAACTGAATTATTAAATTACAAATTTATGGTTGTTAAAGAAGATAACTAATTTTAAATACGTACAATAATAGTTAATAGCTATTATTAATTAAAAGATTTTGTTATTGAGATCTAAAGTTCTGAGTTCGAGGATGAAGGAATAGTACTGCCATATCAAAAATATATATTTTTTATAATTTTTCTTTGGAAGAAAGAGAGAGAAGATAACGAGGGAAGATAATGTAACATAATTATATTTAATGAAATAAAAAAAATATTTCGTGTAAGAATTTTAGATAAGTTTAATGGATTTGTGACATCGAAGAATCTTTGAATTGTGACTCCTTGGATTTACTGATTGCTAGTTTACAGTTAACTAAAGAAAAACTGTGTACTGTATCTTCTTACTTTTGGTTTCAGGATGTTTGAAGTTTTTGTTGTCGATATTTTTTATTATTTTAAAAAAGATTCTTATCCGCATTAAATTATTCTAATACAAATTAATATATCTAATACTTTATCTATTAATTGATACAGGCTTTATTTTTATTTTATAATCTAGTTGTCATTAAATTTTTAAGCTACATTTTATGTTTGATTTGACGTGTGGTACTTTAGTTATCTGCAAGAATAATTCACGTATTATTAAGATTAATTGGTGTACTTTTATTTATTTTTATTTGATCCATGCATATATTTGAATGTTTCTTTTTACTCATGTAAATAGAAAATTCTCTCTCTCTCTCTTTTTTTTTAGTCATATTAAAACTATAGCTCTATTGTAATAATGTACGTGTGTTCCAAAATTAAAAAAAACCATCTTTATCTGTGTTTGTCGTAGTTAAATAATTGCCTTTTATAACAATATTTATTTCTTGGAAAAATATAGAAATTCTTTTTCTGATGCTAATTGATTACTTTATATGTTGACATTTATTGTTGCCCAGTTTTTCAAAATTTTATTTCTGTGAAGTCTATGTAAATACGTAAGGTATAAATAATATAGGGTAGATGTGCCAGTAATGGACACCCTTAAAGAATTTCTTTATAAATTGTTTTTTAATTAATAGTTTTTATATTCCAGTTTTTTTTTCAATTTTTTATTAATCTATCAACAATTTAGCAATCTAAATAATTCAAAACAGCTATCTTTGATTTACCATTGTGAAAATATGTACTAAAAATTGTTATGTCATTTTGACTTTAACCATAAGAAAATATTAGTCATTTAATGATACTTTGCTTTGCATGCAATTAATAAATAGTATGGTAAATGACTAATTTCAACGCCATACCAGCAAAAAATTTCTCTGTTTGACACTTGATGCAAGTAATTTTGTTCATGTTGTTATTGGAGCATAGATAGCAATTTACAAGCAACAAAGAAATATCTATTGCATTACCTTTGGGGCTGTGCAAGTATAATGTTGTCATTTTAGGGAGGGGGGGGAGGAATCTGGCATATGATATCATAAGATATCTCTAGGCGGGGGGGGGGGGGGGTCTTTTGATATCATTATCATTTTTAATCCACTCAAAATTTTCTCTTTTTATTTGTAATTTTTTTTTTTTTTTTTTTTAAGCTTGTTATATGTTTTTGAAAGTACAAAGTTATAATTAAAATCACAAAGTTATTATAATATGTAATTCTAAAATATGGAATATCCCAATGTTTAACATTTCTGCTCTTCTTCATATGTGCATGCTTATAAATCATAATTCGACAAACCATAGGTGAGGTATATTTGAAGTGAAGCTTGTGTTTATTTATAAATAAAAGAAAGAGAGATGAGATGCTGTACACTTTTTTTGCTAATAATAAACATTTTTATCAGCACCCCTATCCCTCCTCCGCTCAGGGCAAATGCAACAGGTAAAGATGAAAATAAGGAATTTTGATTAGTGGCCACTGGCCGGTAGGTTGTCTTTTTTTAGTAGCCAGTTATTGGTTAGTGAGGATAATTTCTTTAATAGCCAGTAAGTACATTTGAGTTACTGAATATTTAATTACAAGATATATACGAGCATGAGCATAGACTAAATAAGTAATATATGAACTAGTTAAAAATATTTTAATTTATATTGTTTGGAATAAACTTGAGATACTGATTTCAAATCTATTTTAAATTAACAGCAAAGTTATATGTAACATGCATATGTAGTTAGCTACACAAGTCCAACTATGCTTAGGTACAGTGGACTCTCTCAATCTGAACACTCTCTAATGTGAACACCCCGGTATTATGAACACTTTTTCATGGTCCCGGTGAAACTCCATAGACTTAACAAAAGATGAACTCTGTGTGTTCCGAACACCTTTTAATCTGAACCTCCCGGTATTATGAACGCTATTTGTGGTCCCCATTACTACTTCACCTCTCTGTAAACTGAACACGTGTTTGCAATCGGAATTCAAATTCTCCCTTCATGGAAATTCGGATAAATTATTACAGAAAAAGGCTACAAAAATTTTTAATGAACTGTTTTAAAAAATAAACAGACAAAATCACTGCTAGATTTTAAGCCTGTACTTGAAGTTTCAATTTGTTTGAATAGTTCTGATAAAATCTTCAGTTAAAAATTCGGAGCATTTGTTATCACATTGTTGTCAGTTACCTGCAGACTTGTATAAAACCAAAAACTTTCTGCGCACACAATATTGGCTTAAAAACTTTCTGCAAATTAATTTAGTGTTGGGTGTAATTCGCGTTTTTTGCTCGATTTATGAATGTAATTTGCGTTTTTTGAGGAATTTATAAACGTAATTCGCAATTTTTATGCGATTCATGAATGTAATTCACAATTGTTATGCGGTTTATGTTCGTAATTCAATATTTTTATGCGATTCATAGATGTAATTTGCTTTTTTTTTTAGCTTTGTGGTGACAAAATTTGTGATTTTTGAGCGATTTATGGTCGTAATTCACGTTTTTTATGTGATTTATAAACGAATTCGCGTTTTTTACACAATCTCTTAAACGTAAATCGCATTTTTTATGGAATTTATTAACATAATTCGCGTTTTTTATGCGATTTATGAACGTAATTTGTGTTTTTTACACGATTTATGAATGTAATTCACATTTTTTATGCAATTTAAGAATGTAATTCACGTTTTTTTACACGATTCATGGATGTAATTCGCGTTTTTTGAGCAATTTATGGACATAATTCGCGTTTCTTACACAATTTATGGACGTAATTCACATTTGTTACCTGATTTATGGACGTAATTCATCTTTTTATGCGATTCATGGACGTAATTTGCAATTTTTTTGCTTTCTGCGGACGAAAGTCGCATTTTTGAGTGATTTATGGACGTAATCCGTGTTTTTTATGCGATTTATGTACATAATTCGAGTTTGTTTACACTATTTAAGTACGTAATTCGCGTTTCTATGCACCTTGTGAACGTAATTCGCGTCTTTTTACAAGATTAATGGGCGTAATTCGTGTTTTTTTACGATTCATGCACAAAATTCGCGTCTTTTACCTGATTTATGCACGAAATTCGCGTTTTTTTTACGAGACTCATGCACGAAATTTGCGTTTTTTACGCGATTCATGGATGGAATTTACATTTTTATCTCGACATTTGGATGAAATTCACGCTTTTCGCATGGTATTTTGTCGAAATATGTGTTTTTTACGCGATTCTTTCTTGAAATGGACGTTTTTTACGTGATTCTTTGTCGAAATGCATGTTTTTTTACCCAATTCTTTGTTGAAACTTGCGATTTTTATTTTATTTTTCGATATTCGCGTTAACAGTAAATAATTCGTTCATAAAATTGAGAGAATATTTTATTTTTTTGGTAGTAAAAAAAGTTACAAATATAAAAATTGTTTCTTTCTTAAAATTTTCTGCAAACTTCATAAAATTTTTTGCGCATGGCGTGCGCGCATGCGTCTATATTATACGACTCTGGTTACCTGCTGTAAGAAAAGCCATTTTATGGTTTTTGATTAGTTGGAAACGATTACAGTAAGTTAAAATTATTAATCCACTTCCATCTTGCTTATTTCAAATATTAGTTTTACATATTAATCGTTTAAATTTTACATATTTCATATATCGTTAAGTTTTACATATTAATCGTTTAAATTTTACATATTTCATATATCGTTAAGTTTTACATATTATGCAATTACATCTTAAATATTAGTTATTATTGTTAAACACAGCTTAAGCATGAAATTTTTTAAATTAATTTTCAAATTCGACCAATTTCATCTATTGATCACATCTATTGAGAAAATGGCAATTTGAGAAACTATTTGATTGTAATTTTGTTGCTATTTAATTTTAGATTCCATTTTTACCCGTGATGGAACGTTCAATAAGAACTGTAGCAATCATGTTAGTTTAGTTTTAAAACTTAAAAGGGAGTAAATATAATAAAAACCTTGTAGCATTGACCTTATTTCATCAATTAATGGCACGGTCATCCTAAAAGTAGTAGTCGTAACCCATTTCCAACCTCCCTCTATTATGAACACCCCCATAATATGAACATTTTTGGCCAGTCCCATGAGTGTTCAGAATAGAGAGAGTCCACTGTACTTGCGTAGCTAACAACATAAATAAACCCCAACCCTCTTTTTTGTAATTATTTATCTAGAATTATAATGTAACCCCCCCCCCCCCCAAAAAAAAAAAAAAAAAAAAATGTTTTTCCACCAACTAAGCAGGTTTGATTTTTAAAAAAAAAGTTGAAATTCATAGCAAATTTTCTAAAAAAAAAAGGGGGGGAGGGGCCTCTCATGAAATTAACATTATATGTTTTTTCCACAATCTTTTAACATAATGTGCATTTTTTTCTTTTTTGCGATCTCTTGATAAAATTTGCGTTCATTTTCGCACTTTTTAATGAAAAGCACGTTCGTTTTCGAAACTTTTTAACAAAAATCGTGTTCGTTATCACTGTTATGTACGTAAGTATATTTAATTGTAATTATTATGTATAATCGTAATCGTTATCTTAAACTTTAACTGTAACCGTTCCTACCTGATATTAACTGTATTCTATGAATTCTTGTACTGTCATCTACGCGCCTAAGCGCCATGTGCCGCATCAACTATCTTAAATAAACTTCTAAGTATTCTCTAGTTATAATATGGTGTCAGAATAAATCGGCACGCTCAAACAACTATTTTTCAAACGCATCATCGCTCATCATCTAACGAATTTTCAGCTATGGCACATAATTTCTTATGAATTGAACCGTTTACTCCTGGCGACAACCCAGCAGAGGCCTGATCGGATTGGAGACGCAGCTACGAACTCTTCGAAATGGCGGTGAAGTACAACAAGGAAGATGAAGAAACAAGGATAGCATTATTACTCAGTGTGATCGGCAAAACATCTTATAAAGATTGCATGACTTTTGAATTTCCACCAGCTACAACAACGCCAAGAACAGTGAAACATGTATTAGATAAATTCGACGATCACTATAAGCCTTACCGCAACGTGACTCTAGCGACATTTGTTTTCAACAAGCTTGTGCAAAAGGAGGGTCAAAATTTTGATTCGTTTATTACTGAAATTAAACTACAAGCAGATCAGTGCGAGTTCGGCGCTGCATACGACCGTAATATTAAGGATCGGATAATCCAGGGTCTTCGCGACGACGTACTTCAGGAACGCTTACTCCGTGAACCAGAGTTGACGCTAAAGAAAACATTAGAACTTTGCAAATCCGCAGAACTTTCTAGATTGCATTCCCTTGCAATGTCACAGACAGCAACTGTTCCTGTTCAGGTGGATGCGATGAATAAAAATAAAGGTAATAAATTCAATAATAATCATTCCAAGCAGAATTATGGCTAGAAAAACTATAAAAATCAGTCTTAATAAAAGACCTTGTTCACGCTGTGGATCACAGCATCAGCCTAGACACTGTCCAGCTTATAGTATGTCCTGTAATAACTGCCATATGCTCAATCATTTTTCAAGTGTGTGTCGACAACCTAGACAGAAGCATGCACCACAACAACAACAAACATCTAAGCATGCATCACAATATCATTAAATATCGTCAATTGATGCTAATAATTCTGAAATAGCTTATATAGGTGCACTGACAACAGCTAGCAGCAATGATTGGCTGCAAAGTGTTCTTTTGAATGATTATCCTGTTACCTTCAAACTGGATACTGGTGCTCAGGTAAATGTTTTGCCTCTTACTATATTTGAAAAAATTCTTAACCGTCCAATACTTGAAAAAACATCTATAACTGTTTGTGCTTACACTGGTGATGTTCTACCAGTTGTTGGTGAATGTTTTCTTAATTGTGTAGTAAATAACCAATCGCAGCTTTTGAAATTTATTATTGTGAATTTAGATGTTCAGCCAGTTTTAAGTGCTACATCTTGCATCAATTTAAACCTTGTTAAGAGAGTTATGCAACCTGAAGAGCATTCTGTCAATAGTGTGAATGATAATTCATCAAAATTATTGCAAATTCTAAACAAATATAGTGATGTGTTTGAGGGAGTTGGTCGCCTTCCAGGCAAACATAAAATTGTTTTGAATGAAGGAGCTACACCACTAGTAGCTTCCTGTCGAAAAGTTCCTTTGGCTCTGCAGAGCAAAGTAAAAAATGAACTCTTGCAAATGGAAAAGATGGTATTGAACGAGTTACTAAGCCTACTGACTGGGTAAACCCAATTGTCATTGTGCCTAAGAATAATGGTTCTCTTCGAATTTGCCTTGATCCACGAAATCTAAACAAATACATCAAAAGGCAGCACTATCAAATTCCTTCGCAAGAGCAGCTATTAGCCAATTTGAGTGGCTCAAAATTATTTTCACTCATTGATGCAAAAAATGCATTCTATCACATACAACTAGATGATGAAAGTGCAGATTTGTGCACATTTATAACTCCCTTCGGAAGATATCGCTTCCTTGTGATGCCATTCGGTTTAAGCTGCGCACCAGAAGTGTTTCAAATGTCAATGGATAAATTATTTGAAAATTATAGTGATATTCATCCATATTTTGATGACTTCATTGTACATAGTGAAACTATTGATGAACATTGCCATAAATTAAAAATAGTACTTGATGTTGCAAGACAGAATGGGTTAAAATTTAACAGAGATAAAATCCAACTTGCTGTTCCTCAACTAAAATACTTAGGCCATATTGTGTCGTCTTCTGGGCTTTCACCAGATCCCAAAAAAGTTCAAGCAATTGTTGATTTTCCCACACCTGCCAGTAAACAAGATCTCATGAGATTTCTGGGCATGGCAACATACCTAATGAAAATTGTACATCAGTTTTCCCAAGAAACTTCCTGTCTAAGAGGTCTGTTAAAAAATGACACTTGTTGGGTTTGGGACTCTCATCATGAATCAGCTTTCTTAAAAGTTAAACAACTACTACTGTTAGCCCCAGTCCTGCAATTTTTTGATAAAGACAAATCAATTGTGCTCTCTGTCGATGCTAGCTCCTTTGGACTCGGTGGTGTGCTGCTGCAAGAAAGTAAGCCTGTGGCCTATACATCTGCAACATTAACCGATGCACAATCCAGGTACTCTCAGATTGAAAAGGAACTCCTGGCTGTGGTCCATGCTTGTGAGCATTTCCATTACTATGTGTATGGGCAACATATTACCATAGAAACCGATCATAAACCTTTGTTAGGGTTAGTGCAAAAACCCTTTGATGGAATGTCACCTAGACTTCAAAGATTATTGCTTCGTTTACAATGATACAGCTTCACTCTCACACATGTTCCAGGTAAGCAGTTATGTGTAGCTGATGCATTATCAAGAGCTCCTCTACCAGTCAATCCTGTTGTCACTACTGACATTGATAATGCCCACCTAATGATCTCAACAATTGTTCATGCTTCACAATCTAAGCTTGATGAAATCAGAAAAGCAACACAAGAAGATTCAGAATTGCAAGCTGTCAAAAATTACATTCTGAGTGGTTGGCCTCAGAGAAAACATGATGTTCATGTTCTAGCCAAGTCATATTGGAACTGTCAGTCAGAATTGCACATTGAAGATGGTTTCATTTGTCGTGGACAGAGGTTAGTAATTCCCAAGTCCTGTCGTAAAGATGTTTTACAGCGCCTGCATGTAGGTCATCTAGGCATAGTCACATGCAAAAATCTTGCCAGACAGTCTTTTTACTGGCCAGGATTATCTACTGAAATTGAACAACTACTATCAAACTGTACAATCTGTTTACAGAATCAAAGAGCCTCTTCTTGATAGGAAACTACCAAATCGACCGTGGCAGAAAGTTGCTATCGATTTTTTTCAATTGAACTCTGTAACATACCTGCTAATTATTGATTATTTTTCCAAGTATGTCGAATTACAACATATGCATCATACAACAGCACCTGCAGTCATTAATGCATTAAAAACTTGTTTTGCCCGTTTTGGAATCCCTGAAGAAATTGTCGCTGACAACGGTCCACCTCTTGACTCGAGAGAATTTTCTAATTTCTGCAAAAGTTGGGACATTTTCTTCAATCCGTCAAGTCCTGGGTTTCCCCGTTCGAATGGTCAAGTCGAAAGATGCATTCAGACCATCAAATCAAGCCTGACCAAAGCAGCACAAGATCACAAAGATTTACACCTTGTTCTGATGGAATATAGGAATGCTCCAATGGATGGTTTGCCTTCCCCAGCTGAAATCTTGATGGGTCGACGTATTTGAACTTTGATTCCCATCCTTCCAAAAAGTCTTGCTCCTCACTATGACTGTAGATCAGTTAAAGAAAACTTAGAACACAGGCAACTGTAATGACTGATGATGTGTTTTTTTGTTTTATTTATCGGCGCCGCTATTTAGTCACTTGACCAGCGGATGAGAGTGTGGGGAGAGGAAGGGGTTACGAACGCAGAGAGAGAGGTGTATGTGCCAGAGGTAAGAGGTAGACCTGCGAATATTTGATGCAGGTAAAAAGAATTTAAAATATTATCAGGGAAATTGGAATATGTATGTGCTACGGGCACGACGTGGATCTGTTGTGAAAGAAGAGTAGTTAGAAGTTCTTGAAAGAAATATGAAATCCGGATATTTACATATATATATTTAATTGTTTGTGTTTCAAGTCTTGCTGTATTCGTCCCGTCATTTGTGTTCTGTGTGTGTAATTAAACTTTTGTTTTTCATCAAAGCTTGATTCCTTGGATTCTTTTGGATTACTTAAAAATACACAGGTGTTTCGCAGAAATTCATGAAGGAATAGGAAGAGCGTATATCACACGCTCTGCATACGAGAACAAGAGGCTTGATCGAGTAAGTGGAATATTTACTTTTTATAGTTCTGGAAATAAAATTGAAAGATAACTTTTGTGCATTAACTGAAACAACATAAATATTAGATTAATGAATGTTACAATGATTCTAAAGAGATAATCGTATTAAAATTGAAAACAAGTATTGTTCTAAGTATATTCTAGTGTATGATTATAATGAATGATTGTAATATTTAGTGATTATAATTATTGATAAAGATAGTAATAGTTAAAAAAAAAGAATATGTTCACCGTTAAAGGGTTAAAAAAAGAGGACCTGGTCATTGTAGCCACAGAATTAGGCTTAAAAGTAGAGCCAGATCATAGAATAGTGGATTTAAAGGCATTAATCGATGGGAGCGAACAATATGACAAGGATTTCGAATTCGTAAAAGAATTCCTTGTTACAAAGGTATCAGACCGCATTTCAAAAGAAAAACAAGAAGCAGAGGCCCTTAAAAATGGGAAAGAATATGTTAATTCTGAGCAGAAAACAGCGTTAGAATTAGAAAAAACGAAATTAGAAGTTATCAAACACCAATTAGAAATGGCCAAACTGCAGTCTGAGAACAAAAATTCTGATAGTGGGGGGGATGGACAAAATCCCAAAACTAATTCATTAGAAGCTCTAATTAAAAGCGTTAAAACTTTAACTATTGCGATTCCTACCAAACCTGAATCGTGGAATTTATTTTTTTCTTCGCTCGAAAGGGCGTTTGAATTAAAGAATGTCGCGGAAGATTTGAAAGTTGAAATACTGTTTAATTTAGTAGGGGAAAAAGCTGCGCATTTATTGGTATATGCAAATTCAGATGAAATGAAGGATTACCAAAAGGTTAAAGCTTTAATTTTAAAAGAATTTCAACCCACTCCTGAAGCTTGTCTTCAAAATTTTCTTTCGGCAAAGAGGGCGAAAAATGAAAATCATATGCAATATGCATCTAGGTTAAGGGCGAATTGGGATTTTTATTGCGAACTTAGAAAGGTAAATGATTTTGATGCACTTAATGAATAAATAGTTAGTGATAGATTAATGGATGCGTTAGACTCAGAGGCGCGAAGCTATGTCAAAATAAAACAATTAGATAATTGGTTAAAAGCGCGGGAAATTGCGGAATTATGCGATAATTGGTTTACATCAAAAGGTAGAACCTTTTCTGAGTTATATGATAAATCGACAAATTGTCGCGGTTCTGATGATTTCGGATCTGGCAAATATATTCCACCGCATCTAAGAAATAATTTTAATTCGCGTAATGATAGGAAAAAGTCTGTGTGTAAATTGTGCCGTCAAATCGTTCATTTACGTTTTTGTCCTAATAATAATAAAGAAAAAGAGAGGTCGGGAAATTCTCATTATCAAATGAAAAAAGATTCTACCGGAAAAAATAAAGACGAAAGGTTGATAGCAAAAGTGACAGCTTTGTGTTTTGAAAATGACGCAATAAGTACTCAACCGTTGCAATACGATGAAATTTGGGTGGGGAAACAAAAAAAAAAAAAAAATTGACAGCGCCGCTGAAATTCCCGTTATAAATCATATATTATATATATATATTTATATATATAATTATATATTATTTATATATAATCATATATATATTTATATAGATTATATAAATATATAATCGTAATCGTTATCTTAAACTTTAACTGTAACCGTTCCTACCTGATATTAACTGTATTCTATGAATTCTTGTACTGTCATCTACACGCCTAAGCGCCATGTGCTGCATCAACTATCTTAAATAAACTTCTAAGTATTCTCTAGTTATAATAATCACGATTTTTTTACAGTATTGGCTATCGCTATCGCGACTCTTTGGACGGTATTCGCATTCTTTATCGTGATTTTTTGCGCTAATTCACATTCGTTATCGCGATTTCTTGACGGTATTTGCTTTTTTTTTTTGATAAAATTTGCGTTTTTTGCGTTCGTGATCGTGTTTATGTTTTTTGGCAAAAATCGCATTTGGTATCACGATTTTTTGCCGATATTCGAGTTTGTAAATGCAGTTTTTTGATGGTACTTGCGTTTGTTAATGTGATTTTTTGATGGTATTTGAGTTTGTTATCGCAATTTTTTGCTGGCAATTCGCATTCGTTATCGCAATTTTTTATGGTATTCGAGTGTTATCGTGATTTTTTGACGATATTTGCTTTTTTTTCAAGAAATAAAATTTTTTTTTTTTTTTTTTTGTGTTCGTATTTACGTTTTTTGACGAAAATCGCGTTTGGTATCGCGATTTTTTGCTGGTACTCACATTTATTAACGCGATTTTTTGACAGTATTCACTTTTTTGCGTGTTTCTTTGATTAAATTCGCATTTTTCAGGTTCATTTTTACGTTTTTTGACAAAAACCGCGTTTGTTTCGTTGATTTTTTTGACAAAATACGCAGGGGTTTTTTTACAGTTGGTTTTTTTTTTTCAATTTTATGAAGATATTTACTGTTTTTCCACGATTCTTCAACGATATTTGCATTCTTTTTGCGATCCTTAGACGATGTCTTTTCGCGATACTTACACGAAATTCATGTTTTTCTGTGATCTTGTCAAAATTCGCGGCCATTTTTTTCCGCAATTCTTTTCACAAAACACCTTTTGGAGAATCCTGCATTTGGCCAGTACTTTCCACATTTTTAGTCGCCAGTTTTTCACATTTAGTCGCCGAGTGGCGACTGGCAAGTGCTTATTTTCATCTTTAGCAACAGGACTTTATTACTGTTGAATGCATTATGTAACAGAATGCTATTATAAAATACTTTTAAATAGTAACTATCTCTTTTAAGTGTTATTTGATATAAAGTTTTTTTTTTATGCAAAATGATTTTTTATTGACTTCTCTTCATTTGAATCATAAAAGTATGCAAATATATAAATGTAACTAGTTTTGTAAATCACTTCGAATAAAAGAAATAAATTCTAGGAATCAAAAAATTTTTACACTTTGGTAACGATATCATTAGTGGAAGAGTGGGGTCAAGGAATGATAACATATGATATCAAAATGGGAGGGGGGGGGGGGTTCAAAATTACCAAAAAGTTGATAATGCTGTATTTGCACAGCCCCTTTTCTGTGACTAGGGCTGGGCGATATCAGAATTTTAATATCGTGATATATCGCTGGCCAAATATCGATATTTTTGATATATTAATTTCAATCAGGGTTGGTATTTTTGCCAGGACAGTTGCAACAAGTTGGAAATTGCACGTAAAGCGTAGCAAATGAGGTGCGTTCGTTGATAACGAAGTTTTAAAATATTCAGATCTTGCTGATACAGTATAGTGGTCGAAATCTTTGTGTTCCTGTAAATATTCAGGGAGTAATTTTTATTATACTTCATTAACGTATATCTTATTCATAAAATGTGAAGTAGTTTAATAGAACTAAAACACCCCCCAAACAATGTTTCCCCGTATAACATTATTTAGTAGAATACATTTGTGTGGCCCTGTAATTTAATAATAAATATCGTTTGCATCACAGATTATACAAAATGTATTTTTAGTACATATTTCATAGATTCATGTCAATTCTATTATATTCAAATGAGTGTAACACCATTAAAATACATTGAAAACTTTTTTCCCCACTGACCGTAATGTAACGGAATACTTTTGATTGTCCCTGTAATTGATCAATGCATCCGATTTTCATAACATTTGAAATGACTCGACAAAATTATGTGATAAATATACGTTTTGAATTTCAAACGATTAAAATGCATTTGAAACTTTTTTCCCCATTGACCGTAATGTAAAGGAATCCTTTTGATTGTCCCTGTAATTGATCTATCCATACAATGTTCATAAAATTTGAAATGACTCGACAAAATTATGTAATAAATATATGTTTTAAATTTCAAACGATTAAAATGCATTTGAAACTTTTTTCTCCATTGACCGTAATGTAACGGAATCCTTTTGATTGTCCCTGTAATTGATCTATCTATCCGATTTTCATAAAATTTGAAATGACTCGACAAAACTATGTAATAATTATGTATTTTAAATTTCAAACGATTCGGTTGGGTAGTTTTTGCGTTGTTATATGCGGACGGACAGACAGACAGACAGACAGACAGACGGACAGACAGACAGACGGACAGACAGACAGACGGACGGACTGAGCGACAACAATAGGTGCTACGTATTTACACAATTATGAACGCACCTAAAAACTGGAAAAAATCAGGGGAAAAATGAAAAAAACGGCAAAAATGGCAAATTCCTTTTTGTCTCTAATGTGTAATAAAATTTATAAGCTAATAAGGATAATAATGGTATAAACAATTAAATTTAATAACATATCATTTAATATTTTTATTTAATTTGATAATTAATAAATGTAATTAAATAATTTTACATATCTTAAATCTAATAAAATAGGTGGGATTCAGTTCAATACTTAAGAATTTAAGAACCAAATTAAAAATCTGATGTCTAATTTTTTTTTCTTAGGGAAATTATTTTGTCAGACATTGATTCACTTCAGTACTTAAGAATTTAAGAACCAAATTAAAAATCTGATGTCTAATTTTTTTTTCTTAAGTAAATTATTTTGTCAGACATTGATATATTTTTTCAATTATCAAAAGGTTTTATATAACTTTGCTACTTTTATTTTATGTAATGAGTCTTACAAATATGTAAGTATTTAAGTCTTTGATACTAATTTATAATTTTTTATCTGGTGAAACTAGTCTGTTACAGATTAAAAATATATTTAAACTAAATGGAAAATTATATATTGAAAAAATTCTCTGTTAGTCCATGAAAGTCTTTGGTACTAATTTATAATTATTTATGTGATAAAACTAGTCTGTTTGGTTTATTTTGTGTCGACTGATTATCTACTTGAGAGATATAGACCCAGGTTGTGTGGGATCTTTCTAAGGGAATCTAACCCGTATTTATGCAAGGTTCGAAGAAAACTCTGAACAGTTAGGGCAAGGGCCGTGATTGGATTCAAACCCAGCACCTGTCTACCAGTTAAGAGATCAGAACCTCTCAGCCACTGGTGGGGCTAGTCTGTTACAGATTAAAAATATAATTAAATTAAATGGAAAATTATATAATGACAAAATTCTGTGTTATGTCTTGTTCAGAAATTAGATTTTTTCTCCTCCCTCTTACACACCAAGAACAGTTTCATTATATTTTATAAAATGCATGTTTATATTTATTTTACATAAGGGTTCAAAAATAAATTTAGAATATTGATTTTTTAACTAAGTATTAAGGGTTTTTTCTTTTTTTGGGGAAAAATTTAAATGGACAGACTATTTTTGTCACCAGTTTGGCAAAAACTTATTTTTGCCAGAACAATTTTAACCAGGTTTTTCCACCTATGGCAAAAACTTACCTACGCTGATTTTTTTTTTTTTTTTTTTTTTTTTTTTTTTGTGATAAATTAAACAACTTGAGCAAGAAGCAATATATATATTTAATACAATATAAGAATTGAAATGTCTCATTTTTTAAGTTTAAATTCACTAAATACCATTTACACGCATTATAAAAATTCATTAACAAACAATTTTCAGATACATTAAAAATAATTTGCCTTTGGCAAAGAAAAATACTGCTCGCTAAATCCCTTGATGGATTCGTTTTTCCACGCCAAATATTCAAAAATATTTAATTTTTTTCTCAGACTTTCTACTGTAATTCTGCCCCTAAATTTGACTGATCCTTTATTATGTACATAAATAGTTTAATTAGTTTTTTTTTTTTTCAAAATATTCCAAGTAAGCCCAGTATGGAGACCTTCTTTGTAAGTATGTGGAACATGGTAATCACAAAAAAAATTTTGCATTTCAGTGACATGTTTTGTAATTGTTTGTGGAGGTATATCTTCATTTAGAAGATGTAACCAATGACCAGAGTATCCATATGTTATAAATTTATCAGTATCGCTTAGTTATTGTCTCATGTAATTTAAAATAAAATCTTTAAAACCCTCTTTTAAAGTATACTAATTTTTGCAGGGCAAAAATTATGTCAAAAAGTATTTTTGCCGGGGCGTTTTTTTCCATGGTTTTTACCGTGGTTTTTTCCACTTCGGCAAAAATTTGCCAACCCTGATTTCAATTCATATGTCACTCCATTATAGGGTCATAAATGTAACTGTCCTCTGTATAAAATACTGCAAACACATAATACACATTGTGGCCTATGGTAAAAAATCGTTTCAAATGAATTTTAAAGATGTTGCACACTTTCAAACATATTCAAATTTACATGGATTCGCAAAGTGCACTAAAATATGCCTTCTGTAAAATATGCAGTGAAAATAATAGTTACTATTCATTTACAGGGCACCCATAAGAATTCCATTACACAATAATAAAGGGGAGAATTGTTTGCGACATATTTTAATTATGTTAAACGATCTCAAGTATCATAAAATTGATATACGTCACTGAGACTTAATATTTAACGCATAATATGAAGTGCATAGCATTTAAGGGACACACAAAATATTTCAAATCTTATATTCTTTTCCGAAGTTTTGTATATTATCGATGATAGCTGATGGATGGATGAAATACATTTTCAATTGTAATATGCATTTTTAAGTTTTACTAAATGTCTGTAAATTATACAGTGTGTATAAATATTATAGTTGAAATACAGGGTCACACAAAAGAGCTCATAAAGATTACTGAATGTGAGGGTAATTAACTTAAAAGTGGTTTTTTAATAAGTTTTTCATTTTTACGTTGAACTGCTTTGAGTTTACTAAGAAATGTTTGTAGAAAATAGATAAAATGATATACAGGGTCACGCAAAGAATTAGCTACATAGTCACCCATAAATGATAATTTCTGGAAATGTGATTTAAGTAGTTTTAAGAGTGTTTTTGTTTGAACTAAATTTTGACAAAATACTGGCGTGTAATAAAGATACTAGGTAAATTACAGGGCTGAACAAAAATATAAAAGTATTTTCCATATTTTAAATTAAAATACTGAAAGAGAAATTTCAACCAATTAGGCATTTTCTTGCTAAACTAAATTTTCCTATTACATAGTATATGTATATCAACCGACGGATCAAATACAGGGCAGTTCAAAAGTATTGAAACAGGGGTGATTCTCGTCCGAAAATTTGTAATTGGGTTATCAGTTCCGCATAGTTGCCAATTTGTACGGTTTTGCACGCGGAAGAAACAATCGCGGAGAAATGCAAATTTTGTGAAAGGATCGCTGAAACCATGGATAAATGACGATTTCATCAACGAACTTTGTCAAAAGATCGCTGAAAAATGTGAATTTCCTGTGCAGATCGCAGAAAAAACACTGTTTACAATAAAAGATCGCTTAAAAATATTTTGCCAAAAGTTCATTGAAAAAAAAAAAGCCAATTTCATCAAAAGATCACGGATGAAACGCCCATTTCGTCAAAAGATCGCAAGAATAAAACGCCATTTTCCAGAAAAAGTCACGTAAAAATTAGGGATACACCGAATAGTGATTTTGGCCGAATGCCGAATATTCGGCCTACAGGTGAACCGAATACCGAATATTCGGCTAGCCGAATAGTAATTGTTGGGCCGAATACCGAATATTCGGCTTTCCAAATTCTTTTTATATTTTAAAATTTAAAGGTATTAAAATGTTACTTTTTAAAACAGTTTTACATAATATTTAACTAGGACTTCCCTCAGAGGGATTAGTCTGAGCGATATTGCTGAGAATACACATTTAATAAGTAAAGAAATGAGATGTTACCTTTAATTGGTCATTCATTGTGATAAAATATAATGATGAAAATAAGCATATGAATCGTAGAACTACAAAATCTTGTTGCATATACTATTTTTATAAAAGAAAAACAAACCATGCATGGATATAAAATTGGAAATATGCAAAATGTTAAAAGTAATACAGAAAATAAAACACCAAATTTTCCTATATTGGAAATATAGCTCTTTGAAATGATGTCATGAGCATAAACAGAAGCTTTGCACCGATTTGAGAAACTACAAATAACATAAACTATTATGTTTAAAGAGAAATGGAGTGTATTTTATATGGTGTGAAATCCGTCCGAATAGTTTATAATGTTGAATATCTGTTTTCTACGGATGCAATGAGGTTGTCGATAAGAGTTAAGGAATCCTTTTTTTAAAAATTTGTCCTAAACGAGCACTTACATCTTATAAGTTACTGTGATGCCAAAGTTATAGTTTCTGACTCCAACAGTATCCTAGAAATTGCAATATTCTCAATAAATTGGGTTTAAAACTTTTTCTAGAAAAAAAGTGTTTAATATGTGAAATTAAATTGTCGAATGTTTTAGAAATCGTTCATAACGAGAATATTATATCTTAAAAGTTGCCACCAAAAAAAAAAAATTTAAATTTTTAGTCATATCAACATCAAAGAATTCTCAATTTTAGAACTTTTTTTGCTCGTGCATTGATGGTGATTATTGTTCCTACGCAAAATATAGTATATTTTGCAGCAAAGATGGTTACCAACATTTTTTGCCCACATTATTTTTTAAATCGGCTAGATATTCCCAATGCTAACGAAAAACACACAAACGTTAATGCTTTATAGCATAGAAATACAGAATCAAAAGCTATTTATCTCCTATTATATACACGACATAAATTATCTAATTAGTGCTAGCAGATGAATTTTTAAATATACATAGATCAATATAATGCTTCATTTTCCTTTTATTAGTATTTCTTAGTATTCATTTTTCATTTATTTGTATTATTCAGTAAAAAACTCACTTTCTTAAGTCCGAATTACGTCAAACTTTTTATAAAAGCGTCTAAGTCCATATAACAGCGAAGTATTGTGAAGAGTATTAAATACAAGGTAGTAAGACACTTAGCCAAACGCAGGTAATAAATCGCCAAATATTGTCCTTTTCGCCCTCTCTCGAAATGCATTTTTTTTCGTATATTTAAATAACACGATTTTGAGTCATCTTATTTAAAATTCAAATAAATACATGAGAGGAAGCAATAATAGCATAAGTCAAAACATTCATAAGTCAACATCAAGGAATTGTATCGTAGTTACACATGTGGAAAAAAGCTGCTTTCGGCCAAAAAACGTTGTCTTCACTAAATTTGAATCCAATTAAAAAAAGTACCGTGATTAATTAAAATGTTATAGGCAGAGCTGCCAAGTCTCCGGCATTTTGGGTACCGGTATTTTAATACAGAAAATGTTTTATTAAATTGGAACATTCTGCGGATTAAAAAAATAACTTTTCCTATAAGAAAATTCTGCTATGCATAAGCGAGGGTTTGGCATCTCTATATAGGAATATTTCGTAATCTACTTTTTAACCTTAAAAAAAGCAACGACCATTTTTCGGGTACAAAAAGTATTGCTAATTATTCCATTTTGCATACAAGGTACTGATTGTAATATTGATACATCTATTTATTTTAACAAAATTCTTTGTATTTAGAAAATTTTTTATTTAAATAGGAAATCCAGATGTCGCTGTTAATAAAGAAGAAAGTTACGAAAACGGGTACAAAACGAGTAGCCACATACTATCAAATATGGAAAAACGACGAATCCCAAAAGACGTCATATGAAATATCATCTTTTAAAGCAAAAAAACGAGGTCTGATCATCGAGCCTACTGATTACAAAATGTGCATTACATTAAAAAAAATGCAGCAAATATTGATTATTTTTTCTTTTGTGCAGTTTTGGGTTCGAAAGGTGCGCTATGTTGCAAAAAGATATAAGCGCCTATGAAAACACACCTGGTAAACTTTCATGCTCAGTTTTACAAATAAATATTGCACATATATGCCCTATATACACCGAGGTACCTAATTGGTGCCAAAATGGCGTTTAGTTGCCTAACATGCTGGTTATCATATAAATGTTATAATAAATTGTTTGTTCTAAAAATATTATCATTTATTGATTGTTATATCTTTTTTAATAACAGGAAATGTTTCATTTATTCCTTTTTTTTTCATTTTGAAATAAATAAATAACGTGTTGTTATAGCATGCTATATGCATCTGGTAATCAAAACGAAGTTTTCGCCTAATTGGCATAAAAAATCTCGCCAAACCCGGTGCTTATATCTCTAGTATATTATCTCAAGTATTTTATTTATGTATACTATAATTGTTTTTACATACCACTTACTTCTTCTGGTATATAGAAATAGGTAAGTGGCTCCTTTATGCAGTATAAATTGTATAAAATTTTAAAAAATAGCTCTGTTGCCCCTTTTTGGATCAAATTTTAAAAAAATCAATGTCTAATTCCAGTATTGCTCCCAGGTATGCATACATACTCCATATTCAAAGTTGTATGCCAACAGGAAACGGATGAAAAATGGGAAAAAATGTCACATATGCACCAGGATACATAATTGGCTTCAAAATGGCATTATTTTACCTGAGATGGTAACCCGGCTTTATTTATTTATTATTTGTTTATTTACTCATAAAATGTTTATTTACTTTCACTTCCTTCTTTTAATTATATAAAATATTTCTTTTTATAGTTATTAATTATTGTTATTATTTTATTTACTGTAAGTTCTTTTTGAAAATAGAAAATAATTCAAAAATGTGTATGTAAGCGTTATTTGAAAAGGGAGTTTTCGTCAAATGGGCTTTGAAAAAAATTGCGCCAAATCTCATGTGCTTGTGGTATCCGTGCCGAAAAATTAGTGACCAGAATTGACTTCTATACACAAACAAAATATAAGTTAAAAGAAAACATGTAATGAAAATAAATATAAAGGGAAAATGATGTCATAAAAGAAACTTTTTATTTAAAAACGTAATTGTTTCTAATTTTCACACGCGAAATATGTAAAACATTTTTTTAGCGATCAAAAAGTGCTGTTAAGAGATTATCACAAAATCTCAAAATCAAAGTTTTTATGACATTTTTTAATATAAAAAAATAACAGTTTTATTTTCCTGAATGATTAAATTTTAAAATGTTTTATTGCATTCAATGTTTCTGAGTGCGAAAATGATTACTATTTTTTCCATGTACTGATTCGGTTATCTACGAAAATGTCCAGCCAGTGAAAATCACGCTCACCAAATTTCTGTGACGTATGCACATAAATTGTGCTTTTTTATCAGTTTTTTTAATATAACTTTTAAACTATTTGGAATTAATTTTTAAAAGTAGGTGCATTCACCAGATTACCTTCATAGGTACCTATTGGTACAAACAGAATCAAAATCCGACAAGTACTTTTTGAGATTTGCTTGACGAAAGAATTTTTTTGAATTTTAATATTGTTACGTATCTCTGAGTATAAAGACTTCGCTTCGCTCAGACAATAAAAGAAACTTACATTTTGATAAACAAGAGCTTTTTATAAGAACATTTAGTATTGAAAAAAAATCTGCCTTGAGTTATTTAAGAAGCACAGTTATGAAACTTTAATTAATAAAATTTTCTACAAATCAAAACAAACATTTTAAAATCAAATAATGAAGAAATGGCCGAAGAAAAATTTTACAGTCTGATAATTGTCCTTTTTAAATAACTCAAAGCAAATTTTTTTCAATATAAAGTACAAATACTTTCAACTTAATTTTGAATAAAGGCATGTTTGGCTCATAGTTTTTTCTTATGAATGGTGGTATTTTCCACCCTTCCCATCATATCATATTTTACAGAAATCAAAGCATGTGAGTTGAAAATATGTTATCTCATTTATTGTTAATATAATAAACGAACACACAAGTTTTGACCTAGAGTGAGATGAAATACAATGTACTTATGACTCAATAAGTTGATTATGATTATGGTTTCATGAAAAAAATTATCTGCCTTGATAGCTATTACTAATCTCAAAAGTTGTTTTTTTTTTTCTTTTAAAAGACTTTTATTTGGGGGAAAGCAAGAAACAGATTATTTACTAAACAAAATTTAGAAACTTGTATCTGCATATAATTTATTCCTAAGGAGAATCCTAATAAATCACCATTTTAATCCTTCTCATGTTTAATTTTCTTAAGTTATACTTTACAAACAGCAAATAAATAATGTAAAAACATTCTATTTTATTTAAAAATGATTTTGTTTCTAATTGTTTTAAATATAAATTAAAAAATTGACAGTTAAAAGTAGAAATAGTGAAAAGTTTTTATTAAGTATTGAATGGCCGAATACTTTGATATTCGGCAGGCCGAATATTCGGCTCAACCGAATAGTTTAATATTCGGCCTAACCAAATATTCAGTAACATGGCTGAATAGGCCGAATACCGAATAGATACCGAATATTCGGTGCATCCCTAGTAAAAATGCATATTTTGTATAAAGATCGTTGAAAAAAAAATGGCGATTTCATAAAAAATAACACGGGAAAACGCCGATTTCGTCAAAAGATCGTAGATAAAGACCCCACTCTCGGAATTCCCCTTACCCCACGCCAATTTCCGAAAATGCAATGTGAATTTCCGAAAAAAAAATTTCACCCAGAATCACCCCTGTATTGGAATACTTAGTTGGCTATGGACAATAGCATCCTATTTCCCTGAATAACAAAGTTTTGTTAGATATCAGGAAGTGTTGGAAAGTGTTTCATAATCTATGCTTAACACATGATTTTTCTTACAAGTTTGCTTATAAAAAGGGCTTTGTGAAAGTATTACCTAGTTTGAGTTGTTTAACTGTGCAGAAAACATATTCAATGGTACATACAAACAGAAAAAAAAACTTTTATTCTTCACCATTAAAAAAAAAAAAAAAAAAAAAAAAAAAAATCATAACTTCTAAGTTAATTTACCGATTTTTTTCAAATTTTCAGCAATTTGTGATAACAGTAAATTAGGCTGTGTGACACATTTTTACTAAAATATAATAAGTCATTCCAAAATTAGAGCATCTTTTACAAATGTCCAGTATAGAAGAACCTCAAAGAAAAAGTAAGAAACTATCCATGGGTTTTTTTTTTTTTTTTTTTTATCAAACTCAACGAAATCAAAACCCGAATATTTATACAATCATTTTGTCATCTGCTGTGTATGAGTAAAATGTTTTGCTATGCAGAAAGAAACTATGCATAGATTTTTAGCGATTTTTCGAAATGGAAAGTATTTTCCTGCCTAATTTGAGAAAGATTTTCGATTTGTATTTTTTCAAGAACACATACTAAAACGGATAAAAACACTAGTACCAATAAACTCTAAAACGAAAGTGAATCATAATGAAAATAACAATAACTTCTGCTTTAAATAAAATTTCTGGTTAAAATAAATGACATAATAGAGTTATCATACATTTAAATTATTAATGTTATTAATAAAAAATGTAAAATAGTATGTGTTGTAATATAATTATTTATTAATGCTATTAATAAATGAAAAACCAACATACAAGAAATCATCGGTGTGCAAAACGGGAGGTGGTCGCCCCAAGCACAGAAATTTAGGAGGCACCAAATTTATACTACAAATGTCATTTTTAGCCTATCACAAGAAAAAATTTGGGGGGGGGGACGCCACATTGAGACTTTGTCTCGGGCGCAGTTTTCTCTTTGTACGCCCCTGCAAGAAATATCTATAAATTGTACTTACCTTCTTGAAAATCTGTTAATCAATTCTGTATAATAAGCAATATGTCTACACAAGCTCACAGGAAAACAATAATCAGCCACCAATATGGAGTCAACGAGTGATTGTATCTTAAGTGATTGTATATGAAAAAAAAAAAAAAAAAAATTAATAATATCTATGGCAAATGCTGGCAATTTCAAGATAAGTCCAACTTACTAAAAAATGAGATAATTTGGAGGTATACAAGGCTCATATCTGTATCTTCTATTTATCCATGTTCAAGAAGGAAAATAAAATTTCCATTTCTTTTACTAATGGATTTTATAAATGAATATAAATAGAACTAATATAATTGATATCATTAGGATGGATGAAGCAAATCCTTTACTAAGCTACACAAATCACATTTTGTTGTACACTTTGCAAAAAAACTATTCAGTATTTTGAAATTAACAACAAAAATTCTTGAAATTAAACATAAAAATAAATTATGATCCGTAGATTCACACAGTATATACAGGGTGGTTAGTTATTAATGTCAGGTGTTCAGAGCCCTCTAGCGAGTAAAGTTTTGGTCAAAACATAACCAAATTTGATCAGCATACATAGTAGACCATGGGATTTCGAATTCTTAAAAATAAAATTTAAAATAAAAAGTTTTAAAAATCGCCACTAGGGGCAATTTTAGCGTTGTTTACCGACTAAAATGCATTAATTTGCATAAAATCAGTTGTGTATAGCAATCATGAGTATAAAAGAAAGGCTGGGAGAGTTCTCATCATTATCAACTCTCACCATACTTTGCTAGTCAAGCTGTGTTATCAGCAGAACGAGAATTGCAATGATGCGCATCCTGAATTTCATCGATTACAGAATTTGCCAAAAGAACCGATAAGCATAACAAATTTACAAAAGATGATTCATCAATTTGAAACTATGTGGCAACAAGGCCTAGGGCACAAACAGACTAGTCAATAACAAGTTGACGAAGTTGTAACTGCTATTGTTGAACAAGAGATGAAAAATGTGCAGGTACCATCAGCGCTCAGGCAGTATTCCAGCAGTGTAAAATTGATCTGTACTGTATTTTTTGCCATTTAATCATTCAACATTTACACTAATACACTTTTGGTGTGCCAAAATTGCTCCTAGTCCTAGTGGCGTTTTTTGACTAGCAAAGCATGATCTCGTAAGGTGAGAGTCATCACAAAGCAGTTGGTCTTAGAACTCTCCCAGCCTTTCCTTTTATACTCATTATCGCTACACAGAACTGATTTTATGCAAATTAATGCATTTTAGTCGCATTTTAGGTAAAATTGCCCCTGGTGGCGATTTTTTAAACTTTCTTTTCTTTTTTTTTTTTTTTTTTTTTTTTTAAGAATTTGAAATTCCATGGTCTACTATGTATGCTGATCAAACTTGGTTATATTTCGCCCAAAACTTTACTCGCTAGAGGGCTCTGAACACCTGACGTTAATAACTAACCACCCTGTATATTTATACATTGTAAAGAAAATCCGTTAAATTTATAGCAAAAACTGCTGCCAGCAATGTTGTCAGCAGATTTTAACATAAAAAATTCAGTAAAATTAGATGTACATTTTTTATTACATCATTTATATTATTTACTGTAGTTTTTGTTGTAAATTTAACAGATTTTTTTTACTGTGTATATATCTATATTTATATATATATATATATTACCAGGGTTGGAAAAAAATCATTTTTTTTTTAAATCAAAAAATCGGATTTATTTGATTTAAATCAGTTTTTTTATTTAAATTGGATTTATTTGATTTTTTTAGAATTCTATTTTTAATTATTGTGTTTTTATGTTTTTACAATACATGGAACAGTTTTTTATAATAATTAACTTAAAAAGAATAAAAAATATTTATAATTTATAAAAATAATATACAGTAATATATTTAAGAAAATACTATACTCTAGTTACTGATTGGTACTAAAAATTAAACATTTACGATTTTATCTAAGGCCATTCTATTATATTGCAAATTGAATTGTGCACACTAAATAAGAAATAAACTTAAATATGTTGTAAATGAATAGAAAATGGTAAAATTAAAAAATCAAATTAAACATTCATTTAATGCAAGCTATTTATTATGGGATAAAAATCACAATGAATTCAATATTTTTTAAGCAAATAGAAATAAATCATGGATTTAATTGTTTGAAGAAAAACTCTAATTTAGAATCTCTGTCCACTTTTAATTTATTACAAAGGCTTGAATGAACTAGTCCAAAAAAAGAAAATTGTCTTTCTACTCCAGTAGATGAAGCTACGGCTTTTGTTATTTGGTAAATAAATTCCATTTCAATTTTGCTGATTTTCTCTTTACCTCCCATTACATAAAAAGACTTCAACCAATCATAATCTGTCATAATATCAAACTTTTTTCTCAAGCAATTGTAATTTTTGGAATAGGCCATTTTTTGCTTGAAAATTTGCTACAGTGGTGAGAAGATTTGGACAATTTCTTTAATGAATGCCAAATCTTCATTATTTTCCTCTACACTAAGTGAAATTTCATTTCGATTTAAAACAAAGGAACTTAATAAAACTCCAGCAAAATGACAGCCATTAATAGCTTGTTCATATCTTGCTTTAAATTTTGTAATTCTATCATTATCTAATACATTTTCTAACTTTTTACCCAAAATTTTCCATTGATGTGGGCGTTCAGCAAGATAACAATTCTCTTTTGGGATTGTATCTGGGATGCGAGCAATGGGTTTCAAAACTTGAATCATATGCTCTGCATTTCTTTTAATATTTAAGTCCATTACTGTTTTCTTGATATCAGAACTTATATTTTTTCGGTGCTCTTCACATACTTTTACTATTTTTGACCAATTTTTTATGTATGATTGAAAGCAGTCCACATAAGAATTCTACCTTACACCTACTGGAATAAGTAATGTAGTGCTGCTTTCACTATTGTACCAAGCTTTAGGGAGATGAATATTTTTTATAAAGTGTTTCTGTATCGTCTAAAGTTTATTACAAAAGAACAAAGAATTAAAGGATTAGGAGGGGGACACCTGGACTTAACCTGCACCTGCCACATTCTTTCTGATAGCAATCCTGAAAATACCAGAAAAATACCTGCTACTTATTTACACCTACTTCTCTTTTCTCTGCTGATTATTTTCAAACATTAACGAAAAAAAATTGATTTAAATTAAATGATTTTTTTTAAAAAATCATTTGATTTAAATCAGTTGATTTAAATCATGCCAACCCTGTATTTTACAGAATAAAATTTAAAATAATTATTATTTTAACTAATTTATTTTACATGTTTTACCATTGCGAATGCATTTTTGCAAATAAAAAATGAAACATATATATTTTCTGAAGAAAAAATAAGTAATTATAGATAATTGAATAAATAAAATATATTTTTATTATTCTGCCAAAATATCTCAAAGACTGTTTTTTTTATTTAATTAAAGAAAGTATTTTGGACTTGATATAAATGAAATATGATCTGTAGATTTTGACAATATTATTTTCTTATCGAATGAATTAAAAAAATATATTCTTTATTATTTTGTTGAATATATTTTTTCATTATACAGATTCAATTTTGTAAACAATAATGAAACTGCATATTTCTGGCAGTAATTAAAAATCATTCAAAATAGTCAGTAAAAATGAATAAAGTCATGCTTGTTTAAGTATGTAAAATACTATTATTACATCAAATTTTCTCAAAAAAAAAAAAAAAAAAAAGATTGGTTGGAAATTATGTGTATTTTGGTTCTCCTCCATTTTCTTCATACAATAGTTTCACAATTTTTTTTAATAAAATTTTTAAATTTTTTAAATTAAACTTTTAGCATATTTTTAATGAATTTAAAATTTTGAAAATTCAATTATTTACATTCAACTATAAAAGTATTTTTCATTGTTAAGAATTCAAATATACAATTTATTCTTATTATGTAAAATCATTTACGCAGATGATACTAACACATTTTAAGAAGAATTATATTATGATTTTTTTTTTTTTTTTTTAGCCTCCGATGCTATTTCTTTCAAACAAGCTAATAAGTGTCGTGTGAAAAATTGGCCCACTTTTACTTACCTATCATACATAGTATAAGATAAGTCTTGCAATCGTTTTGAAAATTGGAAAAAAAAATTGACGGATTTACACGTTTCAGATACTAAAGTTTCCAAAAAACATATTTTTAGAAAAAAAATTGCTGTCTGTCTGTCTGACTGTAAACGCTCTATCTCACGAACAAATGGAGATAGAGACTTAAAATTTTGTATGTACTTAGTAAGTAAGAATATGACGAAGCCTATTTAATATCAGTAATCTTGATTATCTGGATCTATATTTTTTGGACTCAAAAAATTTGTTCTGATGAAATGTATCTAAAAATTTTCAATTTTTTTTATTTTAAGGAAAGGACGTAAAAGGCAATAAAATAACACAAATTTTGCATCAAGAATGAAGTCGGTCGGATTAATAGTTGCTGAGATATTTGTAATCCTGTTTTCCACATTCTTTGATTTTTCTTCAAATTTCAATTCAAAGATATGTTTTAATTGGAAACGAGACACTTAATCTGACGCAGTAAACTGTTAGTTAATATGATTATTGTTTTTGGAGTTATGAGGATGTTTCTTTTACGCAATCCGGTACTACTTGTGTAGTTTGGTATTTTACATAATTTGTCGAAATGGGTTCATCAGCAATTCATTAATGGAGCATTACTATGTATATTAAGAATATTTAAATATACGTTTAAATTTTGTTTTGGAATTGCAATAAATTTTATAAATAGTTTTCATACATTTTATTTTCACATATTATATAATGCATACCCATGATGGGTAAGTATTACGGTGGCCCCCAACGACTAGTTTCGTAATCTGGCCGTTAAAATGACACATTCATACAATTTTATTGTTCAAATGCATTTCCTTTTTCTCAGAGTCTATAAAAAAGCGTTTAAACTAAAGAAAAAATCCATTTTTGATGAATCTAGTCAATGAAGAAGTAGCACGTCAAATTGTATCTCTTTATTACTCCGCAATTCCAATGTCTCAGAGAGAAATTGCTAATCAATTGGGTATTTCACGTTTCCATTAATCTGCACTTATACTCTCTAGCTCTTGCTTATAACATAATACAATGTTCAATATAATAGCAATGTTCTGTTTGCCATTATATTGATAAACACAAGAAAAATGAAGTTAGTTCATTGCATTCTAAATGGGGTCGCCCTTCTAAAAGACCTCTATCGAATTTTTTTTTCTTTTTAATTGGAAGCAAAACTGAATTCTGCAATGGCAGAATTTACATTCAACTTGTTTTTTTTTTGTAAAGTACCAACAAAAGAATCATAAAGAAAGAAAATTAATTTTTAAATTCGTTAGATAAAGTGTTATTTGAATTGGAAGGTTGAAAATTTAACCTTAATGAAACATATATATACTTAATAGACCACGTTTTTTTTTTTTTTTTATTATCTGTCCTGAGCTTTCTATTGGATCAATTTTGATAATATTTTTTTTAAATAAAAGCTGTTCATATGTAGAATGCCCATTCTAGCTATTTTTAAATTTATTTCCATTTTAATTTTTAAAGCTTTTTTATGAAATTTCTTAAAAACAGGGATTACTTTCATTGTTGTAGAGAAATAAAAAATATTTAGACACATGGTTTTTTAAACATTTTTTAATTTGCAAGTTAAATTTTGATATTAAATATTTATGCACAAGTACTTTATTTTGATAAGTGAATAAAAATTCATATTTGCTAGGATGCCACGAGAATAATGCTTATTGAGCTTATTTTATTTTTATGCATTTTAATTTTATTGATGCCATTTTTTTCATTACAGTGAAAAATAAAATATGTTTTTATTTTAATGCATGCTAGTTAAGCATGAAAATATGTAAAGTATGTATGAAAAGTTTGCTCCAATGAAAGTGGTTGTATACTTAGTTTATAAAGTATTTTTACCTTGATATATGTAAAGAGAAAAATTGATCTGATGGTGTTAAAATGACGTAATTTACACTGATTTTTCATTTCTAAATTGTAAAGATTATAAATAGAGAGTTTATTTCATCTTGATTACATTTTATCTCTCACTTTAAAAAAAATAATTTTATGTAAAATATATTAATAAAAAAAAAAAAAAAGAAAATCAGAAAAGTAAAGATTTTCAGGCAAATTAAAATTAATAAAAAATGATTTGTTTTACATAAAAAAAGACTTGACACAAGGCTTATTATTCTTTAAAAATAATTTTTTGTAGATTTATTGTAAACACTTTTGTTTTTTTATTATTATTGATTAGAGCTGTTACAAACCGCACGTATTCGTTTTTGAGAAACGGGTATTCTTCCTTAAACGAAATACCGAATCGTTATGTTGGAATTTTTCTAGTTAGTCGTTAGGCATCAATGCACTCAAAACTAGATGAAACAATCATCATACGTTCCAGTATTTCGTGATTCAAGAACGGCGCCGGTAGTCTGATTGGAAAAGAAGAGTTTGTTTTCGGACTTTAGATTGGAAATCAGTTGTTTCCGCATACGGTTTTTTCATTTAGTCTTCTCATTATTTTAGCATTCGTTCATTCACTGAAAATGTGCAGATGGAATTGGAGGGAAGTTTCTGAAGTAATGCAGGAACGAAAATCAGGAAAGTTTTGTGATGCTGAGTGGGGGAAAATATGTTTTTGAGAGCTGCTTAATTTTAGTTTGCATTATAGGGAGGTTTCGTTGTCTCATGTTTTACTGGTTTCAAAAGAATAGACATCTCTATTAAGATATTCAATTACTATTTTTCTTTTTAATACATACGACAATATACTTATTGAAACGGAATCATTAAAAAAACATTTTATCTTAGACAGATTTTCCGTCTTATCAGATGAAATTGCATTGTATAATTTTCATGGAAATTTATCTTTGAATTTTCCATTCAAAGTAGAATTCTACTTTCATAGGATGAATTTATTTATTCTTATATTGTAATTGTTTGCACTTTTATTCAAATTTTTGTTACAAAAAGGTTTTAAACAAAATTTCATTATGGGCCTAGGTAATGGTAACTTATTGTAATCTCATGTACGGTATATAGCTTAGCTTATATATGGTGTAGCGATATGTAGATTTGCTGCAATCTTGTGACATTACATTTCATATGAAATATTTTAAGTGCCCAGGTTTATAATTTATGAAGTTTTAAATCGCTGCAGGTATATAGATTTTAGTTATATTTTTTTAAAAAGTTAAAACTAACGGAGCAACTCTCTGAAAATTAGAGAAAACGACGAATGTATATGTACTAGTATTCAGCGGCGTGCGAAGAGAAAATTGCGTCCAGGACCAAATTTTGTGTTTGCCGCATCCCCCCCCCCCTACACACACACACCATACCACCACCATTTCTCTTTGCAACAGGCGTCACAAAATTATAAAGTTTAAAAACACAAATAAATTCTATAGATACATGTTTTGCATTTATTTTGGAATTTACATTTGGCATTTACATTTTGGCATTTACATTTTGGCATTTACATTTTGGCAAAGGGGATCTTAAAAAAAATGTAGAAAAAAATGTATTTAACACTACAGTAAAACAGTTTGCAATCCCTTTTGAATTCCAAGAAAAAAGCAATATCCTACTTTGAAAATGAATGTCTTTTCTACACACACACACAAATTCCAATATGTTTTTATATATATTTTTTACAATAAATGAAGAAAGAAATGAGGATGGTGGTATAAATTGGCTCCCCCTCTATATCCACGTCCGGGGCGACCGCCCCCTTCGCCCTCCCCACTTAGCACGGCCCTGCTAGTATTTACGATTACTTTTGCTTTCTAAAGAATAACAAAAGCATTATATAAAAGTACTATATGCAAAAGCGGATCCCGCCCCCAATTTAGATTGGAAGGGGGGGGTTATGACACTTTTTCTTTGAGATGGGGGGGGGGGGGGGTCACATCACTTCATGATCAATTATTATATTGAAAGTTATTCTTAAAATGAAAGTGACTATTTTCCTGACACTTTATCTAATTCATTTTTATTTGTAAATAGAAGAATTTTCCATTAGTACTCCTAAAAATATATAATTTACAGATTCCATTCAGACATTAAGCAATTAAAACGTTTCTTATTTTTCTATAAATACAAAAAATGATTCATAAATGTTCTTAAGTTAGCATTTCACATATTTTTTTTTACATATAGATGGCAGCACATTACAAGCAAAGCAGTAACTAATTCTTTCAAAAACTGCTATGTACGGAATGTATTACGAGTTGTTGCATTTTGTAGTATGTACGATGCTCTTGGTTTCTGAACAGCTACGAAAATTGCAAGTAACGTCACGAATATTTTCTAACGGGTAGAGAGATCGAAAATAATGATACCATACGGGTATTCATTTTCGTTATTTTTACAGCACTATTATTGATAAGGTCCTATTTCTTTCAGTGTGAAATTCTCTGTTGTCATCAAAAAATAGTAGTTTACTCTAGATATCAGTGTAAAAAACAACAACATGATAAAAATAACGTTTTTGTTTAATAAAGATGCAAAAGTAATATTAAAAGAACATTGTTACTTTCAAATATTTATCTTATGATATAAAGCTTTGCAAATCCAAACAAAGCATGGCTTTTGCTAGTATGTATATATATATATATATTTATTGTTGCTATTAATTTCTTGTAAAAGTAAATGTATGCATTTTTACAATGCTTTAATGATTTCTTTTGAAGATATTTAGTTGTTTTATTATTTACTATTTTATAGTAATTTTGAATCTTATCTTTTTTTCTAGGTGTTCAGAAAAAATTCACATTTTCATACATGAATAATAATCATCAAAATAATTTAAATACCTCAGAGAAAATTTTTCATTGTAGTTTTTGTTCCTATTCATCAAAATATAGGTCAAATGTTCAAAGTCACTCCAATATTCATATTGGTAAAAAACCTTTTGTATGTCCAAAATGTGGAAAAGGTTTTTCTCACCAAAGCAACTCTAAACGTCACATTTTAAAGTGTATTCAAAATTAAATTGTTATTTTCATTTACATATATGTGACATAAATGTATTTTTATTCATTGATTTGAATGTTTAAAAGTAGAGTTTACAAGGAAAAGAGTATATTTAAAATGTTACCATATAGTTTTTAATTGATCCTTAATTATTATTTTTATTTTAAATTCTATTCATAATATTTAACTTTGAGTAACTATGGTTGTTTAATGATAGTTAAAGGCTGTGATTGTTAAGTGTTTGATAATTTATTTGTAATGTGTTTTTGATTTATATCTGGCTATAGTTTTGTATGTATATATATATATATATATATATATATATATACACCAGGTGTCCTGAAAAGGACTGAGCAATTTTAAAAATCAATAACTTGCAAACTTTTACAGATATTTAAAAAATTCTTGCAGGAGTGTTATGTATAAGGTCAAAAGTTTTTTTCCTGTGATTCTGGATTTTAGTTGAAATTACGAACAATAGATGGTGCTGAGAGTGATAGACACTCCTTCGAGGTGCAACTGACGTCACTTGGTACTGGTGCAAATTATGGAGATTTGGGGTATGGAGTGAGTATATTCAAAAATGGTATTTTACATTCACGGCCGAATTTTGAATTCAATCCATATAATTTTGATTTTGTTGGCGTCAGCGCAATACAGTGGTGTAAATGGAACAAAATATTTTTGGGAACTTACCTTTCATAGAATAGATGTTATTTCCGGATTTTTACTGAACCAAAATTCCATTTAAAACATTTAACCAAAAGCCAACTTATTTTTTCAATTTACATTTACAATTTTTCATTCTAGTTTTTATAGTATTGTATTTATATATTATCCATCTAGCAATGTTAAATCAATCTCTTAGTGACATTTTCATTATGAATCAAAATAAATTGAAATAACAGAAATATATCCATATGGCATACATTAGTGACACATCTACCCTAGAAGTTTTCATATAGGAAATGAGGGGTATTTTCTGTGCTCTCTGATTTACAAGCCACCACATTTGCTAATTTTCATCCTGATCACAACCAAGATTCACATATTATTTAAGACAAAAACATTTTTAGGGAAGTCCTACACCGCTTATTGATATATAATAAAACGGATTTTTTTAAAACTAGCATAAATTATCATTTCACTTGAAAAAAAAAAGCTCTAGCATTAACAAGCCAAATTTTCTGGGAACGGCGTTTCCACCCAATTACAGCACTGGCGCAATATAGAAAAATATTGCTTCCATGGGAATGTCTCCCCTTAAATCGAAATGCGTTAAACAACAACTTTCAAAATAGTGTCTTTTACTTATTTATTTAATTTTCATTCCAAGAATATTAGGATTTTTTTAAACTGGGTACCTGATACATCTATTTATTTATCTGGGTATTTTTAAAACTTTATTTAGATTACCCGTTCGTATATGGCATTACATGAAGTATGTGGGATTAGCAATTCATTTACAGGTGCACCCAAAAGATTTCATCACATCACCGATCTATGGGGGAAATTTGTTTGCAAAGTATATTAATGAATTAAACTGTTTCAAATGTATTGAAACTGATATCAATCACTAAATTTCATTGCAACATGAATATGATAGAATAAGATATTGATAGCATTTGTTGTTCATTTACAGGGGCTCACAAAAATAAGTTGATTACAGTAATGTTTTAAAATACTTATTACTGGAAATTCATTTTCAATATCGACATGTGCTTTTAAATTTAACTGTTTTTTAGTAATTATATAAATAAGTATCACCTATAGCCGTCGTCTGGTCTGTCCGTCTGTCTGCATATAACAATGCAAAAACTACTCTGTGGAATCGTTTGAAATTTGAAATACATGATTATTGAATTATTTTGCCGAAATATTTCAAATTTTATGAAAATCGGATGTATTGTTCCAATACAGTAACAGTTAAAAGTATTCCATTACATTACAACCAATGGGGAAAAATATTTTCAAGTGCTTTTTAATGGTGTTACAGCACAGCCATTTGAACATACAAATGATGTAGATTATGCTGCATAAAGTATAGTTATTATTCATTTACAGGGTCATACAAAATACTTATGTAACATAATGGTATAGAAAGAAACATTATTTGATTCATATTTTAATTTTATAACACATATAATAAAATTGTTCTAAGTTGCTTACATTTACGACAAATTACTTCCTGTGTAATAGAAAATGGGAAGTATTTACAGGGATACGCAAAAGATTTCGGATGCTATGCTGCATCAAAAATGCTGTACGTTAACGATAATAGTTGGAAGTTTTTAGCTTTGATAATTTTTTTTTAAGTTTCACTAAATTTTTGCCTGTTGTGTATATAAATGGTGCAAATCATATACAGGGCTACAGAAAGGAATTTGTATTGGTTACTGAGTGTGAAAATATACATATTAAAAGTGGTTTGTAAATGAACTATGCATTTTTACGTTGAACAGTTTAAAGTGTGTTATGGTATGTTTAAAGAATAGAAATGAAATGATATACAGAGTCGTTCAAAAATGGGATACATAGCCGGCTCTGAATGGTAATTTCTGGAAGTGTGATTTTATTAGTTTAAAGCATGTTTCAGTTTTAAATAGATTTTAGTAAATAATGGCATGTATTTAAATGCAGTAGGTTAATTACAGGGCTATACAAAAAATTCAAATATGCTTTCGTTTATTTAAATAAATTTCTAAATGTCAAATTTCAACCTACAATGCGTTTTTAACACTTTCTAACATAGCTGAAAGTGTTTATGATTTTTATTTAGCTAGTGTAGTGCTAGGTCTGTGTGTCTGTCTTTCCAAACTCTGACTTGCATTAATATACCATATTTACTCGTGTATAGGGCACACGCGTGTATAAGGCGCACCCCTACTTTACAAGTAAAAATGGCGATTTCTTAAATTCTCGTACATAACGCGCACCATAAATTTCATACGCTGATGAAGAATGACCAAATGAATTTCGGTAAAAAAAAAAGTCGAAACAAATATTACACCAGACCAGAAAACAAGACGAAAATGCATTTTTAGACTTCGGATAGGGAAATAGGAATGAGTGACAGTAAAGAGAATTGCTAATTAGTGTTTAGATAATGTCATTAGCTCTGTTGTATAAAAAACTGCAAGGAATGAAATAAATATGCAGTAATACTTCAGTTAAGTAACATTTTCTGAGTTTTAATATCTTCTTTGAATAATTTCTTGTTTCATATGTATATCGTTCGACTGCATCCAACAGTAAAAATTTATTCCGTGTATAAGGCGCACCTAGGAGTTTTGCCCTAATTTTTTGGAAAAAAGTGCGCCTTATACGCGAGTAAATACGGTAGTTGAATTACTCTGAAATTGATGTCTGTTAATAAGACTTATATAACTGTGTTCAATAATGAAAACAAAGTATGTAGCGTTCGTCGCTCGTTTACAAAGATACTTAAAACTATTTCGTTATATTGTGGTCTGTGAGGAAATTTTGTAATTATATAAATATGTAGCACCTATACTCGTCATCTGGTATGTTCCTTTATCGATCCACACATAATAGCACAAAAACTATCCAACAGAATTGTTTGAATTTAAATATGTACACTACCTGGCCATTGATTATGGTTCACTTGCGGTTTTACACATTTTGTTAAATATCTAGAAAAATACAGGAGGAATTATCCTGAAACTCTCAGTGTATAAACATAATAGTCATAATAAATTAACAAAATCAACATAAAAATAATCGTCAAAAGAATAATTTGAAAATCTGTTATTCCTAAAATGAAGCAAACACAAGAGGGATTGTATCCATATATTCATTAGTTAGTGTCAATATAAAATACACAATATGAGACGTACTACTACATTTGGATAAAATCCCTATTTTTTTGCTTCATTTTGAGAACAGCGGATTTTATGTTTATTCGATAGACGATTACTTTCAGAATTTTAAAGCTATGATTTTGAGACTTTCACAAAAGTTGCTCTATACATTTAGTTAACATAATATGCAAATGAAATTTTGATATCGTTGACGCATGCACAGTGAAAAATTATTTAGTAAACCTACTCATTTTTCATACAATTTTTATTATTTTTTAATTCTGATTGCGGGGTATTTCATTGGTCATTTCAAATTTTTTGAAAATTGGGTGTATAGCTCATATACAGGGAAAGTCAAAAGTATGTGACAAATGCCTTCATACTGTTCCTGATTTTATAAATATTCAGAATTTGGTACAATAGCTGTTGCACCACTTCCTTTTACTCTTTTGAAGAAATGCTTAAATACAAAATTTATTATGATTATGTATATTAAATTCATCAGTGAAACCTCCGAATAAGGGACACCCGTGGGACCGGAACTTTTGTCCCTTAAATAGAGGTGTCCCTTATTCGGAGTTTTTATATATTTTTTAATTAATCATTCATAAGGACATAAAAAAATAACAAAATATTAAAATTGAAGTTTAAGTGTACACGAAGGTTATAAATTACATTAATTAGGCACAAAAGTATACATTTGTGCCTAATTAATTAATTAATTTTTTAGATAATTAATTTTTTAATTGATTACTTAATTAGTAATTGATTTGTTGAGTTATTGATTTGTATTTTTTATGTAAATGTTTCTGTAATGCAAAAAGTGTAATAACATTTTAAATATTCTTTCTTGCAAAATAATCAATAAAAAAAGTGACTATTTTGCAGATTTCAATTTTTCTACTACTAAACTTTTCAGATATTCATTTACCACACTTATAACTTTTAGTCCTTCATTATAAGCAGTATTTACGAAAAAGTATTCAACTGCTTTGCATATTTTAAAGCATCTGTGAAGTTCTTTATTTCACAATTTTCCTTTCTCTTTCATTTTCAGAGTCATCCCTCACAATTTTCAGCATTCTTTTCAATATGAACTGCAAGGTGGCAGCATAGACAATCACCTCATCAAGTTCACGACAGAAATTCTAGAATTAGTTAAAACTCAATATGCTTGTTAAAACGCAGCCGGTCTACTATAACACGTAAAAATCTGAAATTTGACTTGTAGATTTACCATTATTATATGTTCTTGCACTCAAATCTATGAAAATATGGAGACTGACTGCAGGATAATTTAATGATAAACCTACGAAGCAACCACTAAAATCGGGTTTATATGTGTTTTCCACCTAGATATGACTTGGCAGACCAATTGTATTTCAATATGTGAATCGAGTTTTAACCTATTCTGAAATTTCAGCTGTGAACTCTATGAAGTTATTGATTGTCTGCACTGCCACCTCTGGCTCTAATAGGGATAAACGTATTTCGATGTCTTCATCTAAATTGTGGATAAATAAATACTCATCAGTTGAGTTGCATACCTCTGTACCAACATAACTGCCTATCTGTTAAATTCTCAAAATTCTGTATTTTCATTTTCATCACAGACTACTTCATTATCTCAAATGCAAAAATCAACGACTTTAACATTTTGCACTTGTATGTTCAGTATGACTGGGCAGAATTTTTCTTTGCAAAATTTATTTTTGTCATACCACTAACAAAATAAAATAAAATTTTTTTATTTAATTAAATCTTTTTTTGAAAAAAAATTAAGTATTTAAAGGAAACTTTTCGAGTCAAAAGGGTTAATCTCATTTTCAAGTGTCCCTTAAATCGAGTGTCCCTTATTCAGAGGTAAATACATTACACTTCCTATACGAAGGGACTGGGGCCGGAACTTTTGTTCCTTAAATAGAGGTGTCCCTTATTCGGAGTGTCCCTTATTTGGAGGTTTCACTGTATTATGGAAATAATACAACTTCCATCTTAAATGAGGCATAATAACTATGACAACCTAGAATCATTGTCTGTCATTGAATATCATTGAAATAAATAAGCATGATAGGTTTTAAAAGAATGAAGAAAACTCCTCTTTAGCTTTGATTCGCTTTTCATAAAATATGAAGTGCATAACAAAAATTCTGAAACAAGTATATATATTACAAATCAAACCATTCTGTTTTTGCGCTATTATATGCAGACAAATAAACAAACAATCCAGTTGACGACTATTGGTGCTACGTATTTATATAATTACCGAATTTCCTCACAGACATAATATAATACAATGGTTTTGAGTGTCTTTGTAAATGAACCATGAATGCTGCATACTTTGTTTCAAAACTGAACATGGCATAATAAATCTCAATAGCATATATCAGTTACAGATCAATTCAACTATCTGAACGCAAGTTGAAATTTGGAAAGACAGACAGGGAGGGGCTAACTAAATAGAAATCATAAACATTTTCAACTATGTTGGAAAGTGTTAAAAACGCATGTTAGGTTGAAATTTCACATTTAGCAATTTATTTAAATAAACGGAAGCATATTTGAATTATTTTGTGTAACCCTGTTATTAACCTATTACCTTTAAATACTCACCATTATTTACTAAAATCTATTTAAAACTGAAACATGCTTTAAACTAATGAAATCACACTTCCAGAAATTACCATTCAGAGCCGGCTATGTATCCAATTTTTGAGTGACTCTGTATGTCATTTCATTTCTATTCTTTAAACATACCGTAACATACTTAAAACTGTTTAACGTAAAAATGCATAGCTCATTTACAAACCATTTAATATGTTTACTTTCACTTTCAGTAATGAATGCAAATTCTTTTCTGTAGCCCTGTATATGATTTACACCATTTATACACACAGCGTAAAATGCAAAAATTTAGTGAAACTTAAATAAATATCATACCAAAACTAAAAACTTCCAGCAATTATCGTTAACATACAGCATTTTTGATGCAGCATAGTATCCAAAATCTTTTGCATGTCCCTGTAAATACTACACATTTTCTATTACACAGGAAGGAACTCGTAGTAAACCTAAGCAACATATAACATTTTTATTATATGTGTAGAAAAAATTATAATATGTCGCAAATAATGTTCCCTTCTATACCATTATGTTACATAATTATTCTGTGTGATCCTGTAAATGAATAATAATTATTCTTTATGCAGCATAATCTACATCATTTGTATTTTAATATCCTTCATAAATGCATGTCGATTTCATTACGTTCGGACGGGTGCAATATCATTAAAAAGCACTTGAAACTTTTTTACCGTTAGCCATAATGCATAGGAATAATTTTCACTGTCCCTGTATTGGGATTATACATCCGATTTGCATAAAATTTGAAATAACTTGACAAAATTCTTCAACAAATTTATATTTAAAATTTCAAAAGATTCGACAGGTAGTATTTGCACTGTTATATTCGAACAGACAGACAGACGGGCAGACCAGATGGTGATTATAGGTGATAAGCATTTATATAATTACGAACGTATCTAAAAAACAGTTAAATTTAAAAGCACATGCCAAAATTGAAAATGCATTTCCAGTAATAATTATTTAAAGACAGTACTGTAATCAATTTATTTTTCTGTGCCCCTGTAAATGAACTACAAATGCTGTGAAAACCTTTTTCTATAATAATCATTTTGTAATGAAGTTCAGTGATTGATATCAGTTTCAGTATATTTGAAACAGTTTAACAGTTTAAGTCATTAATATATTTTGTAAACAATTTTCCCCCATAGATCATGATGGAATTAAATCTTTTGGGTGCACCTGTAAATGAATTGTTAATCCCACATACTTCATATACAATACCGAACATGTCCGAGTGACCTAAATAAAGTTTAAAAAATATCCAGAAAAATAAATAGATGAATAAGGCACCCTGTTTTAAAAAACCCTAGTATTCTTGGAATGTAAAGAAAAAATAAATAAATAATAAAATAAATAAATAAATAAAACACGGTATTTTGAATGTTGTTGTTTAAAGCATTTCGATTTAAGAGGAGTCGTTCCCATGGAAACAATATTTTTCTATTGCTACAATATTGCGCTGACGCCAACAAAATCAAAATTATATGGATTGAATTCAAAATCGGGCCGTGAAAGCAAAATATTATTTTTTAATGATACTCATATCCTAAATCTCCATAATTTGCACCAGTGCCAAGTGACGTCAGTTTCCTCCTCGGCAGAGTGCCTATTGCTCTCAGCCCCATCTATTGTTTGAAATTTCATCTAAAATCCAGAATCACAGGAAAAAAACTTTTGACCTTATACATAACTCTCCTGCAAGAATTTTTTAAATATCTGTAAAAGTTTGCAAGTTATCGATTTTTAAAATCGTTTAGTCCTTTTCAGGACACCCGATATATATATATACAGGGGTGTGCAAAGAGAAAACTGTGCTCGGGGCAAAGTTTCGATTTGGCATCCCTCTCCCAAAAAAACTTCTTGTGACAGGCTAAAAAATGATGTTGGTAGTAAAAATTTGGCACCCCCCTAAATTTCTGCATCAGGGGCAGCTGCCCCCTTTGCCCTCCCCCCTTTCGAACAGGGCTGTATATATATATATATATATTGTTCTTATGTTTTTTCTATTTTTTCCTACCAAAAATGTTTTTCTTGAAATTTATTGATTATACTTTTATCAAAACCCTGTATTAATTGGCCAAAAAAGCTTATGAAATGAGATATATTTTTGATAAGTTGAGATATACAAATGTATTCTGCTACTTGTAAGTCATCAAATTGTTTGTGAAACAAATACATAAAAATATGTATATTGAAATATTATTTTTCCATCAATGGATATTAATATTATTGTTAATGGAAATTACTTGAAATGCTGTGAATGAAACAATAAATCTCTTTATTGGTTATAAATTTATCTTTAATTTTCTTTTTCTTTCTTCTATATATAAAAGAAGAAAATTTTATAATCATTTAGATTTTTAATTTTATTTATTTATTTACTTATTTTTAATGGATTTACATGTTTTGATATGTTTTGAACACATTTGTCTGTTTTTGGGAAATGTCTATCTAACTGTCTGTTATGTATGTGACACAAATTTTGTCTGCACTCTGTTTCAAGAACAAACTCTATGCACAAAGCATCATTCTATTCCACATTCTGTTACATCTTAAAAGCTGATGCTGATTAGGTTTATAAATATATATCACTTTGCCATGTTGTATTTTTGTGATAGCTATTTCTTGGAATCTTAGGCATCTATGGAATGAAATTTCATCAATGTAATATTCTGTAAGACCTTTGCAAGATAAACTAATACAGTTTTTAGTATATATAGATTAACAGGTTGTGTTGCTATACTTTTTTATTCATGATTTTATTGATAGCTATATCTCGGTATCTCATTATGAAATTTAAATACATTTTTTATTAGTTAGACACTGACATGCATTTAAATTATGAAATTTTGCTCATATATTTGTATTATATAGGACAAACTTACCTATGCATAATGCTGATGTCATTTTGATGGTGGAAACAGCACATAATTAAATTTAGCTTTTACAGCAATTTTTTAAACTTTTAAATAATGGACATTTTCAATTTTTGCATTATCAGATAGAGAAAAATATCTTGTTACATTTGGAGTGCTTATAGAGACTTTAAATCAGGATGTCTTATCCAATAAAATATATGTACTTATGAAACCGTTTTCTGTAAAAAGGTTGAATGATGGGCAGTTTTCTTCAAACTTTTAACGGAGTAAAAAAAAAAAAAAAAAAAAAAATTGGAACTTTTATAGAATCATATGTTTGCAATCTCAATTAGTATGCCTTCTTCCACCAAAAGGTAGTATTCTGGAAAAATATTTTTTATCAATTAAGTAAAAAGAAAAATAACTTCTTTTATATATATATATACACAAATATAAAGAGATGCATAATGCTGTTTATTGATAAAAGAAAAACAAGTATTTGGCATTATTCCAATATTGTAAAAAAATAGTCACCCCTTCTTTCCAAACGCAGTAGAATTGTGATCGTAAAGTGAACAAAAATATTAATGTGGGTGCTCATTTTATTCAAAATTTTAAGCTCACAACATTTGTATAGACAATGTTTTTAATAGAGTTAGCTGTTTCAAGTTATTGTTGAAGTAGTTAAAAAAATGTTTTTTTACTAGAAATATGAACATATTTTTTAATGTTCACCTAGTATGAGGGAGAAAACTGATTAGTTGATTCTACAATCAAACTGAAGCGATTAAAACAGTTTTCAGCTTTCCCTTAATTAATTCTAAGCTAAACCTCCTGATCATGGATCTAAAACTTATAGACAGAATTGTGGCTTTAATGTTCAACAAAAATATTAAGTGTAGGTACTCATTTTATTCAAAATTTTAAGCTCTACAATATTTGTATTAGCAGTTTTTTTTGATAGAATTAGCTGTTTTGAAATATTGTTGTGCTATTTAAAAAAAAAAAGTTTTTTACTATAAATCTATGCATATTTCCCAACGCTCACCTAGTATGAGGGAGAAAACATAACATATTTATTCTTGGCTTAAACTGAAAAGATTAAAACAATTTCCAGCTTTTCCCTAATTAATTCCAACTCCAACCCTCTAACCACTGGCCTGTAACTGAAATTTGCATCAAAGTGTTTAAAAAGAAATAAATCTTTTAAAGTTTAATTTTTATTATGAAATAGTTCTTGTTTCTAAAATGTTAGCAAAATAATAAGTTGCTTATTATTAGATATTATTATTATTATTATTAAAGTTTCAAATAATTTAGATTTAAAAAATAGAAAGTGTAAAAGGACAAAAAACTAATATTTTTTAACAGTCAAATGAAATGGTAATTTTCTTTTGCAACAATTTCTATAAAACATATTTTAAGTTGTACAGATCTGTATCGAATCATAAAACACAAATTTAAACATTTTTTGTAACTTTTTTGTATGTAAAAAGTAGAAAATTCTGAATGTATTTTTATTAAAAGTTAATCTCAAATACAGTGGACTCCCTTAAATCCACAACTCTCTAAAATCCGCACATATTTTATGGATGTAAACAATGAAACTTTCAGTTCAGATATTGGGACAAAATTTTATATTTTTAGTTTTGTATCAATTCCATATATTTTTTTATTTGTAATTTTCTTAATAATACTCTATTCATGTTTTTTCCACGAAGCAAGAATAATATTTTTTTGAAAAAAATTCAAGATTGCTGATATCACTGGTAATCACAATCTTCTTACCAAATATATTTATGCAATAATCAAGATTTTTTGGTTACTAAGCTTGACTTAACTTGAAAAAAGTCCTTATTTTATGATTTTGATGTAAATTAGTAATGTACTTTTATGAAGCAGGTTTTGTAGAATAATTTTGGAAAAATACATTTAATCTTTAGAATGAATATTTAATCATACACTATTGATTATTAACTTGACCTTTGCTATTAGTACTTTAATCATTTTAAAAATTATCTAAATTTTTATTATTTTAATATTTTATTATATTGTAAGCATTCATTATAGTTCTGAATGCACGATTAATTGCACTCAAATTACTGTTTAAAAAATGTAAACAAAGCAATGACCAGAAATCCACAAAATTCTAAAATCCGCAAAACCTCTGGTCCCAAGCTGTGTGGATTTGAGGGAGTCTACTGTAATAAAATATTCAAATTCATTATTTGATTAAATATTATAGAAACAAGTAATAAAAGATATATAATAAAATCTTTTCACTAGATAAGTAAAATGAAAGCATCATGATAGTTTATAAAACGGGAATACACCATATTGCATATCTTGTAAGATAAGAAAGGTCTCATGTTCTGTTCTCTCATGAAACTGTTTTATTATCATTAGAATTACTGAAAGGCTTGTTCTCATTTAAATAATAATAATAAAGCTTTTGCTTGCCTTTGAAACAACCATGCAAAAAATTTTCAAACAATTTAACAAAATGTAAATTGAATTGAAGATTAATTTAGAAAAACAGTGACAAACTATTAAAAATACAAACTAACAAACTATTAAAAATACAAACTAAAAGAGTATTGTCTTTTTCTTTCTTTGTTTCAGTGCTGTCTCATGCAGCTAAAAAATGTCATTGTAAATCTTTTCATGTCTGTTGTAAAATCCTGTAAAAATAAGACAGAATTGATGTGTAATATAATACTGTAGAAATAAATGTTTAAATTGTAGTATTGAATGTGAACATTACTATTTAGATAGATTTTTATTTTTGTCTGAGTCATTAGCTATTTTACAGAGAACTGATTTATGATCATTATCACACCAATATAAACATTTAAAGTAATCTAAAATAAGAAAAAATATTTAAAATCAAATGTGAAAGATGTTTTGATTTAGATTCTGATTCAAATAATTAAATGAAATATCCTCCATGCACAAGTTTTAATATAGTTTTTTATAGTGCTATGGTATTATAATTTTATTATTTTTTTTCCATTAAATTCTAAAATATTTTACAAGGGGAGGCTCTGATGTCAGGAATAAAGAATGCAATGATCCTTTGTATATTGATAGAATAGATAAATATTTAAAATACAGCATGCAATGCATCTATCCTTAAAAAATAAACTCCAAAATATACCCAATGTTGACTGACATTTTACTATATAATCAGATAAATTATTTACCTTTCCAAAGTATTGTGATGTGCAGTTAGCAATATACTTAGCTGCTGACTTTTAACTCTCAGCACAATCCTCAACAAGATTTTTAATTGTTTATTTTTATTTTTATTTTATTTTTTCACAGACAAAATACTGATTATTATAAATTATTTTTAATGCAAATTGATTTAAATACAAGTTTTTGCATGCTCACACATATATTTATTTATTTATAGATAATTTATTGCATTTTTATGAATTTTATGGAAAGTTTGGCGCTTATTTCTGTTTGTATAATATAAATAAACCTTTGTTTCACCTCCTTACATTACACGTAATTAAATAATTTACATGTAATTAAAAATAATGATATAGACTACTTTTGTGAAATTTAATCGATCTGCTGTTTAGCATACTATCACTAAATAGAATATAGAGTCTAAGAGATTGATAGCGAAAATTTAATTTTTAAGTACGTAGTAAAGACATAAAAGTAAATATAAATAATTGTAAATAAAAATAAATATAAATTAAAAATAAATACATTTATACAAATATAAACTGAATAAAATTTTTTCAGTTTTCTTAAGTTCTATACAAATGCAAAAAAAAAAAAAAAAAAAAAAAAAAAAAAAAAAAAAAAAAAAAAACTTTGTAATTAATAAATATATATGTGTGATGCATGCAGAAACATGTTCTTAAAATTAAATAATATATATATATTTTTTTTTTTCGAATTGTGCTTAAAAAACAATTGATCATGATTTTTTTTCTTTTTTTTTTTTGCAAAAGATTAAACCATGAGAGAAAGTCAAAAGCCTAGCATGATGCCAATTGTACAGTCAGGAGCTCAGATATGAGGGTAATTTATTCAATTATGTACACAAATTTCAAAATTGGATGAACTATGGAGTTTTTATTTTAAGCATCTGCTACACATCACATTTTATGCATTCTGGATGTTTATTTACTGACGATGGTGTATCAATATTCAAAAGGTCATTGCAGTATGTATTCCCACCCTCAGAATTTCCTATTATTAGTTAAACCTGAATATGGCCACAGTAATCTAAATTAATTATGCCTAAATCTGTAACAAAGAATTTCCCACATTATTGGCATTTTGTTTATTTTTATTTATTTTATTTTAGATTACTTAGTGATGATGTTGTTGATATGATACTTAATTATTCGTATCTCATAACAACAGAAATCCATAATAATCAATTGAAGCTGAAAGATTTTTCATATACCTTGTCTGATAACAAGTATGGAAATGTAGAGAGTTGGCTAATCATATTAGTAATGGATGGTGTTAAGCAGTTGACGTTTCTAGACCATAAGGGATACAATAAAAGGTAAAAAATCAGGAAGAAGAAAATTATATATTGAAAATTGTATTTTATTGACAATAACTGTCAAATGCACAATATGAATTGTTTAAAACAATAAATATATATTGTGAGTTAATATGGATTAAAATCCTCAATTCTTGGCTTCTTCTCCTTTTTTCTTTTTCTTTTCTTTTCTTTTCTTTTTTCTTTTTTTTTTATGTGGAATTTGCAGTTAAATAAGTGTTGTATCAAATTATTTTTCATGAATTTGTTCTTAACTTTTTGAAACAAACATTACATGAAACTACAAAAATCAGTTTTAAATTACTATAAAACCTCTCCAAAGATATATCAGTCTATATATTGATACTTATGATATGCACATCTTTATTAAAAAGGTCTAAAAATAATTGAAAAAATTCTAGAAGCATTTACATTAATTTAAAGGATGTCCTTTAGTATCTTCTACAGGCAACTCCAGGACTGAGGAGGTTAATTAAAATTATTTGATTGTAAAAATCTCGCAAATTTCTTTAGGAGTTTGATTTTTCACTGCTATTGAAGAGTATCTTCTAATCAAATATAATACATTCTTTAATGATTCTTTTGATAATAAATCTTTTTGTGTTCAAAAATTCTGTTTCAAAATATAAAGGATTCTATTGTAAAATGCTTTTCAACATATTTGTATGTTATATTTGTAGAGTTTTGCATTTTAATTTTATATTTAACAATTTTAATTAATTTTTGTTCCACATATCCATGGAATTTTGATTGATTTGTCTCTTACAATATTACATGTTCAACATTTTTAAACATTTAAAATTTTCTATTAAACATGTGTCTGACTTTAAAATTGAATTATTTAAGTTTTAGTGTTATTTTTCAGGAAAATTTAATTCAAAACCATTCTATGGAACTCCAGGAACATCTTTAGGAACTTCATTACAAACTTCAAGCACAGCTTTGAAAAAACATCAGTGTGAGCGTTGTCCATATTCCACTAACAATTTTTCTCATTTTCAAATGCATGAACTTGTTCATACTGGTGTTCGTCCATATGTTTGTCAGCAATGTGGTAAAAGTTTTACCCAAAAGGGAAATTTAAAACGTCATTATGTCAGTCATGTTGCTAAAGAACTTCCTCTGTGATTTATTTTAGTATTTTCCTAAATATTAAAATGTGATTTATTTTAATGTTTTGCTCTGATATTATTTCTCTTGTAAAAATTTAAATATTATTCAATCCCATCCCGTCTTTGTAATATTATCAGTCTGAGTTTATTTACTACTCAGATTTTGTATTCTGCATACTGTTTTGACCTGTCAACTGCTATGACAAAATCATAGTTGCTATGATTTGGACTAATGAACTATGATATTATGAAAATCAGTCTTAAACTGCTATTTTTTTTTTTTTTTTTTTTTTTTTTTTTTTTTCAAAAAACACAAAAACATTTTTTCTTTTTCTTTTTTTCCAGTTGCAAGTTTTAGACTGTGCAGCATATATTTCAGGAGTGCTTCTGATCTGAAATTTTAAAGTATTCACTTCCAAAAGTTTAAAAAAAAAATTATCATAGTCTGAAAATTTGGACATTAAAAAATGCTTCATGGAACAAAAAAATAAAAAATGCTCGATGAAACAAAAAAAAATGTGGACTGAAAAACAAACTTCTGAACATAAAACATTTTTTAATAGATATTAACTATAAGTGAATTATGTGTCTGTAATATTTATACAGGAATTCCCTTCCTTAGAAACAGGATCCTAAGAGTTTCTTGAGGGGCAGTATTTGAAATGGTGTGCGGAATCACATGATTTGCACTCAGAAAAGTCCTGCATAATGAGAAATACTGTCCAGTATTTCTCCCTGTAAATTCTTCCACAGACCTATGATTCTTCTGCTAGTATATTTTAAAATTTCTTGGAAGTCTGTGAATATCTTTCTTTTATATAATTTCCTTAAATAATTTTGTGAATTGCTCATGGAAAAAATTGAGAATTTCTTCAAATGATTGTGAAAAATATCTAGTATTTCATCAAAGATCTTCAAAACAAATAGTGATTATCTTCAATTGGTTACTGAATAAAATCACTGATTTCTTAAAGTGTTTAGAAAAAAATTGTGAATTTTATCAAAAAATTGTAAAAAAAAAAAAAAAAAAAAATCTTGAATTTTGATAAAATAGTATGGGATTATATATTGCAAATTTCTGCAAAAAGTCACAGAAAGGAGTAGTAAAATGTGTTAATTTTCAAAAAAAGATATAAAAGGTTTCGCCAATCAGTTACACAAAATTTCCTAATTTTGTCGATTGGTTGCAATAAACTATCACAAATTTCGACAAATGTGCACATTAAAAAATTAATATCATCAATTGTTTGCAGAAGAAAATAAATTTTGTCAAAGGATTGAATTTCTTCAAAAAGTCATTTAAAGAAAATGCAAATTTTATTGAAAGATTGTGAAAAGAAAACACAAATTTTGTCAAAGGATCGCAGTAAAAGATGCGAATTTCTTCATAAGTTCACAATAAAAAGGGCTGATTTCAACAGAGGATTGTGATAAAAATTGTGGAAATTACAGTTCTCTTTTTTTTTTTAAGTAACTAATGCTGTCACTACCACTGACAATAAATTTTTTGTGACCAGAGGTCTTTCTTTGTTAATATTAGAACTGTTGCATACAAAATTATGAAAATTGGTGGTATTATAAAGAAATTTTTAATAAACATGCTAATGTAGACAGTTTTTAATTCAAATAATTATTTAAAAAGATATTTAATATTAAAGTTGGTCAAATTTATTCCATTAAAAAAGTTTTATAGGAACAAAAACTATACATAAGAATTTAATCTTTTTTAGATCATTTTATGCATTAGAATTTCCCGGTCTGCAGACTGCATTTATTTTTTTAATTTGACTCATTTTTTGAGGAATTATTTTATTTTAAATTCTAATTTTAAGCAATTTGAGGGGTATTTTTTACGTATTTTAGAAAAGAAAAAATTTTTTAAGCTGTTGCCAACTACTTAAAAAGCACAAAGAATAAAAGTTCCTAGAAATTAATAAAATATTAACACGGGACACTTACTTTAAAAAAACTTTCATATTAAATGAATATTATATATTTAAAGCAAGAAAGTATTGAAAATTACGGCATGAAAACTATATTCACACATGAATTTTAAAAGAGAAATAAAATTGTAAAATAATAAATTCGTTAATGTGCATTATAAATCATAAAGGGAGAAAAATTACATCAGATTAAAAATAATAAAATAAGACAGTGCCAATAACAATGTTTCCTTTCCAACAATAACAATATTTATGCATAAATGTTATAAAAAGAAAAAGATTGAAAAAAATTACATCAGATTTAAAATTTTGCATTAAAGAATCACTTATTTGAAACAATTACCTTATAGCAGGATCAGTGAACCTATGGCACGCTTGCCGTAAGTGGCACACAGTCAATTATTTTTGGCACGGCATAGATTTGAATTCTCAAATCAAAATATATTAAAATATCTCGAATACAATAATATTGAAAATGAATGACTTGTATGTTTTTTGGAGAATTCTCGAAAAAGGTTAGGGAAAACCTGGAGAAGGTAGTGAATTTTTTTTACCACAGATTTTACCTTTTACCTATTTTGTGCTTTTAAAAATGCAAAGCTTTTTTTTTTTTTTTTTTTTTTTTTTTTTTTTTTTTTTTTTTTTTTAATGCAGGAAAATACATTTATATATATTTCAAATCATTCTACTCTTTGAAGAAAATTTATCAGAAAAAACATAGTGGGAGATTTGGCAGTGAAAAGTCTTTGCTGAAATAAACATTTATCTCATCATTTTCTTGAGTTTGAGTCATTAAATAAGACATGTTTTGTAATCTTAGATTCATGGATTACTGAACAAGCAAGCTGGTACAAAGTCTCATATAGAATTTACTTTAAGCTTTGAAGTTAAATTTCATATACTGACTCCCCAAAATGCAAAACATGGTAAAAATAATTTTTAAGTAATAGATTTTTTACATTTAGTATATTTTTTATATTGCTAAGCAATGCACCAAAAAACATTTTTGTTGTTTTCTGATTAGTTACATACCATCGTTTATCGCAAAAAATTTCACCATTTATAAATTTTTCATTTTGATTATTTCCTTATTTAAGCACATAATAAATGCAAACTAGTTGATCTTCTATAATTGAGTTGCACATTAATTTTTGAGATATAGTTACAGCTTCTTAAAAAACTTATTTCAAGGTTTAAAAATTGAAGTTATGTAATGTTTAGAAGTAGTAAAATTTAAAATAAAAATAAACTGTTTGCTCAGGTCATTGGCACTGTCATTATGATATCAATATTATTTAGAACTTTTTTTTTACTTTATAATATAGATTATATTGGGCTGGAAGGCAGTCTTGGAAAAATCTAGGTTTTCAAACATCATTCAAAGGACAATGTGTGTTGTCTATAGAAAAATTGAACTGGTGGTCTGATTGGATGCGTAAAACTACCAGATCCACTGAAATTTGACTTATACTATATCTTCAGTTGAATATAGGTGCAGATTTCTAAGCTTTGTAGGAGCCAGTAGCTCCTAAACTCAAAATTTTCAGTCGCCACCAAAAATTAATAAACAATGCAAATTTTGTCAAATTATTGCAGAAGAAAAGCTAAGTTCATCAAAGGATCTCAAAACTACCACTTTCATCAAAGAACTACTAACAAAGCACGATTTTCATTAAAGAATTGCTGAAAAACAAGATTTTCATCAAAGGATCATGGATAAAACACGATTTTGGTTAGAGGATTGCTAAAAAACATAGGATTCTCATCAGATTGCAAAAGAATGTGATTTCCTTCAAATGATCGTGAGAAAAGCCACAAAATTTGCCAATGGATGGCGACTTAAATGCCGAAAATTAGTTACCAAGTCAAAAAATTTAGTCACTTCATGGTGACTGATGACTGTGAATCTGCACCTATACTGTGGAGTAGAAATTTTCCATACTCATTGTACTAATGAATGACAAAATTTATTGTGAATTATGAAAATTTAATAATACAAATTAATAATATAAACTTATTAAAATGCATGTTTCTGAAATTAAGATTTGGAAGGTTTTCCCTGCTCAAATTAGTACTTTAGGTTTATGTCCTGAAAATTATCTAAACCAGGGCCGAAACTAACCTTTTTTGTACTTGGGGTAAACATAGATTTTGCTCCCTCCCCTACCCCCAGTAAAGTATATTTACAAAGATAATTTTACTAATTTTCTAATAGCTGACTTAATTTAAAATATGTAGTATTGAAATTGGTTCATTAAAATCTTGTAAATGGAATCGAAAAGAATAAAAAAAGATTTGCTTTATATAGGATCCTTATGCCACATCATCCTTAAATTCTTCTATACTTCAGCATAATCCAGTCAGGACGATTTTAACAATACCATGTTAAACATGGACATGAGAAATATCAACATACAAAATTTTCATTTGGCGCCCCTTCGTTTTGGTGCCCAGAGTACATGACCTCTCTGCACTCCTACCTTCTGCCCTGATCTAAACCATTTTATTTATGGCAGCTTGTTCTAACATGTTAAAATAAATTTGACCAAATCTGGTACCTAATTAGGCTGTTTTACCTGCCACTGATTTAGTATAGCGAGCAAATTTTATGAAAATTGCTTCTACCATATTCATGATCATTTACAATCATGTTCGCAATCAGTGACTAATAACATTGATGAAAACTTGTTTACAAAAGATCAATTATAAAAAAATTCTTAAACCTATCTGAAATTCTTGCTTAGTTGAAATATATTTTAGATTGTTTTCAATTTAAATAATTATTTTCAGTTTTGATTTTTTTTTTTTTTTTACTCTGGCAAAATAATTGTTCTTCAATTAGGGACCTTGCTTGCTTGTTTTCTCATGTCCAAATTAGCATTGGAATAAATCCTAGTCGCAGCTGTTTTGATATATAGCAACATTTTCAGCACTGAGTTTGTTTTAATCTTCTATTAACCTGAGCCTCATGTGAGGTTTCTACTTCAAATTGTAATATTTGAAAAAAAGAAGAAGAAAACTTTTTTAAATTTAATTATTGTAGCAAAACACATTTTGAAGACAGTGGATTACTCATTAATATGATGTAACACACAATTTTCATTAAAGAATTAGAAAATCTCTAATTTGTTATATGTGTCTGTAATTGTATTGCATTGATAAATAGTATGTATTCTGTGTTGTTTATTTGTAAGTAGTCATGTCATAAAATTAAAAATATATATATTTAAGTTGTCGAGATTAATTTATTGTATATATAAGTTTGAAGTTGATACAATCCAGTTTAAATAGATAATTTATTTTATGAATAAAAATGAGGATTATCTGATTATGCCTCTTAAATTTTCATTCATATTTTAAATATATGATATTTTGTAAAATAAGTTAATTGAAATGATAAACTTTTATAATTAATCTACAAAAAAATAAATAAATGATAATAATAATAATAATGAATGGAGATGACTTTCATTATTAAAAAAAAAAATAAAAAAAAAAATAAAAAAAAAGAAAAGAAAAGAAAATCTCTTTGTAATTTAATTTATTTAACTATGAATACAAGTGAATATTAATATTGACTTATGTTTTTCATTGTTTTTTTCTTGTGTTTAGACAAGTGTAAATTTTGGAATGTTTGGTAAGTATGTTTTTTTTTTATTGAAACTAATATGAACTGTAGTAAAAACCTGTTTTCTTTCTTAAAATCACTTTAAATTTATGTGTTCTTGTAAAATAAATAAATGTCCTATATACATTATTGTGATTACTTTTGTCTCTTGTATTGAAATTGTCAAAAGCATTATTTATTGAAATATTTGCTATGCGATGAAAAAATAAATAAATCTTTTTCATATATATATATATATATTGGTCAATACTGCATTATAGTATTCTTGGCTAAAATGTGCATATTTCTCAAAACATGATATTCCTTTTCTATAATTTTAATAACATTTTCGCAATTAATCCAAAATATAAATTTTCTAATATCTTAAGTGTACTTTTTAAAATATTTCTTTTTGTTATTTCCATGTATAATCTAGTTTATAATGTACATATATAATCATTGTATTTTATTAACCCCCTTCTTATTTATAGTGCAAAAAATAAAGCTCCATTTTCCATTCCCTTCCACAACAGAATGAAAATTACACTTAAATGCATTTTGTATTTTTAATAACCAACCTTAAATAGGATTTATATCTCTTTGAAAGAAATTGAAAATTCAATGAGAAAAATATTATTAAGAGGGTATTTCACAAAGATTTTCTTAATTTGCATATCTAAAATAACATATGATTATGCTTTTGCATATTTTTGTATTAATATCTCTTTTATGCTTTATAGTGTACTGTTTAATTTATGAAACAAATATATTTATTTTGTTGCAACAAAAGCAATTTTTGAGGGCATCAGAAATGTTTGTTTTTTAAATTCTGCCTTCAGACTACACTTTAGACTTTATATTTAGCCTTGCATTGACACTTTTAATTTTATTCATTTGTTTTTAATTGAAGTTAATTATTATGACAATTATTTTGATTCATCTAAGCTATTCCCAATTTATATTCATTATTGTTAGTTGTTTATCTTTAAACAAGTCTATCATGTATAGATAAATTAAGTTTTGCTGCAATATGCTGATGTCATTCTTTATTTTTAAGTTTTTTAAAAATTAACATTTAATGGCTGTGAATTTTATTTTCATTCAAATTTATAAATGTATGCCAATAAAAAATGTACTGAAGTGTACTTAAAATAACATAAGTTACTAAATCATCAAATAGTAATAGTTAAAACCATAGTGAATAATTAGATAATTTTTTTAATGATAATGTTTTTAAAATCGTTATTAATTTTTATTGAAATAGATTTAATGATATTTATCATTAAAATGTTATTTTATGATTTACTATAAGAAACGTAAAAATTTTAAGTAATGTTAGGCTCAATTCTAACTTTCAATTATTTTCATAAAAGTGATACTATTAGTTCATCTAATAAAATTATTCTTAATCAAGAATTATGATTATGTATTATCAGTAGACAGTAGATTCCCTCAAATCCACACAGCTTAGTACCAGGGGTTGTGCAGATTTTAGAATTTTGCAGATTTCTGGTCATTGCTTTGTTTACAATTTTTAAACAGTCATTTAAATATAATTAACAGTGCAATCTGAACTAAAATGAATGCTTATAATATAATAAAATATTAAAATAAGTAATAAACTAAACTAATCAAAATTTAAATAATTTTTAAAATGATTAAAATACTAAAAGCAAAGGTCAAGTTAATAACCAATAATGTATGATTAAATATTCATTATAAAGATGAAATGTATTTCTCTTAAATTATACAATGAAACTTGCCTCATACAAAGGTACATTACTAATTCACATCAAAATCATAAATTAAATTATTTTTCATGTTTAGCCAGACTTAACAACAAAAAAGCTTGATTAATACATAATTATATTTGGTAAGAAGGTTGTAATTACCATCAATATAAGCAATATCTTGAAAATTCAAAAAAAAATTATTGTTCTTTCATAAAAAAGCATGAATTCAGTAATATTAACAAAATTAAAAAATATATGGAATTGATATAAAACTGAAAAAGTCAAATTTTGTCCCTATATATGAACAGAGTTTTTCATTGTTTACATCTGTAAATTAAAAGCGGATTTTAGAGAGTTGCAATTTTAAGATTGGGATTTAAGGGAATCTACTGTATATATATATATATTCTCAGGCTTAAATCATCTTGTAAATTATTATTATTATTATTATTATTTTACTAAAAACAATTCTTATATTAATGTTACATCACTTACAAATATAATAGGGTTACCAACTGTCTGGTTTCAGAATGATTTTTTCAGGTCCAGTTTGTTTTATGCAGCTGTGTACAGAATGTCCAATTCATTAATTTTAGATGCAAAGATAGAATTTTTTGATAATGTCAAAATAGCAGAAGGGGTAAAAAATATATGTATATATATATAATGTGATTTAAATTCTTTTAACAAGAAAGATTTAATGCATTTTCCCTTGTAATTATTCTTTCAAAAAATTAACTTTTAATCAACAAGAGTAATATCACTTAATTCATAAAGACAGTCTAATAAAATATGCAGAAAAAAAAATGTATGATTATATTCAGAACTGTGGAGTCAATGGGAAAAATTGATAGACTCCAGCTGCAATTCTGACTTTTGGAATTTTCATGAGACAGACTTCAACTTCAGTCCTGTGCAGACTTTTTTCACTAGATTTTTATTTCTGTTGTCTAAAATTTCAAATCTTATTAATTTTTAAAATTCATAATATTAATATTTAATATATTTTTTTAGAATTTTATGATTTCTGAAGATTTCTTCTTCCCTACTATGTTAAATATATATAAGATTGAATGACTAAGACTGCAAGTAGAAATAGCTTAACAAAAAAAGTCTTTTTTTTTTCTCTCTCTCTTCCAAAAAGGCAACATCTTTCAGCTGACAGCTAGTACAGTTTAGTCAAACAACGTATGATTCCAAGTCTGAATATACAGTAATATGAGTGAAAAGTAAGATTGTATAGTCTCTCCGTTGTCACAACAGCGGTGGATTTAGCTTGGGAACCAAAAAATTTACCCATTCAAAATGAACTGAATGGCAACCAAATTACAAAAGATTGCCACTATTTCTGATAATATAATTCAATCTTTGTAATTGAGTAATCTTCTTAAAACAGAACTAATTAGCAATTTATATAACTTGATAGGAGTTGGTGTGTGTAGTGTGTAGTTGGTAAAACTGCCTAGTTAATTAAAATCTGATGAATATTTATATTTTTCTTTTGTAGAAAAAAGGGTATAGCAGAAAAGTGTTATTTGATTGTTTTACCAAATCTATTTTATTTTGCATTTGGTATTTTCAATTATTATTACTTCTGTGGCAGAAAACCTTGTGCAATTCATACATTAAAATGTCTCATGGAGATAGGAATGATATAAAAGAACATCTTGATATGACTAAGCATTCAGAGAACTTGCACATAAGATATCACATTATATTGTTTGTTGCACATACTTTTAATGTTATGAGTTTTTAAGTATACCTTAAAAATACATCATAAAAATTGTAACTGCTTTGGCAGATAATCATTTAAGAAAAGATTGCAAAAAATTCAAAAATCACTGTATGATTTCTGAATAAATTATTGAAAAGAGTAAGAATTTACTTTACTATACAGGCAAAATAATTGGAATTGAATTCTTTTTATGACTGCCTTGAAATCTCTGGTAAATTTAGAAAATACTACAAAATTCTCCCTTTATCATAAAATAACACTAATAATAATAACACAAACCAGGAAATGCATGTTTATTTTTTTATGTTGCTTTTCTTTCTTTCTTTTTTTTTTAATTATAATTTGCAGATTTCTATAATCAATAGATTTTTCTAATCATCAAAAACAGACCATAAAGGCAAACAAACATGTCCTTTTATTAATGTTGATGTAATTCAAAAATAAAATTTCGGTTTATAAATTTCAAATTAAATATAACTTGTTTAAATTAACAATTGTTTAACAAAAGGGTGAAGTACAATGTGTTTCTAGTGATTGTAGCTCTGGCTCCTTTTATCCAAAAATCTACTGAACTCTCACTCCACAGTCCTGATTATAATGACATCTTGAAGATATTATCAATGTGTGGGCCTATCTTTCCGTTCTGTTTTTTCTTAAACAAGTCTGGTTGAAATCATTTTCACTTTCCATACATTCATTTAGACAAAACCGTTAAAGTTGGTAACCTTACTATAGGTTGTTGACATGTTAAAAAAATTAAGGTACTTGTTTACTTTCCTGCCAACTTCTTTCTGTTACTAATCAAATTATTTAACATCAGTAAGGTATAACTGTAATATAATAACATATAATTATTTTTCTTTGATTTTGTGCAATCCCTATTGAATTTCAATTAGTTTATATGTAAAGGTTTCATTCATTTAGATATACATATGCAATCACGTCTTGTTTATCAAATGCAGTTGTTCTCTACCTCCATTTTCAGCTGTAAATAAACTTTAGTGTGGTGACAAGCATAAATTTGGCACTTTCAAATCACATTCCACTTTTACAGGGTTTGTACAGTCTTTAAAAGTTTTTAAAAGTCTTTAGATTTTTCAGAAGATTTTTTGGTCCTTGAAAATATTTATTTTTATGCATAATTTGCAAAAAGTCCTCAAATTTTTCAAAGATTTTTTTCCTTAAAACTTAAATGATTACCATACTTCTAAGCTTTTTCTCTTCTCTTTGTTCTTATCAATCATCTAACTAGCACTTTAACCAGACCCCCAACCCCCCTTCTTCTTCCTAGTTGGTAGCCATGCTTTTGTAGCAATTAGTCAGAAGGATTAATCCATGGATCATAAGAATGTTGCTTATAGACTTTTTTAAGATTAGGTAGTTGGAAATAATTTTTGTGAAACCTAACTGCACCTTTTGTTCGGGTAGTGTCAAGTTATTCTACCCAATACAATATTACTTGAGACAAAGAGCTTTGAAGATTTCTGAATTGAATAGATTTTTACCTTAATCTGTAGGTGAAGGCAGAAAATAATTAATGAAAAATTTTATTTATGGTGTAAAAAAATTCACAATTTTTGTGACCTACTTAAAACTGTCATGTGATAATTACATCATGACTGATTGAATTTCACAATTTTTTTCTATGACCATTTGATAAAATTATGCAATTTTTTACCATTTGTCAAAATTTTCTGTATATATTTTTCACAATCAACTTATGAACTTAGTTATTTGTTTCCACGATCTTTTGATGAAATTTTTGATTTTTTTCTACAATCATTTGTCGAAATTCGTAACACGATTGCTTGATTAAATTCGCCATTTTTGTAAATGACTGTTTAGCAAAATTCACAATATTTTTCACATAATCATTATACTAAATTTCCAATTTTCTGTGCATTTTTTTTTTTATATTGATCATGATATTTCAGTCTTCAAATGACAAAAATCTACATTTGTTACTGCAATCGTTTATAAAATTAAGGATATTTGTCTATAGCTGCTTGAAGAGATTAACATTTTTTTTTTTTTTTTTTTTTTTTTTTTTTTTTTTTTTTTTTTTCAGCGAATTGACAAAATTTGCAATTTTTTCCCTCATTGATTTACAAAAATAACTATTTCTTTCTGTGAATTTTCCTGTGACCAATTTAAAATTTTGCAATTTTTTTCCAACGATCATTTCACGACATTCTCTCTCTCTCTTTTTTTTTTCCTGCGATCCTTTGCCAAATTTTGTGAAATGTTTCTGATAGCTTTTGACTTTTTTGTGACCATATGTTGAAATTTGCATATTTATATTATTCGTGACCAAATAATAAAATTTGCTAATGTTTCAGAGATCTTATGATAAAATTTATGATTCTTTTTCATGATCATTTGTCAAAATTTACAATTTAATTTTCACGACTGAGTGATGAAATATCTTTATTTTTTGCACAATCATTCAATTAAAATATGTAATTTTTGCATAGTTGCTTGACTAAATTCATAATTTTTTTTTTTTGTTGTTGTTATTCACAACAAATTAATGAAATTTGCAATTTTTCCCCCCCAATCATTAGTCATAATTTACAGTTTTTTTTGCACAATTGACATATACAAGGGTTTTTTGTGACTGATGGAAGACTGTATTTTTTTTGTGACTATTTCTTTTACTGATTGGCAAAATTTTCAAAACTAGAAACTCTGAAATTTTTTAAAATGTTGGCATCAGTATTTTTTCACAATCAAGAGATTAAATTTGCGATTTTTCCACACTCAGTTAGCGAAATTTGCAATTTTTTCATGTTCAATTGATGAAATTGAGATTTTCTTTCTTTTTTTCATGTTCAATTGACAATTTTTTTTTTTTTTTTTTTTTTTTTTTTTTTGTTTTGTGCCCAATTGGCAAAATTTGTGAAAATAGTAACTCCTGAATTTTTAAAGACGTTGGCATCAGTGGTCTCTGAAAGTGGACAATTGACGAGATTCAGATTTTTCTATGCCCAATTGAAGAAATTGACTAAATGTGCAATTTTCTGAGACCAATTGACAAAATTCACAATTTTTATTTACAAAATCAGAAACTAGATTTTTTTAAGATCTTGGTCTCTTCAAGTTCATTGACGAGATTCTCAAATTTTCCTCATTCAATTGATAAAATTCATGGTTTTTCCATGTCTGATCAACGAAATTTTCATTTTCTTGTTTTTGATTGATGAAATATTGCATCTGATCAACAAAATTTCAGAATTTTCTTGCAATTAATTGGCACAATTCTTTATTTTTATTCACGAAACCAGCAACTCTAGAATTTTTGAAGATGTTGACATTGATGGTCTCTGTAGTTTGATTGACGGAATTGGTGATTTTTTCATGCAGAATTAATGAAATGCTCGATTTTTTTGCATGAGTGATTAACAAGATTTGTGATTTTTTTTCGGTAACCTATTGCAAAAATTTGATAAATTAGCAACTTCGAAATTTTTGAAGATTTTGGCATTAATAATCTCTCTGAATCACAAGTGGTGTATCCCTATGTTAATAAAAAAGGAAATTGATATTAACACATAAAATTGTCAGGTGTCACATTTCAGAATCAAAGAAAATTTAGCTGTGCTTCTTGTTTCACAATTTCTTTTCATAAAATTAGAAAACTGCTATTTTGAATTAGATGAGTTTTTAGTTAAGTTCAATTCATTGCACATCTTATGAACTTATATTTATTTAAGAAGATGTAAATGTATTTATAGAACTAAAACTTCAAATCCAAATTTGTGTATTATATTTCATTAATTTATTCAATCTTGAAGTATTTGAAGTTTTATTTATTTATTTATTTATTTTTTTATTTTTTTATTTATTTATTTATTTTTTTTTTGCTTTGATTTTTGAAAGTCTTTGAATTTTATGTCATGAAATGTGTATGAACCCTGTTTTAATAAATATTTACTTATGGTTATTGTTTACCTGTTTGTAAAGTTTCATTCATGCTCATTAATACACACTTTTCATGATTGCAGAATTCTGTAATTGTGACAATATTTCCGCACATCTTGTTCCATAGAGAGAAGATTCCAAATCTTTTATCATTTTTGTCAAAATTCGAAATATTCCTTTATTTCAAAAATCAAACTATCCAGAAAATAATTTAAAAGGAAATTACCTGTAGTGTGCAGCATTGCAGTTAACAACAATGAACATGAAATCACGCTTATTCCTTATTGGTGTTAAATCACATTATTTTTTTAGCAACAGATTGTGTTACCATTAGTAATCAATGGGGAAATAAACAAGTACTAAATTTAATGACGTAACCTTATTATATACCAATACAATATTAAACTTTTTCTTCTTAGTTTTATTAGGTGGTGTGCAGTTGTACCAGTATCAGAATCTTTTCTCTTCATTTGATCTGAAGTCAAGAAACAGAAACAATATTTTACGTTGGCGTAGTGGTCCAGTTAAGCGGCATCGCTGTAGCCTTTGTCCATATTCTACAAATAACTCCAGCCATTTACAAATTCATCTTGTTACACATACTGGAGAGCGACCTCACAAGTGTACTAAATGTGGTAAAACATTCTCTCAAAGAAGTAGCCTCAAGCGTCATATCACTTGCCACATTGATCTTTCTATTGCTCTTTAAACATATCTATGCAATACATTCAGGGTGACCAAACTTTTTCAGGTCTTTTTATTCACATTGAAAATTCAATTTTTCAATGTATTTATGAGGCTAATAAATGAAAAGTAATTGTACTTTCATAAATTTATGATCATCAATAAAATAATTAAAATTATAGCTAAACCAAATATGTATATATATTGTATAAATGATATATTAAATGTTTGTCTTGAAGTCTAAAATTTTATACTTTGCAGTAATATAGTTCATTAACAACTTAAAAAAAAAATAATAATAATAAAAAAAAAAAAAAAAAAAAAAATCTTAGAAACATGCATAGTTAAAAAGGAAAAGAAGTATAATAGTTTAAAAAACTCTGAGAACTTCTCATGGAATCTTTGTGCACAAAATAGAACAAAAACTAAAAACTAGTCGTTGGAGGCCATCGTAATACTTACCCATCATGGATATGCATATGAAAATAAAACATGTGAAAACTATTTATATAATGTACTTCAATTCCAAAACAAAATACAAAAATTAAATATTGTTAATACACACAGTAATACTTTATATATGATATATTGCTGATGTACCAATTTCGACAAATTATATAAAATGCCAAACGACTCAAGTAGTACCAAACTGCGTAAAAGAAACATCCTTATAACCAGGGTTGGGTTTTTGACGTCAAAAACTGGTTTTTGACATGACAGTGGTAAAAACCGTGTTTTTACCGGTTTATTCTGTCAAAAACCTATCATTTCCAATTTTCCTCCGATTTGTAGTGCAAGTGCAGCGAACAATACATTTTTAGATTGATTTTTCCTTGTTGTTCTTGTCAACATTATTATACAGAATTACATTTGTTAAATTTATTTAAAAGAAGAGCATTTTCTAAATAAACAACTAAAAATACAAAAATAAAAGGAAAAAACAACATCAATTTGTCATATCTCCATTAATATAGATTCTGTTAACTGCAATGGACATTTATATTAAATGATATTAAAATGTTATTGTAATTTTTAAAAACCATTCAATATATATTTTTAATAAAATATATTAAAATAATTTTAGAGGTGAAAAAATGCCGTTATATGGCATATATAACAGTATATATATGGTTTATAATTCATATCTTATGCACTTTATATATGCAATTGAATGGTGATTTTTATTTTCACTTCGACAAGCAGAATCTTAAAAATTTTAAATTAATAAAATGTTCATAAAAATCTGTAAGACTCGATTTTAATTGAAAGCTGTTAGACTTAATTTAGAGCATAACAAAACAATATTTTACAAAATTTAGGATATAATAACTTATACATTTATATTATAGTTTTTGTGTGTCAACTTCAGTGCAAATATACATTAATCTTAGAGACCATTCCAGCTCCTATATGTTTAGATATAAATTTTTACCTGAATAGCCGTGAAAATTTTTTAAATCAAAATTTATTAAAGTTGCCATCAAGTCAAATTACTTATGTCCTGTTAACATTTTATTTAAATAAAATGTAAAGTGAATTGAAAGAAATAACACATTGCATATTTTATTACATACATATGATTACTTACAACTTTATTTTTAATGCAGTTAAGTTTTTAATTAATCGTTCTTTATGGGTCTACATTTCAATTAAAAAAAAAAAAAAAAATAGTTGTAAAATTTAATATTTTATTTACATATTTATTTGAAGGAAATAATATCAAGACTAAGAAATAACACTATAACAAATTATTTAAAAAATATATACTAATAAATAGTTTTCACATGGTTTAAAGTTTAATATTGATTTGCAAATTTTAATCTCTACAAGATTTAAATTTAAAGAACGTGTCTATTTCTTCCTCCCAAAAGATGTATTAAAATAAATATTTATATCAAGTTTTGCTATATAGGAATAAAAACAATTGATGAACAAATTGTATTAAACATTTCAAGAAAACTTACTTCTGAAGAAATTTTTGAGAAAGCTATATTTTGTTTTAAATATTGTAATATAAAACTATACCCATTGTCAAAATTACATACATTTTAAAATCTAATATACATATAAGTTATAAAATTTCCTCAAAAAATCTAATTTTTTTTACTCTATGCTAAATAGCTTAAAATTATTGTAGATATCTAACAGAAATATATATACATAGTATTCTAATGCAATTATTTATGGTCTTTCTTTGTTGAATAAATATACTTTAAAGTCTTTTTGATATCAAATATTTTATGTAAAACGACTTTAATACTTAAAATAGAATGAAAAAATAATAATTATTATAATGTGAAAACAAACTACTAAAAAGTAGGTTTTTGACAGTTTTCGACATTTTTGACACAGAGGTTTTTGACATGACGGTAAAAACCATGGTAAAATCCGGTAAAAACCGTCATGCGTCAAAAACTTGCCAACCCTGCTTATAACTCTAAAAATAATAATCATATTAACTAACAGTTTACTGTGTCAGATTAAGCGTCTCATTTTCAATTAAAATATACCTCTGAATTGAAATTTGAATGAAATACAGGATCATGAAAAATTGAAGAATGTGGAAAACATGATTACAAATATCTCACAGGGCTTGAATTTCAGGGCGGAATGGCGGGATTCGCTCCCTACATTTTGAAATCCCGCCCAAAAAAGTAAAGTGGGCGGGAGGCTCCCGCCCAAAAAAATTTACATTTTGAAACTACGATCAACTCCCATGACCGTTTTGAGAATTTTATGATATTTTCGTGCGACTAATTAACACATTTTGGCGAATTTTTTACCGCGAAAGATCGTTAAAATGCACGATTTTTTCCGCGACCGATCTACAAATTCCCTAAATTTTTTCCTGCGATCGATTGACACGTTTCGTACTATTTTCTGCAGCAAAAAAGAAGTGATTCTATTTCGAATTCAGGGGTGATTCTCGTTCGAAATTTCCGATAATTTGAAATTCGGTTATCAGTTCCGCATAGTTGCCAACTTGTACGGTTTTGCGCGCGGAAAAAACAATCGCAGAGAAATGCAAATTTCGTGAAAGGATCGTCGAAAAAGCGCACATTTCGTCAATATTTCGTGGAAAAACGACGATTTCGTCAATATTTTTGGCAACGAACTTTATCAAAAGTTCGCTGAAAAATGCGAATCTCCTGTGCGGATCGCGGGAAAAACGGCAATTTCACCAAATATCGCAGATAAAACGCTGATTTCGTCTGAAGACCGCGGGAAAACGTCGATTTCGTCTAAAGATTGCTTATATAACGCCTATTTTGTTAAAAGATCGCGGGAAAAAAACGCCGTTTTCGATAAAAGATCGCTTAAAAATGTTTTGTCAAAAGATCATTGAAAAAAAAAAGCCGATTTCATCAAAAGATCACGGAAAAAATGCCGATTTCGTCAAAAGATCGCGGAGATAAAACGCCGTTTACGAGAAAAGATCGCATGAAAAAGCAAATTTTCTCTAAAAATCGTCAAAAAAATGTGGATTTCATGAAAAAAAGCACGGGAAAACTCCGATTTCTTTAAAAGATCGCGGAAAAACCGCCGATTTCAACAAAATATCGCAATAAATCGCCGATTTTACTAAAATATCGCAGAAAAATCGCTGATTTCGTCTGAAGATCGCAGAAAACCTCCCCCCCCCCTTGTAAAGAATAGGCTGTATAAAATGTTGACCTCTTTTTGTAAAAAACACATTTTACATAATTATTCTCGGTTGTTAAAAATTGTTTCAGTAGTATATTTTATGTCTGTAAATGACATAATTCTTTAAATGACACATAAAATAATAGTGCGTTTTAAAGATTTTTTCTCCCTCCCAAACAGCTAAACTCCCCTCCATTTATAAATGTTGGGAGGGAGACTCCCCTCCTCGGAAAAATCGAATTTCAAGCCCTGATCTCAGCAACTAATAATCTGATCAACTTTGTTCTTTATGAAAAATTTGTGTTGTTTTATTGTCTTTTACATGCATTCCTTAAAATAAAAAAGTTTGAAATTTTTTATGTACCTTTCATCAGAACGAATTTTTTGAGTGTCCGAAAAAAATAGTTCCGGATAATCGAGGTTGCTGATATTCAATAGGGGTCTTCCCATTCTTACATACTAATTACATACAAAATTTCAACTCTCTATCTCAATTTGTTCGTAAAATAGAGCATTTACAGACATACGGACGGCAAATTTTTTTTTCTAAAAATATGTTTTTTGGAATCTTCACTATCTGAAATGTGTAAATCCATCAAAAATTTTTTTTTTTCGGTTTACAAAACGATTGCAAGCTTACCCTATACTACGTATGATGGGTAAGTAATAAACTCAAACCTGACTCAAAATAGGTCAGATTTTGTACCTTGATATTTTGACAATGTCTGTTGTCTCCTTTTATGCTGAAGAAATATTGAAAGAAATGTTTGTTGCTATAGACCTTTATTAATTATGATTGCTTTTACATTTATTAAATTTTTATTGTTTAATGTCTAACCTTTTTACCTTTCTCTGGTTACATTTGGAACAAAATGTTTGTTTCAGGCAGCAGATACATTGTACTAATACTAATAATTTTAAATAAAATGCTTTAGAAAAGGTAATAATAATCAATAAAATAAAAATGGAAAAAGATTCAAGAAAAATGTTTGGCTTCTTTCAAAGTAGAAAAAAAAACACATCAGTTAGAATATTTTGAGTAGCCACATATTATCCAACTTTGATTTATAGTATTTTATACATGTTATTATAACATACATGTCATTGTTTTGCTGCATATTATGGACAAGCTACATTCTATTTTTCATTTGTGTAGGTCATTTTACTTCCTTTTTCTATAAAACAAATGTTTTGTTTGCTAATCTACTATTTATTGATAAAAATTTTAAAGCTTTAATATTCAAATTTGATGAGGATAATAATTTGTTCATAAATATAATTTGTTGTTTTGTTATGAGGTTATTATATAGGGTGTCTTTAAAAAATAATAATAAGGAAAATGCTAGTGGAATTCCAAAATATCATAAAAGTTCCAAAATTGTATTTATTTGTTTTAAACAACAATAAATGTTTGAATTATCTCCTTTGAATATTTAGATATGCATGTGTGTGCACGTTCATGTTCACGAAAGCTTGCTTCAGAATGTTGTACAGTAGACTCCCTCAAATCCGCAAACCAGAAATCTGCAACTCTCTAAAATCCGCACATATTTTATGGATGTAAACAATGAAACTTTCAGTTCGGATATTGGGACAAAATTTGATTTTTTTAGTTTTGTATCAATTCCATATATTTTTTAATTTGTAATTTTCTTAATAATACTCTGTGCCTTGATGTTTTTTTTCATGAAGGAAGAATAAATTTTTTTGAAAAATCAAGATATTGCTGATATCACTGGTAATCAAAATCTTCTTACCAAATATATTTATGCATTTAATCAAGATTTTTTGGTTATTAAGCCAGGCTAAACTTGGGAAAAAAAAATCCTTATTTTAAGATTTTGATGTGAATTAGTAATGCACTTTTATGGGGCAAGTTTTGTTGAATAATTCTGGAAAAATACATTTAATCTTTATAATGAATATTTAATCATACACTATTGATTATTAACTTGACCTTTGCTATTAGTACTTTAATAATTTTAAAAATTATCTAAATTTTTATTATTTTAGTTTATTACTTATTTTAATATTTTATTATATTGTAAGCATTCATTAATAGTTCTGATTGCACTATTAATTGAACTCAACTTACCGTTTAAAAAATGTAAACAAAGCAATGACCAGAAATCCACACAACCTCTGGTCCCAAGCTGTGCGGATTTGTGGGAGTCTACTGTATTATTGTATGGTTATTTTGAAATTTATTTGATGAATCAAATAGCATTATATTGTTCATTACACATCTCTTTTCTTTGAACTATTTCTTGTTGGAAAAATAAACTTTGATAATTTAATAACACACTCCTGGGAAACACACCACTTTGCCCACACTTATGTGTATGTTTATGAACACTGTTATTGAAATCCATTTGTTACATTCATTCAACCACTTGCATTTCATATTGCATTGGTAGTTTTCAAATCTTGTATTTTTCTAACAAGTATACAAATTGTTTAAATTCCCACTGGCATTTTTTGAGACACCCAATTGTTGAAAGAATAAGATTAAAAAAAAAAAAAAAAAAAAGATTTTGATAATCAGACTTTATGATTTGTTTATCAATCATTTATTGATTTGTTATGACATTATTATAGTCAAATATTAAATTTTACATTATTAAAAAAGTTTTAACTGGTTAAAAATATAATGAGATTGCTTTATTTATCTGTTATGATATATAATTATTATAGCTTAAAAATTTTTATTAATTTTTTTTTCAGCTATCTATTTAGTGTGTGAGAAAAGATTGTTTTTGTTCAGATAGCAGTTTGTTATTAGGTATTCAAAACTAAGATGAATATTTCATGGGATTACATGGCACTTATTTAAGAATGAAAATTTTGATGCATCTGAAATTTTAATGTTCATGATTTTTTAAAAAATTAATTTAGTTTAATTTTTGAATTAACTGGAAAATAATATTTGATATAAACTCTCTTATTCCTTTAAGATGTATGCTGTAACCTAAAATACAATAAATTGGGTTTTAGGTAAAAATTATATGCTTACAAAAATAAATAAATAAATAAAAAATATATAAATAAATAAAATAAAATAAAATAAAATAAAAACAAGAAAATAAAATTTTCTTAGAAGAATCCATTTATACTTATCTTTAACTGCTGTTATGTCATTTCATTTCTAACATTTTAAATATAACTAACTAAACAAATTCCATAGTTACTTTAGTTGATCTAGTTAAAAGCAGAATGCATGTTTCTTTATTTTAGCAAGATACACTGACCTCCAAAGATTAAAAACAGTGATTGGTGGCTTTTGATTGTACATAGTTTGTCAAATACCTACAAAAAATTCTTTATGAATTGTCTTTGAACTTCAAGAACATAAAGAATATGTTTGACTTCATATTTTTCAGTGAAGATTTGGCCTCAGAAACAATTAGAGGTCCAAAAATGAATTTAATAATAAAATAATATTTTCAGTCACCCATGTAACAGAATATACTCAAAATAGTTAGTCAATGTAGCAAATGCCTATGAGTAACCTATTTAACATCTGTGTGAGTGTAGCATGCATATTCATAAAGGTGTTAGTTTCTGTAATAAAATAATGTTTTTTGTTCATAGCATACAAAGTTTTTGACTAAATTAAACAACCCTTTCTAAAAATATGGGGAAAAAAGTAGAAACAGTATTCTTTCTGCAATTAAAATATACAGTCAAACCTCATTAACATGAACACACTTAATGTGAATTACTTTTAACATGAATTGTTTTCACAGTCCCCTATAAAGAGAAATACAAAGATCTGATACTGATAACAGAAATTACTGTTAACATGAACAAGTGTTTGAAGTTTCCCTTTACATTTGATTTTTTGATTGCCTTTGAAGTTCATGTTAACAAGGTTCAACTGTATTAATGAGGTATGTGTATTGAATAAAGTGATTTTTAACTGTGCATGTGTGAAAGATTCCATTTTTTTTCTTTTTTATTATAATTTGGTAGTCAAAATTTTAGTAAAATTTGGGGCAACTTTTATGAAAATTTCAATCAAATAATGCAATATAGAGAGTTGTTTCTAAAAGTAGCTTTATTATAATGGATTTTCCATAATTTGTCAATTAGCTCACTGTATCTTTTTGAGTTTTCACAATATTTGACTGGACATTTTTTATGAGTTCCCTAAAAACTAACTACCAAATTATGAAATTAAAATTTTGGAATCTTTCATGCATCTATAGTTAAAAATTATTTCATTATCTCATCACATTTAATTTATTCATGTTTTAATTACAGTATACTTTTTTTACTGTTCTGTTTCATATTTTTGGTAAATACAGAGCTGCCAAATCTGGCTTTTTCAGATGTCAGTATTTTAATACAGAAAATGTTGTTCTATTTAATTGAAGCTTTGTGTGGATTAAAAGAACAAGATTTTCTGTATCATTGCTGTACAAAAAGCCAGTGATTAGGCAACTCTGAAAGTAGTGTTAAAGTTGGCTGGTAACTGTCTCTAATACATAAATAGGAAAATTGGTCTGTTTGTAGTTCTATACAAATCCACAGTTTAGAAGTCAGAATTGTGAAATATTACATACATGTGTATTAAAACATGGCAGAGGCAACTAAAGTAATCCAGAATCAAAATAACTTATAGTTAATCTTTCATTAATAAAAAAAACACCAATTTAACAGCAATTTTCAATCAAATTTATGTATTTTTCATGACAGCAGTTGCTATGAATTAAAAATCCACAATAAAAAACTTACCACAGCAATTACTTTTTTATTGCAAGATTTCGATGTGAAAAATGAAGGTGAAATAAATTTACAAATTTTTAAAAAGTGGATATTACATCTTAATTTTCTTATTGCAAGATTTTCATTTAAAAAATGAAGTTGTCACATTGGAATAGTAGGATTGGATATAGTAGACGTCAGCAGGTGAATATATGTCATATGAGTTTTAAAAAATTTATTGAAACATGATAAAAACCTGATTATAAAACTATCCACATATTTCAGGTCTTCTGAATTTGTTTTTGCCATATTGAGATCTATTCTCTATATGTATATATATATGTATGCATGTACATTAGAATTTCCACAAAGATTTATGTCCCTATAGCTCATTCTTAATGAAAAACTGAAATAAAGATGGCTTTACTGCTTTTTTTTATACTATATGTTTTATTTTGAAATAAGTTCTTCAAAACATACATTCTTAAAATTCCAGGCAACACAAAGTGCTTTAGCTAGTATGCTATAAGCAAAAAAACTTTTGAAATTTCTCGCAGAAATGTTAGTACCCTCATGAATATAAATGATATCATGTGCAAAAATAAACAAGACTGTTAAAATATCCATCCATATTAGCCAGTTGCTACCTGTTTTCGATTACATTTGTAATCACAACCATTATTTTATTATTGAATTTATAGTTCATCCCCTAAATTTCTCTGTGACTAAATCTTCACTGAAAAATATGAAGTGAAACATGTTCTTTGCATACCTGAAAGTTCAAAGACAGTTCGTCAAAAAGTTTTAGGTGTTTGAAAAACTGTGTACAATCAAAAACGTCTTGTATTTGTTTCTTAACTTTTAGAGGCCAGTGTTTGACAATCAATAAATTGTGAAAAAACAATATGATATACAAATATGAAAAAACAGTACAAAAAATCTGTATGTTTTTCAATTCTCATTATTTATAGCAAAAAAAAAAAAAAAAAAAAAAAATCTTTAACAGCAATTTTTGTATTTTAATCCTTTGAGCATCCTGCAGATTTTTTTATTCATAATTAATGATTCATAAAATAATAACTGTGAAAAGTATTGGTGATTTGTATTTGATAACTTTACATAGCTTTTTATCCTATACAGTTAAAAAAATTAACATTAATGTCAATTTTGTATCAAATCAAATTTTGAATTAAAATATTTACACGATGGAAAAACACGATTAGACCACTTAAAAGGGTTAAAACAGCTATAAGGAACAATGAAAAAGAACATTCATGCATCATGTTTAAGAAATACAGTATAGACCCGTCATTCCAGAAAGTATTCAGAAAAAATACTGATTTTTTTTTAAACTTAAAAACAGGATTTTTTTTTTTTTTTTAATGTGAAAAAAAAACATACATTTACTGTTATACTAAGAAGTTAAATTGACATATATAAAGCCAGAGCTTGGTGAAAATGCCTAAAACTAAATTGGAATGAAAGCTGCTTATTTGCAGTACATCTTGGCTCTAATTTATTCAATTCACTAGAATTATTTTTAATTACTGCTAAACACAAAATAACTAATTTACACACACTTAAGAAGTAAAGTCAGTGATTTGTTTCTGACAAAGAGCACTGGATCAATTAACTTGTTTTTTGTCATTGTTGATTCAGATTTATGTGTGGCGAAAGAGCATATTTTTTGCTATGATATTACAGTTGTAGCTTTTATTTGAAGAGTGATGTATATTAACAAAACCTGTTCACTACGAGCTGATCAACGCTGTATACAACTGACATTAACAGAAGTCTTTGCATTTAATTAATGCCTTAACAAGTCAATATGTTGATTATTATTAATGAAACCTGCTTATTCCAAATTCCAGCTAAATCAACAATGTTCAGTTCCAATTAGTTCGGAAATCTAACTCTTCTAGATTTTTTGTTACATTAAAACTGTTGTAGCATAGTTTTATGTATTCTATTAAGAAATCGAGCATATTATAAAAATAATAGGAAATATCTCTACTAAATCTTATATTTTAACCCTCTAAGCGTTTGTCCTGTAATATTCCGTACACTAAGCTCCAGGTTTCACTGCAATATAAGCAATGTTTAAGATATTATAATTCTATAAATTTCATGAATTTTCAAAGTATTGAAGAATGATTAAGACTCTCAAGGATTACATCTATATTCCTAAATAAGATTTTTTATGTAATATTCAAAGAATAATATTTTATTTGCATTTAAAACAAAATGCAGAGAAAACAACATTACAATTTTACCCATTTGCAAGACGCTTGGAGGGTTAAAACTTTATATATACAGTAGAGTCTCAAAAATTTGCACAACTTAGGACCAGAAGCTATGCAGATTTTAGAGTTTTGGAGAATCTGGATTAAATAATTTATTATTTTCAACTTGCCTTTCATTTCCAAGAAGAGCATGTAATAATTTAATTTAAGCAAATCAAAACTTGAATCTCTTTTATTTACCTGTATATAATCATTTTAATACTCAATTATTTTTTTTATAATTTTTAAATATTTCTTTTGTAGTTCTTTGGTTGAGAACTTCCATTTTCTCTTAATGAAATTTCTTTTGAATTCCTTAAATAGTCATCATTGCCTGTGCGTTTATACAACACTGCTACTCCAAGAATTTCAAAATGTTCCCATAAAACCAAATCTTCAATATTTTCTCACCCTCATTGTCAGATTCAGTTTCACTATTTTCAGATAGGTTCATTATTGAAAAAATAATTTCTTCATCTGCACTGCAACATGATTTTAAGACTTCATTTTTATTATTCATTCATTCAACAATTTCTTTAAAAACTCTTGTAAACCTAACCTAAATTGGATTTTTTTTTTCATAGTTCAACAGAGTTTAGATATACTTTAGCTTGTGTTAAGGTTAAATGAACAATCTTTATATTTCTTCCCATTTTGGATAAATAAAGAGACAGGCCGTATTTTATGTCATGCATTTATTAGCTTTCCATGAAATATAAAATAAACTAATTTGCTATTTTTTTTTTAGCAGGCAATAGATGGTGCCACTACTAAAACTTTTTTGCACTTGTTTTCATTTTTCATTGATTTCTATTATTTTACAGTTTTTGCATGTAAGATTCTGTGAAGTAAAGACATTTTATTTCTGTAATATGTTGTATCATTACTATTTTTCCATAAATTTATGTTAAAAACTATTTTATTTTCATACACTGTTATTTGGAATAAAGATTATAAAGAATTCTTTGTAATTGTAAATTTCATCATTAGGAGACTGTACTGTATATATATATATTTCCCCCATATATATAAAGAGAAAAAGAACAATTATATGTATATATATGAATATGAATGATGTCAAATGGTTGCACTATCAATTTGGAGTCAAATGGTTGGACTAATTTTGACTAATCGGATAACATTAAATTTATCTTATAGCTGTGAGCCACATATTTTGCCTTCGTGAAAAATCCAATATAATGGCACTCTTTGATATTAAAATGTTAAATAAAAAGTCATCTCTTTAATTACATCACGATAGGCCTCTGATAAAAATTTTGCTGAATCAGAAATATTGATATCAAATACCTAAGCTCATTTATTTTAGCAACAAAAGCTACATAAGCTAAAAAAAAAAAATCATTTAAAAGCCTTATTGTTGCAGCAGAACTTGGTATGATCCTGTTTAGTTCTGCTGTACAATTAGAATTAGACATATAATAGAATTTTTTTCCCTGGTAAGTTTTAGTCTTTAAATTGAAATATTACATTATTTATGCATCTAAGTGTAGTTTCTTAAAAAGTCAAGTCAAAATATTGAAGTATTGTATAATAATGCATCAAAGTTTATTCAAATAAAGAAGCTTTTTAAAAAATGTATATTCAAGTAAAAATTAAATTAGCACTAGTAAGAAATGTGTGGGAGCAAAGAAAGTTCAAATAATAAGATTTTGAAATCATCAATTAAAAAATTTTCCTATTCCTCAATTTGAAAATGAAATTGATGAATGGTAGAATAAGAATATCTTTTTCCTTGATAATCGTACTTTTATGTGTTGTTTTATTACATCCTATTATTGTTTGTTATCTTACTTTCTAGAGAAAGTTCTTTCTTTTTATCAAATAATTTGCTAAGTTGAATTTTTTTAAAAAATACTAATTGTTTAAGTGCATTGAAAGTTAAACTTTGTTATTTTTTTTAATGAAGAATCAATGTTAAAATTTTGGGCAATAAATATTAATACATGTGGTATCTTCAATTTACTCAGGTCGACAATTTTGTTTTGTCATATTTGTTTGAATGTTGTGTGTATGTAAATACAGATATCTGTATACTTTTAGATTGGTGAAAAGTTATATATTTTAGAAATGTATATTAAAGGTTTTCTACATTGTATGTTACACTTCAGTAAAATAAATGTTTGGTCACCCATACCTCTTTATATTGTAAGTCATGTTTGTGTAAAATTTGTGAATTTAATGACATGTAATGTCTCAGTTTATATTTACTATAAATAATTTTAATTGATTATTACTGCTTAAAGCAGATGTCTTGGTGTAACCCTTAAAAATCATTCCTTCCTGTTGTGATGTGTGCTAAAAGCATTTGCATTTCATGTTTCAAACTATTTTGGCACTCTCTATGTGTGCAATATCAGGGTTCATGATAATAGGGTATTGTAGACTGTGATCATTGTTTGATATTTGTAGATTAGAGATAACAAATGCATGTTCTAAACATGCACAAAACATTTTTATTGTTCTGCACAGTACTTTAAAAATGAAATCGTGTAAACATTTTTAAAACTATTTCGAGTCTGTTATTTAATTTTTATAAAGATTTAATATTTTATTTTACTTTTGTTAAAAAATCATTGAGGCACTTAAAAATCCAGCCTCGAATGGTATCTAATGAAAGTCATTTCTTAGAACACTATTTTTATTTTAAAGGATTATTAATGATGTACAGTGCAATATCTTTTGTTATTTCTTTCCTATTTGTTAATTCAGAAGTTTTTATTAACCAACAACCTTTTTTTTTTTTTTTTTCATATAAAAATTATTACAGTTGAACTCTATTATAGTAAACTTGATGCAACAAGAGCTCGGTTTTAATGAGGAATTAATGAGCAAATGGTTGGTCTAATATTGAAATATTGCGATAAACTTAGTTTAAATGGGTAAAACTCTGATATGATAAGCAAAAAAAAAAAAAAAAAAAAAAAAATTCTGCAGATTCACAAAAATGTCATGCTTTTATGTTTATTCCTTTTAATAAGAATATGCTATTTCATCTACATCATTGCTGAAAATGATGAAGATAACTGTGATACAGATAAGTGTGAGGTAAGTGCCTCTCTTCCAATACATGCAATTTCATTCAACTGCAGCATAAATTTCAGTTTCTAGAAACAAAGAAAGACAATATTTACTATGCAATGAGCTTAATTTGACGAAAAGTAAGTGTATGTCATGGAAAAAATCCTAAAAAGTTTGAGTTATTATTATTTTTTTTTATTATTATTTTTTTTAAACCTGCAAACAATGATAAATTAATACATGAATTGAAGACCATTTCTTTTGAAGTCTCATTTTTTTTCACAAATAATGCATGAAAAAGTAGCAAACAGTCATTTTAAATTTACAACCGAGAATCTTCATCAGTGGAAGATTTTTTCATGCATTATTTGTGCATTTCTATCTTTTATACATTTTTGCCCAAAAGCTTTATTTGCTGTTATAATTTATTTTTTTCCACCAATCATTCACTATTTTATGTAAGATATTACAAAAATGAATTAAACAAGGCACTAAAATTAATTTAATTTCATATTAAAAAACATAAAAATACTTATACAAGTATAATAATTCAGTTATTATAGATTTAATTAAACTTTCATATACAATTTTACTTCTTTAGAGAATTAAAAGCAGAGCTTGAACTCATTTATTGCAAGAACTTCATACTGTAAACAAAAATACTAGTCTTTTCATCCTCATTATAATAGAGTTTGACTGTATTTTAGGTTAAAATTTATTTAAGTAATAATTTTTTTTATATCAAATCATGCAAAATTCCATAATTTGACATTTTGGAATTCATGTTTATTTTTACTAGAATACTAAAGAAGCTTTGCCTGTTTTGCTGGTCATTTTTTAACTATTTAACTAAATGAACTTTGAGCTCAGGACCCTTCCATTGCCAGCAAACACCTGTGTGGGTTATGTCAATGTCCCATAGATATTTGAAAAAGCCTTGACATGTGTCATGAGAATCTTTATTATTATAGACTGCAGCAGTTTACATACCAATACAGGCTGAATAATCTATAATTTTTAAAATTAGGAAAAAATTCTCAATAAGTTTTTTTTTTTTTTTTTTTTTTTTTTTTTTTTTTTTTTTTTATGAAACATTACTAAATGTTTGTTGAAATTTATTAATATCATTGTAAAGTTATATTTATGTTTTGTATTTTCTTGAGCTAGTTTACTTTCAATTGAAGCACTATAATTTTTATAATATTTGCAAAATATACTCAGATATATCTTTTACTTAATATTGACTGAATATTTAAACATGCTTTTCTAACCTTTTTTATGCTTTTTTGAAAAAATAGATTATTTTATTGAAGCAATAATATTTTATAATACACAGAATTCTTTCACTATATCTGCATTTTATATTTGAAATGTTTTCCATTGAAGCTTTAAGCTGTCAAATTATGCCTTTGATAACAATAGTTTTTTAATGGAAATATTTTCTGTAGTTTTAAATGATGCGATTTTAATAACTATTTACAGTGTTCTTTTTTTTAGATGTGCAATAAATAAATTTGTTAGAAAACAAAGCATGGTTTTATTTGCATTTTATACAGTTACACAAACATGTAGCAATGTAAAAAATAGTCAAAGTTGTTTTTAAATAAAATACAATTTTTCGAGTTTGTCTTATTATACAAATAGATAATTTATGAATTTGATTGCTAGAAACTGTCACCACCATTTTTCGTATTTAATATATTCTTTCTTGATTCCCAATTGATATAACCAATCAGCAACATCATCAGTCATAGTAGAAGGCCCACAAACAAAGCACATTGTTTTTTGAGACTGTAATATATTTACTGAATTTACGAGATCTTGTTTTTCTATTCTGGAATCTATAATATTTAAAATAAAAAAGACCTTTTAACAACATGTATAAATAAAATATCAAAAGTATCCCTATAATATAAATCAAAGTAATGTGTATGAAAGAAAACTTTTAAAGAATAATGTTTTTGTTGTATGTATATAAATTAATTATACAAAAAGCTTTCAGGCATGAAGTAATTAAGCACATAAAATGATAGATGGACACTAGAATTGATTAGGAAATAAATAGTATTTGCTTATTTTCATGTATTTTATAAAAGGAAAATGGTACTACTAGGTTATCCTGTCGACCAAACAATTATCGCCAAATTATAAGATTAAATGCCAATAATGGATGATCATGAATGTCACATTCAATGACATGAAATATGATTCACATGTTTAAAATGCCATTAAGTGATTTTTATTTTGACTTTGTATTTTTATTAATATTCTACTAATTAATTGTTTTTCCATGATTTAAAATAAAAATTATGTCAATAAGTATAACTTGGTGATTTGTATAATTTGGCAAAATTGGTTGACGGAATAACAGAGTAGTACCAGGAAAATTTTAATTAAATAATTTTGGTATTGGTAAACTTAAAATTAGGTGATCACTTTTCTGACCGCTGCCCATGAAAAGATTAAAAGAACTAAGGGTTTAATCTAGGTTTAGTCAAATAGCTAATTGAAAGCTCTTTTTGCTCCAAAAACATTCTGTGGATTAGCCAAATAGCAATAGCCAAAAAATATGTTATATCACTCCCATTTTATTGTTTACATTTTGTAAACCTGCTGCTTGTCGCACAGAATATATATCATACTGTGTCCACAATTTGTTTTAAAATTTGTCCTGTCCTCTCTGGGAGAGTATCTTAAAACTATCTTTGTAAGACAAAGACACATATTATTTACTAATACATAATTTTTATTTTGACATTTTTATTTTATTTTATTTTATTTATTTTATTTTATTTATTTTTGCATTGGATAGCTGAAGTTTATCTCTAAATTGCATTTTTTTACTTTTTCGATTTTACATATTTTTAAAAGTTATTTTCATTTTTAAAACTAGTTCCGAAAATTAAAGTGTCATTATAAAAATATATCTGCAAAATACTTAACATTAGCTAGCCTCCTGAATACTAGGCCTGAGTGCTGACACAAAAATGGCTGCTGTTTTAGGCATATATATATTTTAAGAGTTTGTATGGTCCTTTTATATTTAAACAGTAGTATTTTTTTTTTTTAAGTTTTCTTTGGCATATTCAATTAAAAAAAAAAAAAAAAAAAAGAAGAAAATTATTAAATATTTTTAGTATCTAACAAGGAAGGTCTCCATACAAGCATACTGAGAAAAATCTGAAAAAATTACAGAATGTTCTTCTCACATAGTTATATATGTTTATAAAAAAAATTTCGGCGGAACCTCTTTATAACATCTGTAAAAAAATAATAAAAATTTCGTTTATTTGGCGATTTATCTCCGGTTGGCGAAAAAACGAAATTTTGAAAAATACGCTTTTACGCTTTGAATACTTTTTAAAGAAAAAACTTTCAATGTTCAATTTAATTAAATAAGTTTAAGTAATTTTAGTTTTGCATTTTTACTTTACTTTAAGTGTAATTTTGTTATATACGTTTATATGTACTTATAACAAAATGAAATTAATATATTTTATCATTTAAAACACAATTTAAATTCATTAAAACTATTCCAAATTGAAAAATACACTGTTAAAAATCTGCTGCATTTTGTTGCAAGGCACTCCCTTGCTTGCATAGAAAACGGTTACTTGGCTGTGAAATGGAGCTTTCTCATTGGTTGGAATAGAGATATTATATACAAGCGGTGGAGTGCGTTGCAACAAAATGCAGCAGATTTTTAACAGTGTATGACATGGTCAATTCACCATGCTATAGAGCATTCTCATTGGTCAGAAGAGAGATATTCTATAAAAGTAGTGGAGGGACGTTGCAGTAAATGCTGCAGATTTTAACAGTGAAGTCAATTAAAATAATTTTCAGATTCGTTAAAATCGTCTGCTTTTGACAAGGAAATGCACTGCTTGCCAAATCCCGCGTCGCTTTCAGCTTTTCACGCCAATTATTCCAAACTATTTTATTTTTTTACATATCTAATAATGTAATTCTGCCGCTAATTTTCACTGATCCTTTATTACCTACATGAGTAGTTTAATTCATATTTTTTTCAAAAAATTCTGAGTATGCCCCCAATGGAGACCTTCCTTGTAAGTTCAACGGACTGTACAAATACAGAGAAATATCTACCTATGACAGCTGCCATTTTTGTGTGAGCACTTAGGCCTTGTATTCAGAATGCAGTGGTCTTCAAACAGCATAATGTTATTTGCATCTGACACAACTCCAGCAAATGGCATGGCGGAAAATGAAGATTGTATACATGAAGCAATGCACATTAGCTCTGAATCATCAATGTACCGGATGCATGTTGTATATGCTTTTCAGATTTGGGTATTTGCTTCCTAAAGTGATGAAAAGTTTAGTATATAATAGTATAAAAGAAATTAAGTTTACTTTATTGTCATTCCCACTTAGGACAAGAAACTGAAATTATTTATGAATAAAAGTTGTTCAAGTGGTTTGGCTACAAGGTGTTAAGAAATGAAACTGATTGTATTCTTTTATTCTATAAAATAGACGTTACTGATATGTATCCCATTGTGATTTTTTGTATAAATTTGTAACAACACTTGTCTACAACAGATTATGAAAAGAAATTCAATCTCATTAATATAACAAAAACTGACTTGAAAAATTTTAACGTCACTTTCATTTACAAATTTTAATGTTTAATGACTTTATTTTACCCCGCTGCGCTGGTCAATATTTGAAAATCAACCGTGGATGAAACAAACTGGTGAATTTAAATTTGTATTTTAAATAATTTGGACCTCCAGCAGCACCTTGCTCATTGCTGAAAACGATTTAGACACCATTGTGATATTAAATTATCTTAAACGTTGTGCAAAAACCAGCTATTTAGAAGTAACTATTTTAGTTTATTACTAACAGTGCACCATTTGGAAGCGAAATGAGACCATTATGGCAACAGGATTTAAAATTTTCCCTTATCTGAAGAAATATTAATTATTACAGTCGTTACCATGGTACAACTTCTGAAAAATTTCTTCACAACTTTTCATTATGTGAAGCCAGGAACCCAAAGCTACTCCCACCTAAAAAGTTTATACATATATTAAATTTTGTCCGTGCGATAAAAGGCACAATTATGCAAGAATCATCTTCAAACTCGTCAAATACATTCAGATGGTTAATATCTCAGTGGGAATTGCAAATGAGCAAAATCGGCCCAAGGGGAAGGTAATTGGGAAGGGTTCAAAAATTTGAATACCATCTTAACATGGCTTTCACAAAACCAGCTCTTACAAAACAATAGCAAGAAAAAAAAATAAACATTTTTCGTTACAGTAATTTGCCAACGATAAAAAAAAAAAAAAAAAACACATATTAAAATTCTCACTACAATAATTACTTTATTATTGCAAAATTTCCTCCTGAAAAATGAAAACAAAATTATTTGCTCTTTCGTATTTAAGAATTTTCTCTTTAGTTATTTAAGATAAAATTATGTAAATTTGTATAATTTGGCGAACGATTTGGCGAAATTGATTGACGTGATAATCAAGTAGTAGCCAATTTACAGTTTTCATATTTCACAAAAGATTCCTACACAGACATCATGTACGCAATAGGTTTAGCACGATTTCCTTGCAACTACAATGTGGCAAAATCCTCGTTTTAGAATACCAAAGAAATTTATGTATATTTTATTATTTTCTATCATTTTAAATAGCAATTAACAACAAATAAAAAGTAACAGTAAAACAAAACAACAAATATCATTTCAAAAAAGAAAAAAATGAAAGTAAATAAACAACTTATCATCAGACTAGCAGGCCGCCCTCGCTTTGCTTCGGGTAGAGCAAGTCGCCCAGTCCCGTGTCACTACTGACACCGCAAATTGTTACTACCACTTCATCCCATTAACTTCAACTACTAAAAGCATTATCTTCCTTTTAGGTAGTCGGAAAAAAAGTAGCCTATATGTTAATCTAAGGTGTCAGATACCTGTATACAAAATTTCATAAAGATAGATCCAGCCGTTCTTGAGTTATAAATGGTGTAACTAACACGCCTTTGTTTCATGGATATAGATTATAGCAGCCCGCCCCAGCTTTGCACGGGGATTAAAGAAAAATTTCAAGTTATAAATTTTTACACACACAATCATACTCTCTTTTTTGTGCGTGGGGTTACTAAAAAAGTGTAAAATTGTAAAAGAAAATTCGGATATTAGTATTATTTTTTTATTTGTAATAAAGTTTGTAAAAAGTTTTACACCTACAAAACAAAAGCCATTAAATTTATTGTGTCAGAGCTTCCCTGTAAACGATATTAGATGTTGTTTTACTTTGTGGCAGCAAAATAAATTGATTTTCAGGAGCTCCGACCCGCGATAGACCAACATACAGTTGGCCATGAGTAAAACATTCTTTTCGTAGGTCGATCCCTACTAATTCGTAGGTTTGACCTTGGGACTTATTAATAGTTAATGCGAAAGATGTTTTTACAGGAAACTGAAGCCGTTTAAATGGGATTGGTGGATCAGTTGGGATCATTGGTATCCTCGGTATATGAGCTAGTTGACCAGCTGCTGGGCCGGTGATAATGGTTGCTACAATTAAATTGTCCTTCAATTCCTTTATGAGTAGCCTCGTCCCATTGCACATGTTCGGAGGGCTTAAATTTCTCAAAAGCATGATTGGAATTCCAATTTTTAACATCAATTCATGTGGTGGCAGTCCAGAAGGGTTTAATGAATTTAAAAATTCCTGTGGATAATGGGCTGCGTCTTCGATATTAGTCACGGTGTCTATTGATTTGAAATTTTTTACTTGGCCGGGAACTTTTTGAATAATCAGATTGTTTATTTCGTTGACACTATCATTCCTAGGTGATACTATTGCCCTAGAACACAACCAATGAAAGTCTTTTTCATGTAAATTCTCGATGTCATGGTATACTGCATCTATTAAAATTTCTAAACTATGGACTATTTGGCCTAGAGACTCATCCAGAAGGATGTTACAATTTCTGCTTAAATTTGGAATGGGGAAAATTCCTTCCCCAAGTTTAAGAAGTTGCTGTGGAAAATCACTATCTGTCATTCCATGAAGATGAGCTCTCATATTTGTCCGTAATTTTATATTTTCAATCGAAGTCCATAAGGGCGACGATTTTAAGCATGCTTTGATGATATCTGCTCGCGTACCTCTGTTAATAACAGGAAGAGTCTGTCGGAAATCTCCAGAAAATACAAAAGTAATCCCGCCCATGAGAGCAGAGGAATTTCTAAGATCTTTTAAAGTTCTGTCCACGGCCTCTATATGTGCTCTGTGGCTCACGGTGCATTCATCCCACATAATCAATGAGGCTTCTTGTAATAATTTACCAAGAGGCCCATTTTTGAGAATAAAACATATAGATTGTTGCTCAAGATTTACGGTTAGCGGAAGTTTAAAAGTTGAATGAGCAGTTTTTCCATCCTTTAGAAGGGTTGCAGCGATTTCTGACGAAGCAACTGCTATCGCTATTTTCCCAGATTGTCTTATCTTAGCAAGTATTAAATTTGCAAGAAAAGTCTTTCCAGTGCCACCTGGCGCATCCAAAAAAAAAATTTTGTTTTTGTTGTTATTCACGCTATCGACTATAATGTCAAAAGTATATCTTTGATCTGGAACTAATTTTGGCAGATTTTCATTAACAAAAGCGGTCAAATTATTTGTGTTATAGTGCTGTACCATTGTATTTGTCACATTATTTTCTGAACGAACTGAAGACGGCAATCCAAAATCACTTAGGTTTTTATCATTTAGTTGTAAAAGTTTATTTTCAATTTGTATTAAACCTTCATTATAAATGTCATCACTGTATGGTAAGGCGAAGTCTTGATTTTGCAGTCGGAGTCTATGTCTAATATCTTGACATAATTCGTCTTTGAAATGGTCCCATAATTTTAATGGTTCCGACGGCTGACAAAATAAAAGTATGACCACAAACAACTCTCTCAGTTGTACTGGACATTGCGAAAGCGATGCTTCTCTCAGTGTGTTTTCCCAATGGTCATCGTTTTCTAGCAAATCCCTGTCACGGCAAGCTGCTTGATAGGTCTCTTTGAGAACTCCGTCAATGGTTTTTAAATACTCGAATGAGGTTGGACCGTGTACGTGATGTAGCAACATCCTAAGATAAAAACACTCTGATTGAGAAGGATGTACACCGTACACTCTTCCTAAAGCAACATCTTTTTTTATACCCGGATGGCCAATTATGTCCTCACCACGCCGCCTTCTTGTGAATTTGTTGTTGGCCCATGTGTAGTATTGCGGAACTTCGTGGTATAGAAGTGTCTTTGCGAATTCATCTTCATTACAGAGCTCAAAGAAAGCCATCAAAGTAGTTTTACATGGATTTTGGGCCACTTGTTCAGCCGTTTCTGCGGTGAAATACACCCTTTGGCCGTTTTCTAAGTGGACAGCTAACTGCAGGACTGTAGGATGTCGCTCGTGGATTGGAAATTCAAATATTCGCCAGGCGGCTTCGGATGTACTTATGTAACGGCCATTCACATAGGTTTCCACTTCATCGTTTGGGTTTCTGACGGTAAAAGTAGCTTGGTCAGATCCCTTATTTATATATTTACAAATGTATTTGATGGCTCGAACTGAGTGGCAGTACTCTACATTTATGTGAGCGTTAAATGTCCTACACAATAGAGGAGAATAAGGTACAATCCATCTATTATCAATATTGAACCTACTTCCTCTAATATTTAGTGTAGCACTCTGTCCTCCATTTTCGATGTCACGGCGACGATAAACTGGATAACCGTCTTCTCCAGTTTGGGTATCGTTGACGAAACGTCGAGGGTACTTTTTTGTACAAATACCATTTTTCATACATGGTGCTGTTAAGTTATGCTCTCCGCATGGTCCGTGGACCATATTTTTAGTTACGATATTGTGCAACATCGGATCGTTTTGTTGATTGGGCAATTCTGCAACTATGACACTTTCAATTTCGTCTGGCTGGATTTTTCTTTCCAGCCAAAACAGCAAACGACAGTGTGGTAAACCACGTTTCTGCCACTCCACACTTGCCATATAACATTTTACTTTGCCGAATATTTCATCTTTCGTGAATAATTTTATGAATTTCTTCATCTTTAAGTGAAATATTCTTGAAATTATGTCATGGTGATTGAAAGGCCGCTGACCAGATAATAGTTCTAGTTTAATTTCAGGCCATTCGGAGTTACACGTAAAAGTGACAAATAAGTATGGCCTCCCATAGTTTCGGACATAAGTCATGGCATCTTGGGTTTTTTCATGCAGATAACGTGCAGAACCCGTGAATGAAGATGGCAAGATTACGCGTTGGCCTATATTTGATGGGTCTACATTTGCATCTTGATTTAAATCGTCTCTGAGATGAATGTATTCATCAGCCCTCAGTCTCTGTTGATTACGACATATATAATTTAATCTTTCTGATATCATTTTTGCCATCATATCGACAATATATTGACTAAATAATTCCCTATAATAATGTAATGAATTAAAACAGCTCTAACCATCAACCTAAATGCATAAAATTGCATGCACGTTACAGTTTTGTTACGCGCTGTACCTTGCTGAGGAATCGTCAAATAATAACAGTCTTCTCCCATTATAAACATTAAGGGATACTGTAGAGGATCATACGATCGGTGCAACTCAGAAATTCTTTTAAGTTGTCCGTCTCTACCGTGCAGCACTATATCGCTTGGGCCTTTTTCTTCGTCAACCAAGAGAACGGCTACCTCGTTTACAGCTGGAGCATTATACCTACCCGGGTGTCCCGTCTGCGGTGGGCGGTCGGAGCGAATAATTAACTTTAAATTATCTGAAGAGTTACTTTCTAAGTTTTGTTTAAAACTTCGTATGTATATATTGTGGCTATTCAGTGCGGTCTGTAATTCGTTGATTAAATCAATTTTTAGCGTTGGAGCTATGTTTGACCGCAACGATAGCTGATCTGCGTCAGAAATAAAATATATTTGCAAAAATTGCGGACTTTGGCCTGATGGTGGTAAAAGGCTACCTATAAGATGATACACTTGTCCCTCTATTTTAAATGTTGGCATAAAATTTTCTTCTCTAATTTCTTTCGCGCCAAACGACGTCATTTGAAAAAGGCTATTGTACGTATGTATGTTGTTTAAAAAATGTACAGATAGTGAATGATTATTTGTCAAAAGATCTTTTATTGGCTGTGACGGCTCTTGCAAATTCGGGAGACAAACTTTTCCAGAAGCACAGCACATACCATTATGTTCATCGACCCATTTTTTGACAGAACACTTAGAGCAGATCTTATTCATGGCTCTGATTTGTACGGAAGACTGTTGAGCATAATCAATCTGTGGATCGTATCTGAAAGCCGATCTGTTACTATGAGCTAAAACTCGATTACGAACTCTAGTCGTTGACGTCTGTTGTCTTTCTCTCTGATCTCGAAGGCATTGGGAATGCTCAGAGCTCGATTCCCTAGTGCGAGCTTGTACATTTCTAATATTTTGCTCTTCGAGCCGCTGCAAACGCTCCGTACTTGACTCTCTTGCGCGTATTTGGGAGGTTCTTAAATTTTGTTCAGCAAGCCGTTGCGATCATTCAATACTCGACTCTCTTGCACGTATTTGGGAGGTTCTTAAATTTTGTTCAGCAAGCCGTTGCAATCGTTCAATACTCGACTCTCTTGCGCGTATTTGGGAGGTTCTTAAATTTTGTTCAGCAAGCCGTTGCGATCGTTCAATACTCGACTCTCTTGTGCGCACTTGAGAAGTCCTCAAATTTTGTTTGGAGAGCCGCTGCGAACGCTCGATACTGGACTCTCTGGCACGCGAATGCGATGCGTATTCTCTCTGACTTGCAAGACGAGTTTGAGTTTCTGATGAAGATTCTTCATCACAGCGTCTTTTTGATGCCCTTGCCTGGGAACTATTTCTAGAAAGTTGAGATCTTGAACTTTTGGGCATTGTAAAATGAAAAATAAATAAATAAATAAATAAATAACTCTCTTAAATAATTTTCTTGGCTGTTGAACCTTTATAAAAATGTAATATTAATATTATAAAAACTACCGAGTCTCTAAGGTATTTCGTTTTCCATTTCGCTTTTGTTTAATTCGCCACCTCGAATTTTGTACTGTGCTGAGATGTTTCTTGTTTCGGAGGGAGTTTGTGTTTTTTTCTGAATTGGAGGTTTGTTTTTGTGGAGTCGTCTTCAGTTGTGGAGTGTATTTTTGCGTTTATTGGCACATTTTGTTTGGATAGCTCTCTTTCCTCTTCCGATTCGTTTCCTGAGTCGTATGGTGTATTATCGCGTCAGTCTTGATTATGAAGTAATTTATTTTGATAAGGATTAATACCAAAGTAAAAATAAAGAGCTTTTACTGAGACGGCATTTTAATTATTTTTTTAAATAAAAAAACACGGCACAGATGTCATATACGCACCACATTAACACGTGCTTTTTTTTCCCCCGCCAATTTGGCGAAAATTTTACTTTTGGATATATGTTACAAATTGCATGCAATAACAGGACATGATTTTTATTGCAATTTTATTTTTATTATATTAATAAAATATTATTAATTTATTAATAAAATATTATTAATTTTATTTTATTTTTGTTATATAAAAATAAAATAACGTGAAAATTGAAAGAGATTCTAGTATTTTAAAAAAAGGAAATAAAATAAATAAATGATAGCTTGATATAACTAATTATTGATATAGTATATAATAAAAATATTTTAAAGAATTAAAATAAAATATAACAGTATATAACATGAATTTAATAAAAAGCAAAACAATAAAAAAACAGTTATAAATAATAAACTTAATAAGTAACAAAACAGTAAATATAATTTTCACAATAAATCGTAAATATTAATACTTATAGCCATATTGAATGCATGCATTTATATTATTTAATCAGCCCATTTCACTGAAATCTTTTAACTTTTTTCATTTTATTCCCCTAACAACTGTTATAAACTTATTAAACGGATCTTTCTCCTTGACACACATGTGCAATGCCAAATTGGCGGGGGGAAGCATGTGCCAATGTGGTGCGTATATGACATCTGTGCCAAAAACACTTATTGTGACGTAACTATAACAGTTAGACATATGCTGTCGCGACATTTTTTTTAGATAATTATACGTTCTGCAAAGTCGTAGTACATTATTTTGCTTTATAATCAATAGTATTCGCAGCGCACGCGATGTAAGGATTTTTGGTACTTCTAGGTTATCCCATCGGCCAAAAAAATATCGCCAAACTACAAGATTAAATGCCAATAATGGATAATCGTGAGTGTCACATTCAATGACATTGAATACGATTCACGTGTTTAAAATGTCATTAAGTGATATTAATTTCGTTTTTTATTTGAATTTTTATTAATATTCCACTAATTATTTGTTTTTTCGTTATTTAAAATAAAAATTATGTCAATATGTAAAATTTGGCTGTTAGTTTGGCGATTTGTATAATTTGGCAAAATTGGTCGGCGGGATAATAGAGAAGTACCGGATTTTTTAAGGTCATTTTTCTACACCTTGGATTACATTATTGGCATTTTAGTAAGGATCCCCCCTTTTTTAAAAAAAATATAATATAGCCTATGTTTACCAGAAATAGTGTAGCTTTCCAACGGTGAAAGAATTTTTCAAATCCGTCAGGTAGTTTCAGAGCCCATTCAATTCAAACAAACAAACAATCAAATCTTTCCTCTTTATAATATTGGATATAGATGTGACGTCATTATTTACTGATTTTTATTAGTTACATATATCCATGCCTCTTGTTCCTTTAACAAATATTTCAAAATTCCTGTTATTTAAATTATGATATCATATTTTTCCAAATCAAATATTTTAATAATAATTTAATTCTTTCTCTTTCACTTTACTTCTAATTATGTCGCTATTTTTCGCAGAGAACCTCTTATTAACGTAACCGATATTTGTGTGTCTTATATAATAAAATAGTTTTTTTTTTCAAGTATGACGACATATTTATTTTCCTTTGAATTATTTTTATTTTAATTTTTCACGTGGATACTGTTCAATTGAAAATTAATTGCCGAGGAGATATTATTATCCCAGATTTTGATTTTATTGACAACGTGAAAGAAAAATGGTTATTTTTTATCGGAAAAATTTTAATTGATTCTGTATGAAAAATAATGAAATTTTGAACTATTAAGGAAAATATTTGAATAAATCAATTAAAAATTAGCCTATGTTCACCGGAAATTGTGTAGCTTTCCAACGGTGAAAGAATTTTTCAAATTCGTCAAGTAGTTTCGGAGCCTATTCAATTCAAACAAACAAACAATCAAATCTTTCCTCTTTATAATATTAGTATAGAACAGATGTCATATACGCACCACATTAACACGTGCTTAACACATCTTCAAACAAACAAGGAGTATTGAACGATCGCAATGGCTTGCTGAACAAAATTTAAGAACCTCCCAAATACGCGCAAGAGAATCGAGTATTGAACGATCGCAACGGTTTTGATAGAAAATAAGTAGTTAAAAAAAGGTTCTCATTGCTCAAATCCTATTTTATTTTTAGTTAATTAATCTTTATTTAAATGTTTATTGAACAATAATATAAATTTACTAATTACTTTATTTAAACTATATTAAAAGGACAATAGACATGATAAATATTAAATGATAAATTAGAAAAACGTATCTTTATTTATTCATAAAAGTAAAAATTAAACTCTTACCTTTTATTTTCATCTGTAGGCTGAAATGGAAAAATGTAAAGTTTTACTTTATTTCTTATTTTTAACTTTTTGAAGCGGCATAGGTCGTAATCGACTAAGCCGGCCAATCAGATGTTAATTATTCAAAGAGTTGTGCGATTGCGTCACTACTGGGAAAGTTCGAGAAGGAGAGAACCGCTGACACGTGCCGTACTTCTAATCATATTTAAACGGCAGCTGGTCGTAGACTAATCATCTCTCTTGTTTCTCGCTCTTGTATCTCGCTCTCGCTATGGCATTTGCACTTGTCATCGTATCTCGCTTGGCTCGCCCGTTTGTTTTTGAAATGATGTTTATGGAAAGTTGTTTGTCACTTCATTAGTTATGACTTTTAAGCTTTCTTCAAGTTAAAGCTTGTAGTGTTTGCTGGTGATAGTTTCGTGAGTAAAGAAAGTTATTGTTTTTATTGAAATGTTCTCTTGATGGTTTTTATTTGTTAACTTGTTCATTAAAGAATTTGCCGATGTCCCGTTCCATCCTAAGAATACAGCTTGACATAATAAGTCTGGTATGTTAATTGAAGTTTATTTAATCAAAATATTTTTAAGAAGATTGTTTTTATTTATACACAAACTGGATTTTAATTAGCAGCGTTCGAAATCCTTGGTGGTCCGCTGGTCCGAGACCACCGATAATTCAATCGGACCACTAATCTGAAAAATTTAGTGGTCCGCAGGACCATTGCCTTTTTTCAGGCCCTGAGAAAACCGCAACCGATCGCACATAAGATTTTTTTTTAGCGATGCCGCGGACGCGCTATAGTGCGTAAAATACGCAAAAAATCGGCGATGGGACGCAAAAAAATAGTTCTTACGCGTCCCACGAGACGCGTAATTTCGTTAAAGAATCGCGAAATAACGGCAAATTTCGTTAAAAAATCGCGAAATAACGACTAATTTCCGGTAAATTTTGTTAAACAATTCTCGAAAAAATGGCTAATTTCATTCCAAACACAAAACATAAAGCAGATTTCTTCAAAAAACCGCGAAAAAACGGCAAATTCCGCCCCAAAAAAATCGCGAAAACGGCAGATTTTTTTTCAAAAAATAGCGAAATAAGGGTAGATTCCGTCAAAAAATTGCAAAAAAGGCAGATTTCTCCCAAAAATCGCGAAAATACGACAAATTTTCCCCGAAAATCGCGATAAAACGGCAAAATTTGTCAAAAAATAATCGCAAAAAACGACAAATTTTGTTAAAAAAGCGTTAAATAACGACTAATTTTCGGCAAATATCGTCAAAAAATCTCGAAAAAATGGCTAATTTCATCCTAAAACCCGAAAAATCGGTAGATTTCTTCAAAAGATCGCGAAAAAAAACGGCAAATTTCGTCCAAAAATCGAGAGAAAACGGAAAATTTTGAAACAAAATATCGCGAAAAACGGTATATTCCGTCAATAAATCCCGAAAAAACAAAAGATTTCGTCAAAATAACGAGAAAAGACGGCAATTTCGACAAAAAAGAACGAAAAAAATAAATAAATAAGTGAATGCCGGGAGAGAATTTTTCTGTTTTAAAAACTAATTATCCTGCTTAAAAATTGTTGTTGCTGCTCCAAAAACTGATTTTCCTGTTTCCCAGTCGGATTTTTATTGCTCCAAATCTTTCTGAGTGAATGTGACTCCTGAAAGCACCATTTCATTAAGCAAAGTACCCATTTACTCAACAAAAATATCCCTTTTTTCAGCAAAAATGTCTTTTTCATTAAACCTGTCTTGCCTTATTTTAAAAGAAATGCAAACAATAGTGATACTTGTTATCTTCTACACTTAGATAAGCATTACTTTATAATTAAATTTGAACTTAATCTTGAAACATTTATTCTTTGAAAAGTACAGGAAATTTTGCTTTTTAATTTTTAGCAAATTATAATTTTACATTGTATTATGCTGAAAAATTTGGATTATTGCAAAGTAAGATTGGTTTATTTTCAAAGGAGGGGAGGGGGAGGCCACTCTAAGTGTTAAAATTATTTAATAGAATTTTATATAGCGGACCAGTGATGATGTCTGCGGACCAGTAAATTCTCATGCTTACTGGTCCTTAGGACCAGTGACTTTTTTTTAGGAATTCTAACGCTGATTAGAATGTTTTTAATTAATCAAATCTACAAATGCTAATTAGAAATGTTTTTCAATATTCTGAAGATTTAAATAAAATAGAATTGGATCTCAATTTACTGCATGTTTATTTTTCCAACTCATATTACATATTTCTTCATTCATAAGTTTTTTATTATCATTTAAATAATTTTACATAGTTTTATGAGAATGTGAATGAGCAACAGCATCCAGTAGTTTCCACTTGCCAAACGTGTGAAATTGTAAGACTGCTTATGTTAGATTAATTTAAACCAGCATTATATGCTGACAGGTTTGCTGAACAAAATTTAAGAACCTCCCAAATACGCGCAAGAGAGTCGAGTATTGAACGATCGCAACGGCTTGCTGAACAAAATTTAAGAACCTTCCAAATACGCGCAAGAGAGTCGAGTACGGAGCGTTTGCAGCAGCTCGAAGAGCAAAATATTAGAAATGTACAAGCTCGCACTAGGGAATCGAGCTCTGAGCATTCCCAACGCCTTCGAGATCAGAGAGCATGTGTAACACGGCACAGATGTCATATAAGCACCACATTAACACGTGCTTAACACACCTTCAAACAAACAAACAATCAAATCTTTCCTCTTTATAATATTAGTTGGCTGTTTACTTCGCCACCTCGAATTTTGTACTGTGCTGAGCTGTTTTTTGTTTCGGAGGGAGTTTGTGTTTTTTTCTGAATTGGAGATTTGTTTTTGTGGAGTCGTCTTCAGTTGTGGAGTGTATTTTTGTGTTTATTGGCACATTTTGTTTGGATAGCGCTCTTTCCTCTTCCGATTCGTTTCCTGAGTCGTATGGTGTATTATCGCGTCAGTCTTGATTATGAAGTAATTTATTCTGATAAGGATTAATACCAAGGTAAAAATAAAGAGCTTTTACTGAGACGGCATTTTAATTATTTTTTTAAATAAAAAAACACGGCACAGATGTCATATACGCACCACATTAACACGTGCTTTTTTTCCCCTGCCAATTTGGCGAAAATTTTACTTTTGGATATAAGTTACAAATTGCATGCAATAACAGGACATGATTTTTATTGCAATTTTATTTTTATTTTATTAATAAAATATTATTAATTTATTAATAAAATATTATTAATTTTATTTTATTTTTGTTATATAAAAATAAAATAACGTGAAAATTGAAAGAGATTCTAGTATTTTAAAAAAAGGAAATAAAATAAATAAATGATAGCTTGATATAACTAATTATTGATATAGTATATAATAAAAATATTTTAAAGAATTAAAATAAAATATAACAGTAAATAAACATGAATTTAATAAAAAGCGAAACAATAAAAAAACAGTTATAAATAATAAACTTAATAAGTAACAAAACAGTAAATATAATTTTCACAATAAATCGTAAATATTAATACTTATAGCCATATTGAATGCATGCATTTATATTATTTAATCAGCCCATTTCACTGAAATCTTTTAACTTTTTTCATTTTATTCCCCTAACAACTGTTATAAACTTATTAAACGGATCTTTCTCCTTGACACACATGTGCAATGCCAAATTGGCGGGGGGAAGCATGTGCCAATGTGGTGCGTATATGACATCTGTGCCAAAAACACTTATTGTGACGTAACTATAACAGTTAGACATATGCTGTCGCGACATTTTTTTAGATAATTATACATTCTGCAAAGTCGTAGTACATTATTTTGCTTTATAATCAATAGTATTCGCAGCGCACGCGATGTAAGGATTTTTGGTACTTCTAGGTTATCCCATCGGCCAAAAAAATATCGCCAAAATATAAGATTAAATGCCAATAATGGATAATCGTGAATGTCACATTCAATGACATTGAATACATTTCACGTGTTTAAAATGTCATTAAGTGACATTAATTTCGTTTTTTATTTGAATTTTTATTAATATTCCACCAATTATTTGTTTTTTCGTTATTTAAAATAAAAATTATGTCAATATGTAAAATTTGGCTGTTAGTTTGGCGATTTGTATAATTTGGCAAAATTGGTCGGCGGGATAATAGAGAAGTACCGGATTTTTTAAGGTCATTTTTCTACACCTTGGGTTACATTATTGGCATTTTAGTAAGGATCCCCCCTTTTTTTAAAAAATATAATATAGCCTATGTTTACCGGAAATAGTGTAGCTTTCCAACGGTGAAAGAATTTTTCAAATCCGTCAGGTAGTTTCGGAGCCCATTCAATTCAAACAAACAAACAATCAAATCTTTCCTCTTTATAATATTGGGTATAGATGTGACGTCATTATTTACTGATTTTTATTAGTTACATATATCCATGCCTCTTGTTCCTTTAACAAATATTTCAAAATTCGTATGTTATTTAAATTATGACATCATATTTTTCCAAATCTAATATTTTAATAATAATTTAATTCTTTCTCTTTCACTTTACTTCTAATTATGTCGCCATTTTTTGCAGAGAACCTCTTATTAACGTAACCGATATTTGTGTGTCTTATATAATAAAATAGTTTTTTTTCAAGTATGACGACATATTTATTTTCCTTTGAATTATTTTTATTTTAATTTTTCACGTGGATACTGTTCAGTTGAAAATTAATTGCTGAGGAGATATTATTATCCCAGATTTTGATTTTATTGGCAACGTGAAAGAAAAATGGTTATTTTTTATCGGAAAATTTTTAATTGATTCTGTATGAAAAATAATGAAATTTTGAACTATTAAGGAAAATATTTGAATAAATCAATTAAAAATTAGCCTATGTTCATCGGAAATTGTGTAGCTTTCCAACTGTGAAAGAATTTTTCAAATCCTTCAAGTAGTTTCGGAGCCTATTCAATTCAAACAAACAAACAAACAATCAAATCTTTCCTCTTTATAATATTAGTATAGATTAGCATAATTTATTTGCAATTACTATTGCATTTTAATCTGTCATTATTAAAACAAAACTTAAAAAAAAAAAAAAAATCTATTTTGTTTTGTATAAGTTTTGTTTGAAAATGTTACACTAAATTAATTTTATTATGTCTTTTTAAAAATAAAGAAAAAATAAGAGATGAATTAGATTAACAAAAAATAGATTTATATTGTATTTCAAGTAATATTAAAGAGTAGATCACTGCACCCTGCTTTTGGGGTATACTTTATAAATGTATACTTTTTTTTATGTATTTGAAACTGTGTTTTGAAAAAATTCTAAAGCATGTAGTATGTTTAAGGAAAGATCAAAAATATTTTCAAGCAGATTGGACTTTTCATTAAAATGTAAACAGCAAAAATGGTTCACTATGCTCGTATCTGTCCTATATGTATATACAGGCATTAGAAACAGTGATATTTAAATGCTTTTTTTAAAAAGAAAAAAATATTTCAAAATCTTTTACCTAATATAATTGTACATTTTTCAAACAAATTTTGATAATAGCAAATATAAAAATAACTTACACTTAATACCTGCTTTTGGTTCTCCTATTTCTCTTGTAATAAAGTACTGGCAGGTTAAAGATGGATACTCTTTCTCCATTGCATTAAAAAAATCCTAAAAATAATTTTTAATGGAAACATACATGAGCATAAATTTTGATCATCAAAATAATGAAAGTATTTATTTAAGAACATCATAATATTAAAATTCAAGAAACTTATCATTAGAATATTGCATACATACAAATTTGTATATATATGCCAGAATGAACAGCAACGTACATGCAAAAAGTAACAACTTAATTAAATGTAACAGTCATGGGCTGTGTTAGAGAATCCAAGTATTACAATGAAGATATTGTCAAAGACTAAGCGTCGAGAGATGCGAATATAATGAAAGAAGAAGAAAGCAAATGATGTGGATAGGAAAAAAAAAAAAACTTCAAGTAGAGAAAAAATAAAGCTTTGAATAAAAAAGAATTTGAAAAAGAAAAGTTTTATGCAGAAAAATAATTTGAATTGATAAAACTGGAACTCTAAGATAGCTTACAAGATTCAAACATGGCTTCTTTCACATCAGTTGCAAGTAAGAAACTTTATTTATTAACATTAATGACACATTTTGATGGCGCAACTGATATTAGTAAGATTTAATACACGAATTTTCACATTACTATACTAAGTGTAGAACCAACTTCAGTGAAAAATGTCCAAGCCGGGGATCGAACTCAGAACCCTTGGAATAGAGCTCCAAGTGCTCTACCATTTAAGCTATGAGGACGATCCCTGCTTAGCATTTCTCACTTTATATATATGTTAGTTAAGCTGCAATTCGCAAATTCAAAAAATTTGCTGCAATTTGAGAAATTGATTAATATCATATATATATGTAATTTACCGATGCTGGGTCTCTTGGTGTTACGCTCATCGACATGAAATACATGGACCGCTCTTCTCCCTTCATCGTATCTTTGATAAGTGGGATCGACATGCATCACGTGTGTTCGGTATTTAGGTGTGCAAGACTGGTGATTTTGTACTCTTTGGCACCGGGAAATTAATTCACAGTAAAATTATTGATGTTAAATGATTAATATAGATACACATAAACATTATAAAACAAGACTATATTTATCTTTTACAAGTGAGAAAATGAAAATATAAGATAAAGTGCTATCTTTTATTCAAAAAAAAAAATAAAAAAAATAAATCAAAAATAAATTATAATTACAAGATAAGGAATTAAAGATAATAAAACAAGGAAATATATAAATATATATGTTGTAATTTCTATGTTTACTTGAAGAATATAAGTTTTCATTCTCAGTTTAATCTGGAAATGTTTTATAAAAATTAATTAAATGTTTCAGAGTATTCGGATTTTTATCAAAGATAACTTTATAGTAATTTTGGAACCCTTCTCCCTCCTCCCCTCCCTCCTTCGATAACATATATTGTCATCTTTCACCTTTCGTTTGTGTGTTATGCGCAATGAAACATCTTCCTCAAATATTTTCACTAATTAATTTTTATCAAAAGACTTTCATATGCTCACATATGATACTATATCACAGATTTAAAAAGAAAAAAAACATTCTATAAAAAATATGCAAAATAGTGTTTGTCTTCACTATTTAAAAACTGTGCATTTCAAAACAATAATTTAAGAGAATCTTATCTTTATATCATCTTAATATTATGAATGAAAATTTAAAATTTGCATTCATATTTTTACATATATTTTTCATATTAATTAATTCAAGCATTAATTTCCACAATTTTTTTTTCCTTTCTGAAAAAATGAAAAAAAAAATTGTTGTTTTTATCTAAAAATTACGATAATTTGACGACAGAATTAAGATTGTTTCTTTAATTTTTTCCAAATTCGAGTAAATATATATATATTTTTTGTAATGATAATTCTAGAAAAACTTTAATAATAATAAAAAAAACTTTTGAAACGCTATTTTTTTAAAAATTAAATGCATCTTTAAAAATTACTTTGGGGTTGTGCAAATATAACGTTATCAACTTTATGGTAATTTTGGAACCCTCCCCCCCTTTCGATATCATACGTTATCATTCTTTGCCCCCCCCCCCCTCTTCCGTCAGTAATGATATTGTTATCAAAAAGTTATGTATACATATATATATATATATAATTTTGTTCTTTTGTTTGGAGTAATATACAAAACTGGTTAAATTTATTTTTTGTATACTTTATTGATTCAAATGAAGAAAATTTAATAAAATATCGCTTTATTCAAGTAAAATTCTTAAAAAAGTTATTATTTAAAAGTATTTTATAATAGCTTTTTCTTACATAATTCATTCAACAGTAATAAATTCTCATTGAATTTGCCCCCCGAACGGAAGAAGGGGAGGGGGAGAAGAGTAAGATAGAAATCCTTATCAACAAAACAAGTGGACAACATTCTTTCTCTTTTATTCATTAGTAAACACAAGCTTCATTTCCAAATACACTTCACATGTGGTTTCTCGAACCGTGATTATATGGGTTTTCACATATGAACATTAATAGGAATGTGAAATACTGGGATATACCATATTTTAGAATTCGATAATTTTAAATAATTTAATGATTTTAAAAATAACTTTGTATTTTCATAAAAATAGACAACAGACTAAAAAAAGATAATATACTATTTTGAAAAAAAGACCACGTTACAAATAAAAAGAGACAATTTTGATTAAGTCAAAATAATATCGATATCAAAAGGCAAACCCCCCTCCACCAAGATATATCTTACGATATCATGTGCCAGATCCTTCTCTTTCTCCTAAAATAATAGCGTTATATATGCAAAGCCCCTTATATGCGATCATTACAAATAATTTGAGAAAGATTTACAGCAGTCATAAATACAAATAAATACATTACACGAGAGAGAAAAATTACAAATTGGCGCAAAAAATGTCGCCAAGATAGAAAACAAGAGTTTCTCATTTATTTAAATAAATAATAAAGTTATTGTGATTTAAAACTTACGTACTTTACACAAAATAAAAGGACATATATCAGTGTAAAAAAAAAAAAAAAAAAAAAAAAAAAAAAAAAAGTTTAAAAAACTGATATGCTTTATTCACGAGGCGAAAACCAATCATTATGAAATAATAACACTGTTTCAAATCACATTTTTTATTATTATTTTAAATAAGATAAATTAAAAAAGTAAATGTAAGACTTTCCTACGGAAGGTTATACCTCCTCCTTTGACATATTTTGATTTACATCTGTATGCACTGCAATATATCAATATTATTCATAAAAAAATAAAAAATAAAACGGTCAAATTGTTTGTTTTGCAAGCAACCTCATGTAAATCCAATGGACAAAAGCTACGATCAAAAGTCTTCGGGAGAAAATCGTCCCGGTGTCACGTGACTTTATGTTGGAGCCATAAAGAGGCTGTCATTTCTCTCTCCACGTTATCTCATCTCGATGATTACGCCGCAGGTTTGTGTGCTCATGAAGACGGTTCCATCTCGTGCTGCGAATTGCAGCCTAACCAACATATATATAAAGTAAAAAATGCTAAGCTGGGCATCGTCCTCGTAGCTTAAATGGTAGAGCACTTGGAGCGCTATTCCAAGGGTTCCGGGTTTGATCCCCGGCTTGGGTATTTTTCACTAAAGTTGGTTCTATGCTTAGTATAGTAATGTGAAAATTGATGTATTAAATCTTCCAGATTTCCAAGTGCAATTCACTGCTGAAAATTAATTGAGAAATTGATTAATATCAAATACATATCTGATATTAGTATTTATTTGGCATTATTTGAAAAACAAATATTGTAAGGGAAGATAACCTATCTTTTAAGTTTGCTCCCATTAGAAATCATACATTTTACAGTAACTGAATTAACTGCTGATGTAATTATTACAGTTATTATTACAGTTATATGAAAAATTTATTGCTTAAATGCTTTACGATGATACTAAAAGAATTTAGACAAAAATTTATTTCACATTTTAAGAAACCTTTAGTCACCTGGTATTATTTGCTTTTGAATTGAGAACTTATTTCTAAGGATGAATTACAGGTCTCGATATTAGGGATACACTGAATATTTGGTATTTGGCCTATTAGGCCATGTTACCGAGTATTCAGTTAGGCTGAATCCAATACTTAATAAAACCTTTTACAACACATTTTAAAAAACTTTTCACAGTTTCTACTTTTAACTGTCAATTTACAAATATATTTAAAATAATTAGAAAGAAAATCATATTTAAATAAAATAGAGTGCTTTTACATTATTTATTTGCTGTTTATAAAGTATAACTTAAGAAAATTAACCATTATAAGAATTAAAATGGTGATTTATTAGGATTCACCTTAAGAATAAATGGGGTGCAGATGCAAGTTTCTAAATTTTGGTTAGTAAATAATCTGTTTCTTTCTTTACCCGAATAAAAGTCCTTAAACAAGAAAGAAAAACTTTTGTAATTATTAATAGCTAATAAGGCAGACAATTTTTGTTCATGAAACCATAATCATAATCAACTTATTGAGTCATAAGTGATGGAAATATCCATCACGCATAAATCAAAAGGGTAACGGAACAATTTTTACCCATCTGGGTGGTCTAAAGAGACACACTTAGTAATAAAATTTTAAGGCCTGAGAACCCAAGACACCACCACTGTACACTGACTTTTAACGTCAAGAATATTTATAATGGGCCATAAAATAAATTTACTACAGCTTTCTGGACATGAGAAAGTTTCTCTTACGTCAGGTGTCTCTATAAAGAAGGCGAGGACGCCCATCACCCAATAATCACAAACCCAGCTTATTCTGTTCTCCAATTATAGTTTTAAAAAAAAACTTGGTCACTCCCACAGGTCGGGGAAAAAAAAGATTTTTTTTCTTTGAGGGGTCAGTTGGCTAAAAATCTTTCAACGTGTGTACACCCTCAGCTGCCAAAGGGAGGATTCCTCCTGCCTACCTCTCTGCTCTCTGATGTTGATGCTGGATGACAGTTGAAAAAAAATTCTCGATGTGCTTGGTGCCCAGAGCATCTTATGGATTATCCCTCTCGATGCAGGGCCGAAACTAGAGGGGGGCAGAGGGGGCACTTTCCCAGGGCGCTACCAGAACACAATGTGAAGGGGGCGCCAAATTAAGATTTTGTTTGGTGTGTTTGATATAAAGAATGCATATATGAGGAGGGTGGGGGCGCCAAAATCAATGTTTGCCCCGGGCGCAAAAAAGGCTAGTTTCGGTGCTGTCTCGATGAGTGCCCAAAAAAAATGCTCCGATGTCTGAAGACAACAGTGATGAAAGTCAACAGTTTGGCAAGTAAATATTTTACTATAATATTCCCCCAAAAAAATGTTTTGAATTTAAAGTCAGCTGCAATATGGGAATTCTGCAAAATATTATTATTATTTATTTATTTTTTTTTTCTTAACAACAATGTTATTCTAGAGAAATTTAAATTGTAATTTTTTTGGGTGATCTTTTCACCATAATGCATTTTGTTCATTTAATGTAAAGTTTTGTAAATATTTGTAAATAAATCTTATCTTTAATTGTTAACTAGTGTAGAAGACTTATTTTATTTAGAAAGAAAATGTGTTGATTTCTTGTTTTACATTTAGGACTTACTATTTTGAATTTATTGCTTATTTCATTTTATCTTCTAATAATAATGGATTAAATGCTACATTCTCATAAGGAAAGGTTCTTCAAAAAGATCACAACGCAAAAATCATTTCTATTTCCTTTTAAGAAAATTAATTAAAATCCAACCTTTTCCCAGAGAAACGATCACTGCTGTTTATTTAATAGCATTAATCTTAATGGCATTATTATTGTTCTCTATGTATAAATGATAAAAAGGAATTAATTTAATGATTTTTTTTTTACTCATTTAATAGAGTAAGTCTATTTCTTTCGAACATAGGATTGGAAAAATAAATGGTTGCCTTTGACCAGTTGTATTAATTATGAGATGTCATATTTAATATTTAAATAAAGATCTTGGAGTTATTATAGTTACTTATTTTTTTTAATAACCGATTATATATAGATTATGTTATGATTTATGTAAGATATTAAATTTAACAGTAAATGGTGTAAACATTATAATGATTGGTAAAATTATTTTTCTTAAAACAGATATTATAAACAAATCGCAGATATATCCCTATTGCACACTGACTCGGTAAAAAATAAAGGAAGGTCTGGCAAATGGCACTTTTAATGTTTGTTTGTTTATATTGTTTTTCAATGTTATGTACTGTAGTAGATAGTAAATGGTTAGATATATATAAATATATAAAAAATAAATAAATAAATGAAGCATAGTAAAAGAGTAAATTGAATTGAGAATTTTGAGTGTAAGAAATGTTATCTATGTGTTGTTGAAATTCAAGCCAATTTGTGCTTTCGTTGTTTATCTTCGTATCAAGCAAATTAAGATATATGAATAAAATATTTCTTAGTAAATGATACATATGCATAGACATAAAAAAAAGGGGAAATTACTCTTTTTGTTCGAATCTGATATATGATATTTTTGTTTTTATTTCTTTCTTTCTTTGCTAATGTGGTATCAATATTTTATATATGTGTATATGTATGTGTTTTATATTTTCACTTGCTACTGAAGTTGATTTAAAATTATAGTAGAACTAGCTATTAAAGCAATGTCTAGGAAACAGGCATGAAAGTGGACCAAAGAAAAAAAGGAGGAAAATTTTTTTCAACTTCAGATGCCAAATATAAAGAGAAAAATTAGAAAAATTCTAATGATGACATTTTATAGACAAGTGCAGTTTTAAATTTCACAAAAACATAAAAGTTACGATTAAAAAAAAATTCAAAATTCACAGTGTAAATGTGTACATCTTGATAAAACAGGGGACCACAGCCATCAACCTTCTGTAGACCTAACAGAAAAACGACAGATTTCCTCAAAAGATCTTGAAAGAACGAGAACTTTTGTCTAAAAATCACGATAAAACGGCAAATTTTGTCAAAAAATTCGCGAAAACGACAGATTTCGTCAAAAAATTCGCGATAAAATGGCAAATTTCGTCAAAAAACTCGGGAAACGCGGCAAATCTCGTTTAAAAATTTTGATAAAATGACAAATTTTGTCAAAATTCGCGAAAAAATGGCAAATTACGTCAAAAGATTCACGAAAAAATGGCTAGTTCTGTCGTAAATCGTGAAAAAATGGCAAATTTCATCGAAAAATACGCAAAAAATGACAAATTTCGTCGAAAAATTCAGGAAAAAATGCCTAACTTGTCATAAAATTCGAAAAAAAACCCGGCAACGTTCCTAAAGAAATTGAGTAAAAGCAACAAATTGTCAAAAATTCGCGATAAAACGACAGATTTATTCAAAAAATATTTGTGGATATTTTTATTTTCAAAACAGATTCCAAAGGTAAAAATATCCCTAAAGGTTTAAAAAAAAAATCTGCAAATAAAATTGAAAAATTAAAAAAAGGGTCTTTGTATATAATAACCTCAAGTATTCAATACAAAATAAATAAAATTTAAATTATCAAAACGCAAACTGTATGCTTAAAAAGATTTCTCCCATAGGATTAACATTAGCGCACGTTCTTGAGTGGTGAAGCAGTCTCTGAATAGAGGTCTGCATGGCCCGAACGGAAAAAATATTGGCCTGACCCGGTCCGGGCGGATTTAAAATTCGGCCCGAACCCGGCCCGGCTCGAGTGAATTTCTACAGAACATTGATCTTTAGTCTACCAGAAGAGTTCAGACAAAAAAAAAACTTAGTCTCTTTTTTTCTTCTTTCATGTTTAAAATCTTTATTTATGCAACAGTGCCATAGGCTGCGATATTTACGCTTTTAATGAATCTTTGTTTGTTGTATGTAAATGTTTCAGTTATCATTAATATTATTAATGCATTAAAAAAAAAAATCTAAAAAATGGTATAGGGTAAAAGTAAAATCTTCTAAGACATTGGAAAGAAAAAAATACTTTTCCTTCTTAGCAGATGTAAATGTTTGATTTTTTTTTTTTCCCCTTGCGTATTGTTGCATTCATTTTGCATGAATGAACAGTTTAAAAAAAATTTGCAGTTTTCGGTTTAAGCAAAAATTTCGTCATAATCTGTTTTTTTTTTTTTTTTTTTTTTTTTTTTTTTATGTTAATTTTATTTTGAGACGCCTAGTGATCTACGATTCTTTAAAAAGAATAAATTCTAATGTTTAATTGTAGAATAATGACGACTTAAAAGTATATTCCTATTTTGCAAAAATTTTTGGACCAAGCCAAATTTTACTGATTTTTAAACAGACTTATTTCCACGTCGAGAAAAGGATTTTCATATGGGGAGATTCAACAGGAACTGATTATTTTGGTCCATGAAGACTAAAAAGAATGAAATCAGTCTCGGTTTCTACGGAAGAAGTAAGTTAGGCTCGGCCCGGCCCGGCCCGATACTCCAGGAAAAAAAATTACGGCCCGAGCCCGGCCCGAAAAGATTAGTGACTAGGCCCGTCCGGCCCGGCCTGAGTCTTTAGAAGCAAGGCCCCGGCCCGGCCCGAATGACATTAATGCAAATCGGCCCGAACCCGGCCCGTGCAGACCTTTACCTCTGAACGCAAATATCGTAAAAGCCGTACTTGTAAATGGAGTGTAAATGCACCATAAAATAATTATACTAGTGTTCTTTGTGGCAGAATGTATATAATTTATCAATGCTATATTCTCATTTATTTCAGAAATTATATAATTCATTGATCAACAGTATTTATAATAATAATGATGAAGATATCAGTCTTAAAACTCTTAATTATGATTAGTAGTCAAGTCTTGCACATACTCGCGTTCGGGTATTTTAGTTATAACTGAAAATTCCACTCGAAATAAATTCAAACGCAACTAAAAAAATGTTTAAAAAGATTGACCTGAAATTGACATATTTTAACCGGAACTGAAGTGCAATAATAATAAAACAGAATTTATATTAGCTTGTATCCGTTGCGCTGCAAAAATAATGGTTATTCTGGAAAACAAAACAACTGAAAAATTATTATCACTGTTTTAAAGCTCATTAATCCAGATTAAATTATTCCCTCTCACGATTTTCTTTCTCTTCAGCGTCACAGTGACCTATGGACCCAGGTGTCAGAAAACAGCTGCCAGTCTAAGGCTGCGGGCACACACAAAGTTTTTTTGTGGTTTGCAGGCAGCGCGTTTGATGTAAATGAGTTTTTCAGTTCAATTTCAATCCAAGAGTAGCACGGGAATCTTTCCCTTCAGTAGGGTGATCTTCCGTGACCATTAATCTCCCTCGTTTCCCACTGTCAGTAAACCGTAAGTGAGAGAAAAGAAAAGGCAGTTCCGGGAATAAAGTTTAACTTCAGAATAGTTGTGTTTGCCCGGTCCTTAAAAATAGATTTTCGCCCCGCGAAATGCACCGCTCCTGAACGTAAATTGACTGCTTATCTTGACAGATTTTTTTTTTCTTAGTAGCTCTTCGGCGATTTGTGGGTGAAGTCTAACGGGTGAAAGATAGTCCGAGAATTACTCCCGGAGCTTCTCGGTCCCCCCCCCCCCCCCCAAATTACCAGCAATATTTTCTTTGCATTTTTGCATCGATCCAGAGAATGGCCAAAATCATCTTGAAAAAGGCGGATTTCCGCCTTTAGGCGGAACTCTTTCATCCCTGAGGAAATAAACATAAAAAATGGGTCTAGATGATAGTTTAGAAGGGAATGCCAGGAAATAAACGCAAATATAAAAGGAAAAGTGTAGATCTAAATACCTCCGGAATAAAAACGAGGAGGCAAAGACAGAAAGTAAAAAATAAAAAAAACGATCAAAATAACAACAATAAAATGGCAAAACCTAGCGTAGATATGCTATTAACTTTTATTCCTGTCTTTGACGGAAAAAAAGAATCGAACATAAATTTTTTTGTTAGTGAATTTAGCAATTTAATGGAGGAAGTCGATTTGGATGACAAGTCGAAATTAGCTATCTTAAAAGCTAAATTAGTAGGACAAGGCAGAGAAAAATTGGATAACGATGAAAGTCTAAATACAGAGAAAGATTTCGCAAAGTTCAAAGAAAAATTAATTGATATCTTTAGCGCAAAGATGAATTTTTCTACCGCTCAAAATAATTTTTTTGCTCTGAGACTAAAACCCACACAATCCATTACGGATTTTATTTATGAATTTAATGCAGCCGCAAAATTATACGCGGATAAGAGTGGTAAAAAAATTGAAAATTCAAACAACAAATTATTCGAAACAATAAAATTTACTAGATTCTTAGAATTCATGAGACCGGACTTAAGTCTGGACGTTCGTAGAATGGCACCAGCAAATTTCAATGACGCGTGTAAATTTGCAAAACAAATGGAAGAAGCCTACAATCAGGTGTCATTAAATGAAATAAACACGATTCAAAAATCATCCAATGATGAAAATTTCGATAAATTGCTAAAATTGAATATTGAAGTGCAGAACAAATAAAGATTTTAACTTCCGAACTTAACAATTTACAATTAAAATCAAAAGAGAATATCGAAAACAAAAACAACTGGTGCGAATACTGCAAAAGAAAATCCCATTCGATAGAAACATGTTGGTTCAAAAATTCAACAAAAAATTCACAGCAAAGGAATGAAAATCCTAGCGGACAAAATTCCAAAAATAGATATTTTTATAACAATAAATTTCAACAAAGACCGAATTTTTCTCCTAGATATACAAACCCCAATCAAAACATGCAATTTCAGAATTATGCCATGCCTGGTGGGTACTATGGATTTTCCCCATATTTCCCCCCACCCCCAAATTATTTTTCTAATGCTTGGCCACATAATCATCAGTTACAAAATTATGGCCAAACTGCTGAGACCAGTTATGATAATACCAGGAACAATTCACAAAGAAACCGTACAGATCATCAACAAAATGATAAAAAAAATAACAAGGAATATCAAAATTCCAATCACAAACAAAGACGTGGTTCAAAAAAATAAATAGGGGACTTACCAATACACAAAATACGCACCCACGTAAGTCTCCTAGAAGCGGGTCTCCTGTTTTAAATAAAATTATCGCGAGCGTAAATAGTCCAGATTGTGACACCTTACCAATTATATTTTTTGAAATAAAAGATATTAAAATAAACGCCCTATGTGATTCTAGTGCTGCGGTGAGCCTGCTTTCACCGACATTATTTAACAAATTAAAAGATTCTAACATTAAATTGCAATATTTGGCAAATCAGGTACAAATAAAAACTTTAACAAATTCCTCTATACACTTTAAAAAGTGCATAAAATTGACTTTTCGCCTGGAAGGCATATTTACAACTGGAACATTTTACGTAACTAACCAAGATTTCGGAAGATATTACGAAATGCTTTTGGGTTATGATTATTTAAAAACCAACAAAATAATATTAAATTTCGACGACAAAACTATGAAAATAAAAAACAAAAAAATCACGCTACAATTTACTGAAAAGTATTTACAAGGTGTTTTAAATAATCTAATATTTTCCGAACAGACGGAGGAAAACGAAGCCCAGAGCGCAACGAATGAGAATAATAATACAGAAATTGATGTTAGTACTGTATCAAAAAAATCAAGGCAAAATAATCATATTTATAATAAAAACTCTATGTGGGCAAGATTATCGGAACATGTGTATTTGAAACCGGGACAAGATAAAATAGTGCAGTTGCAGTGCTCAGATATTTTTAAGGAAAAAGACAATTTTACTAGACCCAACTGATGCACATGATAAAAAAATTACTTATGATTTTTCTATTCATGAGATTAATAAAGCAAAGCAAATCAATATTATTCTTAGGAATGAGTCGGATAGAAAAATATTTCTTCCCCGAAACACGAAAATAGGAAAACTTAGTAAAAATTTCACCATAACAAAGGATATAGAGCCAAGCAATGTCGAGAAGGGCGCAATTTATGAAATCAATAATTTAAGTATCGCAGAAACTCAGAAACTTAGAGAGGCTGAATTATCACCCAACGATTTTAAATTAGACCATTTAGAGGAAGCAACTAGAGAAAAAATAAGACTTACTTTTGGCTAATGCTCACGCATTTTCTAAGAGTTAACAATACTTTGGGTCAATGCTCTCTAGTTGTTCCGAAATTTAATTTAGCGCACGAGTTCCCCATACAAGCTAAGCCCTATAAAATGGCCCAAAACATCAAAGAATATGCTAAAACAGAAATAGAAAAATTGTTAGAAGCTAAAATTATACAAAAAAGTGACTCTCACTATGCTTTTCCTGTCATATTTGTAAAGAAAAAAATAATGATAACAAAGAAAATGTAACACAAATTAAATATAGAATGGCAGTCAATTTTAGACTCTTAAATGAAATTCTAGAATCCTATCCTTATCCTATCCCTGATATAAAGAAAATTTTACAAACAATGGGTGGAAAAAAATATTATTGTGTTCTAGACATACATTCTGCTTTTTTTCAAATTAATGTACGCCCAGAAGACAGTTATAAATTAGCATTTATAACGGAAAATGGCAGGTATTCATTTTTAAGATTACCTTTTGGTACTAAATTATCAACTCCGGTTTTCGCAGATTTAATGGACAAAGTATTGGGTCATTTTGACAAGCATCAAGTAGCATATTTCATCGACGATGTTTTGTTGGCAGCTTCGTCACTTGATGAGATGTTAAACCTATTGGACAGAGTCCTAAAAACTTTCATAGAACATAATCTTACTATTGACCCAAGTAAGATGCAAATTTGTAAAAACAAAATTGAATTTCTTGGTTTCGCTTTAAACGAAAATGGATATTCATTATCCAAACGAAATTTGGATAAAATACAAAGTTTAACAAGACCAAGAAATAAAAAAGGAGTAAAATCTTTACTGGGTTTAACGAATTATTTTAGATCTTTAGTCCATAATTATTCAAGTATAGTGGACCCCCTAATTGATTTAACAAAAGAAAAAGTAAAATTTAAATGGGATGAGGCAGCTGAGTCTGCTTTTCAACAACTGCAAAAAGCAATTATCCAAAACCCTACATTAAAACCTCCTGATTACAATAAAGATTTTTATCTCATAACTGACGGATCAAAAAAAGCAATTTCAAGCATTTTAGCCCAAAAAATTGATGAAAAAATGCGACCCATCGAATTTTTTGGAAGAAAATTAAAAGAGGCAGAAAAAAGATATCCCAGTTGGAAATTTGAGCTGCTAGCTGTGCATGACTCTGTTATGCATTTTAAACACATATTAGCGGGTAGAAAATTTCATATATTGACAGATGCAAAAGCCTTAACGCAAAGTTTAAAATTAGAAAAACAATCGGACATAGTCGTGAGATGGATAGAACACTTACAAGAATTTGATTTTTCTATAGAGCACATTGAAGGGGACTCTAATCCTGCTGATTTTTTTAGCCGAAATTTAAATAATATAACTACAACAACTGACATGCAGAATAATTTATTCTTAGTGAATATGGCAATTTCAGATACGAATGTAAAGGAACAGCAAGGTTTAGACGAAAATTTAAGTAAAATTATCACGAAAATTAAATCGGGTAAGAACAATAAAACAACAAAAAAATATGCACTCAATGCAGAAGAAATTTTAATATTAAAACCAGGTTCTGATAATAAAGAATTATTAATAGCACCCGATACGCTCAAAATAGCTATTTTAGAAGAAGGGCATAGACCACATTTTGGTTTCAAAAAAACGTATGACATAATAAAAGCTAGATTTTTTTGCCATGGGATGTACAGGGACACAAAAACATATTGCAATAATTACGTTCCCTGCAACACTACCAAACCGCACCCTACTATTAAAACTCCTATCGAAAAGATAGTAAAAAATCATGAAGTGGGTGCCTATCTGCATTGCGATATTATAGATAAATTACCAACATCTCTCAAAAAAAAAAAAAAACAAATTTATACTATCTATTATTGATTCAACTTCAAGGTATTTGGAAGCGGTATCACTCAGAAATGTAGAATCTCAGTCAATCCTAAATGTTTTGAACAAGTATTTCAGCGCCTATGGAATGTGTCGCCATATACAGGTAGACAATGCTGGATATTTTAGGTCAGAGTTATTCAAAAATTATATGAAAGCTTTGAACATAGAAATAAATTTCTCCAGCGCTCATAGGCCTAATGCAAATGGCATGATAGAGGTCTCAAATCGAACGTTAAAAAACTCAATAGTGGCTATGAGCAAAAATACACTAGAATGGGACACACGACTGGATTTTTAAAAATTAGCATACAACAGCTCGATTCATAGAGCAACGGGTTTTTCGCCATCCATGATATTCTTTGCGAGAGAAATTAGAAATCCATTTTCAATTCATCTACCGATGAATGACATTTTACTCAAACTTATGTAAAAAACAGACTTCAACACATACAAGAAGTGAAGTTACAAGCTCTCTTAAATCAAGAGAGAATTATGAAAGAATATGTCGATGAAGAAGCATTAAAAAAGGTAAAAACATTAAAAATAGGACAAACATGCTATTTAAAAGTCGCTGGGAACCCGGGAGCTCTTCAAAAAAATTTTGAAGGGCCTTTCGAAGTTATTAAAAGAGTACGGAACAATAATTATTACTTGAGGGATTTAACGAATTCACAGAGAAACCCGATAAAGCGACACATAGACAAACTGTTCAGCCCGACGACAGTAGAATATGAAAACTGTCAGCGAACGAACTCTGACGAGGCTCAGTCAGCTTAAGAGAGTTTTTTTTCAGTCAATATATATACAATTTAAAATATAAATGTATATACAAATTTTTGTTTATGGATTTTAAACGACACGGGTATATCGAATATATTTAGTATGTTATATATATATATTTTTTTTTTTCTCTAGCGGATTAATCTTGTTTTTTTTTTTTTTTTTTCCTTGTCTCAAAAAAAAAAAAAAAAAAAAAAAAAAAAAAAAAAAAAAAGTGATTAGACTATTGAGTGCAGATCAATGTTTTTTTTTTCCTCTTTTTCAGCTGGCGCAGAATGGCGTTATATTGATAATTGGAAATGTTTATTTTCTTCTTCGATAATAATAATGCACTTTTATGCGAGCGATATTTCAGGGTAATGCCATCCATATTTATAATTGGCTTCAAAATGCTATTTAGCCGTTTAAAAAATAAATAAATGAATAAATAAAGATATATATATTTTTTTTTTGCCCAATTCACACAAATTCAACATAATTTTTTTTTTTTTTTTTCTCCAAACTTAAATAAGTATCATGCTTTTACATTAGCTTTTCTCCGATAGCAGACTTTCATCTTTAAATTTACGATTACTATATGGTATTTCATTTTAAAATACTTGATTACAGGTGACCTGATATTTTTTAGAAATATAAAATAAATAAATAAATAAATAAATAAACAATGATAAAAAATAAATAATAATGAGTAATTTTTTTAATATAATTCTTTAATTTAAATAAAATCATAGGTAATTACCAATTTAGACCATAACCTAATTTTGATAATTACTTAATTAAAGTTGATACAGGATTCGTTTTTCTAGCTGTCGTGAATTCTGCTGGTCGGAATTAGTGCGCACCATGACTGCCGGAAATTTTCGAAAGACTTGTACCAAATTTTAAATAGTATCTACAAACGTGTTTATAAAAGAATTTTGAAATACCGATTAACTTGAAAATTAACAGCTTATTTAAATATAAGATAACATGGAAAATATTAGACAAATAATTATGAGTAAAGATATACATAAACAAAAACATGTCATATTCCCAGTTCAGAGTATCTAATAATAATAATAATAATAAAAGCATCAATTATTATGGATGTGAGGAGGTATACCCAACAAAATTGCACTCTTGAGACATTTCTAGAGTATATTCTAATAAAGTTATGAGTGTGTTAATAAGGTATATATATTTCCTGTTTTAATTTATTCTTATATTTTTTCTTACGGTCTATATATATATATATTAATAGTTTTTGCCTGTCTATCGTACTAATGACAATAGACAACAGAGAGTCGTAAGTCGCAGATGTGCATATACCACATATATAAACAGCGTCAGATATGAGGAAATAATTCCTTTCATATGATTTTTTATATGATATAAAGCAAAACCATAAAAAAAAAGAAAGAAATATGATGCATGTATTTACTAATTGTGAACAGGCTTTATATATATGAGTTGCATATCATATCGAGAAAATACAAGTTTAGTGATGTATCAGTTAGATTGTTTATATACATTTCCATAAAATGATAAATGAGTGTTATTATGTGTATCTATATAAATATAGCTTATGTTATTTAATAGTGCCAATATTATGTAACAGTTTATGCCAGAGTTTCTTTTATTTCAGAATTTTTGGCTCATAAGTTTTTTTTTCTCTCTCATTTATGTTATTTGGAATTCATTGCTTTGAAAATCTATTTGGCTATTTTAATACTTTTACATATTCAAAATTGGGGGATCCAATATAGTACAGCCAGACTTCCACAGATTACGATTCAACATAGTATGGACATATGGCAACTGATGTCACAACGATAGGACTTTTCATAACGAATCAGCGTTGGAATCTCGAAAGGACACCGTATTAGAATGTGTCGTTGGCATGCGACGAACTTTCGTTACAGCTAGTTTTACTAATCAACCCCAGTAGGCTAAATTCTGTCCTGTGGCATAACAGATATCTGAGGAAGATGACCGACAAGCCAGGACTCTATTGTATTTCATTACGATGTGCTAGTTGAACTTAGTGATAAAGTTAATGACAATGATAGGTAAAAAAAAAAAAGGACATGAACTCTGTCCCTTTCCTTTTTTTTTCTCCTATGACAGGGGAAAAATGATGGAAATATCCATCACGCATAAATCAAAAGGGTAATAAAATCAATGGAACAATTTTTACCCATCTGGGTGGTCTAAAGAGACACACTTAGTAATAAAATTTTAAGGCCTGAGAACCCAAGACACCACCATTGTACACTGACTTTTAACGTCAAGAATATTTATAATGGGCCATAAAATAAATTTACTACAGCTTTCTGGACATGAGAAAGTTTCTCTTACGTCAGGTGTCTCTATAAAGAAGGCGAGGACGCCCATCACCCAATAAACACAAACCCAGCTTATTCTGTTCTCCAATTATAGTTTTTAAAAAAAACTTGGTCACTCCCACAGGTCGGGGAAAAAAAAAGATTTTTTTTCTTCGAGGGATCAGTTGGCTAAAAATCTTTCAACGTGTGTACACCCTCAGCTGACAAAGAAAGGATTCTTCCTGCCTGCCTCTCTGCTCTCTGATGTTGATGCCGGATGACAGTTGAAAAAAAATTCTCGATGTGCTTGGTGCCCAGAGCATCTTATGGATTATCCCTCTCGATGAGTGCCCAAAAAAATGCTCCGATGTCCGAAGACAACAGTGATGAAAGTCAACAGTTTGGCAAGTAAAAATTTTACTATAATATTCCCCCAAAAAAATGTTTTGAATTTAAAGTCAGCTGCAATATGGGAATTCTGCAAAATATTGTTATTATTATTATTATTATTATTATTATTATTATTATTATTTATTTTTTTTTTCTTAACAACAATGTTATTCTAGAGAAATTTAAATTGTAATATTTTTGGGTGATCTTTTCACCATAATGCATTTTGTTCATTTAATGTAAAGTTTTGTAAATATTTGTAAATAAATCTTATCTTTAATTGTTAACTAGTGTAGAAGAATTATTTTATTTAGAAAGAAAATGTGTTGATTTCTTGTTTTACATTTAGGACTTACTATTTTGAATTTATTGCTTATTTCATTTTATCTTCTAATAATAATGGATTAAATGCTACATTCTCATAAGGAAAGGTTCTTCAAAAAGATCACAACGCAAAAATCATTTCTATTTCCTTTTAAGAAAATTAATTAAAATTCCAACCTTTTCCCAGAGAAACGATCACTGCTGTTTATTTAATAGCATTAATCTTAATGGCATTATTATTGTTCTCTATGTATAAATGATAAAAAGGAATTAATTTAATGATTTTTTTTTACTCATTTAATAGAGTAAGTCTATTTCTTTCCAACAATAAGTACATTGTATTTTATCTCACTCTAGGTCAAACTTGTATTTTTGTTTGTTGCATTAACAATAAATAAGATACCATACCTATATTTTCAACTCACATGCTTTGATTTCTGTAAAATATGATATGATGGGAAGGATTAACAATGCCACCATTCATAAGCAAAGAATTATCAGCTAGACATTCCAATATTCAGAATTAAGTTGAAAGTACCTGTACTTTATATTGAAAAAAAAAAAAATCTGCCTTGAGTTATTTAAAAAGGACAATTATGAAACTAAAGTTTTTCTTTGACCATTTTTTCATTATTTCTCTTTGATTTTAAAATGTTTGTTTTAAATCATAGAAGAAACCATGAAATTTGAAATTTTAATAACTCAAGGCAGATATTTTTCAATACTAAATGTTCTTTTCAAAAGCTCTTGTTTATCAAAATGAAAGTTTCTTTTATTAAATATTTTGTAAAATTGTTTTAAAAAGTAACATTTTAATACCTTTAAACATTAAAATATAAAAAGTATTTGGAAAGCTGAATATTCGGTATTTGGCTGAATAGTTACTATTCGGCTGGCCGAATATTTGTTATTCGACTAGCCAAATATTCAGTATTTGGTTCACCTGTCAGCCAAATATTCGATATTCAGCCAAAATCACTATACAGTGTATACCTACTCGATATATCTAATTTTCAAGGGTTAAAAGAATTTATAGTAATTGATCAAATAAAGCAAATATTACCAAATGCATTACAAGAGCATTTTATAGATGATCTCTCTAAAATTAAAAATGTAAATACAGTAGACTCCCTTAAATCCGCACAGCTTGGGACCAGAGGTTTTGCGGATTTTAGAATTTTGTGGATTTCTGGTCATTGCTTTGTTTACATTTTTTTACAAATAATTTGAATGTAATTAATAATGAAATCAAAAGTATAATGAATGCATATAATGTACTAAAATATTAAAATAAGTAATAAACTAAAATAATAAAAATTTAGATATTTTTTTAAATGATTAAAATACTAAAAGGAAAGGTCAAGTTAATAATCAATAATGTACAATTAAATATTCATTATAAAAGAGGAAATGTGTTTTTCCTAAACTATTCAATGAAACTTGCCTCAAAAAGGTACATTACTAATTCACATCAGGATCATAAAATAATGAAACTTTATTTCAGGTTTAGCCAGACTTACTAACTAAAAAAGCTTGAATAATACATAAATATATTTGGTAAGATTGCAATTACCAATGATATTAGCAATATTTTTATTTTTTCAGAAATAAATTATTCTTTCTTCACGAAAAAACATGAATTCAATAACCTTAACAAAAATTACAAATAAAAAAATGTATGGAATTAATATAAAACTGCAAAAATAAATTTTTGCACCTACATCTGAACTGAATATTCATTGTTTACATCCGTAAAATATGTACGGATTTTAGAGAATTGCGGATTTTAGGAGTGCGGATTTGAGGGAGTCTACTGTATATTTGTTAACAAATTATATAATTATGAGGCAGCAAGACATAATATCTAGCCAATAATTAAAAATTTTTGACACTGAGGATATAAGACTAACAATGTGCAGAGATGGTAAATTAATTTTTTCCTTCATTATGAACAAAATGAGAACAGCCAAACTGATAAGTTCGGTCTTACTCTATGCAAAACCAGCACAGTTACCACTGTTAATATCTCCATTTTCACTCACAAAAAGAAACAAACTTCAATACTTCTGCAGTCAAAAGCAATACTAATAATACGGTAAGAATAATTAATTTTGAGGACAAAGAAATTAATCTCTTGCTTGATACAGGATTGCATCAAAACCTAATGAGCTGTGAAATTTATGTGAATACAAAATCACCTAAATTATCTTTTCCCAATACCTCATTATGAGGCACTAATAAAGAAATTGTATATCCTTTAAGATATTTTTTATATAAATTCAGAGATGAGGATTTTCCAACTTCTACAAATTTTTATGTTTTATCTTGTTCTATATTTTTACAGAAAAAAATACAATTTTTGGAAAGGTGTAATAGCAATATGCAAATAGTGTAGTGATGAAATGATGGGGATTATGGCAACAATGTAAATACAAAAAAAAATAAATAAATAAATAAATAAAATAAAATAAAATAAATAAATAAATAAATAAAAAATAAAATAAAATAAAATAAAACTTATCTATGTGAACATTAATGAATCTGAATGAATATATATACATATAGCATTTTTTGCTAAATTTATATGTTTATATGTTATATATATACTAGCGGCCTTCGCCCGCTACGCTGGTCGGTTTATCTAAAGAAATCTTGAAGAAGTAGTTAGATAAGGTTCAGACATACATTAAAAAAAAAAAAAAAGCAAGTCGATCATTCAAAAAACGTTGGGAAATATCAAATATTTACTGTAATTTTTTAAGAAAAACAAAGTTTCGAAAAAAAAAATTAAATCGAAAAAAAAATTACACTGACATATTAATGCAAGGAAATTTTCCCAGAGAGAAAATTCGCCTTGAATACAATATTTCAAATTCTTTTAATTGCTTATAGGCGTTAATGCCAACATAGTGAAAAAAAATTCCATGCTGGGAATCGAACCCGGGCCATCAGTATGGCGCACTGACGTTCTACCGACTAAACCACATGGAACGACAGCCAGCTTGAAACTTTCTCATACTTAAGTAGACTGGCGAAAACATAACGATAGCGCGTTTTAAAATCGCACAGTGACATCTATTGGATTTTATATGTACTAAAAAACGTTATGTACTAAAAAACGTGAGCAGCGCACCTAATAGTTTCTTTTGTTTCTTTTTGTTACTTTTTTGTCTGTTGTCCGATTTTGATGAAACAAAGCCTATACACTGCCCGGGAGTGTGCATTCTTCATTAGTGAAAACCGCATAAAAATCCATTCAGTAGTTACGAAGATAACCTCGAACAAACAGACAGACAGACAGACAGACAGACAGACAGACAAAAAATTCAAAAAAATTTTTTTTGTGTTTCATTGGTTTTCTTTTATCGCCCTGACTCCATTTTTGTCAATTATCTTCAATGTACAGACACACCGGGTCCTACTGTTTTATTATATGTATAGATTATTGGAGCAATACATTATGAAAAACTGGTCATTTAGGGCCACCATAATACTTACTTATCATGGATATAGTAGTGTCTGAAATATTTTCCAGCTAGATTTTTGTGCTGTTTGATATTTCTGTTTTATTTTGTAGCTTTTGACACTTAAACTCCAAATATCTTAGGTGCCATTTTTTCCATACCAATTTTTGTGGTGATTTTCAAGATGGCTGCCATTTACTGACTTCTTTAAAATTTGCGGAATATTCTTGACCAGTATGTCAAACTATATGTTATTGAACTCAAGAGATACAAATATATAGTCAAAATATACATAAATTGTATTATTTATTATTTATTTATAAGTTTACCACATAATTACTAGTATTGCTTGTTTTCTCTTTTGCTGCAGATGTTAAAGTTATAAGTTCCCTGGATGATACATATTAAAAGAGTGACAGTACTGTGAATACACAAAGAATTGTTTAGTGTTCTTGAAACGTGGATGATTCTGTCAAAAACCTGGAATAGACAATCTCGATAGAAATGAATCTCGAATGAAAGAATATGCTACAAATCCAGCAAAATTCGTGAGTCTGAGATAGCTCCACTGTGTCTATTTTGTAACTTCAATTGATTACTGGCAATAAAAAAGTGGCTGCTCCGTGTGAGAGAGTTTCATGCTTGTTTTGAATTTCTCTATGCACTAGAAAATACATTGACGGTAGTGCTCTTGATATCATATGTACTGAAATTGCTCTGAACTCTCCTGCAACAATTCGTCAGATTTTTGGAGGGAAGAAATACATTAGAGGCATAGAGTTTCACTGAATATCATTTTGGCATGCTATGATTTTCTCTTTCAAAAAAATCAACATTCTATAGAGAATATTTCAATACAAATAAAATGCAACTCACTACCGGAGAAATTGCACAATTCTGAAGTTGAAGCTACAGCTTTTTTTGAAGAGATCAATGCAGTAGTTGAAAAAGATTGTCTACTGCATATTACATAAAGCAGTGATGACATGGCACAGTTTTTAATACAGCATATGAACCAATTTGGAACTTTGCTATGTTTCATCTGTGTTACTCGTCAAGGAGATCGGGCATTGCATCTCGTGTCTTTAAAGGAACAAATCAAATACTATTTTGCTCATGACTTATTCATTATGCTAGATACATTCCAGTATACATAGCACAGATGAAGGGCCTCAAAACAACATATCAAAAAGTTTAGAATGCTCTAGAATCTGGTTGTTTTGCAATATAAAAATCCAATGTATCGTTTACGAAATTATTTTCAAACCACAAGTTGGAACAAAAAATCAAAGAATTGTTGGAATTTGAAGAATTTGTAAGAGATAGACTACTGAGTGAACACGCTAAATTGTCACTTTGGAATCTAATGAAAAAAACTGAAATTAAAAACATTCAGTACTTGTAATAAGGGGACTGCATTTAAGATTAGTAAACAATTTGTTATAATATGAGAAGATAGGCAACTTCTTGCTTGTTTTCTTTTTGTTATGGAATCCAGACCTCGAAAGACTACAGACCTAAAATACGCAACTGGAAACTACGAGTTTTTTGTTATATCAAGGTCACTATTTACGTCTGATGGATATTTTCATATCCTATCTGACAAAAGTTCATTTATTGCAAAAATAGAGCAATATAATCGTTCTCCCATACTTCAATCATTAGAATCTTCCATTACTTTTCCAATAGAAAAATTGTGTATTAGAGATTGAATGTCAGTCGTACAATCAGTAAAAAAGATACCTACCATAAAAAATTGTGAAGGCTTGAAATGCTTTTATAGAGATCATTATGAAAATGACAAACGGATATTTTGAGGGGAGAATAATATTGGACTAATATCTTGAGCATTCATTGAAGGAGAAAACTCATAAGAAAAGATTGGTGGCGACAGAACCTATTATATTTACTCTTAAATTAGAACCAATTTAACGTTGATGCCATTAAATACTTATCATTCACATAATGAATCAAAATCACAGCTAATGGAGTATCTCGCGAATAAATTGCTACAATTTTTTGCAGTTTCTGAGGAGAAAATTATTGTCGTTTTTGGCAGTATGGCATATTATAACCATGCGAATGTTTTCGATTCAGAATTAAGTGATCATCACATGATGAACTGCACATCTTTACATCTCATCATGTAATATCATGTATAGTGAACCATCGGAAAAATAAGATCGATGTATTTTCGCAAGATACTGACATTTTTCTTTTGATGATTAGCTTGGTTTCAAGTCATCTAGTAAACAGTTAAAACAATTTTGTTACTGATTGAGGCAATAAAGACAGTAAAATCATAATTAGTGAAATATGTCGAGCAATAGGTTTGCATAAAAGCAAAAGTTTACTAGGTTTACATTTATATACTGTTGAAGACTGGGGCAAAAAATTTTTAAACATTTCAAAACAAAAGTGGATAAAAGTGCATATAAATATTTAGCGTGATGATGGTATTAAAATTTTTTCACGAATTTGAAGAATCTAATGTTCACCCATTATCCAATCTGTAGCTTGAAAAATTAACCAATTTGGCTTATTTGAAAAATAGTATTTAAAATAGTAGTAAAATTTTTCAAGCATATAAGAGCTAAAACAGCATCTTTGCAGAGTTAAAAGTTTCAAGAAGGAGACGTTACCACCAATCCTAGGTGCACTGAAGCCACATATTCTACGATCGAACTTAATTTGCACCAGTGAAAAGAGCTAAAAGAATCCTCGATCTAATATACCTCGACTTACTGGTAATGATTCTGAAATAAATGGTGATGGAGTAATATCTCCAATCAAATGTTTGGAGTTACCTACGCCCAAAGGAATATTTATACTTGTGAAATGTGATTGTAAGAAAATGTGTACGATTGGGAAATGTTCTTGTTTAAAGAATTCTCTGGTTTGTACTGCCCTTTGCAAATGCAGTAACTGCAACAATACAGAACTATCCATATATTGACAGCAATAGCAGTGTTTTAGAAGATAATATTTAAATCCCAGTACTATATGCACATATATATGCTGTTTTTAATAGTTCTGTTAAATATCTTCAGTTATTTATGTTACTTCATTTAAATATTTCAATTATGTATAACTGGTTAATAAAACGCTAGTATATCTGATATTTTTCATATTTTCGTGCTTTATTTGCATCTTATTACTTAAAACACTTGAAAAACTCAATTTACTCCTAATTTTGTTACATATTTGTATTTCTTGACCCCGGAAACATATAATTTGACATATTGGCCAATAATATGCCATAAATATCAAAGAAGTCAGTAAATGGCAGCCATCTTGGACGCCATCTTGAAAATCACCTCAAAACATGAAAGAAAAAAATGGCACCTAATACATTTGGAATCTACCTGTCAAAACCTACAGAAACACAATTCAATAAAACAAAAATATCAAACTTAGCACTTCGATCCAGCTAGAGCCACATTTTACGACATTTCAAACCCTACTAATATGCATAACATAAAATATGAAAATAAAACATATGTAAACCAGGGTTGCAAAAAAGCCGGCTAAAATTAAAAAAAGCGAGGCCAGTAGCTTTTATTGGTTTTAACCGTTTTTTTTTTTGGGGGGGGGAGACAAAATTGGCCATAATTGGTTTTTATACAGTGAAGCATTTTAATTATAAGATGCACATTTTTAAGTGTATTTTAACTAGTTTTAATGATGTTTGATTTACTTTGAGCAGGGTTGGCATTTTTGCTGGCAAAAAGGTATTTTTTCCAGGACAGTGGCAAAAACTGGAAAAAACCAGGGGAAAAATGGGAAAAAACAGCAAAAATGGAAAAAACCTATTTGTCTTTAATATGTAATAAAATCTACACACTAATAAGGATAGTAATGTTATAAACATTAAATTTAACAGTGTACTATTTAATATTTTAATTTATTTGCTAATTAATTAATATTAAATATTTTAAATCTTTGAAAAATAAGTGGGATTCAGTCTTCCTTAGGAATTTAAGAACAAAATAAAAAATTATATACCTAATTATTTTACCTTAAGTCAGGGATATGTTTAGGAAAATTTTAGGTTCTTTAAAGGACCCTTCATAAAATAATTTAACTTAAAACAGGACCCTTCACAAAATTCTTTAATCTCAAACAGGACCCTTCATAAAATTATTTATCTCTCAGACACTTCATTTTCAAATTGAACTTTTCACAAATTTAATCATTTAAGCACACCATCAAATATATCCAGCAAGTAGTGCTGCTATTAAAAGATTTTCTTCAAGTTTTTCATTTGTGCAAACTAAGATTTGAAATAAACTATCAACAAATACTTTTTTAAAACTTTATTGTTATGCCATGCTAAAGCAGCAAAATTTAGGATGTGAGGAAGATATTGCAGAAATATTTGAAATTGAATAGTTTTCTGCTTTAAATATAATTTTATATTAAATTAAATTTAGGTTACTATAACTGTTTCTTCGAATTTCTATTCTAACATATATAAACTATCAGGGTTGGCAAGTTTTTGACAGTGTGCGGTTTTATCCAGTTGAAACCGTGGTTTAAACCGTCATGGCTAAAACCTCTTGTCAGAAACCTCAAATACTACACTGATCTGTAAAATTTCACATTAAACATCTGTCACAAATATACAATATTAGATGTAGTATTAAAAATTCACTTTTACTGTATTGTATATTATCATTTCTGGAAGAAAAAAAAAGAAAGAAAAAATTGTCACAAATCTGAAAATTTGGCCTGCCTCCAAACTTGCTCAACTAGCAATGCTTCTGCTGCTATCAAGCCCTGCTAGCTCAGCACCAATTAAGAGAGTATTTTGTAACTTTGGCTACATACACTCTAAACTCATAAACCATTTGGGTGTAAATATATGTGCTAAACTGGTAAGTGCTATAGGATGCTGTGGGATAAAAATTATTCCAGATTATTAACTGTACAAAATCATTTTTTTCTATTTCAACATTCTAAAAAACAATGTTTTATTGCAATTAAAGTAATTTAATTTTTTTGTAAATTTTAAATCACAGTATAATTAATTTTAAATAAAAAATTACTCAATGTTTCTCTCTTGTTCTTAAAATGTTTAAAGCACATTACACGTTTTTGATGGTTTAAGCCAATTTTTGACGGTTTAAAGCAGTTTTTGACAATTTAAACCAGTTTTTGACACTTGTCATGTCAAAAAACAGTTTCTGATGCCAGAGACCCAACTTTGTAAACTATAAACATAAATTCTTTACTTAGTCTCAACAGTTCTATTATATAATAGCTAAAACCTTGTGTGGAAGATTACAATAATTAAAATCAACGTTTAACACACAATACACAAACACACACCACATACGTATACGTTTCGCGAGCACCAGGGCTCGCTTCCTCAGTGTATAAAAGTTAAAATGTTAAAAACAGAAAAACCCCCCAACTGACAGCAAGTCAGAGACCCAAATGATCGCAAACATAATACCAAAAGGCTTGTGGGTATTACTGAGGCTTGTGGGTATTTTGTTATTATGTTTGCGATCATTTGGGTCTCTGACTTGCTGTCAGTTGGGGGGGTTTTTCTGTTTTTAACATTTTAACTTTTATACACTGAGGAAGCGAGCCCTGGTGCTCGCGAAACGTATACTTATGTGGTGTGTGCTTGTGTATTGTGTGTTAAACGTTGATTTTAATTATTGTAGTTCTATTATATGAATTATTAATAATTGTATAAACATGAATAAATGAAGTTTCTATTTATTTATATAAAATTGGTATTTTTTTATTTATAACCTTGTTATAAAAATTAGTATTCTGTCATAAAATGCATAATTATACTTATTTAACTTAAAAGTTAAAATAAATTTAGAATAATATTGATTCTTTAATTAAGTATGCAGTTTTTTTTCTTTCGTAAAATATTTTATTTCTTTTTGGGGAAAAAAAATTAAATGGACAGTCTATTTTTGCCAGGACAGTTTTTACCAGGTTTTTTCCGTGGTTTTTTCCACCTTCGGCAAAAACTCACCAACCCTGGCTTTGAGTTTAATAAATTTATTTATTAAAATGAAAAATTGGGATTTTAACTATGATTCATTATGAGAAATTGGGTTATAACCCAATTATGAAGACACTAATACTAGAATAACACACTGATGGAGTTGCTAGTGGTTTATAGTCAAAATTACAAATATGTCAGCTAAATTATAAAATGGCCATACCAAGTGCTTTTTCTGATTTACATTGACTTTTAATACCATCCTTGTTTTTCCATTTTTACTGCTTTATAAAATTAAAGAGGACAACGGTTACTTTGTTACATGTTTTTTACTTAAATAATTTTAAGAGTTTTTAAAATGTCATATTTTATTCCCTATAAACATTTAAAATCATACATATAAAAAAAATACCATTTCTCACTATTGAAAATAGTATCATGTTTATAAATATTTCATAATATATTATATTTCACAATTTATTTCAGTATTCTCAATTAGCATATTAATGAATATATTCATGCATAGAGTAAATGTATCATGAATATATTTCTGCAAGAGGGCATACATGCATATGCAAGCATATATGGCTGATTCTCAAAATAGGGGACAATTTCAAAAGTGAAATCTTAAAAAAATTACTGTTAGGAAAATTTCTGAAAAAAATAGGTGTTGTTAATATAGTATTAGGTGTACTTTACATGTAGTCAGCAGAGCTAAATATTTAAAAATTAACTTTAAAAAAATAATTAGTATTTTTTGAGCCATGCTAATGACAAAACAAATTGCATGGAATAAATATATTAACCCGTGAGTAGTCGCGACTTTTTTCACAACGCCATTAGTCGCGCTCGGTCTTTTCGCCGCTGGCCCCCCGCATATCAAATATGTAAAATAAGAAATATTTTTCACCTAATATACGAAAATAACATTACAACGAAAATGTAAATTTGCAGTTTTCTTAAATTATGCATTTTATTCATGAGATCTGGAGTAATTGGAAAAAGTAAAAATGAACTCGCATTAGTGACTTTTACGTAGACTTTTTTGCCAACTTCAACTTTGTTTCTAAAAATCTACCTGAAAGAAAAAAAGAGGTGTCCTGTTACTTCACTAAGGTGCTCGAGAAAGCTTCAAAGTCAGCTACATGGTAGATCTCCGCTGTATTTGTAATGTGATATAAGTTAGGAGAAGATAAGTTATATGGGCGGCGAAAAGACCAACACGCGACTACTGGCGGCTTAAGAAATTTTTATTTTCTTCCTGTTTAAATAATTTTTTCTATATTTATTAGCCTTCCTTTTCAGCAAATGCTTTCCATTTTTACATATATACATATAAGGAGAATAAAAACATTACTAAAGAGCAAACTTTGTTTACATGAGCAACATTCTGACACTAACAATGTAAGAAGCTGTCTTAGTGATTTTCTGACGGATTTAATGCATATTTTAGGTATAATAAATGTAATACCTAAATTTATATGTAAAATTAAACTTTATAAAGGATACAATATAAGCACTGGTTACATTTATGCACATAGGAGTCTTTAGCATGGACAGAAAGACCATGCTAATGACACTGATATTTGTCCATGCTAATGACAAATTTTAATTTAAATAAGATTATGAGCCATAATATAATCACAATGCAATAGTCCTTTCTGGGGCTTTTTAAAACACAAAAGTTCTATGCAAATAAGTAAAATAAAAATTTTAACTATAAAATAAACATGAAAATTATTATTCATTCTAATGACATACAATTGATGTACGCCCCTAATATTCAACTTATATTCTTAAAATACAATACATGCTTCTATTTTCAGGCTGCTGGGATAAAATAGCTACTTGTTGCCATGGAGAAACTTTATATTTTCAAACTATTGTTATACGTGAAAATGAAATTTTGATTAATAACCAGCTTTTATATTATGATCTTGTTTTGAAAATAGAATATGGAGGACAAACTTTAATTCTTTTTTTATATACTATAATTTTATTTTTAAAAAGAAATTTATTGGATAAATCCTCTCCTTGATTAATTTAAAGAAAGAATAACATTTGTTTTATTTTATAAACATGATATTAACTCTTGAAAAATGCTAGTATACACAAGGCACAGCTGCTGTGGACATCCATGCTAATGACATTTTGAACATTTATTCTGTTATTTTAAGGTGTTTTTAACTAAAAAATGAGTAATTCTTGAGTGCAAATAATGAATAATATTAAGACAAACATATCTAAATATAAAAACATGACAGAAAACCTCTCAATTTTTTTTGTATGCCGAAAGACATAAATTGTCCCCTGTTTTGAGAATCACCCATATGCACTTTTAAATAACAAAGAGCTAATCAAAATTTTAATTCAACAAATTTTATTAGAACACTTTTTTTTGTTGTTTAATTTTATATAATTATGTATTACTCTCCTCAAATACTGAATCCTTCCTAATTTCTCTTTCAACATTGTTCATTCTATGACTTAATCTTTACATATTGACCCGTAAGAATGTTTCCATGAATGTTTTGATGTGTTACATTTTGTCATAATTCAATTAAATGTAATTCTTAATAATGTGTAATATAAGTAGAACTATGAAATATAGAACACTTTTAAAATAAAAGCCGGCTTTTTTAAAGTGGATAAAACCAAAAAAAGGCGGCCGGCTTTTTTTCACCTAGCTAAAAGCTGGCAACCCTGGTGTAAACTATTTTTTTTATTTATTGCAACTCTAAGATAAAATTTAAATGTTTATTTAAATATTTGTAATACATAGTAATGCTCTATTACAGAATTGTGGGTACTATCCCATCAATCCATTTCGACATATTATATAAATCGCCAAACTGCTCATAAATTAAACAAAATGGCATAATTTTTATTTTAAATAACAAAAGAACAAATAAAGTAGTAAAAGATTAATGAAATACAAATTAAACATCAAATTAAAAATCAGTTATGATATACAAACATATGTAACGTATTTAATGCCAAGTGCATGTGACATTTACAATAAGCCTTTATTGACATTCAATCTTGAAGTTTGGTGGTAGGTTTTGGTAGATGTAATAATCAAGTAGTAAAAGAAACATCCTTATAGCTCCAAAAATGATAAATTTATAAACTAACAGTTTAACTAATGTGGATGAAGTGTCTCATTTTGAATTAAAGTATATATTTGAATTGAAATTTGGATGAAATAAAGGTCAAGAAAAATTGAAGAGTGTGGAAAATAGGATTATAAATATCTCAAGAACTAATTATCTAATCAGTTTCATTGTTTATGCAAAATTTATATTTTTTAATTGTCTTTTGCAACCACTATATATATTAGGATGGACATACAGAGAGGTATATACAGAGTGGTACATGGTACATACAGAGAGACAGACAGATGGCAATTTTTTTTTCTAAAAATATGTTTTTCAGAATCATCAGAATCATTTTCAAAACGATTGCAAGATTTACCCTATACTACGTATGATGGGTAAGTAATAAATAATTTTAAACTAATTAGAAATTTATACATAGAACTTACATAAATATATTCACAACAACTTAAATTTAATAATAGAATAATAAAATTTGAAATTAATCCTTTGAATTAATTTGCAACATTTTAAAATTTTTATTTAAAATATTTTGGACTCAAGGATAAATAACTAAGCAAACTGCTAAGATTTTTTTTTTTTTTTTTTTTTTTTATGTTTTATGCCATTTTCTCAAAAGCTTAGTAAATTGTAATGAAAGGTTGAATGATTAAATGAACTTTAGTGACTGAGTTACTTTCTGATGATTTTTTTTTAATGTCTTTCATCTATACATATGGCTGTCTGTGAATATATACCTAAAAGTATAATAATACAATATAGTTGCCATGCCAGTATCTGTAAATATGAGATTTTTCAGAATAAGAAATAAGCATATTTTATGAAGTTCTTTCAATGTCTGGGAGCAAGGAATAATTGCTTTTTCATATTCAAAATTAACACAGGTGCAATATCTTTCTTTTTTTATTGATTCATAAACTGAAGATTCATTGTAATTATCTGATTGTGAATGCTTAAAAGAAGATATGAAACTAAAATATTAAAAAATTTTTTTTTTTTTATATTTTACTTGATAATGATTTTAAGAAATTTTATCCATTGTGTGAAATATTATTAAAATTAGAGGAAAACTGGAGTCACCTTCTAAGGAAAATTATCAATCTCAGGAGCATTTTTATTTATTTTGGCTTAATGAATTATTTATAAATAATTTATGTATTTATCATAAAATATTTAGTATATGTTATAAATAAACATAGAACTTTTTTTAATCATAATACATATCACTAAAATAAAATATTTCCAATAACTTACTTTAAAAACAAGTTCTTCAGCTGTTCTACCACTGTATAGTAAATGAACTTTTCCAGGTTTGATGTTATTTTCACTTTGTAAATTTGCTATGTTTAGTAAGTCCACATATTCCATCAAAATAGAAACTAAAGGATTAATACCAACACCACCTCCTATTAGCAACAAGTCAGCTTCAGCTTCAATCTTGTTAGATAAAGGATCATAAAAGAAATCTCCCCCAACTCTTATTTGTACAATTTCTCCACCTTTACACTAAACAAAAATAAAAAAATAAATATTTTGATTATAAATATAGATTTTTTAATATAAACTTTAGTTTTTATAAGATGTGCAATATTTAACAAATAATTAGAGCTACACTTAATAAAATGGCTGAATAGTTTTAAATATTATTTATATCCATGAACTTTTCTGATATCTTGTGAATTTCTAGGGAAAAAACTTTCAATTTAGCCTTAAATGAACTATATTTTTAAAAACTACACTAACATGTATATGTTTTGAAATATTAAAGGATTTTTACTTTTAATTACTAAATTATCCTAGTTCTTTACTGATGCAAGTCTTTTCCTAAAATGTTCTGATACTTAGAACCAGATACAGAAACAGAACTATTAACAAAGAGTTCAATAATAAACTTTAAGAATTATATTTACTAATTGAAAACACTAATTAAAAAGCCATAAAACCATAAGTTACATTTCTGAAGTTTTAAGTAGGTCAAAATGTTACAATATCTTAAATTTTACCAATTTCAGAATCACCTGACATAGAACCATTTTGTAACCTCATTATGCTCTTAAGGTTTTCAAATTAACTTTTAAGTCAGTCTGCATGTCCTTATACCCAACTCAGCCCTTCACACATGAGTATTACAGTATGAACACATAGTATAAGAATAAATTTCTAACCAGTTCATTTTTGCAAATTATCAAATGAAATTAATCAGAGTTGCCACTCTAATCTTGAAAAAAAAATTCCCTGTGTTTTCCCTGTACTGCAACGCATTTATTCTATGTTGAGTGTGCAAAAATAGGCGCGCCACCGCCAAGAAGTGGGTTAAAACTCAGTTTACCCAAATGGGCGAATTTATTTGGATATAGTAAAGAAAAAAATTCCCTGTGTTTTCCAGATTTTTTAGGATTTTTTAAAAATTCCCTGGATTTTCCCTGTTTTGGGAGAGGATTTTAAAATTCCCTGTGTTTTCTCGGTTTTCCAGGTTCTCCAGGTGGTGTGGCAACCCTGTTAATATAAAATAAATAAAAGATTTTAAATAATATAATATATTTGAAGATCATTTAAAGGCAGGGTAAAATGGATCACTTTATAAATAATTCCATGCAAATAAAATTTAAAATTCATTTTTTTTTTAAACTAACATTTATAATAATATTGATTAATATGTTAGTAACATTTTTCATTTTCATAAAATGTGAGTTTTATGAATATAGCAACAGAAAAAACAAAAAAATCTTTACAAGTTGTGGATGGTGGTGTGCAATACACTTGAAAATCTCTGTATTTTAATTTTTTTAAAAAGTTTGAATTTGAAGTATTTTCTAACAGAAGCTTTGAAAACTATATCAAGCCAATCAGATAAAAAAAGATATTACATATTTCCTTTTTTATTTAATTTTTATTCTTTTTAGATGGGGTAAAATGGTACATAATTAGGTTTAGATTTTGTGTGCGTTTGTGTAGATTTACAGCTGTATTTTATTTGTTACAAATATAAACATTCTAGATTTTAAACAATGTACTAACAACAATTGCATTGTTTAAACAATATATTGCTGTCTATTAGTAGTGTAGTACATTGTTTAAAGAATACATTCCAAACATAATAAAGAGGAACATAGGATTGTACTGACTCAAAGAGCTACTAATCAATTGGAAATATCATCTAGTACTTTTGATTACAGTAGTATTACAAGAGTCTAGACCAACTACTTCAGATGTTGATGCAGAACTTCTTTCCTGTTCAAGTAGGGCAAAGCAATTCAAGACCCAATTGATCTATTATCATCACAAATCAAAGATTTAAAATGTGCTATCCTATGAACTCTACCACTAGTAGAGATGTAAATTTTCCGGAAAAATATAAATAGCGGAAAAAACCCGTTTTTTTTCGAAAAAAAAAAAAAGAAAAAAAAAAAAAAACAGAAAAATTGGAAAAATTGATTTTTCAAGACTGTTTCTCCCAAATAAATTATATTTTCTTAGAGAATATTAAATAATAAACATTTTTTCCCATTTATATATATTAAATGAAAATTATTTTCACTTTATATTACAAAATAAAAAGAAAGTAGCAAAGCCTGCTTTTAAAAGTTTAGTTTTTTTTCAACAGCCTAAGAATTTTTATTAAACGCTATTGTTTGTTATATCATATCTCTGTTGAAATGATTTTTCAGTTACATGTTTAACTACCAATTGACCTAATGTAAAAACATGAGCCAATATGTCTGCAGTTTGGAATGAAATAAATTATGCATTCCATTTACATAAGTATAGTTTTTAAGTAAATGATACTAGTTTAAAGAAATTATTGCAGTTTTGTCATTATTATGAATATCAGTATTCAAAAAGTTCATTGTTTGTTTAAAAAATGTATATTTTTACATTATTACTTTTTTTCTTAGAATTATAATTTTATTTCCTTTATAAAATATGTTTAGTTTTGGTATAGTTTTCCAATCTCAACTCAAAAAAGTTTTGATTTAGTTTTATAATCTAAATTCAAACAAAACTAAGTTTTACTTTGGCTTATTTAGGTCTGCAACTAAAAAATAGCGTAGGATTTATTGACTGTTAGATTTTTACTCACTAAAACCAGAAAAATATTTAAGTTTAATTAAATATAATTTTTTTCTTTTTACCCTGAAATCTGGTATTCTATTCTTGAGTAAGAAAAACCATATTCAATAATGTTTCCACATGGTAGTTTTATATTTCTAAGAGTGGAACTCAAAAGTTATGAAAACAGAACACTACAAATAGAAAATGCTCACTATTTGAGGAATTAACAAAAGCAGTCACATACAGAGAAAAACTTCTACTGTGCTTTAGAAAACTACAAAAATTCAAAGTTTAATCAAGAGGGAAAGTATAATTTGGAACATAGTTACAAATATGTTTTTTTTTTTTTTTTTTCATTGCAGTTGTACTTTTCTAATGCAAACTGCCCATGTTTTTGCAACATTACTGTACATTATGAAGGTAAAATGGAGGTCAATTTTAGATTCAACACCTTGAAAAAACATTCAATTAATCAGCTATAACGAAATCTTGAAAAATGCAGCATAGTAGTGCCACCTATAGGGCAATTTACACCAAAAACTAAACAGCATTAATATATATGAGAAACTGTCTGAAGCTGTAGTTTTATTTTTTAAAAAATCATCCTTGAGGTAAAGCTATTGTGATAATCATGAATAATGCAGCATAGCAGCGTCATCTGTTAAGCAATTTACACCAAAAAATAATGAGCACGAAATTATGTCAAAGATTAACTCAATCTGAAATTTTATAAAATACATACATTAGTTTGAGATAGAACTATTGTGGAAATTATGAATAATGCAGCATAGCAGTGCCATCAGTTTGGCGATATACACTAATAAACTAAACATCTCAAGTTTATATCAAGGTGTAACTGAATCTAAAGTTTTGTGAAATTATATGCATCAGTTCTTGAGATAGAGTGCCCATAAAATTTGTCACATACAGACTCACAGAGTGGCAGATATTTTCCAAAAGCCATTAACACGTGTTCAGGACCTTCTAAAATGTTTAAATACACCAAAAACTGGAAGTCAAATTTTTCACGAATTCAATATTTACTTCTTGAAAAGATAGATTAAAGTAATAAAAGTAATAAAAAACTTCAAAATTTTATGTTGAATTTTTTCTTTTATCATTTCCATTAATCTGCAGATTATTGCAATAATTTTACACATGAATTAATTTTTAAAAAGAGAAGTTGCATTTAATTACATATCTAGATTTTTTTCATGTAATCAAGTTTTTGTGAAATTGTGAACTTTTTGTGAAATTGTGAACTTTTTGTATATACTTGTACAAAATATATTGAGAATTTTTGAATAAGAAATTATTACTATACTAGCCTTAAAAGGAATGACTCCTGGAATGATGCTGATGTGGAAGATTTCCGGAACTAACGAATCCGGGTTGTCCACTCCTTCCATGAGCCGAATAGACCAATCAGGAAAGGGCTCCGTCTATGCATCGCCGTATGGGTTACCATAAAGAGAGGAAAGGTTACCATCGCCAACAATCGCCAAGTTTGTCGCCAACTTGGCGATATATCGCCAAATTTGGCGACCAAAATTAGTTGTCAAAAGTGACGCCAACTTGGCGATAACTGTAATATTTCGCCAAATTTTTAATTTCTTTACAACACCGGTCGTTTGATACATCATTTGAGAGGTTTGCAACTGCTTATTCATATAATGGATGTCTTGTGTGTTATCCCCCACTCTGCTCAACAGGGGGGACACATTTTTAATTTCTTTACAACACCAGTCGTGTTACACAAGATTTGAAAGGTCTGCAACTGCTTATTCATATTATGGATGTCTTGTGTGTCACCCCCACACTCTGCTCTCCCCAGGGGGGGTCACATTTTTAATTTCTTTACAACACCAGTGGTGTGACACATCATTTGAAAGGTCTGCAACTGTTTATTCATTTTATGGATGTCTTGTGTGTCACCCCCACTCTGGCCCCCAGGGGGGGCACATTTTCAATTTTTTACAACACCAGTCGTGTGACATATCACTTGAGAGGTCTGCAGCTGCTTATTCATATTATGGGTGTCTTTTGTGTCGCCTCCCACTCTGCCCCCCAGGGGGGCACATTTTTAATTTCTTTACAACACCAGTCGTGTGACACATCAGTTGAAAGGTCTGCAACTGCTTATTCATACCATGGGGTATTGGCGAGCGCAGCAAGCAGGGGTAGCCAATAATTTGGAATCGCGAAGCGATTACGCGGGGGGTTGGCGAGCATAGCGAGCAGGGGGGCGGCGCCCCCCTAGTATAAACAAAAAAAAAAAAAAAAAAAAAAACGTAAACAAATAATTAAAAAATCGCCATTTCGATAGTTTTTTAAAATAACATCAAGGTTAATTCTCCAGTCGGGCAGCAATAGTAAATTTTCTTTTCTTCGTCTGTTTCATAATAAAAAAACATAAATTTAATAACTTCTAATTAAATAATCTGACTAATTTTCTGCAATCGGATGTATGATCTAAAAGTATCCTTAATACATAAACAAAACAGCGCAATAGTCATGTACGCGCCGAGGTCGGCAGGATAATTTTTTACACTAATTTGGCGGAAAAATCGTTTTCGAATACCAGTTTCATATATATATTTAAATTATTTTCTGTTATTTAAAAAATAATAACAATTAGTATTTAAATAATAAGTATATGACAAAACAGTTTACATAATTTTAAAGAAGAGAAAGGAAATAAAAAAACATTTTATTAATAATTAAATAAACAATAGTCGGGTTGCCATGCCAGGCAAAATAACATCAATTTAGTGTCCATTAGGTTACCTCGGTGTGTATATGATATCTGTGCAAACAAAACTTCCGATAATATAACAAATGACGTCATATTTATTTTCCTTTGAAATTTTTTTTATTTTAATTTTTCACGTGGATACTGTTCAACTAAAAATTAATTGCCGAGGAGAAATTATTTTCCATATATTGATTTTTTTGGCAACTGAAAAGAAAATGGTTATTTTTTATCGGAAAAATTTTAATTGATTCTGTATGAAAAATAATGAAATTTTGAATTATTAAGGAAAATATTTGAATAAATCAATTAAAAATTAGCCTATGTTCACCGGAAATTGTATAGCTTTCCAACGGTGAAAGAATTTTTCAAAACCGTCAAGTAGTTTCGGAGCCTATTCAATTCAAACAAACAAACAAACAATCAAATCTTTCCTCTTTATAATATTAGTATAGATTTAGGTTTCTATTTAGAAATTTTTAATAAGGTTATTTACATACATATATGCAACTTATTAAGATTCAGCTGCTGTATAGCATGAGATTGTTTTTTCTTCAATCACTGCACTTACGAAAGATTCAATTTGTTGATTAAACATTTTCTGAAATGTCTATTTTCAAGAGAAATTTTGCAAAGGGTCTTGTGTTTCAAACAAGAAAAAAAATGTGAAGGATCCTTTCAAATAATCTCAAACAGATTTCTGCTCAGATATCAGATTACCCACATTAAAATTTTCATGTGAGACACTCAACACAAAAATAAATAAAATAAAAAGTATGAGAATGTAGCTATTACAAAATTTTCACTATATTATTTCATAAATGAAATTTCAATTTTTCCAGTTCGGAAAAATTGAAAAATAAGCCTTCGGAAAAAACCCGAAAAAACCCAGTTTTTTCCCAATTTTTCCGGTTTTTTTCCGACCATTCCCATCTCTAATCACTAGTATAATCAAGTGCTCCTAAAGATGTTACTATAAAGTCTAAAAAGCAAAGAAAAAGAGCAGAACACAGAGTAGGAGAAGTAATGACAGAACCTGATGTAACTGAATGTCTTGATGAAGAAATATTGGAACAAATGAAAAAGAAAAAAAAAATGAAATTTGAGTTGCCATGGTTAATACATAAACAGGAAAAATCCCTAATCTAAGATACGGTAATACAAATATATACCCTCATTTGTTATTTAATCGAGTTACACATCAACTAAAAGATTATTTTATTCCCAATCCAACCGTACTAGGTTGCCTGCTCTCAAGTGGTACCAACCATGGGGCTGCCAGGTTTAAACAGGTAAGTAACTGGAGTTAATATACCCTCATTTGTTATTTAACCGAGTTACACATCAAATAAAAGCTTATTTTATTCCCAATCCAACCGTACTAGGTTGTCTTATCAAAAAGTGTGCTGAATCCATGGTTGCCTAGATTTAAGATGTTCAATTTTCTGCGTGACTGTTGAGAGTGACAGAGAAGCGTTGCACGCGCGATTCCATTTGACAGACAAAGATGCAGAGAGTGCTTTTTAAAGATTACTCCGATTGGGTAAATATTAACAAAGATTTCAATTTTTTATTCATTGATACATTCATTTATTTACATAATTATGAAAATATGACAATATAGCAAAACATAATTATGAAATAAGTTTTCTGTTGAAAATGTGGCTTTTCAAAAGGAGATTTTTCTGAGATTTTAAGCACAGATTAAATACTGGTAAAGATCAAATAAAATATCACATAATAATGTACATATTTTTTTGTTAATACATAAATTTATCAATAGTAAAATACAAAATTTTTATATAAAACACTTATTCCGATTCAGAGTCGTCAGAAGTGCCAATATCACAATCTAATTAGGAATCTTTATCGTTTTCTATGATTTTCGATTCACTTAATATGTCGTTAACTTGTAAGTATGTCGGATTTCATGGGATTCCATCAACAGATGGTTTTCTCATCACCTCCTATATCCTTTTATTCATTAATTCATTCACTCATAATTTATTTTAATATTTATTTATTTATTATTTCATAATAACCATAGCCAATAAATATTAACTTACCTTTCAAATCCTTTCCGGCCGTTATCAACTTCATAGCATTCAATAATCCATTTAACTTCAATAGCCTTCCGTAATTTCTGTCATGGACTCCATCTTTAACTTCAAACACCATCGACAATAACTTATCTCCGACTAATCATATTTTTCTGTAACGATATTTTCCCCGCCAGATGGCGACTTGGAATATCGTAACATTAATCGAATCTTTCATCCGTTTTACCGAATCGATCTTTCGATTCGTACACATGTCGTTTTCTCATTGGCTCGTTTCGTGGGCGTTGCTCGCAAACGATGTTTTCAATCCGGCTAGCTTGGTATAAATATACGATGTAGATTTCTAATCTTCACCGCTTTTATCTTCCTACAAATGGAAGGATTTCAAGTAACTGCATTGAAGCTGGTCTTCAATCTGGATGTATATTTAGATATACTTGTTTTTAATTAGTTTATTTTTAATTGCTTTTAACCTACGTACTGATGTCAACTATAAGCTCAACTATCAATATGTTCACCTGTGCTCATGTGATGGAGTTTGCCATGTAAAGTCTTCTGTAAAGCTGAATCTACTTCTCAAAGTAATAAATAAATACTTTAGTTTTATTTTTGACGTTTGTTTATTGTTAATGAGATCGACATCTATTCTGCTCAAACACATTTTGACTTCCACGATTATGTTAGGTGCCAGCAAAAGCTCCATATGTGCTAATCTGCTACTGTAAGGATATTTTTCAGCGTATATAGACCTCTAAAGGCTATATTACGCACATTAAGGGGTTATGGGCGGAAGCCTAACCCTGGAAGCCATTTTGAGCAGATCGATCTCGTCAAGCAAGAGTGAAATGTTATGTTTTGAAATATCCTGGATTACGTTTAATGATTTCTTCTTTATGAAAAACTGAAATTTTTTTGCCAGACCTTATGATTTAAAGAACTTTATTAATATTTTTCAAGAACTTTATTTTATATTTCTGCCGGACTTTTGTTTACAGAACTGTTTACTTATATTTTGAAGAAGTTTTGATTTATTTCTTTGCTGAATTTTTATGATTTACAGAATGAATTAATTACGTTTATATAATTATTTTATGCTTCAATTATGCTTTTACAATAGACTGTTTTTGAGTTTTGTTGAACTTTATCCCATTTTGAAAATTTTTTTGAGAAGTTGGACTTGGTTTTTAACAGAGAACCGACGAAAAAGTCGGGGGGGGCAGTAACACTTAAAATTTTTTTTTGCTTGAAAATTTATCCTGAAATTTTTTTTTTAAATGGCCACTAACACTATTGGCAAACTGAGTATGAGAAATTATGCCACATGGGCTTGCGACATGAAGTATTTGTTGATGGAGAAAGGCCTATGGGATATAATACATTTAAAGCAAGAAGTCCGAGTTTTGAGTGCAAGTGTTACTGCCGAAATGGTTATCAGTTTACCTCCCGTGCAAACAAAGCTCTTTCTTTAATTTACTTGAATATAGAGCCTGAATTTAAAAGGTTAATAGAAGATTGTCAAGAGCCTGTTGAAGCATGGAGAAGGTTACACAAAAATTTTCATCCTGACTCACGTACCCATCATATGACCTTGTTCAATGAACTTATGGAAGAAAGGATACGATATGGAGAGTCCATTAACTTGTTCGCCACTCATTTAAAGAAGATTTACTCCGAAATAAAGCTCATAGATGCAAATTTTTCCGAATGTTACCTGACCTACCAATTCTTACGATTTTTACCAACCAGCTTCGACAATCTTGTCCAACAAGTCTTATCCAAACCTGAGGCATCCTTCAAGTTTGACCTAGTTGTGGATGAATTGGTGGCTGAGGAAACGAGGCAGAAGTTACGTGATCAGGACAACGCCAAACAAGTCAGTGTCTCCACTACTGCTAAAGTTAATAAGTCCTTTAAGAGCAAACCTCGCTTTAAGAAGTATCAACAGAGGAAATGTTGGAGATGTGGGAAGTTGGGACACATCCAAGTCAACTGCTACGCCAGATCACCTGATCGCCAGTTCCGTCATCGATCGCCTTATTCCAGATCCAGACGTCCATATTCTTCCAGTGGATCCAGTTCCCGAGGTCGACATTTTCAACAGTCTCCCGAGAGATGCCAGAGTGACTCATCATGCCCATCTGATGACTCCGACTGTGGTTCCCGAAACTCATCACCTGCTTCCAGACGCTCCAGAGATAGACGCAGGACTCCCAGACGACCCTCTCCTCATTTTTCCAGTTGCAGAAGCGGTGGCTCACGCATGAAACTGTCAGATAGTTCATGTAAGTCGAATCTTTTTGTTTCACATTCTAGTCTTAGTAATGTTGTAAATGATTCGGATTGGATATTTGACAGTGGTGCAAGTCACCACTTTTGTAACAATAGAAAATTGTTTTCTAAATTTGAAGAGTTAAATGATGAAATGTCTGTTGTTGTTAAAAATGTATTGTTTCCTATTAAGGGCAAAGGGGAAGTCAAACTACGTTTTGGTCAAAGAGTTTTTACCTTGTGTAATGTAATGTATTCAGACCAATTACATAGAAATTTAATTTCGGGTCCCCAGTTGGACCTTAATGGTTTAACTTTTAAAGGAAACAATGGTGAGGTAAAGATCTGTCGGGGGGGGGGGGGGGGGGGCAAGTACTTATTTAGTGCATTTTTAAAAGACCAAATTTACAGGTTATATCCTAAGATTCCAGTTTCTAAGGGTAAATCAGTGAAATTTGAAACCTCTGCTGTTAAACATACTGAGAAAATGTTAATGTGGCACAAAAAGTATGGACATATTAGCCCTTCTTTAATTGCCCATACTAGCCGTAAGCAGGGTGTATGACAGGGATGCCACTCAGAAATTATCAAAAAAGAGGAAATTATGCATAAAGTAAAATTTACGACATTTTTCATAAAATTTATGTGCGAATTTTGTATATTATATTGTTTATAATAAACTAAATAAAGAATTAGTTTTTTTTTGTTGTAAACTTTTAATTTATAAGAGTAAATAAAAATGATTTTTTAGTTCACAGTATTTTGCATCAATTAAGGTAACCCAAGAATAGGTTCAGTGAGGAATTTTATGTATTGCATCATTTTAAACTAAACCAGCAATAGATTCGATAATTATTCCACGACAATAACAAAAATTTGCAGTTTTTTTTTGACGAAAATAGCTGTTTTATTTCATGGCCGTTTGACTAAAATCATTGTTTTATTTCGCGATCGTTTGACAAAAATCGCGGTTTAATTTGGCGATCGTTTAACGAAAATCCCCGTTTTATTTAGCGATCGTTTTCCGAAAATCGCCGTTTTGTTTTACATCACGATCGTTTAACGAAAATCGACATTTCACATTGCGATCATTTCACAAAAATCGCCGTTTCGTTTCGCGATCGTTTGACAAAAATTGCCGTTTTACATCGCGATCGTTTGACGAAAATTGACCGTTTTACATAGCGATCGTTTGACGAAAATCGCTGTTTTATTTCGCGATTGTTTGGCGAAAATCGCCGTTTTACATCGCGATCGTTTGACGAAAACCACCGTTTCATAAAATTATTTCGCGATCGTCTGATAAAAATTGCTGTTTTATATCGCGACCGTTTGATGAGAATAGCTGTTTTATTTTGCAATCTTTTGACAAAAATCACCGTTATATTTCGCGATCGTTTGATGAAAATCGCGTTTTATTTAGCGATCGGTTGACAAAAATGCCGTTTTACATCGCGATCGTTTGACGAAAATCGCCGTTTCATAAAAATCACAGTCTTGTTTCGCGATCGTCTGATGAAAATTGCTGTTTTGTATCGCGACAGTTTGATGAAAATAGCCGTTTTATTTTGTGACCTATTGACAAAAATCACCGTTATATTTCGCGATCTTTTAACGATAACTGTTATATTTCGCGATTTTTTAACGAAAATCGCTGTTGTGTTATATTTCGCGATCTTTTAACAAAAATCGCTGTTATATTTTGCGATCGTTTGACGAAAAAGGCTGTTGTATTTCGCGATCGTTCAACGAAAATCGTTATTTTACTTCGTGATCGCTTAACGAATATCGCGATTTCTTATAAATTAAAAAAAGCGGAAATCCGCCTTTTGGCTGAAAAGTGGCATCCCTGGTATGAAGATTACCTAACTTAAAAGAAACTACTTTATTTTGTGAGGCCTGTAAATTCGGCAAACTTAAGAACATTTCCCATAAGCACAACAAAAATATTCGTTCTAATAATCCACTTGAGTTGCTGTATGCAGATTTGTGGGGTCCCTGTCGCATAGAAGGTAGAGGTGGTGAAAGATACTTTTTATCAATTATCGATGATTTTTCCTGCCGTGTGTCAGTCTACCCCTTAAGGCTTAAATCTGACACCTTTGATGTCGTGAGAAAGCACATTTTGAGGGCTGAAAACTACTTGAACAAAAGGGTTAAAAGTTTCAGGACGGACGATGGCGGGGAATTCTATAGTATTTCTTTCAAAAATGTCTTTGAAGAAAAAGGTATACACCACGAATTTACCAACGCGTATACTCCACAACAAAACGGGGTGGCAGAACGTTTCATGACAACTGCGGCTGATGGAATAAGAACTTTGCTCATTGACAGTAACTTAGACCCAAAATTTTGGCCAGAGGCACTAAAATATTTTGCCTATTCATGGAACAGAATTTGTCCAAAACTGTTAGGAAAGACTCCATTTGAGCTTTACGGGAATAGAAAGCCGTCTGTTAGGCATCTACAGCCTTTTGGGACTGAAGCTTATGTTAAATCGCCGAAGCAAAGGAGATGGAAACTCGAAGCTCGTGCAATAAAGGGAATCCTCGTAGGATATGCTTTCCGCACGAGGGGTTACCGTATTTGGATTCCTGAGACAGATGAAATAGTTGAGTCCTCTAATGTTTGCTTTAACGAAAGTTCTGTTGGTCTTAAGTGCAGTGTAGCTGTGCTGGGCACCGATGATTATGCCCTCTTTTCTCCCAAGGTCGCGGTCAATCGAGATGATGCTGTCGAAGATGAACCTGAGGTCATCCCAGTTCCTTCCAGCAGTTCTCAAGATTACCCACTTGGGGGGGAGGGGGACATTGATTCGGGATCCAGTACCAGTAGCCTTCCAACTATTCCCGTACGTGAAGATGTTAGTTGGATAAGAAAGCCTGTAAAACGTAAGAAGGAAAACAGAACAGACGTTTATTACTACGAGCTAGGAAAAACCAATAGGTCACGTTCCTTGAACGAAGTTCGTAAATACTGTCAGGACAACAACATTTTATTCAAGCCTCAAATTTTTGATTTTAAAGGATCCAATTCCTATTGCGGAATTATTCCTATTCCCGCGGAGTCTGAAACATCAGAAAGTGAGGACGAAAGTTCAAGTGAGTCAAATTTTTCATGTTTTTCAGCATGACTAGCAGTTAACTCTGATACCCCCCGTACATTTAAACAAGCATGCAAATCGGAACAGAGCTCAATCTGGTGGGAAGCAATGATGTGAGAAATGCAGGTAATGAGAGACCGTGGGGTTTGGCATTTGGCTGAGTTACCAGCACATGTTACGCCAGTAGGTTGCCGGTGGGTTTACATGACAAAACGGGATGAAAATGGATGGATAGCCAGGCACAAGACGAGGCTTGTTGCCCAAGGGTTGAAGCAAATAAAGGGCGAGTCCTATGAAGAGACTTTCAGCCCTGTTGTGAACTTTGGCGTTATCCGATTCTTTTTCTCCCTTCTTGTATCGTGTAACGGGTGGTCACACACTCAGTGTGACGTGACCTGCGCCTACCTGTATGCACCACTGAGTGAAGATGTGTATATGCAACAACCACCCGGATTCTCTGAACCAGGCAAAGAGCATCTATATTGCAAACTAGATCGTGCTTTGTACGGATTGCACCAGAGTGGTAGAGAATGGTTTACAGAAATACATAAAACTTTATTAGACATTGGTTTTAAGAAATTATCATCCTGTAATTGCGTTTATATTTTTAATTCTAACATTTTATTACTTTTATACTTGGATGACATTGTGATCTTTGGGAAAACTAAAAAGCTTATACATAATATTTTACTTAAACTAAAAGCTAGGTTTGATATAAAAGAACTTGGAATGACAAAAAGACTACTTGGTGTTGAATTTGAGGATACTCCGACAGGAGTTGTGATTCACCAGAAAAACTACATCCAAGATGTATGTAATAAATTCAGCTCTTTTAAAGTTCCTGTTTCTTCATTACCTATAAGTAAAGGTATAATTTTCTCAAGATCCAGTTGTCCCGTATCTGATGCTGAAATAAAGGAAATGTCACATCTGCCCTTCGTAATTTACTGGGTTGCCTTGCCTTTGTGGCTAACCGTACTCGACCTGACCTTTGCTATGCCGTGAATGTTTTAAGTCAGTTCCAAGCAAACCCTGGTATAGTCCATTGGGACGGGTTGCTTCGATTGCTGGGATATTTAAAAGCAACTATGCATTACAAGCTGAAACTCTCGTGCAGATCTAATGATCTTGCAATTTTTACTGATGCTGACCGCGATGACCGGACTTCGATTCGCAGCGGTCAAATAGTCATGCTTGACGAAGCTCCTGTCGATTGGCGCACTTTTAAACAAAAGTGCGTTTCTTTATCGACTATGGAGTCTGAATTCGTCGCAATGACTGAGGCCGTCAAGAAACTGGTCTGGTTTGACCGGATACGTCGCGAATGTGTACAGGAAGGGATCATACCTGTAATAGGGAGGACAGCTGTAATGAATGCAGATAATCAAGCCGCAATCAACTTTGTTAAATCCCCAGTAGAAAATTACAAGTCAAAGCATATTGATGTAAAACTCTTTTTTATAAGAGATCTTTTCAATAGGGGGGAATTTTTACTTAATCACGTGCATAGCAGGTCAAACTTGGCAGATATTTTTACCAAACCATTGTCTAAATATGGAATACTTAACTTTATAAAGATTCTATTTCTAAGTGATGATGTAACATAGTTTTAAAATCATATTATATACAAATTTTTTTTGTATTTTATATTTAAACTAGCATACCCAGCCCGCTTCGCCGGGCTTAATTTGAAGGTTTATTTAATAATTTATGTGTATGGTACGCTTCTCTCTCAGCTCGCGACGGATCCCCCGGTGACTCTCCCCGGACCATCGGCACTCCACGTGCGTCGGGTGAGCGTCAGAACAAACTTTCAGCATATACATATGGGTGGTTGTACTTGAATGCACAGACCTGCGCGTTTTTTTCTATCTTGCTTTTATACCTCTGGACCGAGTTGGCGCATTGCCAAGATTTGCTTCCTCTGGACCGAGTTGGCGCATTGCCAAGATTTGCTTTCGCCTGTGCCTCAATTATCCTCAGAATTCCTTTTATATATATAGATTTCTCTACATAACGTACCTAACTTAAGCTGGTATTTTTTTTTTGTAACATGTCAAGCTTTTTGTAACTGCACTATACTTTAAAAATTGTAAATAACATTTAAAAAGATAAGTGTAGACATCTGCTATTGTTACTGTTAATTAACCAGCATCATTAATCAGTATAGATAACCAGCTATCTTGTTTATTTTATAAAGTTTTAAATTGTTAAACTGTACCCGAATGTTAAAAATATTTTTTAAAGTAATTTCTTTTTAAACCAACAGCTTTTAATTTGTAAAGAAATCTTATTTTTAAAGTGTTTGTACTTGTGTTTATACAATTTTTGTTTATATGTATATAATTAATTTCTGTTTGTTCATTCTAGGCATCTAGGGCCAACAGCCATTTTTTTGTGAGTGCATGTTTTCCAGGTACCAGAAGATTGTCAGGAGTATAAATGAGTCCCTAATTCATATTATTGAATTTGAATGTTAGAGTTTTTGAAAGAGCCGTTGTGTTGTCCCACAGGACTAGATGCCTGGAGTTCAAGTTTATAATGAAAATTTAAATTTTTTTTCTGCATAAATTTTCTTTTTGTCAATTGTAATAAAGATTTATTTAAATATTGTGATCAAGAAATCAACTAGAGCTGGTTGCAACATTTCCAAATTGGAAATTGTTAACTTTTTGAAATGGTACGTCATATTCATTTTCTTCTTTCATACTTTAAATTTTTGAAAAGTTCCTATTTGCATTTTTTAGAGATTAACTTCCATGCTTGGCTTTTTAGTGATCTCTTATCTAGGATATGCGCGCCTCTGTCACTGGATTGAGATTTTTTTTCATGTGCCAATTAATTTTTGGAAAGTTAATTAATTTCGCAAATACTTTAAACTTTTCTTATACAAATAAAACTTAACTATTCTTCAAAAATTTCATTGTTAACTTGTTTAAATTGTTAAATTATTCAAAGCGTTAAATTTTTCAAATTGTTAAATCATTTAAATTGTTAACTTATTCAAATTTTTCTTGTTAAAATTGTTAAATTATTTAAAAATTATTAAAATTTTTCAAATTTGAAGTGTTTAGGTTTCGTTTAAATTTTTCATGTTTGAAGCATATTTCAAAAGGCTTCGTTTAAATTTTTTCTGACTTCAATTGTTGAACTCGAGTGTTTTTCAAATTTTTTTTCAACTATTGCAGTTGTTTCACTTTTTGAGTTCAGAAATGAACTAGACGGAATTTCAATTCCTTAAGTTTTTTTTCAAGAAAATCCTGACTTGTTCTGGTTAATGAAGTACTCCTAATTGACATAGTATTGAGGTATTACTAACTAACAAAAAAAAAAAAAAAAAAAAATTTTAATTTTGTCTTTTGATTTTGTGAATGTAATTGTGATATCTATGAATTTTTCAATCCTTTGCTCTTTGAGTTCACTTGAAACTCTTTATTTATAGAGGCAATGAGAGGGGGGGGCATTGATGGGATTCCACCAACAGATGGTTTTCTCATCACCTCCTATATCCTTTTATTCATTAATTCATTCACTCATAATTTATTTTAATATTTATTTATTTATTATTTCATAATAACCATAGCCAATAAATATTAACTTACCTTTCAAATCCTTTCCGGCCGTTATCAACTTCATAGCATTCAATAATCCATTTAACTTCAATAGCCTTCCGTAATTTCTGTCATGGACTCCATCTTTAACTTCAAACACCATCGACAATAACTTATCTCCGACTAATCATATTTTTCTGTAACGATATTTTTCCCGCCAGATGGCGACTTGGAATATCGTAACATTAATCGAATCTTTCATCCGTTTTACCGAATCGATCTTTCGATTCGTACACATGTCGTTTTCTCATTGGCTCGTTTCGTGGGCGTTGCTCGCAAACGATGTTTTCAATCCGGCTAGCTTGGTATAAATATATGATGTAGATTTCTAATCTTCGCCGCTTTTATCTTCCTACAAATGGAAGGATTTCAAGTAACTGCATTGAAGCTGGTCTTCAATCTGGATGTATATTTAGATGTACTTGTTTTTAATTAGTTTATTTTTAATTGCTTTTAACCTACATACTGATGTCAACTGTAAGCTCAACTATCAATATGTTCACCTGTGCTCATGTGATGGAGTTTGCCATGTAAAGTCTTCTGTAAAGCTGAATCTACTTCTCAAAGTAATAAATAAATACTTTAGTTTTATTTTTGACTTTTGTTTATTGTTAATGAGATTGACATCTATTCTGCTCAAACACATTTTGACTTCCACGATTATGTTAGGTGCCAGCAAAAGCTCCATATGTGCTAGTCTGCTACTGTAAGGATATTTTTCAGCATATATAGACCTCTAAAGGCTATATTACGCACATTAGGATCCTCTTTAAACCACTTAGGCTTCAAATTACCATCCAATAACCATCCACAATCTTCAGGATTGACTTTAACGCAACATGCATCAGTTGCATGAAGCCACATAAATTTAACATATACTGTGCACAAAATTTTCTCTTTCAATGAGATCCAGCACGGTTGTATCATATTGGAGTCGATGCCGTTAATCTTCCTAATGAAATGCTCTTTGTCTCTGTTCATTGAATATGTTTTTTGGAACGGCTGATATCTAGCGTCATTGATATTATCATAAAGAAGAGCAGTGAATTCCTGAACAGGTTGAGTTTTATCTTCTAAGGGTGCATCGTCTGGATCTGTCAATGATGCGAATATTTCCTGGAAATCCGTTCGTCTTAAAAATATTTTTAAAGGCTTGATTTTCCCTTTATTATAAAAAGCCGCTGTATAATCACAACCAGTAAATGCATGGAAAGACGGCAGACTTAGGGATAAAATATGTGATGGGAACATCAAACTTGTTCTCATTGCCTCCATAAACTTACCTTTTGCATACTTCATTTCAACCTAAGTTAATAGTTTCCTAGTTCCTTTGTTTACATATTTATTATAACAGTATTCAAAATTCACTTTTACTTTTATTAAATTACTTAAATATAATAATTACTTACATTTTTCTAATTTATTTCCACTCGTTAAATATCTTTTAATTTACGTTTTATCTAAAATAAACTTTGTTAATTCCACTGTACTTCATCCGCGTGTTTTTGCTTTCTTGTAACATCAAACGATACGATTATTTGAATCGATTGACAGTCTTTTTCCCGCTAGATGGCAGCATATGTCTCTTTTAATCAAACTTAATCGATTTATCGTTTTTGATATTTGCATATCAAAAACGATATCGGCCGCTCATTGGCTTATGTTAGCACGTGCTGATTCGGCCAGAGTATATATGCTTCGCGATGTCAAGACAGTTTCGACTTCCATTCCTTCGCTATGAAGGACGCGATGTTTCAAAAAGCTTGAACGTACAAAAGTTGCCTTCGTTCATGGAGTTTCAGTTTAGTTAGTATGAATGGTTTTAATCTATTTTAATTGTGTTTTTCCGAATCTTTTACTGATATCATCTTTGTTAAAACGCTGTTAGTTTTCTGCTGTCATGAAGTTTGTCAAAGTGCATAAGTTCACTTTTATGCTGTTTCATCTGAAGTCATAAATAAAAGAATCTTGATGTCAACTTGAACTCTGTTTTAGTTTTAATACGTTCTACACTCCTTTGCCAGACCAGCTTTCACTGTGTTCATCTCTGTTTCATTTAAGCTTACTTTTTAAGTCACTAACTTAGATGTGGGGAAAAGTTTTTCCCATCCATTTCTATTTTTATTTAATTTAAATATATTTTGTAAAGCCAAAGTGGAACCTAAAGTTCTTGCTTACTTTTTCCCCGCTGAATCGGCGTTTGTTTACGTTTTTCAATGGCACGGTTGAGTTGTTTCGTGTCGCGCTCAGTCATGGAGCGTATTCAGTGTTAAACAGAGGTCAGGATCAAATAAAACAAACTCATTACTGACTACTATCAAATCAGCTGAAATTTACTTTATTTGCTTGCCTACTTGACAAGACACACAAAACTGAAAGAAAAAATACACAGTACAAGATTAGAACCTTAATTGTCAACATCTTTCCAAATTCCAGCCACCAAGAGTAAGTACAACCTTCAAACTACACAGTATTCCATCTAACACTCCCTAACTCAAAAAAAAAAAAAATCAACTACTCAAAAAACTATCAAATGCAACCAGACTGCCATCTGGTGGCCAAGACTATCCTGCCATCTGGTGGACAAACAATCCCGCCATCTGATGGATAAAATTAAAATTTAGCCAAAACATTTTTCCTCAACATTCAGTAACTACTACTTGCGATCGTATTCACCTGTATTAAAGTTCCTTTTAAGTTACAAATATTATTTTGATTTAATTAAGTAACAAAAGCATTTTTAAAGTAATTTTCATGTTTAAAGTAATTTTTCTAAATGTATTTAATAAATTTAATGAATTTAATTGAAGGAAAAAAAAAATGTTTAATGTAAAATGTTAATTATCGTCTGACTTATGCAAATTGCATAGTCACTTGTGATTGGCTAGTAGGTTTTCGTTCTAATTTAAAGGGACAGTTTTCATGTTTTGGTGTGTAGTGAGTGAGCAGTTCGAGCCGTGGTTTTAAAGATGTTTTTCAATTTAATGCTCTATTTAAAGTTTTTTTCGATAAGTTGGATAAATTTAACAATATTTTGAAGTGCAATAAGTTCCGCGTAACTTACGAAAATCTATGTTTAAAAGGTTTATGGAAGTAATAACTCTGAAGTCAAGAGCAAAGGGTTCCATTTTGGTCACTGTTACCAAGTTTCATCTGTGAAATAACCAAGTGTGTTATCCAAGGTATCTTATATCCTTAATAAATATAATGAAGAGAATTTTTGATGAGTCATCGTTTACTGTGAGTATTTTTCACTTATTTTATTTTCAAGAAGTTCAATTGATATTAGAAATTTTGCTTATTTATGGAAAATTAGTTTCAAAGTACACATTACTCTGCTACAATTTTCAACTCTGCTAAACTCCTTTAGTAATAAGTAAGGGGGCTCCATAACCCCGAATATTAGAGTTAGTTGACAATGGGTCATTCCATGTCAACTGGCCTAGAGGCTCCCACTCGACCCCCTTCGATTTTTATGAAATTGATACAGAATATACATGTGGGTATATAATGAACATTTGGAAACTGTTTAGTGCAAAAAATTGTATAGTTGGAGCACCAGGGGTCCATTTGTACCAATCACTATTTCAATGTTGTAGAAAAAACGGCCAAATCATGAAGTTTAACATCATATTGCTCATGATATATGAAACCTTACTTATTGAAAATAGGTGATCTAGCACAACTTTTTGTGCTAAAAAGTGTAATTGCAGTATTAAAAATCACAAATGAAAACTATCGTGATTACTAGGCCTCAAAGTAGGCCGTTCGGCCAATCTGGTTGAATTTTACCCTTACTTTAGCATGCTGTAACTACTGCAAATAATATTTTAAGAATTTGACGTTTTACAAATTAATTACCTATGGATATATCGTAAAGCCGCTGCAGTTGTTTTTTGATTGCTTAAAAATTCACTAAATTATTGATGTTCAAAGTCTAATAAAAAATTAAAATCGTCGATTTTGTCCCATATTCAAAAGCGTATATCTCAAAAGGGACACTTCTGATTTGGTTACAATTAGTACCACTGGAAAGAGCATGTCTTAATTTATAAAAAAAACTCTATTTCGTTTTGGGCCTCTTAGATACAGAAGAAAAATAATAAAATTAAAAAACCTGTTGTATGAGATAATCCAGATATGTACAAGAAAGGTATATATTACGACAGGATCTTTCAAAAGATTTTGCACCATTCTTTTTTATTACAACGATTAATGCATATAATAATTATCACTTTTCCTGATCACAGTTACTTCTCCTTTACCATTATGAATGATTTGTAACCGCATTGCCAATGAGTTTTATCCAATAACAGGCAAGACTAGCTCCTGGTTGGGTATTGTATGTTTTAAATTTTTAATGTGGGTACCTAACCGGATCCATAGATTATTATAGACTAAATGTTTTGATTATTTCAAGCTCCCATTATGTTGATTCCTTATCCCCTATCTATAAAAAACATTACTCATTGGTTCAGTTTGTCAAATTTCTTATTGATCGCGATTGCAACAGCTTTCAGTAAATTGTATTGCTGACTAATTTTTGTTTTTATTGAAAATGGAACAGTAATTATATGCTCTTGCAGAATTCAACAGAGGTCTTGTCTAGTGGGCTAATAAAATGTTTTTGAAGGTCTATGAGGGGGCATAAAATTTATTAAGACATCGTTGCTGCGATTTTCAATACCAATTCTTCAATAAAATCTTCAATTGTCATCTGCTTCGTTTCTAACGTATCATGATCTGTGTGAACCCTTTGTTTAAATTCAATGGTGTCTTCTGGATCCCTATATTCGAAAATACTTTCTTAAAATTTTTTTAAATCATCTGTTCCAGGACATTCTTCGCAGCGATGAAGGGTACAATCTTTAGAATTCAAGTCACAAGCTGTTTTACTTATAAGGAATTTATAATCTACATCAGTTGGGCAGCTTGCTAGTATCAACTTCACATTTTGATGCATTTTACACACATATTGGGAATGTGAACCTGCTGCAACGACAGTCACACACCATTTTGGTTTTAACTTGCAAAATTTGGAGAATCCGATTTCCGGTCCATTACTACTTCGATAGACTGTAAGCATTTCTTTCAAATTGCTTAGTAATATATGCTTCTGCATCGAGCAGAAATGAAATCTTTTATTTCTGGACATATAGATTAAATTCTTCATCTTGAAAAAAAAAATTAATACTCTTTCTTTTATGTTTTCTGGCAACTTCTTTTCAAACTTTGCCCTAGGTAAAGCCAATATCCCGATGTTTGCTTTTAATTTTCGCGCTGCTTTTACCATTCTTTCTGAAACTTCATACTCTTCCATAACTTCTCTTATTGTCCAACTTTGAGGTGCCATTGTTAATATTTGTATTTGTTCTGGACGTTTTGACAGGTGTAACTTCTCCTTCAATTCTTTAATTAGCTGTTTGTAATCTAAACAGTCTAGGCATTGGCTGGATGTAGTAGGTTGTCTTAATTTACATGGATCTATAACAGCAACAATAGCTATTTTCTTTGAAATCACATCTTCAGTTTCACTTATCTTTCGCTTTGCATATCTTTTAATATCTCTTGTTGATGTTCGTTGACATTTTAAAGGAGATAAATCAATAGCTGTTAGACTTTTGTTCAACATTTCTGTTACATCTATTTCATCTTGCTCCAATTCGCTTGAAGAAGAGGACCATGTTGTTCTTGTTTCTTCGAATCCTTTTCTGCATGATCTACATATTTTTTGGTCTGGTTTGACATTTTTCTTAGTTTCTTAGTCTATCAAATGATTAGAACTTTCTAAATTGATGGACCGCAAAGATTTTCGTACACAATGATTGTCTTTACTGAAAGGATTACAGCATGTTCTCTGAAGAAACTCAAATTCATGCAACAGCAATGTTTCGTGATGAAAGCATATTTGAGAATTTTCTTCCAGATGCAATAAACTTCGTCGATTAACTCCTGTTCTTCAGAGGAAAATTCTTTAAAAAGCTTAAAACCTTTATATGCAACATCAGTCGTCAAATGGCACTGAGAATTATCAGCACAGCCAATGCTGCATTGACTCTGATCATAATCATGAGAATCCATAGAGCTAAAATCTTGATACAGAATGTTTTAACAGTAATGTAAAGCATAAACTGAAAGAGAAAAGGAATATTTTTGTATAAATCTTGTTAAACATGCAATACCCAACCAGGAGCTAGTCTTGCCTGGTTATTTGATATAACTCGTTGGCAATGCGGTTACAAATCCCTCATAATGGTAAAGGGGAAGTAACTGTGATCAGAAAAAATGATAAGTATTATATGCATTAATCTTTGTAATAAAAAAGAATGGTTCAAAGTATGTTGAAAGACCCTGTCTTAATATATACCTTTCTTGTATGTATCTGGATTATCTCGTACAACAGGATTTTGAATTTTATTATTTTCCTTCTGTATTTAAGAGGCCCAAAATGAAATAAAGTTTTTTTTATAAATTAAAATATACTCTTTCCAGTGGTACTAATTGTAACCAAATCAGAAGTGTCCCTTTTAAGATATAAGCTTTTGAATATGGGGCAAAATCGACGATTTTAATTTTTTTATTAGATTTTGAACATCAATAATTTAATGAATATTTAAGCAATCAAAAAACAACTACAGCGGCTTTACGATATATCCATAGGTAATTTGTTTGTAAAGCGAGAAATTTTTTAAATAATATTTGCAGTAGTTACAGCATGTTAAAGTAAGGACAAAATTCAACCAGATTGGCCGTACGGACTACTTTGAGGCCTAGTAATCACGATAGTTTTGATTTGTGATTTTTAATTCTGCAATTACTTTTTTTAGCACAAAAAGTTGTACTAGATCACCTATTTTCAGTAAGTAAGGTTTCATATATCATGAGCAATATGATGCCAAACTTCGTGATTTGGCCGTTTTTTCTACAAGCATGAAATAGTGATTGGTACAAATGGACCCCTGGTACTCCAACTATACAACTTTTTGCACTAAACAGTTTCCAAATGTTCATCATATACCTGCATGTATATTCTGTATCAATTTCATAAAAATCGAAGGGGGTCGAGCGGGAACCATGCCAAAATTTAGGACACTTGACATGGAATGACCCCAATATGACCTAATTTCATTGCAAGCTCAGTACAGTTAATATAATCAAGATCTTTCTTAGTGCTTTACTTTGTTGATGAACCCGCCGACTAAATTTGAGTTTGCGGAATTTTGTGGGTAGTGGCCAATAAAATTACCAAGACATCGGTACCATTTACTTTAACCAATATTTTCGAACTAGGTGACGTTTTTGATACATGAAACATTATCCGCATATCTGCATCTTCATGTTGACATACGTAGTCTTCTTCACGTTTCACGACATGATCTGCGACAGCATGGTAAGAAAAACAGCATTCTCTAACTGTTATAAAAATTTTCTTGTTTTGGATTATTGAAACTGTCTGCCAAATGGAACCGCGCGCGCAACGCTTCTCTGTCACTCTCAACATTTGCGCAGAAAATTGAACATTTTAAATCTAGGCAACCATGGATTCAGCACACTTTTTGAAAAGACAATCAAGTACGGTTGGATTGGGAATAAAATAAGCTTTTATTTGATGTGTAACTCAATTAAATAACAAATGAGGTTATATTAACTTCAGTTACTTACCTGTTTAAACCTGGCAACCCCATGGTTGGCACCACTTGAGAGCAAGCAACCTAGTACAATTGGATTGGGAATAAAATAAGCTTTTATTTGATGTGTAACTCGATTAAATAACAAATAATGGTTTATATATGGATCTTGTACTACCACTCCACAACAGATTGATCTGACTGTAACACAGTCAAGAATATAAGTGAACTTTTTTCAGTAAAATGGGTAGTTATTGAATATAAAGAGAAAATGCCTATGAAAAGATTTGTAAGTCAAATCACAAATATTGAGGGTGATGATATACATGTGAAGTATGTAACCAAATCCAGAATAGAGATTATGTTTTTCCTGAAAAAGAAGACATTGATATAGTAAAAAAAAACCATGTTGTAAAAGTTTTAGAAGAACCACTTTGCAGTAACTGTAAATAATACTACTTTAAAATTTGAACATTATATTGTTTAACATAATATGTAACAGAGCTCTCAGAATCACCTTTTAGTTTTAATGCATTTTCTAATAAATATATTCTTTAAGCATAACTTTTGCATTATGACCCATTTTACCCCAGAATGAAATAAAATGAATCAAAGCTATTCAAGCAAAGTTTAACTAACTTATAATTAAAAATTTATACAATTAAAAAATTAAAACTGTATAAAATTTTTAAAGTATTATTGTATAAAATTTGTAAAGTTTTAACAAAAATTATTGTTAAAATTATACAAAAATGACCGGAAGGAATGTAATGGCAAGATGCTATCGGAAAAAAAAATCAGGAAAGTTTTATGATTTTATTACTATAAGACTTTAAATGTGAAAATAGATAAAAAGTGACCCATTTTACCCCACCTGACCCTTTCATGTTTTATTGTTTTATAGTTAAAACTTTATAAAATAGTTATTTTAAAAAATTATTAAAAATTAAAATTTTTTACCTGTGTATGCACCCAATGAGTTGGTGGAAACTTTCCATATTTTACATATAATTCTAAAATACCCCTTTCTTTGGCTTCATTAGGAGCAGAGGTCATACTATAGCCTGTAACTTCTGGTATTCCAGGAACATAAAAATCTACCCTTTTTGAAGGAAAAAAGATAATGAATGAGAACACAGAGAAAAAAGCTACTTTTGTTAGAAATATTTATAATTGCTTGAAAAATGTGCCAATTTTAAAACTAATGTAATACATTCTTAGGCAAAACTATAAAATGCTTCAAATAAAAAAGAATTTAGCATTAAGTAACAGAAAAGTTATTCATAAGGATGGCCCTCCAGTTAGACAAACTGGCAGAAGCATTAAAAATAAAGTGGGATGCTGAATCAGATATGTGATTAACACTACAGTAACATTTTCAAATTTTGCTGAGTACAAGCAAGGACAGTAGTTTTTTTTAAACACAAGTTATAGAGCTTCCCATTTTAACTTTCTTCTATCTTCAATAGAAAAAAGTATCGTAATTGAAATTTTTTCTTTCGACTTCTGGTTAATGATGGATTTACATATTTTAGGGATCAGAGATTACAAAACACATGTTTTTACAAAATGTCTGTCAGTCCATGTGCGTGTCTGTATGTCGCCATTATATTATTGAAAAGTGCATGAAGATATGCATAGAACTGAACCAAATTTTTACTTTCTTCTATTTTCAATAGAAGAAAGTATTGTACAGAAGACTCTCAAATCTGTACATAATTTATGGATATAAACAATCAAACATTCAGTTAAGATATAGGGACAAAACTTGACTTTTTTTGTTTTATATCGATTCCATATGAATTAATTTGTAATTTTTGTTAATATTACTGAATTCATGTTTTTGACATGAATAACGAATAAATTTATTTGCGAAAAAATTCAAGATATTGCTGATATCATTGGCAATCACAACCTTCTTACCAAATATATTTATGTATTAATAAAGCTTTTTTGGTAATTAAGTCTAGCTAAATGTAAAGTAAAACTTCCTCATTTTATGAGTTTTATGTGAATTAATAATTTTAATTTATGAGGCAAGTTTTATTGAATAATTTAGAGAAAATACATTTTATAGTGAATATTTAATTATGCATCATTGATTATTAATTACATTCAAATTGCTGTTTAAAAAATGTAAACAAAGCAATGACCAGATAACTGCAAAATTCTAAAATCCACTTAACCACTGGTCCCAAGCAGTGCAGATTTGAGGGAGTCTACTGTAATCGATTTTTTTTTTTTTTAAAATTCTGGTTTTCGATGGATTTACATCTTTTTGGGATCAGAGATTCCAAAAAACATATTTTTACAATGCATTACAGTTTTGCCTTAAAATATGAATAGAACTGAACGAAATTGTTATTTTCTTTTATCTTCAACATAAGAAAGTATTGTAATCAAAGTTTGGGTCCACTCCCTAAATTTGGGGTCAAAGATTTCAAAAAACATGTTTTTACAAAATATCTGTCTATCCATGTATGTGTCCATATGTCATAGTGATGGGCGATTTCGATTTTTTAAATCGATTTAATCAATATTATGGTCAACTCGATTTAATCGATACTATAAAATTTTTAATCGATTTCTCAGAAGTTATTATTTTTATTTTGCTTCAAAAGTTGAAGATAAAGCAGTCGGATGTGCCAATCTCAAAAAGTCTTCTATCTCATACATGATAAAACTTCTAAATGCACTAACACATTGTCAATGTCAAATTTAAATTATTTATGCCAATCATGAAGATTTAAAAAGTATAGGTTGAAGTATGAACATTTTAAAAGAAAATAAAAGCTTTGCGTTTTCCAAACAAATCGCTGAATTTCGGTCCACCCCCTTTTAGATGTCTGTAACCGAAATATATGCAATTCAAAGAGCATCACAGCGACACCTGTTGTGCAGTATACACTCAAGCCTAATAAGAATCTATTTATGTGAAAGTTTAACAGAATATGAAATTTGATTAAATTCTATGCATAATTTCTAAGATATAGCTATCACTAATATCGTGAAAAATGCAGTATAGCACAGCAGTATTATATAACTTACACAAAAACCTAATCAGGAACAGCGTATGATAATATCTAAGAGAATATTAAGTTTGATGAAATTCCGTTCAGGAGCTCTTAAGATATGATCAATAAAATCTAGTAGATCCTGAAAAAGCGGTTGAATTCAGGAGTTAGCCCGAAGAGGAACATCTCTGCCCCGGAACTTTGAAATGTCTCACGAAAATATTGAAGCTTCATGTACAAGAGTCCCCCCCCCCCTTCTCTGAAGTATAGAATGCCCCTTCAAGGAGACATAAAAATCCTTCCCAGTGAAAAATATCTGAATTCAACACTGCTGATAAAAGCAGCATAGCAACGCCTCCTGCATAGTTATTTACACTGAAACATAATAAGCACCAAACTTATGAATGTGAAGCTTGATGAAATTTTCTGAATTAGTTTCTGAGATGCAATTATCGCAAAAATCAGGAAAAATGCAGCGCCACCTGCCGTTAGATTTAAATCAAAACTTAATCATTAACAATTTACGTTAGTATCAAACGAATCTGAAGTTTGGCAAAAATACGTGCATTAGTTCTTGAGGTATCTATCTTGCAGTAATCATGAAAAATACAACATAACAGCGCCACCTGTTGAGTGATTTTTACCATAAGTAATCAGCACCAATTTATATGAAAGTCTAGCTGAATCTAAAGTTTCAAGAGGTTCCAGGCATTAGTTCTTGAGATAGAGCACCCACAAAATTTTGTAAGAGACAAACAGACAGACTGAAAGACAGACAATTTATAAAAACAGTAAAATGTGTTATATTTAACAACATATTCGAATTTTGTAAGCATTAGGTTATTATTATTTTTTAAATAACATCATACAAACAAAGAAAAAAAAAACAAAGTTTTTTTAAAATAAGCAACATATAATGTCTAGAATTATATATGGGTGTGTAAACATGTTTAATAATCTACATAACCCTCTACCCCCCCCTCCCCGTTTTTACATAAGTTAATGGGAATTGTCTTTTTTCTGTAATTATCTTCTTCTTTATAGTTTTTCAAAATAATAATAATAATATATATATAATAAAAAAAAGGAAGTCTATCAAAATGCAGAAGATTCTCTCCTTTCCTCGCCCCCCCCCTTCCCCCCACAGAGGGCATCTTCTGCCCTTTGTACCTATATCCCTCGTGTTGATAATCGGCTGTCATAAAATAAAGCAAACCTTTTCTTGTCTACCCTATTTAAATCCTCTATCTTCACAGTTTCCTTTTCCCTGCCGAAAATCTTGGCAGTCTTTTGAGTCAAAAACAGACGCAAAATCACTGACCAATCACATTACAAGGTGATAAAGCCTAGATGAAAAAATCGCAAGACTATTTTGAATGCAAGTAGTAGATTGATCTTTTGTAGTAGATCAATCTTTTGTAGTACATCGAATCAGTACAGAACCTTGTGTAGTAGATCAATGTCGATGTCAGAATCGATTTTATTTTGATTTACTGAAATTGAATTCGCATTTTGAAATCGATTTTTAGATACAAATAGTGTTGTTACTTTTTTGATATGCTTGAAATCGATCTACGTTTCAGGTTGAATCGATCTTTCCCTTTCTATTGTTTTAATGGTAGCAGTAAAAATTTCAAACTCAAATATTAGGCGAACCGTTGATTTTAGAGGGGTAAGACTTAAGAATGTCAAGATATTCTAAGGTATGGTCAATCGAATAGTGATGACCATTATACCCTAGCAGCACATAGGGGGCAGGGGGGCAATATTCAATACAGGTATGGGTGGGTCATGTGACATATCGTTGCAAAGGTCTTGACCTGGGCTATCCATATCTGTATATCTCTTCATAATATAGTTCAATTTTCAGACTCCAGGGGGCATTTTTAAGCTTTTTTGGGGTTTTTTCCCTTCCCCCACTTTGTAGTGTATCATTTTATAGGTCTTGACTTGTAGACCTCAAATATCTTGAATTGATTGGTAGAACTGATGTAAAATTTCGTATAAGAAAGGATTACCAATTTTTTTTTCAAACCAGATATTTCTAAAAGTAAAAATTTCAAACTCAAATATTAGGCGAACCGTTGATTTTAGAGGGGTAAGACTTAAGTATGTCAAGATATTCTAAGGTATGGTCAATTGAATAGTGATGACCATTATACCCTAGCAGCACATAGGGGGTGGGGGGCAGGGGGGGCAATATTCAATACAGGTATGGATGGGTCATGTGACATATCGTTGCAAAGGTCTTGACCTGGGCTATCCATATCTGTATATCTCTTCATAATATAGTTCAATTTTCAGACTCCAGGGGGCATTTTTAAGCTTTTTTGGGGTTTTTTCCCTTCCCCCACTTTGTAGTGTATCATTTTATAGGTCTTGACTTGTAGACCTCAAATATCTTGAATTGATTGGTAGAACTGATGTAAAATTTCGTATAAGAAAGGATTAAGGTTTTCTTTTCAAAGCAGATATTTCTAAAAGTAAAAATTTCAAACTCAAATATTAGGCGAACCGTTGATCTTAGAGGGGTAAAACTTACTGATGTCAAGATTTTCTAAGCTTGGTCAATCGAATAGTGATAACCATTATACCCTAGCAGCACATAGGGGGTGGGGGGCAATATTCAATACAGGTATGGGTGGGTCATGTGACATTGTTGCAAAGGTCTTGGTCTGGGCTATCCATATCTGTATATCTCTTTATAATATAGTTCAATTTTCAGACTTCAATGGGCATTTTTAAGCCTTTTTTTTTTACTTTTCCCCTTACCTCAATTTGTAGTGTATCATTTTAAAGGTCTTGACTTGTAGACTTCAAATATCTTGAATTGATTGGTAGAATTGATGTAAAATTTCGTATAAGAAAGGATTAAGGTTTTCTTTTCAAAGCAGATTTTCCTAAAAGTAAAAATTTCAAACTCAAATATTAGGCGTACTATTGAAGACTTACGGATGTCAAGATATTCTCAGGTATGGCAATCGAATAATGTTGACCATTATACCTTAGTAACACATAGGGGTGAAGGACGGGGAGGGACAAAATTCAATACAGGCATGGGTTTACGGATTTTCTTCAAATTTTGGATATATTTTCATTCTAATAAGGTGCTTTTCTGATTTGTTCTGGGTATTCATTGGTTATGTAAAAGGATTTGGGGGCTACTCTTCTTAACCGTTTAAACGCCAATGTTCCCAAAAGGGAACATAGGATTATTTGCAATGCAAAACATATATTTTCCAAGATAATTACGATGTTCTTATTTTTCCTATAAAATATAAGGTTGATTTTAACTTTTGAAAAAAAAAATATGTTTAAGCATTTATCACAGGTATAAAGAGTATGCAAATTCCTTAATTTACATAAAAATATAATTTTTGTTTTTATCGTTTCTCTATATTACTCACATTTGACCACTAGGAATCTAAATGTTTTTGGAATTCGAGAAAATACTCAAGAAGAACATTTTTAAATTTGTATGCATAAATCAAAACATTTGAAGTTGTAATATGAGAAAAACAAAATTATTATTACATTGCGATATTAATTCGGCTTGTAAACAGTTAATTTAGGTAAATGGTTTTTTTTGTGCAGAATTAACCGATTTGTTGCCGATGATAGGTTATGCACTGCCCGACCATTGAAGGTACAGTTATCCATTAATCCGAACTTAGGTCACTTCCAACTTCTTCAGATAATCGATGCTCCGCTGTATTTTTATTTCTTTGTTAACCAGAGAAAAGTATGTTGTTTCACTGTTAATTATTCTTATGAAAACAACATTTTTTTTTCTGTTAACTGCTGAAAATTTGGTAAACGTTAAAAAAGAACAATATTTTATAAGATGTAAATGAGATGAGGCGATATATATTTTAAAAGAGAAAAAAAAGTTTAGTCACATATTTTTTTAAGCAGAATTTCTGCTTTTAAATTGGTGGATAATTAATAATTAGCATGTGCTGATTGTGCAATTAAATCATCACAGCTATTTTGAAAGAAAATTTGCAATATTTGCGTTTCCCACACCCTTATAGAAGGTCTTAAAAAGACTGAAAAAAAAAATTTTTTTTGAATAAATTTAGAGCTTTCAAAATTTTATTCATATGCGAATTTTTAAGAAGAATGACGTTTAAAGGAAGTTAGGCTCCGTTTGTTTGGTTGAAGGAGTATGTAGAAAATACATGTGTTTCGGATTAAAGTATATATATATATATATATATATACAAATCATTTCTCCCTTTTATTTTTTTATCTAACTGAGATCTTTCTCAAAAAAAATAAAGTTAAGTATAATATAAATTATTATTAAAATTGCATCTAAAAATAATAAAAGATAAATCCTTATTATTCGACTCTAAAAGCTGTAATAGCTTACTTCTGTGCCTCCCTAAATGGGAGTGAGGAGTATGAGGTGTTACGGCTCTGCTGATTAGCCAAGTTTTAGAATTACTAATTTTGAGCTCATCTGTGTAAAATCTAAAAAATATCGAAATATCGATTTTAGTATCGATTCTAGAATTTAGAAATCGATTCTTATTATAATCAATGTCACTTTATACGATGTCGATTTTAATCGATTCTCAAAATTCCCAGAATTGCCCATCACTAATATGCCACCATTCTACCATTAAAAAGTGTATGAAGATAAGCATAGAAATGAACCAAATATTTTGTGTATTTTTTGGCTGTGGCAAGCAAGTCCTCCTTAAGTTTGAAATATTTTGCCGAAAGGCGAACTGTTATAGCGACTTTGGTGCCATTTTCAATATTGTACCATCAAAAAGTGTATGGAGATATGAATAGAATGTAAGTGTTTGGCTATGGCTAGTTGGTCCTCTCTGATTTTGAAAAAAAAAATCTGTCAGAACGGGGGCACTATAGTAGCAATTTTTGTACCAATTTCAATATTGTACCACCAAAAATTGTATGAAGTTATACATAGAACTGAACCAAATTTTTTGTGCAAATGTTTGACTATGTCTAGTAGGTGCTCCTTGAATTTGAAAAAAATCCATTGGAAGAAGGTGCTGTAATAGCGATTTTTGTGCCATTTTCAATACTGTACCACCGAAAAATGTATGAAGTTAAGCATACAATATAGTCAAATTTTTTCTGTAAGTGTTTGGCTACCAGGGTTGGGTTTCTGATGTCAGAAACTGGTTTTTGACATGACAAGTGTCAAAAACTGGTTTAAACTGTCAAAATCTGGCTTAAACCATCAAAAACGTGTAATGTGCTTTAAACATTTTAAGAAAGGAGAGAAACATTTGAGTAATTTTTTATTTAAAATTAATTATATTGTAATTTAATAATTACAAAAAAATTAAATTACTTTAATTGCAATAAAACAATTTTTTAGAATGTTCAAACAGAAGAAAATGATTTTGTACAGTTAATAATCTGGATCAATTTTACCCTACAGCATCCTATAGCACTTAACCAATTTAGCACATTTATTTACACCCAAATGGTTTAGAGTGTATGAAGCCAAAGTTAAAAAATACTCTCTCAATAGATGCTGAGCTAGCAGGGCTTGATAGCGAAGCATTGCTAGTTGAGCAAGTTTAGAGGCAGGCCAAATTTTCAGATTTATGATAATTTTTTTTTCTTTTTTATCCAGAAATGATAATATACAATACAGTAAAAGTGAATTTTTAATATTACATCTAATATTGTATATTTGTGACAGATGTTTAATGTGAAATTTTAGAGATCAGTGTAATATTTGAGGTTTCTGACGAGGTTTTAGCCATGATGGTTTAAACCAAGGTTTTAACTGGATAAAACCACACACTATCAAAAACTTGCTAACCCTGTTGGCTACAGTTAGTAGGTCCTGCCTAAATTTGAAAAAAATTCACTGGAATGGGGCACTGTAATAGCGATTTTTGTGCCATTTTCAATATTGTACAGTACAAAGTCTCAAATCTGGAATTCTCCAAAATCCAGACATTTTTCTAACTAGCATTTTTTTTTTTTTTTTTTTTTTTTTTTTGGTAAGTATCAAATTTTGAATTCTTAAAATGATTGAAAACTTGTCCACTACTATAACAATTCTTATAGGCCATAACGAAAGTTTGGGATCGGTGTGACACGGCCCGGTAGCGCCGTCGAAAGGGGGGGGGGGGGGGAGAGCGTTCCGGGCACAGAAATTTAGGTGGCGCCAAATTTATACTACCAACGTCAACGTCATTTTTGGCTTGTTACAGAAAAAAGAAAAAAATATCGAGTTGTTAACAAAAAAAAAAAAAAAAAAAAAAAAAAAAATGAAAAACTAAACTCTTTTTTTTTTTTTTTTTTTTTTTTTTTTACGCTTACTGAGATTTAGAAATAAAATCCATATCTTTTGAGTAAATTCACCAATTTCTCTCAAATTTTCAGCAAGTTGAAATAATAGTAAACTAGTCCATGTAACAAATTTTTATTAAAATACGATCCGTTATTAGAAAGTTACAACGCCAACCAGAAATGTACACTTAACAAAAACTGAAAGAAAAAGTAATAAACCATCTGCGGTTTATTTGTGTTCACTGATCTGGCTGTTCAATGAAATCAGAGGAAGTTGAATGTTTACTGAATCCGATCTACTTTGGATAATGTTCTTTGCTGCACAGAAAGAAAACATGGGTTGATTTTTTAAAAATTTATTTATTCTTTTTAGCTTAAGATTCTTTTAAAATATTAAAATATACATTCTGTTATTCATTTCCTAAATCATCAACTTTGCACTAATTCCATATTCTGATTAAGTATTTATGAATTTAAAAAAAAAAAAAAAAAAAAAAAAAAAAAAACTTTTGTTAGGATTTGGTTGGGTGAAAAAAAATTAACTTAAGCCAAAAGAAAGTTTTTTATCTCATCATCTACCAATAAAATAATGTTTTGTACTGGATGTGGTTTTGAGCATTAGCCCCCCCCCCCTCCCCCCCCCAAAAAAGTGTCAAACATATCAAAAACAAATAAAATAATAATGTTATGCGCTCACCACCAAAATGCTGAAAAATAGCATAGAATATCCATTCCACTGTTTTCACCCTGTTGCATCTTCCAAAACAGAAGGTCTACCTTCACAATTATCTCTCTTATCTTCAAGTTAAAAATATATCAATAGTTGTAACGCATTCCTTTGCTACAAATATTAAGTTTACTTGACTGTCTGGTTATGTAATATTGAATAACACTTATCACTTTATGTATGGACAGCAGCAAGAGAAGGGATGATAACTCCAGATATTGATAGATCATGATATGCATTTTACACATCATATATTGATATATATTTTCTACTTAAAGTTAAGCAATTCATTTTTAATTAGAACAAAACTTCTGTAAAAAAAAATATATTAAATTGAAATGTTACAGAAAAGAATTATTACCATTGACCAGCTTTAAAAGAAAACCCTGGCTCTTTTACCAAAAGTCTTAACACTTTTATTGTAGATGATGCATTTCTTACATCCTGTACAATTGCATCATATATTTCCTAAAATTAAAAAACAATTAAAAATATATTAAAATACATTGCACATATTAAAAGTCTGTATGGGTTAAAATTTCCAGGCCTGGGCCCAGTCATAGACATTTTTTAGACTCCAACTGATTCAGTAAAAAAATTTGATCTAAGTAGGCCGATCCATATGAGATTAGAGATGTAAATTTTCTGGAAAAATATAAATGGCAGAAAAAAGCTGGTTTTTTACCTTTTTTTTTTTCGGAAAAGAACGGAAAATTGATTTTTCATGATTGTTTCTCCCAAATAAATTAGATTTTCTTAGAGAATATTAAATAATAAACATTTTTTCCCCCATTTATTTATATTAAAAGAAAATTATTTTCACTTTATATAACAAAATAAAAAAGAAGAAAAAACTGCTTATAAAATTTTAGTTTTTTTTTTTTTTTTTCCCTTCACAGCCTAAGAATTTTTATTAAACACTATTGTTTGTTATATCATATCTCTGTTGAAATGATTTTTCAGTTACATGTTTAACTACCAACTGACCTAATGTAAAAACCTGACCCAATATGTCTACAGTTTGGAATGAAATAAATTATGTATCTCATTTACATAAGTATAGTTAAGTAAATGATACTAGTTTGATGAAATAAATTATTGCAGTTTTGTCATTATTATGAATATCAGTATTAAAAAATTCCATTGTTTGTTTAAAATATGTATATTTTTACAATATTACATTTTTTTCTTACAATTATAATTTTATTTCCTTTAAAAAATATGTTTTGGTATATCTTTCTAATCTCAACTCAAAAAAGTTTTGATTTAGTTATATAATCTAAATTCAAACAAAACTAAGTTTTAGTTTTAGTGATAATGCAAAGAATTAAAATAATGGCGATGAAGCAGGCCGATGAAGCTAAGGCACCAGTGCCAACTCTGTCACATGCAATTAAAATTTGAAACTGTATAAACTTTTATATATAAATATGATATTACAAAAAATGACCAGAAAAATGTTGTATATCTTGAAAATTTATTTTTTTGTTAAAAAAAAAATGAACAAAATTATTGGAAATTGTTTTGAATAGCCATGTGAAAATAATATGTATAAAGTTTTATTTATGAAACTGCATCATATATTTATTATAGTGCTAGTAATTAAAAGATTGTATATTAAGATGTTCAAGGTATCAATGTTTCATTATGTAGAACATTTTATTTATGAAATAAAAGACATAGCTTTTTCTAAAAACGTTTAATATTTAAATTATTTAAATTTTCTACATAACTAATTGAATATTAAATAATTACATTGATTAGAATTACTTTTAAATCAAGTTATTATTTATGTATTCACAAATATTTATTTTAATTTATAAATATGCATGCATACATATGTAATAGGAAAACGTATTTTAAAAAAACTTGGTTTAAACCAAAAAAACCCATGATTTTGGTTTAAAAAAAAAAAACGATTTTTTACCAACCCTGATTTCTAGACCTATTTTGAAATTATTCATTCCTAACCTCCCATGCCATGTCTATACTGATGCCTCAAAGAAAGCCGTAGATACTATATTAAAACAAATGGATGAAAAGGGGAACTTTCATCCCATTGTGTTCCACTCGAGACAATTAAGGCCCTACAAGTAAAATTACGCTATTACAGAACTAGAATGTCTAGCTATAACTGATAACCTTGACAAATTTCATTATTATATTCACGGAAAACCTTTTTACAATACACACCGACCATGTTTCTTTATTATGGCTTAAAATGGTGAAGCATTTAACTGGGAACCGGGAGATCATTCAGATGGTCACTAAAACTAAGCATGTATGATTATACCATAAAATACAATAAAGGATCCTCAAATTTTGAAGCAGACATGCTTTCAAGAAATCAGACTTTTCCTGTAAATCCCCATATTCGCTTATTAACATTAGATGAAATTAAAGAACACCAAGAGTTAGATAATATATCAGGACCAAAATTTCAAAAAGTTAATGACATTTTGGTAATTCACAAAAAGGGTTTTCAAAAAATTGTAGTACCTTTCTCTTTGAGAGAGAAAATTATTAATAACTACCCATACACAATTTGGCGCCATCCAGGAATACAAAAAATGCTAAACTTAATTTCACCGCAATGCTACTGGAGCAGCATGACTCATGATATTACACAATTTGTCAAGCATTGTAAAGTTCGCCAACTCAACAAAAAATCACACCAACCTAAATTTGGTCTTCTTGAAGCCTTACCACCTGCAGAACTACCCTTCGATATAATATCATTAGATTCAGTCGGAGGTTTCAAATACACTATATTGCCATTGAATATGGGACACTTGCGATTTTAGACATTTTACTAAATATCTAGAAAAATACATGAGGAATCATCTCGAAACTCTTTGTGTATAAATATAATGGTATAAGTCATACATCTCCGTGAAGATTTTATCCCGAAACTCCAAAGGGGACCGTCAACAAATTAAAAAAGAATGAATATCTTTTGAATAACCCTGTCAAAACTAATGTAGCAAAAGCGCTTAAACTCTAGATTGTGATTGAATGCCTTATTGTAATAAGCATTGTTAATTTTTATGCAAATAGCATGCATACTCGCAGAGTAATTAAGGTTTTTATAAAAATGATCCCAAATTTTTCCAAGTTTTTTCCTTATAATTTTCCGAGTTCTTAATTTAAAATATTATTTTTTTCAGAAAATATGACAAACAACATTGCACACAGTACCCTATAATCAGAATTAAAAAATAATGAAAATTGTATAAAAAATGAGTTGGTTTACTAAATAATTTTTTACTGCGCATGCGTCAACGATATAAAAATTTCATTTGCATATTATGTTAGCTAAATGTATAGAGCAACTTTTGTGAAAGTCACAAAATCATAACTTGAAAATTCTGACAATAATCGTCAATTGAATAAGTCGAAAATCCGTTACTCTCAAAATGAAGCAAAAACAAGAGGGGTTGTATCCATATATTCATTGATCAGTGTCAATATAGAATACACAATGTGGGATGTACTACTGCATTTGGATAAAATCCCTCATTTTTTTGCTTCATTTTGGAAACAACGGATTTTGTCCTTTTTCTATAGACGATTACTTTCAGTATTTTCAAGTTATGATTTTGAGACTTTTACAAAAGTTGGTCTATACATTTAGCTAACATAATATGCAAATGAAATTTTGATATCTTTGACGCATGCGCAGTAAAAAATTATATAGTAAACCTACTCATTTTTCATACAATATTTATTATTTTTTAATTCTGATTACAGGGTACTGTGTGCAATGTTGTTTGTCATATTTTCTGAAAAAAATATTATTTTATATTAAGAACTCTGAAAATTATAATGGAAAAACTTCGAAAAATTTGGGACCATTTTTATAAAAACCTTAATTACTCTGCGAGTGTGCATGCTATTTGCATAAAAATGAACACAGTGTATTACAATAAGGCATTCAATCATAATCTAGAGTTTGAGCGCTTTTTCTACGTTAGTTTTGACAGGGTTATTCAAAAGATATTCATTCTTTTTTAATTTGTTGACGGTCCCCTATGGCGTTTCAGTAAAAATTCTTTACGGTGATGTATGACGTATACTATTATATTTATACACTAAGAGTTTCGAGATGATTCCTCATGCATTTTTCTAGATATTTAGTAAAATGTCTAAAATCGCAAGTGTCCCATAATCAATGGCAATATAGTGTATTATAATTCAACAAAAAAATATATGCACTTAGCTACTGATCACACTACTCATTATGTTTGGGATTTTGCCTCTAAAAATGTTACAACAGAAGTTTATATTAGCATTCTAAAACAGATTTTTAATATTCAACTTCACAAGAAAATTTTAATGGATAGAAATCCTGCTTTTACAGCATCTAAACTTCATAAATGGGTACATAAACAGAATGTAAAAAAATTACTTACTTCTCATAGACCACAGTGTAATGGGAAAAATGAGCGTGTGAATCAGTCAATTTGCACTTGACTAAGGCTTAAAATCAATGCTACTCCTACAAACATTCCATGTCTGAAACTTCTCGAGGAAGTGATCAATGAGTACAATAACATACTGCATTCGGTAACCAAGTACCCTCCTGCATACTTAATATTCGGCCAATTACCTTATCCATCAGTATTAGGCAATGAAAATTATTATCCCACTGTAGAGGAAGCCAGAAAAGAAGTTTTCCAAAGAACAAGTGAACACCACTTGAAAAGTAAAGTTGGATATGATTTAAAATATATGGAAGTGCCTTTTAAACATGGTGACCTTGTCATAGTGGAAGAATTTCATTATCTGAATACTCGGAAGTTAAGTCTGTCTTTTTCTGATTCATATCAAATTATGGGAAAATTATCTAATGCAAGTTTTAAAATAAATAAGCTTAACTGGCTTACAAAGAAGGACTATGAAGTAATACATGCTTCCAAACTAAGATACTTTTTTCCTAATGACCAATTTAAACTACATACACCAACCAACTGAAAGGTATCATATGAACTGATATTAAATTATATCTGATCTCATTTTGCATTAGATATATTGGACATGCATTGGACATGAGTATTTGGATTTTTAATTACTTTTCGATTTATTATGAACATTTGAATTTTTGATTATTTTTTGTATTATTGTGAATATTAAGTAGCTGCGAAAGTATTATTTCCTGAACTATGTCAGGATAGTTCCACACAAATTTGAAAAGGTGAGTAACATTGGACTTTCCAGAGTCAATCTGCAATATATTTCCCATTTTGATTATCTTATTCTAAATATAATATTTACTGAGTGTTTTGCATTTATTAATACAATTGTTTTTATTATGTTTAATGGCTTATAGTAGTACATTTTATAACAGTGTTGTGTTTAGGTGTAATATTTGTACATTTTTTAAAATAATTATTATTCTATTGTTTGTAAATTATATGAAAGAAATAACATCTCCCATTAGCTCACTTAATGTAAAAAGTGTTTACCCTTTTCAGGTGAGTACCATGGATGGAAGCCGGCCCATCCCCGGAGACTTGTCTGGAAGGGGGGAAAATTGTAAGAAATCATAAAAATCAGACCAATTAATTAGTTTTTTAATAAATTGCCCTTCAATTTGGATATGGGCCCCATGACTAATAATCACAGGTTTTCTAGGGTATCTAGGTAATCAATTTTATCGTGCTAATTTAACTATAACACATGGCCATTTTAAACTGGTAATCCTAGGGAGATGAGAAATTTCAAATGTACTTCTACGCACTTGCTCTCCAGGGACCATGGTATAAGCATCTGTGAAAAATGTTTCCTATAACTTAGAATATTTAAATAAAACTTCATTAATGACCTATGTCCTGTATTCTGTCGTTGGATCTTAATATGACATATATATACATATATATTACACTAATAAACAAAAAATTTCTGGGAACGGCGTTCCCACCTAATTACAGCACTGCCTGGAATCTTGGTAACCTATTAAGTCACCTTTTAAGACTAAATACTAAACCCCTCCTAATATGAAGAATTTGAAGATGGAGAAGAAGCCAGAAAAGAAGTTTTCCAAAGAACAAGTGAACACCACTTGAAAAACAAAGTCGGATATGATTTAAAATATATGGAAGTGCCTCTTAAACATGGTGACCTTGTCATAGTGGAAGAATTTCATTATCTGAATACTCGGAAGTTAAGTCTGCCTTTTTCTGATTCATATAAAATTATGGGAAAATTATCTAATGCAAGTTTTAAAATAAATAAGCTTAACTGGCTTACAAAGAAGGACTATGAAGTAATACATGCTTCCGAACAAAGATACTTTTTTCCTAATGACCAATTTAAACTACATACACCAACCAACTGAAAGGTATCATATGAACTGATATCAAATTATATCTGATCTCATTTTGCATTAGATATATTGGACATGCATTGGACATGAATATTTGGATTTTTAATTACTTTTTGATTTATTATGAACATTTGAATTTTTGATTATTTTTTGTATTATTGTGAATATTGTGTAGCTGAAAAAGTATCATTTCCTGAACTATGTCAGGATAGTTCCATACAAATTTGAAAAGGTAAGTAACATGGGACTTTCCAGAGTCAATCTGCAATATATTTCCCATTTTGATTATCTTATTCTAAATATAATATTTACTGAGTGTTTTGCATTTATTAATACAATTGTTTTTATCATGTTTAATGGCTTATAGTAGTACATTTTATAATAGTGTTGTTTTTAGGTGTAATATTTGTACATTTTTAAAAATTATTATTATTCTATTGTTTGTTAATTATACGAAAGAAATAACTCATCTCCCATTAGCTCACTTAATGTGAAAAGTGTTTACCCTTTTCAGGTGAGTACCAAGGATGGAAGCCGGCCCATCCCCAGAGACTTGTCTGGAAGGGGGGAAAATTGTAAGAAATCATAAAAATCAGACCAATTAATTAGTTTTTTAATAAATCGCCCCTCAATTTGAATATGGGCCCTATGACTAGTAATCACAGGTTTGCCAGGATAGCTAGGTAATCAATTTTATCGCACTAATTTAACTATAACACATGGCCATTTTAAACTGGTAATCCTAGGGAGATGAGAAATTTCAAATGTACTTCTACGCACTTGCTCTCCAGAGACCATGCTATAAGCATCTGTGAAAAATGCTTCCTATAACTTAGAATATTTAAATAAAACTTCATTAATAACCAATGTCCTGTATTCTGTTGTTGGATCTTAATATGACATATATACAGGGTGATTCCAAATTTTTTTTACAATAAAAGAGAGGTGATAGTATACATCAAGACAAACATTATTAAATAGGCGACCAAGGGTCCTAAACATTTTTTAAGGAGATAGCCGCCATTTTAGGTTAAGGACCAAAATTTCAAATAAACATTAAAAAAAATGGAAAAATTGGTCGATTGATTTGCGGTTTTCACTAAAATTGTTCTTTATGTCGGCATTTTCTTGAAATTAAATAATAAAAATAAATTTTTAAAAATGTCGATAGAGGGCGCTTTAGATTTTGGAGTAACGAACAACTATTATTTGCCAGTATTTTTTTCATCTCATTAAATGTTTTGTTAAGCTTAGACTCAAACTTAAATTTTGAGCTAAAAATCTGAAAGTGGGAGTGGTTAAGCAGCACAAACTGAATTGTGTTCAGAGGGTTCAAATTTCAAATGATTATAAAAAACGAAAAAATTGGTTCATTGATTTGCAGTTTTCACTAAAACTATTCTTTATGTCGGCAGGGTTGTTATGATTTTGCCCAGCCCAAAAAACCCGGGTGGGTTTTTTCTGAAAAAACCCACGAAAAAACCCAAGTGGGTTTTTTCAAAATTTCAACTTTAAATTACACATATAATGTAATTATATTGCACATATAATATATTGTAATATATTTCTTAATATCAGTACACCACTCATAAAGTTTATAACCATCACCCCCCACCCCAAAGAAAAGAAATGTCTTAATTATACCATTACAATTTTTAAAAGAAATAATTGTTAGTTAATCTCTGTAGCATGTGTAAGTAACACAAACAAATTTTTTCCCATTAAAAAAATACTTTGGTGTGTAATCTGTTCTATGTTATACAATGGAAACTCATAACAAAATACCATATATGCTTAGAATCCTAATTTAATTATGTAGACATGTAGAATTACTTGGCTTATTCTATTATTTAGTAATAATAAAAAATACTTTATAAATTATTACTAATAATCAATTTATCTAAAAACAAAGCATAATTTTGATTACTGTCATTGATATATATATTTGTAATCAATTAGCTACTTTAAAATTAGTAATAAGTACATTTTTTTTTTCAAGCATTCTGAACCACCGCCCATAAACCCCCAAAACCCGAAAAACCCTGATAAAACCCCAAAAACCCTGAAAAAACCCGGGTATTTAACAACCCTGTATGTCAGTATTTTCTTAAAAATAAATTATAAAGATAATTTTCAAAAAATACCGATAGAGGGCGCTTTAGACTTTGGAGTAACGAACAACCCTTTTTTGGCGTTATTTTTTGCATCTTATTAAATGCTTTCGTAAGCTTAGACTTAAATTTTGAGCTCAAAATCTGAATAGTTTGGAGTGGTTAAGTAGACAAACTGAACTGTGTTCAGAGGATTCAAATTTCAAATGATTATAAAAAACGGAAAAATTGGTCGACTCGTTTGCGTTTTTCGCTAAACTAATTATTAAATGAGCATTTTCTTGAAAATAAATTTTAAAGATAAATTTCACAAATTGCCGATAGAGGGTGCCTTAGACTTTGGAGTAGCGTACAACTATTTTTAACTGTTATTTTTTTAATCTCATTAAATGATTTCAAATGCATTAACTTAAATTTTAGGCTCAAATTCTGAATCGTTGGGAGTGTTTAAGTAGTGAAAAATTGAATTGTGTTCGAGGAAGGGTGAGGGTTAAATTTCAACTCCTGAAGACACTTCAATTTGTGCCTTAACTACTCCTAATTATTCAGATTTTGAGCTCAAAATTTAAGTTTAAATCTAAGCTTCCGAAAACATTTAATAAGTTTTTGCAAGCATTTAATCAGAACAAAAAAATAATGGTTAAAATTAATTGTTGGTTACCCTGAAGTTTAAGGTGCCCTCTAATGGAATTTTTTGAAATTTATCTTTAAAATTTATTTTCAAGAAGACACTGACTTAAAGAATAGTTTTATTTTAAACCGCAAACGAATCGACAAATTTTTCCATTTTCTATAGTTATTTTAAATTTGACCCCCCCCCCTTAAACATGATATGTTTAATTAAAAATTTTTCTAACCATTTTTCATTATAATTATAAAGTAGAGTAAATGCAAATATAATAAAGTAGAAAAAATGTTTTATCCCCATTAGTTTTCCCAGTTCTCTCCATAACCAATTAGCATGCATGTTTTTAAAATATGTTTGTTTACTTAAAACATGCTATTTATTTTCAAAGTGCTTTTATAAATTTAATGAAGTTTCATAAACTGTTTTGAATAAAAGATTTAAAGTATAAGAGCTAAAGTTTCCTAAAAATAAATTATGCAATATATTTATTAAAGCAAATGTAATTGCAAGTGTTACCTGCAACCATGGAACAAAGAATATAAACGGGAAGGAAAACCGGTCAACGGAGGCGAGCCAAGGCAAGCCGAGAATTCTGGGACAAGTGTGACCCTGAACTGCCGGCAACCTTGGCGAATTTTTCGATTGACGATAACTTGGCATGTGTTTTATTTCTCACCGTAGAAATCAGCACCCACCCGCCCCTGTTCGCTTTGAGTGTAAGAAACAGACTTCGAGTCGATTACAGAGGACTGTAATCGATTACGATTACAATTATTTTCAATTTCTAAAAACCGATTACGATTATGTCTCTTTTAATGACAGTTCGATTACGATTACGTTTAGATTATGATTACAATTTTTTTTGTTGGATTACGATTATGTTTAGATTACGATTACAATTTTTTTGTTGGATTACGATTACATTTAGATTACGATTACGGTTGTAATTTTTGCGGCTGCAGGTCATGTTGACTTTGAATGTGTTGGCTTGTGTTTTAGACATTTGTGACTCTTATTAGGATTTACCCAATTTTTTACAAAACAGTCCTAAGTATTTTTTCGGGGAAAAAATGCATTCTTAAATATTAAGGAGTATTATATTTATGTATGTACGCAAGATAGCATAAATTTCTTCCTTTATAAAAAAAATCAATTTCTTATTAGAGTAATTAATTAGAGCATCTTATTAGAGCAATTTCTTATTAGAGTTTCTTATTAGTTTCTTATAGGCTAATATTATGATGAAGTATGTTAAATTTGAGTCGGGTTTCGGATTGATTAAAAATAAAATTATAGGACTCTAATTTGGTTTAACCCGAGTCGTGCAAAGTTCTATGAAGAACAACTCTTGCTTCGAACTCATTGTTTGATCAGTATGCAATATTCACATTTTATAATAAATTTTATAATCACATTTTATAATTATTTCAAAACTCCAATGTTTTATGGCTGTTATTTTTTTTTATTGAATTTTGATCATTTTACTTCACAAATTCCCCAAGAAAAATTCAGCCTAAATCACATTTTTTTCATATACATATTATTATTCGATATTGGGAAAATACCTCTTTAAAGAATTTTGAGGTATTATTTTGAACCTTCTCATTCACATTATAAAACATAAAATTTTCTTCTTTTTGTTAATTTCTGTGCCTATTAATATGCAGTGCATAACATAAAAAGGCTACTTCAGTAAGGCGAAAACAACAGTTCACTAATGTTAATCCTTTGGAAGAAATTTTTTTTAATATCTTGTTCACATTTTAATCTTTTAAAAGTTTTTTTTTCTTTTTTGCATTGTTTAGCTCAGATTGATGTATATAAAGACCGTTGTTTTCTACTTTTTTGATTGTATATGCATTCTTTTTATTATGGGTGTTTTTAAATAAAAAAGGGCAATTTGAGACATAAGTTTTAATTTATTTTTGTTCAAAAAGATATAAAACTAGCAGGTGTTGTTAATCAGAAACTATCTAATTGCACTCATTTTTCTGTTTTTTTTTTTTTTTGCAAACGCAATGGATATTTCAGAACAAGCCATCAAAGTTGACATTTCGAACGCTTTTTTCCGACGAAAGCAGAAAAACCAGTCAATGAAAGGGAGAAAATCACGAGATCACGTGACCAAAATAACTCATAATTCGGTAGATAATTTAATTACCACAAAATGGAAGGCTCAATTCGATTCGAATTCGCTTCCATAGTCAGGCCTTCAATTTTTTATCTTTCCGTTAAAAAATGAATTTGTAAATGTGCCAAAACGTTTTGCGCTTGCTGAGCAAAGCAGTTGAGAGCATCGGTTTTCAGTAGGGCTGGGCGATATACCGTAATATCGTTATATATCGATATTTCTTTAAGACCGCGGTAACGATATTGAGATTTCAATCCTTCCGATATATCGTTTCAAACGGTATTTCATCCTACTTTCGGAATTACGGAGTTACGGAATTTCGAATCTACCTCTGTCGGCGCAAAAGTTGTTTACTTTTGCAAATGTTCGCGCTGTAATCGGCTCTTGCGTGATACTTCCGGTTTTGAGCCGGTGTCGCGCACACACCGGAATATGGGCGAACAGTCTACTTTTTGCGCTGGTGTCGTGCACATACCGTAATATGGGCGAACAGTCTACTATTCTGATGTACCGCTTTATGTATCGGAGTTCGTTCGAGAATCGAAGTTGAAACACTCGTTCGACTCCATATCGTTGGCTGACTGTTGTTTTCCTGTGAGCTTGTGTACAGTTATTGCTGCCGGAATACAGAATTGATTGACATATTTTCAAGAATGTGAGCACAATTAATCGATATTTCTTGTATATTTGTTTTTCATTTATTAATAGCATTAATAAATAATTATATTAAATCACATATTATTTTACATTTTTTATTAATAACATTAATAATTTACATGTATGGTAATTCTATTATGTCATTTATTTTAAGCAGAAATTTTACTAGAAGTGGAAGTTTTTTCCTTTTTCATTGTGATTCACCTTAGTTTTAGAGTTTATTGGATACTAGTATTTTTACCCGTTTTGCGTACGGGTTTTTGAAAAAAATCCCCCCCCCCCCCCAAAAAAAAAAAAAAAACTTGAAAATTGAAAATCTTTTTCAAATTAGGAAGAAAATTATTTTCATTTTGAAAGATCGCTAAAACTCTATGGATGGTGTCTTTCTGCTTGACAAAACATATTACCCATCCACAGCAGAAGACAATATGATTATTGTATAAACTTTCAAGTTTCGATTTCGCTGAGTTCGATAAACAAAAACAAACGATGGATAGTTTCCTACGTTTTCTTTGAGGTTCTTCTGTACTAGACACTTGTAAAAGATGCTCAAATTTTGTAATAACTTATTATATTTTAATAAAAATTTGTCACACAGCCTAATTTACTATTATTGTAAATTGCTGAAAATTTGAAAAAAATCGGTAAATTTACTTAGGAGTTATGAATTTTTTTCCCTTTTAATGGTTTTTTCTTCCTCCCCCCCCCCTCTTTTCGTTTGTATGTGCCGTTGAATGTGTTTTTCGTGCACTTAAACAACTGAAACTAGTTGATACTTTCACAAAACCCTTTTTATAAGTTTAAAAAAAAATCAAACAGTTTATCTTTCATAAAAGAATGGGGATAGTTTTGATTTTGAATATCATGGCTCCTTTTTATTTCAAGAGTCCACTAATGCAAAAACATCCGCTCAATGTCAATCTTATTTTTTTTATACCTTGTTTGCATTTCCATAATTTTGTTTATTTATTTATTTATTTATTTATTGTTTTCGCATTGCACATCTGAGGTTGATCTCTTTCAATAAAAGCCGTTTTTTAATATTTGTTTTCAAGTTTTTTTTTCTTTACTGGAATACTTTCATTTTTGAAACTGGTTTCGAAAGTAAAAGCATCCTAGAAAAAAAATCTGTAAACAAAATCGAAAAAGTAAAAGATCATTATAGAGATTAATTCAGCATTATTATTAAAAGAAAAAAAAAAAACGGTAGTTAGCAAAACGTCCTGATTTGGGACTTTGTACTCTATTAACCCTTTCCGGCGCACTAGTCTTTAAAGTTGGAATTAAAAAAAAAAAATTAGGCAATCTATTTAGGCCTAGAGGAGTACACAGGTATTGTTTTGTAAAGATTGCACTAACCATTTTAATTATACAGCTATTGCCGATGTGGTAACCTCCCATAAGTAAAGCATTGATAAGCGCAGTGAGAAGAGCATTGTTGTGAAGCGCGTATTACAGTAAAACATTTTACCTATTATTTAAAAACAGTAGAGTTTGATCTCTGTGGTGCTGCAATCTAGAACTCATAAAAAAGATTTAAAGTAGCCATTAGAGTAGTTTTTGAAATATTCACGGAGTTTTTGTGTCTCTAAACGGGGGGAACTTTAGGTGTTGCCGACCCGGCAACACTGCGCGTTAAGGGGTTAAAGAAATTACGTGTTTTCTTAAAATTATTTGATTATTCTAATGCTTTCATTTGTATTCTGACTAATAATAGAATTATTTATTATAACAACGAAAAGAAGGTGTTCCTTACTGCCCAAAATTGCAGAAATGCAATTTTTATTTTGTATTTTTTTTTTTTTTTTTTTTTTTTGTATTGTAATAAAAAAATTCTAAGTTTATAGGTAATTAAAGTATTTTCTTTCAATATATCTAATGTCTATTTGTTGTCTTGTATACATTTTCTTGTTTCTTTTTAATGATTTATAATGTTTAATTTTCTAAGAGTTTTCAATAACATATATTTTAGATCAGATTTGCAGGTAAAGGGTTTGCATATTTTGAATCAATACATAAAAATTAAAATTTATGTTCCTTGGAATATGTTAAGATATTGATATTTTTGTTTTTTCTTGATAATTAACACACACACACACATATATATATATATATATAAATATATATACACTATTATGTGTTTGTAGTATTTTATACAGAGGACAGTTACAATTATGACCCTATAATGGAGTGACATATGAATTGAAATATATCGATATATCGAAAATTATCGATATTTGGTCAGCGATATATCACGATATTAAAATTCTGATATCGCCCAGCCCTAGTTTTCAGACAGATAGATTTCAATTGTTCAATGAGAAAAACATTTAAAAATATTGAAATGCAAGTGATCGTAAATTTGGTATCGTAATTTTTTTTTTTTTTTTTTTTTTTTTTTTTGTTTATAAGATAAATTTTAGCGAAGAAGTGTTTTCGGATGACTGAAGTAGCGCTTTAATAATTATATTGCTTACCTCCGTAAGAAATGAAATGAAGAAATATAAACTAAAAAAATATACTGATATTCCGCATTTTCAAATTTAATAAATTTTAAAATAAATTTCAATTACATGAACAGCGTCGTAGACAGATGGGAGTGGGGAGAGGAATCCAGATGCATTGGGTACCACTAATTTTATAAAGCTTTCTTTGCCTTATCTAATCAGAGAATTTCCAGCTATTAGAATTAACAGCTATAACTCAAGGCGAAAACAACTTTTTGATTTTAATGGTATGAAGAGCAGGGAGCCCCCGGTCCCCTCTGGCTACGCCTCTGTACAAGAAAGTCAAATGAAAAAAAAAAAAAAAAAAAACATTGTCTTCTTGCAGGACAGAATTTAAAGGGAGTGGGAAGAGCAGAATATAATGTTCAATACAAGTGTCCGTAGTAAAATCATAAATAAAATAATTTTCTTTCTTTCCTTTTTATCTTCAGTACTTCCACTCAAATGACCCATACCTCTGGATTGACCACATGTTGTTTTATTTTCTTAATTCCCATATCTTTGACAAACTCAAGTCAAATACTACTATTTCTGTATCCTATTACAGTGTGCGGTATACATTCTGTTTCACTTTTAGCCCATTAAAGGCTATCTCTGTCCCTCATGATCTCATGATCTCTGACCTTCACTCTCCTACTTTAGGGGCAGTTTGATGAGTTAAAAACTTGAACCGCACTCTTCCTTTTCCGGTACAATGTTTAGCAAACCAAGTATATTTTCATTTGGAAGAGAAAGGAAGGGGGAAAAAAGACGTAATCTTAGAGCGTAATCGTATATTTATGTGAGATTACGATTACATTGCAATTACTTAGGGTCCGATTATGATTAGATTATGATTATAATCGAGATGAAATCTCTTGATTATGATTATATTGCGATTATGTCGAAAACCAAAATCTATGATTACGATTACAGTGCGATTACACGGTTTTTGTAATCGATTATAATCGATTACGATTACACGATTACGATTACTTGAAGTCTGGTAAGAAAGGCCAAATAAGTGATAAATGCGCCAAACAGTTGCTATTCCTCAAGGAATGCTGGGATATGGGTGAACCTCACAGAAATCCGGTGGCATCGACGATCACCCTGCTCCTAAGGGGTAAGAGGCTTCGTTTTCCTTCCCGTTCATATTCCTTCTTCCATGCCTGCAACTTGCAGTGGTGTGACAGGTTGTCAAATGTAAACAAATGATTGTTGCCACTGCTGGTTTAGAAACTCTGCAATGCTGGACTTGTAAATAATTAACTGTAGCTTTGACATGGTAAGTGGGTGTGTCCAGTTAAACTGGCTTTAGTTTTTGCATAATTTTTGTGTCTGACTGTAACTGTAATTAATCAAGTTGACTTTGACTTTAACTGATTTCATATTTGATAGTATTTAAAGACCAAGCTGTTGGTGAGATGGGGTAGCACTAGCATGGCAGTAGTGATGGTAGCATCAATGGAATAGCACTTATGAGAATTGTTGTTTTTTCCAGAGTTGGATGGAGATGAGTGTTTTTAAGAAAGTTTTTGTGTTTGTGTGCCCTAGAGGCGGATATGAGCTGTGCTCATTTTAGTTCACTTTTAACAAGTTTTTAATGCAATAGTTTAATTAACATAGTTTAAATAAAGAAATTTAGTTTGAAAATTTTTGAATATTTTTCTCTTGCCATGATTCACCAACATATGGTCTCATCAACATAGAAATGATCCACGGCCTAACAGTGGTAGCAGAGCGTGGTTGTTGTTTTAATGGAATCAACTACTTAAAGATAAATGTATATTGCTGCTAAATAGAAAATATATTGCTGCTGTTGTTATACATAATGCTGAAGATGGCTGATGCTCCAACAATGTCCTTTCGAAAGTTAGGTCAAGATAATTTTAAGGCTTGGACGTTTAACATCAACATGCTACTGTGTAGCCAAGGTCTACATGAATTTATATCAACTGAGAACAAATTAGAAGAAAAAGTAGATACAGCTGGAAAGGTGATCGACGAAGAGAAAATTAAATTAAGGTCGCAAAAAGCACTGGCGCTGATTTGTCTGAGTATGAACGAAGAAATTAAAAGCACAGTTTACCAAGCAAAAATCCGTTTGAAGCATGGAAACTTCTGAAATCTGCATACGAACCTTCGTCAAGAGCTAGAGTTGCCTCACTTAGAAGAAAATTTATGGAAATAAAATTTAATCCAGCAGAAACCATGAGCTCTTACATTAATAGAGTGCTTGAAGCCGTGAAGGATTTAGAACAAGTTGGGAAGGTTGTGCCTGTTGATGAAGTTGCCTATCAAGTAATCGAAAATTTACCGCCCAGTTATGAAAATTTGATTATGCAGTTATATCAGTTGCCCAATAAGGATTTTACAGTTGATGGTATCCGTCCTTTACTACTGGCGGAATATGACAGACAAGTTAATAAATTATCCGAGATGCCAAAATATTTAGAGAGTAAAGCCCTCGTATCTTCAAGTGGGAGTCCTCATGTCAAGCCTGAATCAAGGAGATGTTTTACATGTGGATTACAAGGTCATCTAATGAGAGACTGTAAGAGATATATTCAGAACTTTTCTCGCAGAGGCAGCCGTCAGAAAGTAAAACAAGGATGTTGTTCCCAGACTGAATCGAGAGGTGCCCATTTTGTAGCAGCCTTAGTCACCAAAGATGCCTGCACAGAATTTTTGTTGGACTCCGCGGCCACAGATTGCTTTTGCAATGATAAAAATTTGTTTTCTAATTTTAGGTGTTTGAGTAGCAAGGCCAGCATTGCAAGAGGATCAGTCGAAATTAAAGGCGTTGGAGACATTTCTTTGGAGGTAAAATCAGGTGGTACTTCAAAGCAGGTAACACTTACAAATGTTTACTATTCACCTTTAATAATTAGAAATTTAATTTCTATTAGATGTTTGACAGAAATGAACTTTAATGTTGTTTTTGATAATTCTTGTGCAATTTTATATTTAAATAATGTGCAGTTTTTGAAAGTACCTTTGATAAATAAATTTTATGTGTTGAAAGCACACTGTATTACCTCACATGAAGTAAACGTGGTAAATAGTAATAAATTGAAACTGTGGCATGAACGGTATGGGCACTTAAACGTTAAAAATTTAGTTCAATTTTCAAAAACCAATAATGTTGTAGGGTTAGATAAACTTAAGGAAGAAGCTTTAGTCTGTGACTCTTGCCATTTTGCCAAAAGCACAAAGCAGAGTTTTCTTGCTGTAGATGAGATAAAGACAGGGAAAATTTTAGAATTATTACATCTTGATCTTTGGGGTCCTTCCCCTGAACCTTCCATGGGTGGAGCTCGGTACTTTTTGAGCATAATAGATGATTATTCTCGTTATGCTTTTGTCTATATCCTTAAACATAAAAGCCAGGTTTTTAATTATTTTAAAGGTTTTAAAGCTTATGTGGAAAGGCAGACGGGTAAGAAAATTAAAAGATTAAGAACGGACTGTGGAGGAGAATTTTTATCGGATCATTTTAAGACTTATTTAGTAGAAGAAGGTATCAGACATGAGCGAACGGATGTATATTCACCCCAAAGTAATGGCATTGCTGAACGGTACAATCTTACATTAATGGAAGGGGTAAGATCTATGTTAATACAGGTAAAACTACCCCATGGTTTATGGGCGGAACTTGTGGAAATGCATAACTACCTGATAAATAGATGTCCTCATGCAAAATTGGGAGGTAAGGCTCCATTAAATGTTTGGATGGGTAGACCATTTTCTGTTCACCATTTAAGAGTAATAGGAAGCTTAGCTTTTGTGCATATACCTAAAAGGTACACTAATAAGTTGGAGGCTAGATCAAAAAAGGGCATATTAATTGGGTATGCGTCAGGTACAAAAGGGTATAAAATTTGGTATCCAGGCACTACAAATGTTCAAGAAACAAAGCATGTTAAGATAGTAGAGGGGTGTTTGTATAATAGAATGAAAACTAAGGAAAGGGAAAATGTTATGTTTAAATTAAACTCTGCTGTTGAGGATGAAGAAGGCGAAACTGTAGTAAGTTCTGAGGGCTCTCCTCCAGTAAAATGGAAAAGGGTTGAAAAAGTTAGACAGAAAGGGGCATCAGCTGGTCAAATAGATGTTTATTATTATCCTGAGGATAAAGTTCGGCTAAGAAGTAAAAGGGAAATTGAGACTTACTGTAAAAATAAAGGTTTAGTTTTTCACCCTGAGAATTTTGATTTTAAGCCTAGTTTGGAAAGTCAGCCAGACAGCATTACAAATCCACAATTGCTCACTGATAACTTAGAAAATAATGATGAAAATTCAGAGTCTGATGCTGAGACACATTGTATAGAAATAAAAATTCCCGTCAATTATAAAGAGTCCCAGGAAATGCCAGAAAGGGAGAAATGGATAGAAGCTATGAAAACTGAACTACAAACCCTTAATGATAGAGATGTTTATGAATTAGTCCCGCGCCCTGAAAAGAGTAAAGTTTTAGGAGCAAAATGGGTTTATACTGTTAAAAAGGATGCACTGGGAAAAGTTAAAAATTTTAAAGCTCGCTATGTAGCTAAAGGGTTTAGACAGGTAGAGGGGATAAATTACTTTGACACTTTTTCACCAGTCGTTTCATTCTCATTAGTACGATTTTTCTTTGTAACTCTAGTTGTTTTGAAGGGTTGGGATTCGTGAGCATTTAGATATAAAGGGGACCACTGAAACACTCTTTTTCAATATTTGGAAAATTCAGAAATGAAATGCCCCAGTTACTTTCTTTTCATACATTCAGGAGAATCACCGATTTGAATGTTGCAAATTCCGAGTGAATTTCACCCCTTTCCTCTCTGGCATTGATCAGGGGTCTGTCCAGACTTTACTCACAGGATCCTGTTTTTGTGAAATTGTGAATTTTTTTCTTATATTTGTGGAAATTCTAGTCAGAATTTTGTGAATTTTAAATTATCGATGTCTTTAGGTTCTGTTTTTCATATATAAAAAGCTAAGTAATATGTTCTTTAGAGAGTTTAACTGCTTATTTACAAGCCATATTTTATTTTAAATGATTAAATTTGTAAAAAGTTCAATTTGAAGGTGTAAAAATTATGTGAAAGGTCTATTAAGAGACAAATAATTTTGTGAAGGGTCCTGTTTTGGGATAAAATTTTTGAGGGTCTTGTTTTAATATATATTATTTTGTGAAGGGTCCTTTAAAGGACCTAGAATTTTCCTAAACATATCCCTGTCGATACATTTTTCAACTATTGCATTTGGCGAGTGACAATAAAGTTGATCGCCACATTTTAAATGTTACTTGAGGATTGGCAAGTATCGAGTGCTATTTTTCTGCTATATAACCAGAGCACTGCATTTTTATTTTAGTGATCATTTCAGGAATATTTATGGCAATGTTGGCCAATCATATCATGGACATGTTAAACAGAGACCAATCAGATTGGCCGAGCTCATGTGTACGGCAAGAGATATAAAGAACTAACAGATGTTTGCTTGTCATTGCCACCCCACAGTAAGTCAACCCATGGTATGTCAGCTGCTCTTTCCTTATAAGAAGAAACAAATGCAGAAAAAAAGGATACACGGTAAACTCTGTGTAAGTCAGAATCAATCAGGACCGAGAAAATTGTTCATAGTAAATAATATTCTGCCTTAGACAAATTTTACACTGTCTATGGATTCACAGAGACTTGAAAAATCTTTTCAAGCTAAGCAGATTCTCATCTTATTCAGTCTGGCTAAAGATAAAATATAAAAGCTATGACAAAATTATTTATATTTTCTTATTTTTAAAGTGGAATGCTGTCTTGTAACTTCTTACATAAACAAGTGACTATTTTTATTCATGATACTAACACATTCATACATGCTAGGAGCCATTGTCCAAGTGAAATACTTTATAAATAGTATCATTTTGTATATTAGGGTCACCCGGGGTAAAATGGGTACAAAAATCCGCTTTTATAATTTTAATGTTTCATGGCAGAAACAGTATGAAATAAATTCACGTTTTTGTTCATTATTTTTGACATTGTGTATCTTAGGTCTAAATTAAACATAATTTGTGTTTTCTTTCTTCTCAAATTTTTGTGTAAAACACTATATCTATTTTACCCCGGTGTATACCTATTTTACCCCGTGGTTCGGGGTAAAATGAGTATGCACCGGGGTAAAATGGGTATATGCTGAAAGTTGATTAATAAATTAAATATACTTAAATACACTAATTAATGTGTAAACCATTTAAAAGTTTGTACTTTCATCTTCTGAATAATGTGTAAACTAGGAAGGTTGGGGGGGGGGGGGGCTTCAAAAACTCCCCACTTTCAATTTGTTTACATTTTTTTCTTGATATATAAAAACACTGTTATGAAACTAGTATAAATAAGATTTGAGTACTGACAAATCGTATCCTCCACCACATCAATTCACGCACATGCTGTAAATTGTGTTTCTCTTAATTTATTTTTTTTTTTTTTCATGCAATTCAAAAGCAGATAGATATCAGCATGAATATCTGTAAGGAAAAAATTAGAAATTAAATTACACTGGAAAATCATTGTTTAATCAATGCTATAAAATAATGAAAATTTACATGCAAAATGCATACTGGCAAGGACTGTTGCAGCTTGGTTGAGATAGCTATCTGACAATTTAGGATGTGTTCACATCAGCAACTTCGTCTTTCTCAGGAAAGACATAAAATAACCCGGCAAATGACTTTATTGTAAACTTCACAGTATTTTCACCTTCATCAGGGATATCAATAAAACCTGTGAATTCTAGAACAGACTTTCAATTTTACAAGGACTCAATCACCAAATTCATTGCAGTGAAAACCTTTGGTTTAACTTCTATTTTATGGGTTGCTTCGATTCTTTTAACTGTTTGTACTTTTTTTGCCTTTTTGTGTTCCTAGTGCAAAGTCTTGGAGCCACCTGCTCTGTAGTTAAAACTTCTCCTACCTTTGCTTGTACTCTCTTGCATTTTCTCTGAGTTTTTTATAGCCTCTCCAGTACTAGATGTGTTTTAATTTAGTTTCGCGATGTTTTTCTTACCTTGTGTTCCTGTACATTTAATCAGTTTCATGTATTTTGATTTCACCCGAAATAGCCTAATTTATAATATAAATGATAAATTGATGGTATAAATAATCTCCTATTTCCTATAACAAAGCATAATTTCAGTTTAAAACATAGGATCAATAACAATTTGCTCTCAAAGGTCTTTCAACCTTGATCAATTTTCAACATTCATATCTTGACCTATACCCATTTTACCCCATATGACAAAAAATGCTATAAAATTTTTGTGAGTAAATAAATTTACTTAGTTTTTTAGTTTTCTGTTAGAAGAATCCTTCTTCTGTAAATATCAAACAGTTTATTCCTAAAATTCTTCCTGTATATTTTTCTGGAAAGAAGTTTTTCAACCACTAAAAACACTTTGTTCTATCTTCTAAAAAACAAAATGGTTGCCAAGCCCATTATAAGTGTCACCAGTTTGTTTTTACTAAGTTTAAGTATTGCCAGATATGTAAGCACTTTGTTCATAATTTTAATTTTTAAAACAAATTTGTCTCGTAAAATAATAAAATAAATAAATAAAATATACCCATTTTACCCCGGCTACCCATTTTACCCCGGGAGACCCTATTTATTTGAATATAGTTCTTACTTATAATAACATAAAAATAATTTAATTAAGCATAGGATGTGCCACTGGACCTATAGTATAGATGCTTGTTAAACATATTAGTATTTAACAGGTTTTTATGATGTATTATTAACTGGTTATAAAAGTGGGCATCTAAAACTTGATTTTAAATGAATTTCATAAGATTTCAGTTTTAATTAACATAAATGGCCATTAGTAAAGTAAGCTAACAAAAAAAATTGTTAAAAATAAATAGTAAGATATGCACTGGGAAAAAGCCAATAAAAACTTGCTTTTTTCAAAAGAGATCGTTTTTTTCCAATAAAAACCGCTGGCCTGGCCTTTTTTAGAAAAAAGCCAGCTTTTTTGTAGCCCTGCCAGGGCTGCACGATCACAGTTTTTTTTAAAAAGCCCAATCACGGTTTTTTTTAAAAAGCCCAACCTGCTGGGCCCAGTTGTCTAAAACCCGGGTTTTTTCGGGTTTTTCTGAAAAAAAAAAAAACGGGCTTTTTCAGGTTTTATTAAAAATTTTTAGAGAACTCTTCAAACTTCTAATTTTCATATGCATAATACCTAAATTTTTCATTTATCAGTTAAACAAGGGTATAATTTTGCATTAAGTATGAATTAATAAAAAGAAATATATAAAAAGAAAAAAAAATGAAGTATATTTAAAAAGATTATTTTGTATCTCATGGGACTAGATTACTGTAAGAATGATATATTACACCAAGTACAACTGAATTTCTTTATATAAATCATACATAAGTTAAACAGACTAATAGTTTATACAATTCCTTTCATTTCCTTCAATCAGAAATTAGTTTAAAACGACATTATATTTATTGTGCTAAAAATATGGAATTTTATTTTTTATTTATTTATTATTTTTTAATAGACAAAAATTACTTTTAGTGTCTGTGATAGCTACACATACTTATAGAAAATTAAGTTGCAATTACTTGTTTTAAAAATTGTCATTGGGAGAATTAAGACTTTTTTTTTTTTTTTTTTTTTTTTTTTCCTTGGAGGTGGTGTTTACTGATATTATGAAATATATTACCTTATGTAATTTAAAGTTGAAATTTTGAAAAAAACCTAAATGGGTTTTTTCATAAAAAAGGCCTTTTGGGTTGAGGAAAATCACAAAAATTCTGTCTTAAATTAAACATGCTAAATTTATATAGTTTCTTCCATTCACTTCAATTCAAAAAACAGTAGAATTTTTTTAATGGAGATTTATAATAATATTTTTGAAAATTTTAGCAAAATTTACTACATATATTGCAATGCAACAGTATTAAATGTTAAATTAGATTACCATAGAAGTCCGTGTAAAGGACATTTATAAATTTAGATCACAAATGGAAAATACATTTTTACTAGCTTTGCTGCTTAATAAACTCCTAAATGATTATGTCATTTGTTTCAAACCAAATCAAACGTAGAAAAGTGTTGTTCAATTGAAATAGAAATAGTTTGAGCTGAATGTAATAAAAAGAAAAACTGACAAAATCCATGTAGAAACTTACCTCTTTCACTTTTTTTTATGGCGGGGGGGGGGGGGGGGGGTTATAATTTGTCATTGTGCTGAAAATTACTTTATAACACTTTTATTAAACATTGAAACAGGATAATAAATAGAATGATTAATCTTAAAGCTATAACAATGCAAGCAATCAAAATGGGGTTCAAGTTTCAAATGCCACCTTTAGGTTATATACATTAAGATTTAAAGCACTTGGATGCATTTTAAAATACTGGCATGAAAATCTTCCTTCTTTATAAGCTAATTTCTGTTTTCTTTTGGTCATTTTACTAATGTTTAGAAATTCCTTTAAATCTGGTTCTTTTAAAATATATTTAAATTAGCATTTATTTTACATTCTCATATCTTAGATTAAATATTTGTACAATTGTGAAAAAATGAAAAAAATTTGAAAAAACCCACAAATGGGTTTTTTCAAGTGGGCCCGCCCAAAAAAACCCAGGTGGGTTTTTCGGGCTGGGCCCACTTGAGCGAACCCTGCAGATCAGTGACCTATGATCATCAGATCACTGGTTATTTTGCTATTCATGGCAGTAAATCGGAAGTTTGGCGTCATAGCATTTGATAAGCAATAATTTTCAGCCAATCACATTTTACACAAGTTTTTCTTTTTCAATGGCAGCACTTGTTATGTAGAAATTCTGTTTCTTATTTGTATAAACGATTTTTCTCATGAAAAAAAAAAAAAAAAAAAAAAAAAAAAAAAAAAAAAATTTTTTTTTTTTTTTTGAGTTAAGTTGATTTATACAAGGGTTTTGATATTTCTTTATTTTTAATGGCAATAAGTTAGGCAATTGACTTATATGTGAAGTCAAATTTTATACACAAGTATATACAGTAATGCCTGCATCTTTTGCTGAAATTCACATTTTAAGGTAAGATTTATGAGATATTGATAAATATTTGAATGTAAATATTTTTTTATATATTATTTACCTGTAAAAACATATTTTTCCCTTTTTTAGAACAGAATTTAAAGATACATGTAGATAGTACTGTCATTATTATACAATATGATGGAAATTAAATTTGATATAAAATTTTAATAATAAATATTATAATATAAAATGCAAAATTTACTTTTTGCCTGAAAACATGAGGAGCCATGCGAAAATCTGCTCGAGTAGTATTTTTCACAACATTATTATTAATAATCCTGGAAAGAAAAAAAAATGAATAAAAAAGTTGGCACTACTTGATTAATCCCATTGATCAATTTTGCCAAATTATGCAAATCAAACTATTTGCTGAATTCTACAAATCGCCAAAAATTGGTATAATTTTTATTTTAAATAACAAAAGAATAAATAAAGACCAAATTAAAAATCACTTGATGATGTAACAAATGTGTGTATTCTTTTAATGTCAAGTGAATGTGACAGTTATGATCATCCAGTGTTTCCCTCAGAAGGTTTCAGAAGGATGCTCTGCTTCTGCCTTTTAGGTTAAAAACTAGCACCCTCTCTTGCCACTCATTAAAAAAATAGCACTCCTCCTAAACATCAATTGAAAAAATGCAGCCCTTACTGCTGTTGTGTCCATACTGAACAAGTGCCTGCTAGATGTCTTAATATTCATACACATTTAGGATTGTGCATTCTGAAAGCTTGCATTGCAGTAGACAACTTTTGATAGGTCAAAATAGACCAAATCCCAGTTGATGACATGATGCCTTCTGATATAAAAAGAACATGCAGCAATAAAATTAAATTGGCTCAAAGAGAGAAAAAATATAAAAAAATTAATTTTTTTTTTTCTAACCATGGGTGATTCAGTTTAAAAGTTCAAGACATTTGGTTTCGAAAATTAATAAAAGGTTATCAATTAGAAAATTCAGGCATAAAAAGTATCACAGATTTCACCAAAAAATTTTGTCAATTGTTCAGAGAAAAAAACACGAATTTCATCAAACAACCACAGAAAAAAGCGTATTTTGTCAAAGAATTGCAAAAAGTTTATGAATCACAGTAAAAACGGTAATTTCTATAAATTATTGAGGAAAAAAGCAATTTCATCAAAATGTAGTAGACAAAAACATGATTTTTTTCAAAGTACCAAGGAAAATTGCGAATTTCATCAAAGAATCACAGAAACAGTGCAAATAAGAAACTGAAAAAAACTTCTAATTTTGTAAAGGAGCCATGGAAAGGATGCAAATTTTGCCAAAGTATCGCTTGTAAAATGCAAATTTTGTCAAATGACCTCAGAAAAAATATGATTTTTTTTCAAAGGGCTGCTGAATAAAACATGAATTTCATCAAAGTATACCAGAAAAAAGCGTGAATTTCATAAAAATGATGCCAAAGGCTGAAGTGGAGAGTCGTCAAGGGGGAGGGGGGGGGGGATTTTAGAAATTTGGAAACTCCAGTCTGATGCACGGGTCGAAGCTCATTTTTTTAATGTGGGTTGTGTTTTGTTTACTTTTTTGTTGTGGGTCAGACTTAGGTCTGGTTGGCTTGCAATTTTTGCTCCTGGTCGGGTTAATTTCTACTTGGGTTGTGTTTAGGTCCAGTTGACTTCTACATTTTGCTGTTGGTCGGGTTGACTTTAACTTTTTAGCTGGGCTGTGCACATTTGGGACAGTTTGACGTACAATTTTGATTTTGTCAGTTTAGGATTTGGTGTTTACTTTTGAGAGAAGGATACGGGTTGACTCCGATTTTGATTGGAGCGAGTTCTTTGATAAAATTTTCATTCTTTTTCGCAATCTTCAGACAAAATGTGCGTCTGTTTCACAATCCATTGAAGAAATTCATGTTTTCTCCATGATCATTTCAGAAAATTTGATATCTGGTCGGCTTCTATTTTTTGTTGTTGATCGGGTTAATTTTTACTTTTTGTTGTGGATCACGTTTGGATCCGGTTAACTTCTACTATTTGCTGCAAGTAAATTCCTGATTTTTTGCTTCGGGTTGGGTCTGGGTCCAGTTAACAACTATATTTTGCTAATGGTCGGGTTGAATTTTATTTTTTTAGCTGCACTTCGTGCATCGGGGCACATTGTCATACATTTTGGATTTGAGTCAGTTACAGATTTGGTTTTTACTCTTGCGAGAATGGCTGACCCAGTTTTGATCGTGATTCTTTGACGAAATTTGCTTTTTACATGATCCTTTAATGAAATTCACTTTTATCCATGAACGTTATCCTTTGAAGAAATACATGTTTGATCCTTTCACAAAATTTGAGGGTTTTTTGCAACCTTTTGATGAAATTTGTGTTTCTTTCGTAGCCCTCTGACAAAATTCCCGTTTCTTTAATGAAGTTTGTCTTTATTTGCGGCTATTTGAGAAAATTCACATTTTTTCTGTTTAATAATTTTTACTATTAAAAAGTAAGAAAGTTTTCAACCCAATTTGGGCTTGTGGGAAAGATTTTAGAGTGCACAGATCACGGTTGAGCCAGTAATGTTTATCATACTACTAGATCAGAGACCTACCGAATGTTTAGCAGCATGGGTCACGGTTGGGCTAATAATGTTTATAATCTATATTATTAAAACGATAAGAAAAAAAGTCAGCATACTTAAAACTGGTCTCTACGCATACATGCTTGTGCAGGAAATCTGAGAATGAATCGGAGAAGACTGTACTTGCTGTCTGTAAAAGCATTTGCAAAGCGCGTTTGTAAATATGGGATAAGAACTGCATTTTTACTGTCACTGTTTAATGCAATGCTATGATAATTATAATTTTTTTTCTTTACTTATCCTATAATGATCGAAATACATTGGTTTTTTCACTTTACGTAAGTTATTTTATTTCCTTTTGTATTCTTTTTTCATGTTAAATGCTATTCCCTCCTTCAAACTTTGCGATGCCGATGTTATTGCCGGCAATCTTAGGCTTAATGTAGAGATGTTTCATACGAAATTGAAACATTCAATAGTTAATGATTAAAGTGTTTATTTACGTTCTTGGCTGATAAATCATTTTCTATATTGTAATTTTCAAATTTATGCTATATATTAAAAAAATGGCTGGAAATCACATTGTTTTTTGTTTTGTGTTTTGGAGAGGAAGCTGCGATTCTCGACCGATGTTTTGACTTCATGGATGTAAACAGATTCGCAAATCACTATTTATTTTTTGCTTCAGTTTCTTATTATACTCATGTCAAAAAACGGTGAATTTTTTCCCCCTTATAATTTGATTTTTGAGCAAATTCATAACATTTAGGAAGTATTTACATTACATTGTTTTCACCGAAGAATGGAGAATTGCATATGAAATGAAAATATGCTCAATTATAAACAGCTTTGTAAATCATTAATATTTATTTAATGTTTCACTTTCTTTGTGTTGACTCGAAGTTCCCTTTTTTTAAAAAGTGTTCCCATGACAAAATTTGCTGAGTTTTTTTGGGGAGAAGGAGGAGGCAATATTTTGATGAAATTTGCTATTTTTTTTTTTTCAATTGCTTGATCTTGATCTCTCAAGAATGTTTTTTCAAAAATATGAAGATCATTATAATCAACAAAGAAAAATAAAATTATCAGAAGAGATCCCTCTTTTTGCATAGCATTCAATCATGATATACAATATAGAAAATGCTTTATCGGCCAAAAACATAAATAAACACTTTAATCAAAACTATTGAATGTTTCGATTTCATATGAAACATCTCTACACTATACATTAAGCCTAAGATTGCCGGCAATAACATTGCAAAATTTGAAGAAGGGTATAGCATTTAACACGAAAAAAAAAAAAAAAATACAAATTGAAATAAAATAACTTACGTAAAGTGAAAAAACCAATGTATTTCGATCATTATAAAATAAGTAAAGAAAAAAAATATAATTATCATAGCATTGCATTAAACAGTGATAGCAAAAATGCAGTCTTATCCCATATTTACCAACATGCTTTGCAAATGCGTATACAGAGAGTAAGTACAGTCTTCTCTGATAGGTTCTCAGATTTCTGCACAAGCGCGTATGCATAGAGCCCAGTTTTAACTGTGCTGAAAAAAGATCACTACTGTTTTAAGTATGTACTGCTTACCAGTATTTGCATTTTTTGAAGTACCTAGACAAATTTAAAGTATTTTCATAATCTTTTGACGAAATTCATGTCTTTTATGATACTAGGGCAAAATTATTTGTTTCCTCAGAGATTTTTGGTGAAATTTGTCATTTTTTCTCACTATCTTTTGATGTAATTTGCTGTTTTATCGAATTTATCCTTTTTTTCGTGAAAATTTTCGTTTTTTTTGTTAATTTCAGAAATTTGTCATTTTTTTCCACTTTTTTTTTTTTTTTGCAAAATTTACCTTTTATGTGATCTTTTGATGAAATGTGCCTCTTTATTTCATCTTTTGACAAAATGTGTTGTTTTCTCACAATCTGTTTACCAATATTTGCAAGTACCTAGACAAATTTTATGTATTTTCGCAATCTGTTAATGAAATTCACATCTTTTATGATATCAGGTCAAAATTATTTGTTTTCTCGGTGAAATTTGTCAGTTTTTTTCGTGATCTTTGAATGTAATTTGCCGTTTTATCGAATTTATCTTTTTTTCGTGATTTTTTTTTCAGAAATTTGTCGGTTTTTTCGTTATTTTCAGAAATTTGTTATATTTTCATTTTTTTTTTTTTTTGCAAAAATTACCTGTTTTGCGATCTTTTGATGAAATGTGCCTCTTTTTTTCATCTTTTGACAAAATGTGTTGTTTTCTCACAATTTGTTTACCAATATTTGCATTTTTTGAAGTACCTAGACAAATTTAAAGTATTTTCACGATCTTTTGACGAAATTCACGTCTTTTATGATACTAGGACAAAATTATTTGTTTTCTCAGGGATTTTTAGTGAAATTTGTCGTTTTTTCTGACTATCTTTTGATGTAATTTGCTGTTTTATCAAATTTATCCTTTTTCGGTGATTTTTTTTTTTTTTTTTTGTGAAATTTTTCGTTTTTTTGTTATTTTCAGAAATTTGTCACTTTTTTTTTTGCAAAAATTACCTGTTTTGCAATCTTTTGATGAAATGTGCCTCTTTTTTCATCTTTTGACAAAATGTGTTGTTTTCTCACAATCTGTTTACCAATATTTGTGTTTTTTGAAGCACCTAGGCAAATTTAAAGTATTTTCATGATCTTTTGACGAAATACGTCTTTTATGATACTAGAACAAAATTATTTGTTTTCTCAGGCAGGGTTCCCAGCAAAGCATGAATGGCGAATTCCCTGACTTTCCATGACCTAATCTCGAAAAATTCCATGACTTTCCCTGACCACATCTCAAAAAAAAAAAAAAAATCCTGAACAAGCAGGTATACAATGAAATTTGCTACGGTACTACTAGATTATCCTGTTGACCAAAAAAATAATCGCCAAACTATAAGATTAAATGCCAATAATGGATGATCGTGAATGTCACATTCAACGACATTAAATACGATTCACGTGTTTAAAATGTCATTAAGGGTGTTCTTAACAGCTTCGTTCAACAAGCGCAAAACATTTTGACACATTTACAAGTACATTTTTTAATGGAAAGTTATAAAATTGGAATGCCTGACTGTGGAAGCGATTTCAAATTGAACTTATTTTTCTATTTTATGATAATTAAATTACCTATCCTGTTCTAAGCTATTTTGATGACGTAATCACCCGTTTTTCCGCCTGCTTTTCGACCGGTTTTTCTGCTTTCGTCGGGAAATATGCTCAAAAGTGTAAAATTTTAAGGCTAGTTATGAAAAATCTATTGTGTTTTTAAAAAAACAGAAAATTGAGTGCAATTAGACAGTTTTTGAATAACAACACCCGCTATTTTCATGCATTTCCGAACAAAAATAAATTAAAGCATGTGTCACAAAGTTACTCTTTTTGATTTAAGAACACCCTTAAGTGATTTTTATTTCACCTTTAAATTAATATTTTTATTAATATTCTACTAATTATTTGTTTTATCGTTATTTAAAATAAAAATTATGTCAATGTATATAATTTGGCTATTAGTTTGGCGAAATTGGTCGACGAGATAACAGAGTAGTACCTTTGCTACTTATTTCCAGAATTCTTTGTCAAAATTAGCGATTATTTTCTGCAATTGTTTTTCAAATTTCTAAATTTTCTTTCCCCTGATTATTTGAGGAATTTCGTGATTTTTTTTCCAAGATTATTCGATAATTTTTGTATCGTTTTACATTTTTTTTCCAAGAATTTTCCATGACTTTTTACAAAATATTTGTAAATTCCCTGACTTTTCATGTATATTTTGAAATTTTCCTGACTTTCCATGACTACTTTGAAATTCCATGACTTTCCAGATTTTCCCTGACTTTCCATGATGCTGGGAACCCCTGTCAGGGATTTTTGGTGTAATTTGTCGTTTTTTCTCACTATCTTTTGATGTAATTTGCTGTTTTATCGAATTTATCCTTTTTTGTGATTTTTTTCGTTTTTTTGTTATTTTCAGAAATTTGTCATTTTTTTCCACCTTTTTTTTTTTGGCAAAATTTACGTTTTTTGTGATCGTTTGATCAAATGTGCCTCTTTTTTTCATCTTTTGACAAAATGTGTTGTTTTCGCACAATCTCTTTACCAATATTTGTGTTTTTTGAAGTACCTAGACAAATTTTATGTATTTTCGCAATCTGTTGATGAAATTCATGTCTTTTATGATACCAGGATAAAATTATTTGTTTTCTCAGGGATTTTCGGTGAAATTTGTAATTTTTTCTCGCAATCTTTCGATGTAATTTGCTGTTTTATCGAATTTATCCTTTTTTCATGATTTTTTTTGCAAAATTGTCCTTTTTTGTTATTTCTTTGAGAAATTTGTCATTTTTTTCGCTATTTTAGTTAAATTTACCTTTTTTTGTGATTGCCTAGACAAATTTTATGTGCTTTTTGAGATCTTTGGATGAAATTCGCGCCTTTTATGAAACCTGGACAAAATTCGGCATCTTGAGGTCTTTCAGTAAAGTTTATTGTTTTTCTCGAGTTCTTTCGATGAAATTTGTCGTTTTGTCGCGATTTTTCGATGTAATTTGCTGTTTTATTAAAGATCTTTTTACAAAATTTGTTGTTTTTTTGCGAAATTTATTTTTTTGTGATTATTTGATGAAATTTGCTTTTTTTTCAATCCTTTGACGAAATTTGTTGTTTACTCACAATCATTTGTCAAAATTTGTTGTTTTCTCACAATATTTTGAATTTTTTTTCACAATATGTTTACAAATTTGCCATTTTTTTTAGGGATTTTTTAGTTAAAATTTGCCTTTTTTTTCGAAATTTTTTCATAAAAATTACCATTTTTTAGACATTTTGGCAAAATTTTGATTTTTTGCAATACTTTTGCAAAATGTGTTTTATTTGGGATACCTAAACAATTTTTTTTTTTTTTTGCAGTTTTTTGACAAATTTTTTAGAGATCTTTTGAAAAAAATTGTTGTTTTTGCAATCTGCTGAAGACGTTTTTTTCCACATCTATTTACAAAATTTCCAGGTAATTTTTTTTTTTTTTGGGGGGGGGGGGGGTATTTTGACAAAATTTGCTATTTTTTGTGATTATTTGCCAAAATTTGCATTTATTATACTACCTAGACAAATTTTGGTACATAGCAAAGGATTTCTAGCATTTTTTTTTTAAAAACTTTAACAGTTGAAAAATATTCTTCAAACGTTTTCAAGAGTCTGTGACGTGTGTTGCAGCATTGAACCGATTCTGCACCAGGAATCATGTCATGTTGGTGTTATGTTGGTAAATGGAAAAGCATATTGAAATTTTTAATAAATATTAATCTTTAAAAAAAAATTTATAGCGGCAAAATACTTTTTTTCTTTGGTTCTTTCATATTGTTGTTGTCAAGTTTTGACAGGTTTCACCTAGCCAGAATAAATATTATCATTGATTTTTTTAATATGTGAAATTTACATGTATTTTTGATTTATGAAAAGGTAATAGAAATGTTAGTTGAAAATGCAAATGTTTATTTGTTGAATGGGGTGGGTAATGTAACAACAAATTAACCACTGAGAGGATCATTGTTATAGTTGTTGCTAAATGGCAAACTATAAATTCAGTCTTATTTTGCTGCGAAGTAAGTGAAGTATGTATATTTTGTATGAAATGAGTAATGACAGTAATTTATGATTTATTCATGTCATGTACAATTTATTGGTGTTGTATTTGTAAATGTAAAATTATCAAATGAGAGAGATTCTAATTCTATGACAGCATGTTTGAATGTAACTCGGCCAAATGCGGGTCATTTGCCTGGATGTAAAATGCAGGTTTTTCTTTTATTTATTGAAATTTTTGCTGAAGATTAGTCATTAAAAAAATCCTTTAATAGCTGGAAAATACCTTTTTCTTTCTTTGGTGCCGTCAAGTTTTGACGGGTTCCATCTAGTACTATATGAGGGCTTGAAATTCAATTTTCCAGAGGAGGGGAGTCTCCCTCCCAACATTTATAAATAGAGGGGAGTTTAGCTGTTTCGGAGAGAGAAAAAAATCTTTAAAACCTACTGTTATCTTATGTGCTATTTAAAGAATTACACGAATACAGACACGACAAAATACCATTGAAGCAATTTTTATCAAAAACTCAGAATAATTATGCAAAATGTGTTTTTTATATTAAAAAACAGTAAGTCAATATTTCATATAGTTTATTTAGTCTTTAAAGGTGTAAATTCCCTCCTTGTGCTAATTACTTTTGTTACAGGTCTAGTAAACTCTGTTTTTGCATGGTTTTGGTTGAGTTAGGTTAAGTGCAGATTCCTGCAAGTAGGGTTTGGGTTAATCTAATTTTTCAAAAGTTAGTTCAGTATATATTATTTCTGATTAAAAATTTTATTTATAATAATAAACAGATGTGTTTGTGTATGTGTTGTTTTTCATGGAAACTGCTGCATTTTTTTCCTCCACCCTCTGAGGAAATTGACATTTTTTTTTGTGATTCTGGGATGAAATTTGCATTTTTTTAGCAGCCCTTTAACTAGATTCATGTTTATTCGGCAAGCCTTTGACAAAATTTACATCTTTTTTGCGATTCTTCAACGAAATTTGTGTTTTTTAGCAGCCTTTTGACTAAATTAACATTCATTAACGATCCTTTGATGAAAGTCACATTTTTTTCTGTGATGCATTGTTGAAATTTGTAGGTTTTTCGCGATTCTGTTACACAATTCATGTTTATTAAGCAATCCTTTGATGAATTTTGCATTCATTAAGTGATCCAGGGGTGATTCTGTTCTGTATTTTCCGAAAATAATAAAAAAGAAATTTAGAAAAAAAAAAAAACATATGAATTTTGACAAATCGTCGACCAAAAAAATCAATTTCATAAATCGTTCACCAAAAAATCGTAAATATCGTCTGAGGTTTGCGGGAAAAATGCGAATTTTGTCAGAAGATCGTAAAAAATGCAAATTTCATCAGAAGATCGAGAAAAACGTGAATTTCGTCAAACAATAGTGAAAGAAAAATACAAATTTCGTCAAACAATAGTGAAAGAAAAACACAAATTTCATCAAAGATTCGCGAAAAAACACAAATATCAGGCAAGGATCTCAAAAAAAGCCAGTTTAGTCAAAGGATTGTGAAAAAAAATCGAAAATTTTTTTCAAAGAATCGCGAAAAATCCACGAATTTTGTTAAAGAATCGCAAAAAATCCACAAATTTTGTCAAAGATCCAAGAAAAATTTGCAAGATTCATCAAAGGATTGTGAAAAATTCGCAAATTTCATCCAAAAATCCAATATTTTTCTCTAAATATCATGAAAAATCAGAAAATTTCGTGAAAGGGCGTGAAAATAAGTGTCAAAAGTAAATTCCGCCTTTCTCTCACAATCTGCTGTAATTTTTCACAAAATTTGCTGTGAATTTCAAAAAAGTTTTTACTGAGAGTCATCCTTGAAGAACTCCTTGACAAATTTAGCGGTTTACTGCGATTCCTTAAAGAAATTAGCATTTTTTTTCTCGATTATCGTTAAAATGTATGTTTTTTGCACTCCTACAACAAAATTGACGTTTTTTACGATCTTTTATTAAAATTTACATTTATTTCGGATTCTTTCAAAAAATTCATGTTTTTTAAGCGACATTTTGACAAATCTGGGTTCATATGCAGGGGCTTATTGCAAAGAAAACTGCGCTCGGTACAAAATTTCAATTTATTGTTTGTTCTTTTTCTTCTTACAGGCCAAAAATGATGTTGGTAGGAGAAAATCGGCATCCTCTAAATTTCTGCATCCGGGTCGATCACCCCCTTTTCGCACGACGTTGTTTATATGGCGATCCTTTCACGAAATTCACATTTATTCTGCAGTGATTTCACAAAATTTGCGTTTATTTCGCAATCATTTCTCGAAATTCGTGTTTATTCGACGATTCTTTCCCAAAATTCACGTTTATACTGCGATCTTTTTGAAGAAATTCGTGTTTAATCGCGACTTTTTAAAGAAAATCGATTTTTTGACGATGTTTTGATAAAATTAGAGTTTCTATCGCAATAAGCTAACAAAATTTTTTGCATTTTCATTTTCTGCGAATGACTGATGAAATTGACTGTGAAAATATGCAATTCAGCTCGGTTCAAAAGCTATGTAAATCGGTTATCAGCCCAGAAATTCGAATTTCTGGGCTGATAAACAGTGTTCCATAACTTTTAGAATCGAATGTGTTTTTTTTTTTTGGAAAATTCAAAACGGAATTATCCCATTCTCGCTGCAGAAAATCTCATGAGACTTGTCAATCGATCGCGGAGAAAAAAAATGTGAAATTTGACGACTGGTTGCAGAAAAAAAATCTTGAATTTCAACAATTATTCGCAGAACAAAACTCACAAAATATGTCCTTCAGTCTCACAAAAGCGTCACAAAATATGCAAAATGATCATAAGAGTTAATCGTAGTTTCAAAATGCAAAATTTTGGGCGGGATTTCAAAATTTCGGCACGAATCCTACCCTGAAATTCAAGCCCTGTATATAAATGAGAGACATACCAAACATTTAGCTGCAAGGGTTGTCGTCGGGCCAATAATGTTTATCATACTATCAAGAAAAGAGACATACCGAACGTTTAGGTGCACAGGTCGCGGTCAAGCCAATAATGTTTATCATACTACAGTAGACTCCCTCAAATCCGCACAGCTTGGGACCAGAGGTTGTGCGGATTTTAGAATTTTGCAGATTTCTGGTCATTGCTTTGTTTGCGTTTTTTAAACAGTAATTTGAGTGCAATTAATAGTGCAATCGGAACTTCAATGAATGCTTACAATATAATAAAATATTAATATAAGTAATAAACTAAAATAATAAAAATTTAGATAATTTTAAAAATGATTAAAGTACTAATAGCAAAGGTCAAGTTAATAATCAATAGTGTATGATTAAATGTATCTTTCCAAAATTATTCAACAAAACTTGCCTCATAAAAGTATATTACTAATTCACAACAATATCATAAAATAAGGATTTTTTTTCAAGTTTAGCCAGGCTTAATAACCAAAAAATCTTGATTTATGCATAAATATATTTGGTAAGTAGATTGTGATTACCAGTAATATAAGCAACTCTTGAATTTTTTCCAAAAGAAAATTATTCTTCCTTCATGAAAAATACATGAATAGAATATTATTAAGAAAATTACAAATAAAAAAATATATGGAATTGATACAAAACTGAAAAAATGAATTTTTGTCCCAATATCTGAACTGAAAGTTTCATTGTTTACATCCATAAAATATGTGCAGATTTTAGAGAGTTGCGGATTTCCGGTCTGCAGATTTGAGGGAATCTACTGTATCTAGATCAGAGACGGACCGAATACTTAGCTTTTATTCTGGGACGAGCCATAACCTGGAAATTTTGTTCAATGCAAACTTCCAGGAAAAATGAAATCCAGACCAGGCTCAAATTTGGAAGAAAAAGAAACCTGTCCTCATCCAAATCTGCAAAAAAAGCAAAATCAGGACACAACCTGATTCAAAATGAGAGAAAACCTTACTCAGTCCGAGTCTCGTGGACTTAAATTGGCACGATCTGTGCCAGACTCAAACTTCGCCCAAAGTTATTTGTCATGAGGATGCATAATGCCACTTTGTAAACCCTTTATAAGCCCAGGGGAGGGGAGGCTTCACTGTCACCCTTCATCCCTTAGAACTGCCACAGCATTCAGGCTTTGTCGATTCCAGATCAACCATTTAGCCTTTATACCAGACAGAAACTGGGCTTGAAAATTTTGGCTTGTGCATACTTCTAGTAGGTAGGAAGTCAACTCCAGAAACGACCTGGAAAAAACAATGTGGCTCGGTTCAGCTCTGCAGAATAAAATTAAGACTTGACCCGACCAGGTTCTGGAAGTGTGAAGACCTGACCCAGTCCCAGTATAATAAATTAAAGTTGGTCTCAATTTTAGGACTAACAGTTTTTCCATGCTGGCATTTAATGTCATTTTGCAGATCCTTTATTGTGATCAAAAGGGGGGGGGGGGGCTTAGATCTGCCTGGGCTTAATTTTTCTTAAGTTTGGGATAAATCTAACAGAACCACAGAGGTAATCTTAAGCAAAAAAAAAAATAAAAAAAAAAATCAATATTCACAAAGATTTTGAAAGGTTACAATAGAGGTAGAGGAAGGGGGAGGGGATGAAATTCCGATGAGGAGTGGATTCCGATTTTGGCACGAACCATGTACTTTATTTTTTGGAAGTTTTTGTGATCTTTTGACAAAATCTGTCATTTTCGCAATCTTTTATCAAAATTTGTCTTTTTTCTTTTTCTTTTTTTTTTTTTTGGGGGGGGGGGGGCTATTTTTTAACAAAATTTGCTGTTTTTTCACAAATTTTGCCCTTTTTTTTCATTTTTTTGATAAAACTTTTGGATTTTTTTCTAGCTTCTTTGACAAATTTTCCATTTTTCCACAATTTTTGAACCGCGATTCTTCAGTGACTGATTGAAGATTTTTGCACAATTTATTAAAAAATTTCAAGATTTACCCTCTCAATCAAATAACAATTTATGGGTAATCTGAGTTTTAAACCAGGCAGCGTTTTTTCTGCCGCATGATGACTGCGGCAAGCCTTGCTTTCCTTCACTTTTAGGTGTCGCTCTTCTTGGCAACCCCCGGAGAAATGAAGCGATTTTTTCTCTTCCGTTTGGGGAAGCATGCGCATGCTCAGTTCATTCTTTCTTTTCTAGCTTTCTTATTGGATGAGAGAGGAGAAATTTTAAAATTTTAATTCTCGCGTCTTGAAATTAATTACGTTTCTCGTGTCTTATTAAACTGTTGGATTTCAAAGAATGCTCATCAGGTGAGCAGTACAACTTTCTTTAAGGGTTTTTTAATTAAAAATCCTTTGTTTTGTATTTAAAAGAAAGTAGTTTGGACATTTTGATTGTCATTGGACTGTAAAGACTCGGTTTTGTATTTAAGCGTAGTAAGTGTTTTAGACATTTCTTAAGTCATTTAGATGTTTTGAATTTTAATTTCATCACAATTACATATTAAATATAAATGAAGATGATTGTTTGCATTCAAAGCTTAATATACAGGGCTTGAATTTCAGGGCGGGATGGCGGGATTCGCGCCCTAAATTTTGAAATCCCGCCCAAAAAAATATCGTGGGCGGGAGGCTCCCGCCCAAAAAAAATTACGAATATTCTGAAAAATTTTGCATTTTTGTCAGCCATTTTTCTTCCTTAACACTCTAAAATACATAATTCTAATTATATATATCGTAATATTGTAAAATGGCATGGCTTACTATCTTATATTTTGTTCCAACTTCCATCTTTCTTCTTTGCCGGCATTTTTTCAATCTTCCGATCTTTTGTTTACATGTTCAAATCAATCGCTTATCTTTTCCGATCGTCGCTGATGGGTGTGTTCATCCTGGTTTTATCGTTCCGTTCGGTCGCAATTCGCAAGCATCGCGGATCGCAACTCGCAAGTGGCTGTCTTGCATTTCTTCCACCGCAAGTCAGGAGCTCGCTTGCTCAACTCGGAGGGGCGTATCCAGTTTCGGAATTGCCGCTGCTATTTAAACCGGCGGAGATAGATTGTGCTGGTGGATTTTGAAGTGATGTTATGTCTCAAGATAATTGATGTTAACGTCAATATGATATAGTTTCAGAAATGTATTTTAATTCATCCAGTTTTAAAGTTTTAAAGTTAACATCTAGTTGTTTAATTACGCTAAATCCATTGCTGGACATTTGATTGTGGAAAAAGGTTTATCAACTTCGCCCGTGTTTCATTTTACCAGCGGTCATAGTCCATTTGTGTTGTTAATTACGTCTTCATACTCATTTATTTGTGGACATTATTATCTTCAGTTTTCTTAAGACTTTTCATCGAAATAGTTGGTGTGCCATATCATGGGAATTCTTTCAGTACGTCGAGAGCAGTCATCCATACGTGAGTCCGTTTTGTTTTCATTGCTATCCTAGTATTGTTATATGCCATGCCATGCCATTCAATAAGTAATATTATTTCATTACATAGAATGTTTTTAATTTAAATACAGATTTGAACTTATTTTCTGTTTACATTTTACCAGTTATATTTTCATCTAAGTTTATACATATTTTATTTAAACTTGAATATTATTTCATGACATAGGATAATTTTAACTGAACTTGTTTCTGTTCACTTTATGCCTGTTATATTTTCCACCTGGATTTATACATGTTTTTATTTAAACTTGCACTTATTTTTCGTTAATAAACGTTAGCCTTATTTTACTGAAAAACAGTTTCTTTAATGTCTTACATTACACTGTCACAATGTCACCAATACTTACTCTCTTAGGTCACCGTAGTTACACTGTTATAAGCTGCTAAATTTTATTTTGTTTTAGACGGTTCTTGTTACAGAACCGATCACGGGTTATGGGCCCGAAGCGAATACGCTTTTAAACCCTTTACGGCGGCCATAACCTAATTGGTGACATTTCAAACATTTTTTTGACAGTTGTTTGTAGTATGCGGCCATTGGACCTCCGAGTCACTTTAGAGGGGGGGGCCGCAATATAAAATTTTTTTTGAAGGCTATATGTTTTTTTTCTTTCCTATTGAGATGAAATACAAAAAGGTTTTTTTTGGATCATTTATAATAGAAATTTTTGTACTATCTGATTACTAAGTACGTTATTTAAAATAAAAAAAAAAAAAAAAAAATTTTTTTCCTCCTTTTTCATGTAATACCTTCTGTTTAAATCATGGCCATGGCTAACATACAGGTGTGCATAACAAAACTGAATTCTCACAATTATGGAACTTGGGCAGCTGACGTTAAGTATCTACTATTAGATAAGAATGCGTGGAGCATAGTAAATGGCACTGAAAAGGCTCCTGATGAAAATGACTCTGTAGCGACAAAAGAATACCAATCCAGAGTCAGGTCTGCACTATCAATAGTGTATTTAAATGTGGAAAATGAATTCCGGAGAATCATAGAAAATATCGACGACCCTCATGAAGCCTGGACTAAACTTAAATTGCATTTTCAGCCTGATAACCGGGCACGCCATATGCAATTATTTGGCGAAATTCTTTCCTGTAAGATACAACCTGAAGAGCCCGTTGATATGTTTGCAGCTCGCCTCCAAAGACTTGCTGACCAACTTGCTGCGATAAATGAGCCAATCAAAGAAACTTACCTCACATTTCAATTGCTTAGATGGCTCCCGAAGAAGTTCGACAACATGGTGCAAGGGATTCTGCGATGGCCAGACCAACAGTTTACGTTCAAAAGTGTTCTTACAGAATTAGTCGCAGAAGAGTCCCGGATCAAACTAAGAGAGGACGACAGAACAGATGCCGTGCAGTCTCATTTCTCCAAAGCCCGTTCCTCAAAGAAGTGTTCCTTTAAGCCTAAGTTCAGAGGTCGGTGTCACAAATGTGGACGCATAGGACATTTACAGAGCCAGTGTAGAGTGCCTGATGTCACCCGCCAGGAATCCTGTCTTAGCTCTAGTTCCAGAAGTTCCATGATGCCTAGAGACTCCTCCAATTCCGGTTCCGTGGTGTACAGAGACTCTTCCAGTTCCAGAAATTCTTCTTTGTCCAGAGGTTCCTCCTTTTCCAGAAATTCATCGAAAGACTCTTCCGTATCCAGTCCTGTCCGTGCTCAATCTGATGGTCATAGATCCAGAAAAGATGTGCCTCGCAACCGACGTCAACGTAAGACAACAGGCCAGGTAAATTACCTCATACAATCTAATCTGAGTAACATAAAATGTGGTGGAGACGCCTGGGTCTTTGACACAGGTGCCTCCCACCATTTCTGTAAAGATAAAAGTTTATATGTTAAGTTTAAACCTTTAAAAAATGAGGAATTGGCTGTTGCAGTTGACGGTGCTACTTTCCCTATCGAGGGCACCGGTTTAGTGGATTTAAAAATAAATGGGGAAATGGTTCGCTTCGGCGACGTCATGTATTGTCCCTAGTCTAAGACATAATTTAATTTCAGGTCCCAGACTTGATAAAATGGGTGCCAAGTTCAAAGGAGGTGAGGGTAGGGTCAAGGCATATCGGGATTCTGGCACACTTTTTCGTGCTTTTCTTAAAGATGGCATTTACTGCCTCTATCCAGATCCTAACCATAAAAATAGAAATAAAGACCCTAAAACTAACCGTAATCAAAATCCTAAAAAGGTACGTTTCCAAGCCTCAACCGTTCAAAAAGATGATTTTAAACTCTGGCATAGACGCCTTGGGCACATCAGTTCCACATTAATTGAACATACTCTAAAATGTAATGGCGTTAGGGGCTTACCACCCATTAAATGTAAAGACTTTGAATGTGAAACATGTAAAATTAATAAACACAGACGAACATCATTCCGCCCAATAAACCAAATAAGATCTAAACGACCTCTAGAACTGCTACACACTGATCTGTGGGGTCCGACACAAATAACAGGGCGAAACGGGGAGAAGTATTTCCTAACTATAACAGACGACTTCTCTCGCAAAGTGTCAGTATACCCCTTATGCAGTAAAACACAGGTGTTTAAGGTATTTTCTAACCACGTAAAAAGAGCAGAAAGGTTTTTGGGCACCAAAGTAAAAGAAGTTCGTAGCGACAATGGGCGGGAATTCGATAATGAAGCATTCACCAAATTCTTTGAGGACAATGGCATAAAACACGAATTTACCAATGTATATTCTCCGGAGCAAAATGGAGTTTCAGAACGTTTAAATCAAACAATAATGGACGGGGCTCGCTCAATACTCAATGAAAGTAAACTCAGTCTCAAATTCTGGCCAGAAGCTGTCTTATACATCGCATACACTCTTAACCGAATATGTCACAAAACTCAGAAAAAAACTCCTTTCGAATATTATTGTGGTAATAAACCGTCCGTAAGACATTTACGACCTTTTGGTACGGTGGCATATGTGGGGGTACCTAAACAACTAAGAAATTCCAAATTCGATCCGAAGGCTAAAAAGGGTGTCTTAGTGGGTTACGCAATGTCTACAAAAGGCTACAGGGTATGGATTCCCGAAACCAATAAAATAATAGAGACAATAAATGTTAGGTTTGGTGACGAATCTGTATCCGGAAGTATCCATAAACACAGTGAACAAGGTCCAAGCTATTCAATAGGCACAAACCCATTTACAACTTCGGAGCAGCGCAACGGAAGCGATCTGAGACCCTCTTACATCCTAAGTTCCGAACCACCTGAGATAGACCCTTTGACTGACCTTCAACCTGACAGATTTACTTCAGAAGCACCACCCACTCAAAGTATTAGACCGAGTACCTCTAAATCTTCCGACTCTGCCTCCTCACACCCATCTGAGGGTGACAGTGACGAGGATGGCGAGGAGTTTACTAGAACTCTCAGGGAAGCTGTCTGGTTCCGTAAGCCTGTAACTAGGCCTGACAAATCGAGAACCGACGTCTACTATTACGAGTTGGGTGAGACACAACGTCTAAGATCACTGAAGGAAGTAAGAAATTACTGTCAATCTAATGGTATCAAATTTAATCCGTCACTGTTCAGTTTTAAAGGAAGCAATAAGTACGAAGGCATTGTAAAGTCCACTCCTAGTCCTAGCTCAAGTCCTAATTACACACCTCCACACACTTCTTTCTCTGAAACTCATAAAACCAGTTCCTGACTAGAAGACCCCATACCTACCACATATAAGCAGGCATTAAAATCACCTCAGTGGGAACTCTGGAGACAGGGTTGGCAAGTTTTTGACGCCTGACAGTTTTTACCGGATTTTACCATGGTTTTTACCGTCATGTCAAAAACCTCTTTGTCAAAAATGTCGAAAACTGTCAAAAACCTATTTTTTAATTGCTTGTTTTTATATTATAACAATAATTATTTTTTCATTCTATCTTTAGTATTAAGCCATTTTACAAGAAATATTCAGTATCAAAAAGATTCTCAAGTACATTTATTCATAAAAACAAAAACAAAATCTGCATTAAAACAAAAAGCATTTAAGATTCTCTGTAAATGTAATAATAATTTAAGAATAATTTTAAAGGTAAAAGATTTTTACTCATACAGTCATATACATTTAAAAAAAATATGCAATGTGTTATTCCTTTTAATTCACTTTAAATAATACCTGAATAAATTTTAAATAAAATGTAAGCAGGATATAAATTAGTCTGACTTTATGGTAACTTTAGTAACTTTTGATTAAAAAAAATGTTTCATGACTATTCAGGTAAAAATTTATATATAAAAATATAGGTGCTGGAATTGTCTACAGGACTCATAAATATTAGCACTAAAGTTAAAAAATAAAAACTAGAATATATAAATTATTATTATACTCTGATTTTTCTTAAATATTGTTTTGTTATTCATTAAATTTTAAATCCAAAAGCTTTCGATTGAAATAGAGTCTTATCAAAATTTTATTAATATAAAAAATTTAAGATTTTGCTTATTGAACTGAAAATAAAAATCACTGTTTAGTTGCATTTATGAAGTGAATAAGATAAGCATTTTGAAATACAGTAGACTCCCTCAAATCCACACAGCTTGAGATCAGAGGTTTTGTGGATTTTAGAATTTTGCGGATTTCTGGTCATTGTTTTGTTTATATTTTTTAAATAGTAATTTGAATGTAATTAACAATGAAATCAAAACTATTATGAAGGCTTACAATATAATAAAATATTAAAATAAGTAATAAGCTAAAATAATAAAAATTTAGATAATTTTTAACATGATTAAGATAATTAAAGCAAAGGTCAAGTTAATAATCAGTAATGTATGATAAAATATTTATTATAAAAATAAGATGCATTTTTCACATGAAATTTGCTTTATAAAGATTACTAATTCACATCAAAATCATAAAATAAGCAAGTTTTATTTTAGGTTTAGCCAAACTTAATAACCAAAAAAATTTGGTTAATACATATATTTGGTAAAAAGATTGTGATTATCAGTGATATCAGCAATATCTTAATTTTTTCCAAAATAATTTATTCTTTCTTCATGAAAACACATGAATTCAGTAATATTTATCAAAATTACAAATATATATGGAATTGATATAAAAATAAATATGTCGAATTTTGTTCCTTCACCTGAACAGAAAGTTTCATTGTTTACATCGGTAAATTATGTGCGGATTTTAGACAGTTGCAGATTTGAGGGAGTCTACTGTATCATATTATGATATTCAAATTTATTCAATGACCAGTTCTTGACATCTATTTTCATATCATATAACATTTTTGCATCCCTAAAATGATTTAAATAGTTTATTAGAAATTTATATTGAATGTTATTTAATAATAATAACCTTTTATCATTTAATATTAATGTTCTTTGCAGTTAGTAGAATCTACATTAATGGAGATTATGACAAATATTGTTTTTTCTTTTTACTCTTGTATTTTTAAATTTTCCCACTTAAAAAATCCTTCTTTTAAATAAATTTAACAAATGTAATTCAAAATAATAAGAACAACAAGGAAAAATTAACTTAGAAATTAATTTCATGCTGCATTTGCATTATAAATCAGACAAAAATTGAAAATGATGGGTTTTTGACGGAATAAACCGGTAAAAACACGGTTTTTACCACTGTCATGTCGAAAACCAGTTTTTGACGTCAAAAACCCAACCCTGTCTGGAGACAGGCAATGAAGGAAGAGATGGATGTTATAAATAAAAGACAAGTATGGGTATTAACATCTCTGCCACCCAACACCGAACCACTAGGCTGCAGATGGGTATTCACCATCAAACGAGACGACAAGGGACGGGTTGCAAGATATAAAGCGAGACTTGTAGCACAAGGCTATAAACAAGTCAGGGGTGAAACGTACGATGAGACGTTTTCGCCCGTAGTTAATTTCAGTCTAATTCGCTTTTTCTTTGCAGCCCTTGTCTCATGTCTCGGATGGATCCACACTCAGTGTGATGTAAAAGGTGCCTATCTGTATGCCCCTCTTTCTGATAACATCTACATGAAACAACCATCAGGGTTCGAGGTAAAAGGTAAAGAGCATTTAGTCTGCAAACTCCAGAGGGCCCTTTATGGCCTCCACCAGAGTGGACGAGTATGGTTTTATGAATTACATAAGATTTTAATTTCTCTTGGTTTTAAAAAGTTAGAGTGGTGTAATTGCGTCTATTCGTTTTCTAATTATGTTGTTTTATTACTATATGTGGATGACTTTGTAATATTAAGTAACCATCAGAAACATATTAATGAAGTTTTAACCCTTTTAACAAAACATTTTGACATAAAAATCCTGGGGAGAACACGCAAACTACTTGGTGTTGAATTTGAGGAGGATGGGAATGGCACGGTTTCAATTCATCAAAGGCAATATATTGATGATATTTGTACAAGATTTAAAGAATTCAACTTTCCCATTACATCACTCCCTATAACTAAAGGTACTGTATACTCCAAGTCACAATGTCCTCAAACCGAAGCTGAAACCCAGGAAATGTTACAATATCCATACAGAAGTGTTTTGGGCTGCCTTTCATTTTTAACAAGCAGGACACGTCCTGATATTTCGTACGCTGTAAATATCTTCAGCCAATTCCAGAGCAATCCTGGGATTGTTCACTGGAATGGTCTCCTGAAGCTTTTAGGGTATGTCCAAAGCACAAAACACTATAAACTGAGGTTACCTTGTCACCACATAAACCTTATAACTTACACCGACGCGGATTTCGCCGCTAATAGGGATGACAGGGCATCAATGGGGGGACAACTACTAATGTTAGACAAAGCTCCTATCATGTGGAGAGCCTTTAAACAAAAATCTGTCTGTTTGTCTACTATGGAATCAGAATTTGTGGCTTTAACAGAAGCAACTAAAGAGCTTCTATGGTTTAGTAGGATCATAACTGAATGTTATAACAAACATATTTTTACAGGTCCACAAGTTAAACCAACACTTTTAGTAGACAACATGGCCTCCATTGATTTTCTTAAGTCTCCCATTGAAAATTACAGAACGAAACACATTGACGTAAAATTATTTTTTGTTAGAGACCTTTTAAACCAAGAGATTTTTAATGTTAAACACGTAGCCAGTAAATCTAATCTCGCAGACATTTTCACTAAACCTTTAACAAAGTTTGATCTTAAAAAATTTATTGATGTAATTTTTAGTTATAAGTAATTTATATATATACATAATTTTTAAATGCTATGAAAAAAAAAAGAAACTCCTCCTCCTTTGAACTGGTGTCAAGCATTAAGATGCTTGTTTAACTTTTCATGTTAAACCTTGAAGTTTAGCATTTTTTTTTAAACTGAAATTTTTGTATATTTCAGTACTTTTCTTTTGAATAAAAAATGTTTGAATATGTGATTATACTCTTGTTATTTCATATTTGTTTCGTATGCATACGTTTCATAATATCATTTCATAGGTGTTGAAAATAGAGTTGTATTTTGTTTTATTGCATATGTAAATATGAAATTTTTCTTCTCGTTTTAAGAATATATATGACAAGTTTTTTTCATATTTAATTGGCCAAATCATTTGCAAATGTATATCGTTTCAAAAGCTTAAGCATATCTTTTTTTTGTGTTGTCTTTCACGTGAGCGCTCACAGTCATTTAACAATGTCACTATCATAATCATAATTCATAATCGTTATCATGATCATGATCGTTATTGTTCTCATTATTGAAATTTTCTCATTAGCATAACATGTATCTTTCATATATTATCAAAGTATTTTCATATTGTAATTCATGTATATTTATTCCTTATATTATCCTAAATTTGTGTTTATGTGATAATCATTCTCTTTCAGAATAAATATGCAAATGTATAATTGTTTAAAATTCATTCGAATATTGTTACAAGTCAAGACCAAAGGAAAAATCATCATATTAAATTGTTTATGTAAAGGTAACTCGTAGTCACTTGCACGTGACGAGGTAATTGTGATTATCTTTCACGGTTTTTTTTTTCAGGAAAATGTTATCTTTATAGACTGTTGCTATTGAACTGTATTCGACGTGAAAAAAAAAAACTTTTCGTTAAAGTTACAATTGTAACTGAACTTTCATGAAATGAAAAAATTGTTAATCTAGTTGTTATATAATTGTTAAAATTGTTGTTATTGTTGAACATTGTTATTAACATTATTGAAAATTGATGTTTTTGATTAACCCTGTTGAAGTTATTGAATTTGTTGCATTTATACTTGTTAATGTCAAGTTTCTGTTTTACTGGTAACTATCGAAGTGTGATAGTTTATATTCTAATGTTTTACATTATTCTATATATATATAATTTACAATATCTGTTGATTATCCATTTTATTTTTAAGTACGAGTGTTAAGGGGGGGGGCATTTGTCAGCCATTTTTCTTCCTTAACACTCTAAAATACATAATTCTAATTATATATATCGTAATATTGTAAAATGGCATGGCTTACTATCTTATATTTTGTTCCAACTTCCATCTTTCTTCTTTGCCGGCATTTTTTCAATCTTCCGATCTTTTGTTTACATGTTCAAATCAATCGCTTATCTTTTCCGATCGTCGCTGATGGGTGTGTTCATCCTGGTTTTATCGTTCCGTTCGGTCGCAATTCGCAAGCATCGCGGATCGCAACTCGCAAGTGGCTGTCTTGCATTTCTTCCACCGCAAGTCAGGAGCTCGCTTGCTCAACTCGGAGGGGCGTATCCAGTTTCAGAATTGCCGCTGCTATTTAAACCGGCGGAGATAGATTGTGCTGGTGGATTTTGAAGTGATGTTATGTCTCAAGATAATTGATGTTAACGTCAATATGATATAGTTTCAGAAATGTATTTTAATTCATCCAGTTTTAAAGTTTTAAAGTTAACATCTAGTTGTTTAATTACGCTAAATCCATTGCTGGACATTTGATTGTGGAAAAAGGTTTATCAACTTCGCCCGTGTTTCATTTTACCAGCGGTCATAGTCCATTTGTGTTGTTAATTACGTCTTCATACTCATTTATTTGTGGACATTATTATCTTCAGTTTTCTTAAGACTTTTCATCGAAATAGTTGGTGTGCCATATCATGGGAATTCTTTCAGTACGTCGAGAGCAGTCATCCATACGTGAGTCCGTTTTGTTTTCATTGCTATCCTAGTATTGTTATATGCCATGCCATGCCATTCAATAAGTAATATTATTTCATTACATAGAATGTTTTTAATTTAAATACAGATTTGAACTTATTTTCTGTTTACATTTTACCAGTTATATTTTCATCTAAGTTTATACATATTTTATTTAAACTTGAATATTATTTCATGACATAGGATAATTTTAACTGAACTTGTTTCTGTTCACTTTATGCCTGTTATATTTTCCACCTGGATTTATACATGTTTTTATTTAAACTTGCACTTATTTTTCGTTAATAAACGTTAGCCTTATTTTACTGAAAAACAGTTTCTTTAATGTCTTACATTACACTGTCACAATGTCACCAATACTTACTCTCTTAGGTCACCGTAGTTACACTGTTATAAGCTGCTAAATTTTATTTTGTTTTAGACGGTTCTTGTTACAGAACCGATCAATTTTGAAACTACGATTGACTCCCACGATCTTTTTGTATATTTTGTGATGTTTTTGTGCGACCAAATGACATATTTTGTGAGTTTTTTACTGCCAAAAATTGTTGAATTTCACTATTTTTATTCCGCAATCGATCGTCAAATTTCGCATATTTTCCCCGCGATCGACGAACAAGTTTCGTGCGATTTTCCACCGCGAGAACGGAGTAAATCTATTTCGAATTTTCAAAAAAATTAACGCATTCGATTCCAAAAGTTATGAAACACCGTTTATCAGCCCGGAAATTCGGGTAGTTATTCCGAATTTCCGGGCTGACAACAGATTTTTTATAGCTTTTGAACCTAGCTGAATTGCATATTTTCACAAACAATTTCATCAATCGTTTGCAGAAAATGAAAACGCAGAAAATTTTGGTAGATTATCGCAATAGAAACTTTGATTTTGTCAAAGCATTTATCGCGAAAAAAACTCTGTTTTTCTCATAAAATTTGAATTTCCTTAAAAAAATCGCGATAAAACGGGAATTTCTTCACTAAGATCGCAGTATAAACGCGAATTTCGGGAAAGGACCGTGAAATAAACGCGAATTTCGTGAAATGATTGCGAAATAAACGCGAATTTCATGAAAGGATCGCCATATAAACAGCGCCGTGCGAAAAGGAGGGGGGGGCAAATGGGGCAGTCGCCCGGACGCAGAAATTTAGGGGACGCCGATTTTCTACTACCAACATCATTTTTGGCCTGTAAGAAGAAAAAGAATAAATACTAAGTTGAAACTTTGTTCCAAGCGAGTTTTTCTTCGCACGCCCCTGCATATGAAACTGATTTTATCAAAATGTCGCTTTAAAAAAACGTGAATTTCAAGAAAGAATCTTGAAATAAATGTGAATTTCATTAAAAGATCGTAAAAATATGTCAATTTTGTTGAAGGAGTGCGAAAAAATATAAATTTTGTTGATAATCGAGGGGGGGGGGGGGAATGCTAATTTCTTTAAAAGATTGCGAGAAAACGCAAAATTTGTTAAAGGGATTCTGAGTATAAATTTTTTTGAAATTCACAGTATATTTTCTGAAATGTTACAGCAGATTGTGTAAGGGAGGGAGACTTACTTTTGAACCTGTTTTTTCCGCACCCTTAGACGAAATTTACGGATTTTTCGCGATTTTTAGAAAAAATTATCGGATTCTTTAGATTTTTGTATGAGTTTTGCGAATTTTTCACGATTCTTTGACGAAATTTGTGGATTTTTCAGGGTCAATTGAAGAAGTTGGCAGATTTTTCGCAATTCGATGACAAAATTCGTGGATTTTTCGCTATTCTTTGACAAACTTTGCGATTTTTTCATGTTTCTTTGACAAAATTGGCGATTGTTTTGTGATCCTTACTTGAAATTTGCGTTTTTTAGCGAATCTGAGGAAAGTTGTGTTTTTCTTTCACTATTGTTTGACGAAATTCGCGTTTTTCACGATCTTCTGATTAAATTCGCGTTTTTTCCGCGTACCTCTGATGATATTTACGATTTTTCGGCGAACGATTAATGAAATTGATATTTTTTTGGGCGACGATTTGTCGAATTTTGTCGACTATATTCGTAGTATGTTTTCTGTCAAAATTTCTGGATTTATGACGATTTTTTTTTTTATTATTATTTACGGAAAATACCTAAATGGCTCCTGGATCGCTTAATAAATCCAAAATTCATCAATTTATTGCTTAATAAACACAAATTGTGTCACAGATTCACGAAAAACGTACAAATTTCAACAATGCGTCGCGGAAAAAAATATGAATTTCGTCAAAGGATCGTTAATAGGCGCTAATTTAGTCAAAAGACTGCTAAAAAACGCAAATTTCGTTTTGAAGAATCGCAAAAAGTTGTAAATTTATTTGTAGGGTGGCCAAATAAGCGTGAATCTAGTCAAAGGGCTGCTAAAAAAATTCAAATTACTTCACAGAATCGCAAAAAAGATGTCAATTTTCTCAGAGAGAGGAGGGGAAAATATAGGCGTTTCTTTGAAAAACAACACACACACAAACACTTCTGTTTATTATTATAAGTATAATTTTATAATCAGAAATAATATACATTGGATTAACTTTTGAAAAATTAGATTAACCCGAACCCTACTTGTAGGAATCTACACTCAACCTAAAATCAATCTGAACCAAATACAGAGTTTACTACAGTTATGAGATTCTTCCGCGGATTTCTGCTTTTTTGATTTTTTTATATCGGCAAAAGATTGTGAAAAACACGATTTTCGGCAAAAGATCGCGAAAAAACTCTATTTTTGTCAAAGGATCTCGAAAAAAGCACTAATTTCGTCTAAGAATCGCGAAGAAACACGGTTTTCATCAAAAGATCGCTAGAAAAATGCGATTTTCGTCGAAAGATCGCGTAAAAAACGCCATTTTCGTCCATACATCGTGGGAAAAAAAAAAAAAAAAAAAAAAAAAAAACACGTTTTTCGTCCACAGATCGCGAAAAAAAGTGAGTTTTTCGTTCAAAGATCGTGAATAAACGCGTTTTTCGTCAAAAGATCGCGAAAAATATAAATTTTGTGAAAGAATCGCAGAAAAATGTGAATTTCATCTAAGAATCCCAAAAATTACCTAAAATTTTAGTGTTTTTAATTGGCAAATTTAAAATTAGCTTCCCATGTTTGTTAAATGATATTTTATGTGAAAACATGATAAAATTTGAATTGGACAACTAGCTAAGATTGCTGTGCAAAAATTGCATTAGAAATACAAATTTAAAATAGAAACTTTCATTTCAGAATTACTTATAGTAGCATTTGCATAAATTGATTCACTCTGATCCCCCCTCCCCAACAGCGCAAACAAAAATAAAATAAAATAAAACAGCATTTAAGAAAAAATATTATTTTATTATTGCAAATAAAATAATTTTAATTGCTTTTAACGTGTGCTTTTTAAAAATAATTTCTCATTTTCCGGTTCTCTTGTTTTTCCTCTTTTTTTTTTTTTTTTTTAAACTTTTTGCAATCTGTTACTACACTTTTAACAAAAGTAATCAGCACTGGGAGGGAATTGATTTGCTCTTTTTCAACTAAAAAACACATTTTGCATAATTATTCAGAGTTGTTGATAAAAATTGCTTTAGTGGTATTTTGTCGTGTCTGTATTCATGTAATTTTTTTAAATAGTACATAAAATAACAGTAGGTTTTAAAGATATTTTTTTCTCCCTCCCAAACAGCTGAACTCCCCTCCATTTATAAATGGTGGTAGGGAGACTCCCCTCCTTTGGAAAATTGAATTTCAAGCCCTGATATATTTCTTTAAAAAATCTATTAGTGAATTTTTTTTTTTTTAAAGCTGGTTTTGTTTTTAAAAGAAGGTATTTGTACAATTTGTTTGTTTCTTGAATGGAGTTATTTTGTATGTTTAGATTACATATTTTAAAGAAAAATATTACCAGGGTATTCAGGAACCCCTGAGAAAGAATATTTTTTTCTAAATCTTTGTGAACTAAATTTTTGATTATGGTCATTTGATTTATTTTTATTATCACCACTTTAAATTTTGCTCTTTTGCGTGGTGTCTTCTGGAGTTAAAACTCTGGGAGACAAAACACACCAAAGTGGCGATATTTTGAAAACGTGCCAAGAAGGGGGTTAAAACTCAGTCCCGCCCAATTTATTTCTGTGATAAATGGATGCATTTTGGGATTTTTTTTTTCCCTTCTTGCTTTTAGAAGAAAAAAAAAATTATTGAACGGCCGCATCAAAAAAGGCAGTAAGATTCTAAACTCAACTCTTTAAAAGTGCCCCAAAAAATGCCCTTTCCAGAACAGTAGCACCCTGTCTCTTTTTAAACCTGGGGGAAACTCTGATCATCCATTATTGGCATTTAATCTTATAGTTTGATGATATTTTTTTGTCAATGGGATAATTAAGTAATACAAAAAGGTTTACAGTCAAAGCTTAATAATTAAAAGTATTAATAAATCAATTTTAAAGTCATGCTAAATTATTTACAAACATGTTGAGAAAACTTCTGATTCAAGCTTGAAATATATTATCTAGTTATTTGAAAAACAAATTACGTGGGTCTAGATTAATAAAATTAATAAATAGCTTGAATATATGTAAGAATATTATTCATAAAATTTTAGTTTATTTAATCGTTCCGAAGACATTTTGTAACGTAATATCTAGGAAGACATATGCAGCATTGATACTTTCCATAATGCAACTTTTAAATGAAAGAAGTATTTTACCCATTTGTTTATCGAACAATGTGATTTAGTCGATTAACCTCCTATTTATAATAGTGGTGACCATCCCCCCCCAAATCCAATGATGTAAATTCTCCCCCCCCCCCCAAAAAAAATCAAACTTTGGCATTGACCACCCCCCTCCCCTTTAAACAGAATATCAATTGTAAAAAATATTCTACTTATAATTTACAGCACCTTCAAAAGATAACGAGTTAAGCATAGTAGAACGAGGTCTTATTGCCATTATCTAGAATTTAAAGAAAGAAAACACAGGAACATTTCTGGAAATTAAATGTTGAAAAATTTAAAAGTGATATAAAAAATTCAAGAATTTTTTTTAACAGAAATAAAGGGAAAATTAAGAATTTAAAAATCCCCCCAAAATGTGCTTTTTCTCAATCCGCCCCCCCCCCCCCAAACCTAAATTGTATGACACATCTTGCGTCACCAAACCCCTCTCTGGGCACCCCTGATTTATACAGCTTTTGATTAATTCTAAAATGCGGTAAACATGTAAAAACGCTTATGATGAGGTAATATAAATAATGTTTGGGGCATATTTATTGTTAAAATTTTTAAATATTGATAAGTTTATTAAACAATATCTCCCATTTTTATAATTTTCAATACATGTAACATATAATTTTTCATTTTTTTAATATCTTATATTATTATTTCTTATAAATTATAATACTCGAATATTTAAAAAAAAAAAGAAAAAAAACCTTCCTAGTTAAATGTTTATTTATTTAAATAAAGAAAAAGAATGGTCTTGGAAATTTCCTACCTTTGGCAAAAGTGTTGCTTTAGAAGATGGAAGTAGGGTGTCAATTTTGTATCTATAAGTTTCTGTATTATCATAGTTATATCTAATCTAATCATTAATGGAGCACAAAAAGTATATTTAGGTACACATTTATAATACAGTCTGAAGGTTTATCATGTCTTTACAAAGAAACTTTTACTTTAATATTTAATAATGAAATCTTAACAATTATTAGATTTTTATAAATTAAAATGCTTATTTCATGTTTTTACAATTTCCTAAGTAACTGTTTAGCTCTATCAAATTTTGGTTGGTTGGTTGGCAAGTACTGAGACGTATGCTACTACCCGTTAGGGAGGCTTTTGTCTCGAGACTCCAGGGTAGACACACAGCTAATCAGCCAGGATCAAATCAAGTACGACACAGACAAACGAGGGAAGAAAAAACAACAACAATAGGCCCACACAGGCGGTCAACTAGAGCGGTCAAAAAAGATGGGGAAGAGCCACACGTGAAAATCGGATTAGGGCCGCAACACCCTGAGGAGATGAGAGAGCTACAGACAGGATCTCGCTGTAGCTCGAGCAGGCAGGCAACTTGAGCGACAAAAGCAGCTGTCGGCGAGGATCATTGAGTACCATGCAATGCAGGAGAACATGCTCCGGGGTATCCAACTCAAAACAATGCCTACACAGCGGGGAGAAGACTTGATTCATACGAAAGAGACGCTGCTGGGTGAGGATCATCCTAGCCCTCCATCGGGCAATAAGCACATCCGTTCGCCTGGAGGGGGTCCACAGAGAATAAGACCGGTCAATGGTAAGGTGAGGGTAATCAGGTGCGTAGTCACTGTTAAGCCATGAGAAGTCATTTTCAATGAGCCAGCTCTTCTTAATGTGGGAGCGTAGGTCCTCCGGAGAAATCCAAGGGACTGCCTGGCAGAGAAAAGGACCATTTTTGGCCAGAGCGTCAGCCCTCTCGTTCGGGACGATACCCTTATGAGCGGGGCACCAGACCAAAGTAACGGAGTAGCCCCTACTACTCAAGACCGAAATGCTATGGATCAGATGGAGGATGACCTTAGGAGAACGAAGTGAATAAGCCTGGAGAGCTCGCAAGACAGACAAGCTATCCGTTAAAAGAAAAATAGTCTTGTGAATCAATGGAAGATGAGTAATGGCCAACCAGAGTGCGATCGCTTCGGCAGTGAAAATGGAATTGCAATGATGGAGCAAGGCAGCCACGGCTCGGTCGGAGTCGGCATCAATTGCCGCCACCGACGTCTTCGCAGAGTCTTTGGAGGCATCGGAGGCAAGGACAGTAGAGGAGCGGTGGGCCTCGCGCCAGCGGGCCCATTCGCTCGCAAGGACACGATCAGGGAGCGAGACGTCCTGAAAGGGAAGGCCTTCAGTAATTATATGAAGGGACAAATCCTGAGGTAGAGGAGGCCAGATGAACCGAATAATTTTAGAAAGATCGCAGCCATAAGCGGCGGACAAGGAGTCACAGAGGCGAGTCCAATTAGAGTCAAAACCATCGGGAGGATGAGGCGACCGGAGAGAGTCACTGAGAACAAGTCCCGGGGGAAGGGCAAGCTGCCGTAAGAGAAAAGCCTTCGCCAGGAACAGGAGACGGCTGCGGATTGAGGTCGCACCAGCTTCACGTTGAAGGACCGGAATGGGAGTGCACATGGGAAGGCCAGTAGCAGTGCGAAGAGCAGCATAGTAGATTCTCTCCAGAGTGATCATAGCAGATTTTTTACAGTCAAAGAAGAGCGCACATCCGTATTCGAGAAGGCTTCTGACCAGAGCGTTGATGATACGCAGCAGGTGCGTGCTGGCCACTCCCCTAGAGTGGCTTGCCACGGCCTTAATGTAGTTGAGGCGCCGAAGAGCTTTGATACGGATCATCGAAAAGTGAGAGCGAAAATTAAGAGAGCGACTAAACCAGATACCCAGAATCTTCACAGTGGCGCTCCAAGGGACCTCCTGCCCAGCAACAAACGGAGGGTCGCCCGGATCACGGCTGCGAGAGAAATTGATGGCCAAGCACTTTTCAGGCGAGATCCTTAGCTTGTTGGCCGCACACCAATTACAAATCCTCTGCAGGGCACTGTTAAGCTTTTCACGGGCACGACGCTCGTTAAGGCCAATGACGTACACAATGATGTCGTCGGCGTACACTATGAGGTAGACGCCATCTTCCAAGATCTCCACGATATCAGCCAAGTAGATTAGAAAAAGGAAGGGGGAGAGCACACTCCCCTGAGGAACGCCATGACGACAGGGGCCCACCCCAGAAGTAGCCGACCTCCATCTGATCTGGATCCGGCGCTCAGTGAGAAAATCAGCAATCCAACGGCCCATGCGTCCACGAATGCCCAGCGAAGCCAACTTGTAGATAAGATTATCAATCCAAACAGAGTCGTAGGCAGCCTTGATATCAAGACATACAGCGGCCACAAAGTGGTTGTTAGCCCTCGCACGACGTACGTGATCAACGAGAGTGCAGAGAGCCGTGGTGCAGTCCCTAAAAGGGAGGAAGCCAAACTGGCTGGGAGGGAAGATGTTTCGCACACCGGTCCAGATCAGAAGGCGATGGAGGATCATCCTTTCCATAACCTTGACACAGACGGAAGTCAGGGCAATCGGTCTGTAAGAACTAGTCTGCATAGTCGGTTTGCCCGGCTTACGAATCGGGATGATGGTGGCCAACTTCCAGGAAGCCGGAAGCGACGAACTTTCAAACGAGGCGTTAAAGATCGAAAGAAGCTTTTGACGATTTTCAGAGTGAAGGTTTTGTAAAAGGCGGGCGGAAATACCGTCAGCGCCAGGGGACGTAGGCCTGGTGTGTTTGAGTGCATCTGAAAGCTCCTCCAAAGAAAAGCTGGCATCCAAAGAATCGTCCCCATCACTAAGGTCAAACGGCAAGGGTTCATAGGCATCTAGTTGTTGAAAATGCTGCAAGAAAACTTCGGCCTGAAGATGGGCAGAAACCACTGGATGAGGGTTGCACAATACATTGTCTCCATGGGTAGACTCCCTGTTAGCGAGACGCTTCAGAATCTTGAAGATTCTGCCACTCGAGCAGCTATCCCGACAAATCTTGTCCCAGTATTGGCGAGACACAAGTTTCATGTGGCGCCGAAGTTTGGCGGCAAACATCTTGTAGTTTTTCCAATGTTCCCTGGAACAAGTAGAGCGGGCCCACTTTAGGGACCTCCGCTTTTGGCGCAATAGAAATTGGCAGGTAGAGTCCCACCAAGGTGGGGGCTGGACCGCCTGGGAATGCCGGATCACTTGCTGAGCCTGGATAGCCTGGTGACAGAACTTCTCAAACTCAGAGTAGGTGGGATTGGAAGCGTGTAACAGCTCATTTAGGCAGACGCTAGCCTTAGGCCAATTCACCAAAACCCGACCCGGCCCAGCCGAGGCGATCATGCTATTATGGAATAAAACAACCGGATGATGGTCCGAGTCAAAATTATCAGGGTGGATGTAGAAGTGGATGTCCCTATGAAGTGTAGGGGACAACAAGGTGAGGTCCAACAGAGAGGCAGACCCGTTAGGAGCAGAGCGTGTCGGAGAATCCAAATTCAGAAAACAGATCTCATGGGAGGCAGACCAGTCTAACAGATGTCGAACTCTAGGAGGGAATGGAGGATCCCTACCCAGAAGATTTATGTTGAAATCACCCAAGAGGATGATTGGGGAACTCAACGAATCCAAGACCCCAGAGAGCCACTCGCCCGGGAAAACACCCGAGGGGGAGTATACATTTATCAAAGAGATCCAGGAACGGTTAAACCAGACTTTGACAGCTAAAACTTCAAAGTCTGACTGCGGACAGGGAGGCAACGGCACCAAGAGAGCAGCCAAAGAGGTATGAATAGCCGTCACAAGGCCTCCACCACGAGCTTCCAGGCGGTCCTTGCGAAACACATTCATGCCCGGGAGAGAAAAACTATCCGACGCCGAAAGGAAGGTCTCCTGCAGACAAATAATGCGAGCCTGGGCGAAGGTAGGAGATCGAAGCCAATGACCATTGGCCCGGACACTTCTACAGTTCCAATGAACTAAAAAGCTGAGCATAAAGAAAAAACACAAAGAAGCGGATGTAATGAAACCCCAACAACCAAAAGTTCGTGAACCCCAACCCCGGACCGCAAACAGGGAAGGCAAAAGTGGGAAAAACTCATTATCGAAACAAAAACCCGAAAATAACACAATAGGACAAGACAATAACTCAACAGACTGCAAATAAACATGATAACAAAAACAATAAGAAAAAGAAATAACACAAAAGGAAACGCTTACCTCAACCACCCTAAGTGATGGAGGCATTGGGATCGGGCTTGTCTCTCATAGTGGCAAGATCGTCTAAAGTCCAGTCGTCCCCTGAGGGAAAGTCCGTGTTCTGTGTTTGGAGATTATTTAGATTTGGCATCCCAGTGCACAACTTTTTGACATTACTATTTCGTGAAAGAGTGCGAGTCACAGGAGTACCCGGCTTTTGCAGTTTATCAGTGGCGCTCTGTGAAGGAGAGGGGTGACCTGGGGCAAGGGCGTCCCGCAGGGCCCCAACCACGGATGACGTGACGGTGGACAACATATGTTCATAATTTAACGCCTGGGCTTCCAGGACAGACTGCATCATGGCAGCAATATTCTCGGCAAAACCTTGTAGCATAACCTGAAGGTCACCTCTGGTGATGTAGTCCGCCGGAGGGGGGGGAGGAGTAGCGATGGCCTGTGCATAGGACTCGGCTTTAGCATAGCCACTGGTCGGAAATTGTTTCCTTGCTTCACTAAATCCCAGATGTTGTTCACACTTAAATTTCAAGAAACGAGTTTCTTGGATATATTTGGGGCAAGTCTTGTCTGTGGCATGATGACTGCCTTTGCAGTTGGCACAAATAGGGGGGTCGACCGTACAGGAACCCGTATGAACAGTGGCACACTGCGCACACACAGGGTCGCTTCTGCAAACACCGGCACCATGAGTGAATTTCCAACATTTCAGGCACTGTCTCGGCCTGTCGACAAACAAAGAAATACGGAAGACTTGGTACCATAATTTGACAGAATCGGGCAAGTTGCATCCCAACTTCGTCACCAGAACGGTCGAAGTGGGACCAGAATTCTTACGTATAAATCGACGAACTTCCAGCACAGGAATGCCAGAAAGTTCTAGCTCATCCGCTATGTCTTTACAATGAATTTGGGGATCCATGTTGCGCAACAAAAACCTCGTTGTGATGCTGTCTGTTAGCAACCGGGCAGAAACCGGGATGCCCAGGAGAGTTTGAATGTTCAACACTTGAGTAGCCGTTACCTCATTTCGAGTGACTAATGTGAGCTTTCCTTGCCGGGAAAGCCGCAGAGATTCAATTCCCTGATGGTTGTCAACTTGTGACGAGATGGCGTCACGTAGAGCCTTCGGATGAGAATTCGGGATCGTTCCAGTAACTGCAGAAATTAATATGGATACACTCGCTATACCAGCCTCATTGGCTTCATTTAAAATTTGAACTTGTGTTTTATTTCTACGGTGCAGGACATCATTTGCGACATGTTTCTCAACGTTTTCCATTTCAACATTATTTGTTGGAATGTTTGCATTTTCAGGAAGAGTGTCGTTAGGTGTTAGAGATTGGGGTGACCCCGACATGATAAACAACTCAGCACCTGAACCACATGAACTCAAATCACACAACAAAACAACACGAAAACAAAAAATATACCAAGTAAAAAACTAGCTTACTGTTTAAGCAGGGAACTAATGCAAAAAAATAATGTACAACCTGAAATGAAATGATAGAACTTTCCTTAAGACTAAGCAGAAATGAAGAAAGCGTGCACACTTCGCACACAAATACAAACACCGCCCACCACGGTATAGTACACGTCGGAGAAGTTGCCAAAACCGCACCAACCTCCAACGAAAAACCGATAAGATACATGCCCTCAAATTTTGGAAATCGATTAGAAGGATATAAATAAACAAAAGTTTACTTTAACTATGATTGGTTGGTTCATTGAAAAGTGAATAATAGAATTATCAAGGCAGGCATTCAGATGTCCGATAAGGAACACTAAATGATAAGGATTCCTTAAGGTGCGTTTTCACGGACCGCTCTAATTACCTAAAAAACCTTACCTTACCCAAAACCTAACCTAAGAGCGTTTTCACTGGTTACAGATAAATCCTTATGCCAACCAATCAAAGGCAAGTCTTCACTGCGCAAGCGTCTACTTTAGGGCTTTAACAGTCTACAGACCGATCAGCTGATATAAAATTATAAACAAATAACTTTTGTTTACATTCATAATGATAATCGTAAATATTTCGTATAAAAAATAATAGAAAGTTTTGACTATTTTCTCTTACTAAAACAGCTTTAAATAATGCTCCAAAAATCATTTTTTATCCAAGTTTCAAAATGAAAATACATAAAAGCACAGTTACTATGATTAATATATTAAAAACACATAAGTAAATTTTCACTTATGGAAAAGTGATAAGTTACACACTTTGATAGGTTATTTCATGTGCGCAAATGACATAAATTTGTCAAAAATGTTGGGAAAATTGTTCAATTTGTACAAATGGCATAATAATGATAACACTAATTAATATATCTCTATCCATAATATGTCAATAAAACACACTGTGTTTTGTATTTCTTTTCAATTAGTTTAAAAATTAAACGTTATTACTAAATAAGTATAAAAGTTTTAAAAATATATTTTTTAAACATTCTTATATAAACTTAAAATACTTATAAATATCATGACCAATTACAAGACGGTAATTCATGATGCATCAAAAACTCTTCTTCACTATTTGGCATGACTCTAATTATGGAAAATTCACCACTATGACTTGGTAGAAAGCATGAACTGCTGAATTTATTAAAGGAGTTATTTTTTCTTTCTTTTTTTCTGATATGACAACAGAAAAGGTAAATTAAAACTATTTCTTAAACTATGAATTGAGAATTTTTAAACTATTTTTTTAAGTTTGACTGTAATTTACTTAATGCTAAATTATTAATTGATAAAAACAGATACAAAAATTATTTCTTTATTTTTGTAAATAAAAATTGGTGCTACTTTGATATACCCCCCCAAAAATTACGCGCCAAATCTGGCACTCCCTACGCACTTTTCCTACGGACCTTTTAGGTTTGCTGTTACTCAGCTTCATTCCTTCATTTGTATTTTTTATGTATTCATTGTATTTTTTAGGTATTCCTTTTTTGTATTTAACTTAATTTTAATTAATGTATTTTTAATTAATTTATTATTTTTAATTAATGTATTTAACTTAATTTTAATTAATTTTATTTTTTGTATTTAACTTAATGGGTATTTTGCTTTACGATTTGGGGGGGTATATCAAAGTAGTTCCTAAAAATTATCTCATTATTTTTATTTCATTTCTTGCCTTCAAATTATTTAAAATATTTTGTTGTTACAGTTTCACTGCCAGTTGGCATATTTTAATGGCACGGTTTGATGCATAATTAACTCTGCTTGTAGTTATTGTAACCTTAAAAAATATTTTAAAATTCACTTATTACTTTATATTAAATTCCTAAAAAAAAAAAAAAAAAAAAAAAAAAAAAAAATATTGCCGAGTGAAGCACATGGGTATAGATATTTTTAGACGTGTTCCTAGAACAGCCAAGACACTTGATTTTGGCGATTTTTTAACATGTACCAAGCACCCACGAGCGGCAACTGAGATTTCAGCAACTCTGAAATTCTCCCCAATCACAATGCACATATTTTGGCTGACAATTAGCGATTTGCACAGTTTCAGTGATGACTCCTTTAATAAAATAAACAGTTTACAACTAGTTAACTTCTTTTACCACAAATTTTCACTATGCAAACATTTTTCTCGATATTTTTCAATCTTTAAAATTTTGCAGCTCCCCATTTTCTGATTTTAAGAATTTTTTTTCATGTTAAATATACAGAATTTTATATGCACCAGTTTCTAAAACAAAAAAATACAATAACCATAAAATAAAATTCACTTACCTTTGCTTCTCATTATCATTAAAGAATCTTACAAAAAGAATCCTGTATTTACTTACTTATTATTTTTATTTAAGAAAAAAAATCACACATTCCAAACTAAAAATGAATTAAAAATTTTAAGATTTTCTCCAAACAAGCCAACATCAAATCATTGTTTTCATCTAATGACCAGTATTCTGGTGGAATTTGCAAATAGAGAAATAGTAAACGACATTGAACAATCAAAATTCAGCATTTTTACAAAGCTTTCTATTTTCTAAGAGAAAATTTTCTGATAGGTCAATCTTGTTTCGCCAACAACACAAATTCTATCTAGATAAATGCTATAAAAAATGTTTTTGTTCCTTAAAAAAATCAGCATAAAAATGACAAGAAATGAATTTTAAAAACACACTGTGTACATTCATGGGAATTTGTTTAAATTGAAAATTTTTTTATTTATGTAATTTACAGATATTGTTTATTTCAGTAAACAGTCACAAACTTATTGTCAACATTGTGCTAAAAGGGCGGGGGATACAGTCCCATGGGGTGCAGAAACTTAGGGGATGCCAAATTTGTACTACGAATGTCGTTTTGGAGGCTTTAGTGTCAAATTAGAAGAAAGGGGGGGGGGGGCGAATTGAAACTTTGCCCCGGGTGAAGTTTTCTCTTAATCTTCTTCGCCTCTGCTAGCAACAAGCAAATAGATATAGTTTTAACACATTTTGCAAAGTAAACAATCAATGATTGAAATTAACAATTAATAATTTTTAAAGTTTTGATTTGATATCATAATGTTATTTAAACTGCCTTCCAACATCAGAAATAAATTTCAATACCTCTTAAGGAAAACTCTACTAATAAAAATTACAGAAAAGGAATTTCTAAATTTTGCCACATACATTTGTACAAAGTTATATAGTTTTACGACTTCTGTTTATGAATTTAACAAATATATTTTATTTCTAAAATTTATTAGGATATTTATCAAACATATCAATTTCTTTAATTTTAAACTAAAGCACTTATGAGCGCTATGTGACCATTAAAACGAAGGAAAAAAAATTGCTGGATGTATGAATTTTGCTGTTTATCAGGCTCTAAAATCCACGAAATTCATCAAACATGCATTGACTAACAACACTAAAATTGAAAAATTCATCTCTGGATGCACAAAAGTTGCATCGAAGAAGTTTCTAAAATGAGCAAAACTGCAGTTATTAACCACAACAGGTATCAAATTATTAAAATGTCTATAAATTTCTACAAAAATATGCAATAAAATTTTGAAATATTTTTTTCTAATATTTATAGTACAAAATTAGGTACTTCAAGGTTATCCTGTCGGCCAATTTCGCCAAACTATACAAACTGCCAAACATTACATGTTGACATAATTTTTATTTTAAATAACAAAAAAACAAATAATTAGTAGAATATTAATGAAAATATTAATAAAAAGTCGAAACAAAAATCACTTAATGACATTTTAAACACGTGAATCTTATTTAATGTTATCGAATGTGATATTTAAGATCATCCATTATTGGCATTTAATCTTATAGTTTGGCGATATTTTTTTGGTCGATGGGATAACCTAGAAGTACCCAAAATTATTATGCAAATTTTTAAGTAAGGAAAAAAGTATTTCTGATATAGGAATTTGCTTTCAATAACATCAATATGTCATTCAATCTTTTAATGTTATTGACAAATCAATTTAAACCATTGAATATTTATTTCGAAAAAAGCATACACTCAATATATTTGTCTGCTGTACCGCACATATATTTCCAAATTTATATTACTATTTATTGAGTACGCAATATCTTTAAAATGCATGAATAAAAAACCAGAAAATATAGTCATGCACATATAATGCAATCTTGTTTTTAAATATAAATAATACAAAACTGCCATAATAATAGCATTTCATGAAAGCCAATCAAACAAAAGACAAGAAACCAGCCAATCCAATTAAATTAATCCGAATTCCTGTCAAATAACTGTAGGCATGGAAAGAATTCAGGAAATGAACCAGTAACAAGAAAAAGCCATTTATCGTCTCGCCAAATTCAAAGATGCTAAGTGTCTCAGCTGTTTTAGGATTCAGCCATTTCTTTAAGCTATAAAGTATTTAGTAGTAAACCAATTATAAAATCACAGCTTTACATACTTAAAGCAAGTTAGATAAAAGAAAGTAAAAAGAAAAAACAAATTCACAGGATTAATAAAAATACAACCCACACTGTTTTTTTTTTTTTTTTTTAAATAACAAAATGAAAATGATATCGGGGAGGGGGGGGGGAGGTCCAGTATCATACAATCAATATCAATGAAAATGTGAAAAAACGTACGATAACAATAAACACATACTTTTCCTAAGCTAGATTACTTGCTGATTAACACAGTGTTTCTCATTTTACAGAAAAAAAGTATTGTTTGTATATAGAGATGCACCGAATATTTGGCTTGGCCAAATTTAATGCAATTCAGTATACCAAATATGGTGTGTCTGCCAGATCAAATACTTAAAAAAATATTTTAACAAAACTTAAAGTAACTTTTTATTATTTTATAAGACTTTAAAACAACTCCTATTTTTAACTGTTTATTAATAAAACTATTTAGAAATAGAATTATATTTATATAAAAGAGAATGCTTTATTTGTTATTTGAAAAGTAACCTCAAAGACAATTTACCAAAAATGATAATTTTATTTTTTTCCTGACAAACAAACAATATATGACAGTAAAACTCTAAAATTTCACTTTGATATCAAAATATTTGTTTCAGACTAAAAGAAAATTTTATTCATTTGTTTTAATTCAGAGAGGAAACTATCCTCTTCTTAAGTAACAATTCAAAGGATAGATTTCTTTTTTTTGTAAAAAGATCTTGTTTATCAATATGGAAGATTTTATTTTATGTTAAATATGTACCTAAAATTATTTTAACTTTTTATTTTTTCAAATTCTGAAATTTAAGAGTATTCCGATAAGCCAAACATTTGGTGTTTGGTTTACCTGTTGGCTGAATTTTCTGCATTTGGTTAAAATCACAATATGGTGCATCTTTTCTTGCATATATGATTCAAATCGTAACGGGCAAAACTTGGAAATTTCATTACTGGTCAGTTAAATCAGTTTTATAAACGAGCACTTCTTTATTTAAAAATAGGTAGTATTTTACTTTTTTGTAATGAAAGCTACCTAATACCAAACAATAAATTTTTGTTAAAACTTCTATTAATTTAAAAATTGAATAGCACAAATTTAATATGCTAATATAAACATATTGCAACCAGAAAATAATATAACATGATGGAATACAAGAAAATTTTACTTTCTCCTTGTAGCTACTGACAGCCAATTTTTTTTATAGCCACTTCTTTTCATTCACTTTTCTTGTGTGTGTTTTCTTGTTAGCAAGAATCCAAATGCGATCTAGCCTGCAAGCATGCCATCCCAAAAGGCCAAAGATTATTTCTAACCTATAGCCTTTCAAGCGACATTCCAACGGACCAACGCAAAAGTATCAAATAAGCTCAAACAGTAGCACTTTAAATTGGCTGGATTTGCGAGAAGAACGCATCACATCTATTTGCAGCATCTTTGTTGCATTTCCATCATCAATGTAGCATATGAAGCATCTAGCAAATTAAAATAAAGAAACGAATCAAATATGTGCATACATATATATAAATAAGTTCTTGAAAAGCAAATATTTACTAATGAATAACTAACAAAACCTATGAATAACTAATGAAACCATTAGACAAAACAGAAATAATAATTAAGCTTCTATTTCACCTAAATATTTATAACAGAACATTAGTTATGAAAAAACACTTTTAGAGTGCTATAAATATTAAAATAAATTTATTGCATGGTATATCATAAAGGATATGATAGCTGCAAAACCATTCTTTTGTTTTTATTACATTTTCATCCAGTTTTAGGCTAAGGTTGTAATATAAATTCAGAAAAAACAACTCTTAACACTTTAGAAATTTTAAATCAAAGTATCTCATGCATAATTATATTTAAAAAATTTAAAGCAACAAAAATACACAATTGATTAAAATTGTAAATATGAATTTTTTTATTTGAGTACTACTTAAAATCAAATACAGGAAAAAATAGCTAATTACATATTTTTTTAAAAATAGTAGCAGTGTAACAAAAACTTCAGTAAAGAATTTTATTTTTCCTAAGCAAAAATTTATAAAACTACACATTTCTACTTTGATTAGGCCTAAGTTCATTTAACTGTCACGAGATTTTAATAAAACTACATTTAAATACAGAAATAGTTATATTAATCCTTTAAAAGTTAGGGATGTTTGTCCAACTGGTATATATTTAAAGTTATTCTGATGAACTTTAATTTTTTCAGAAAAAGATTGTTTATAATATACATGAAAGACTCACTTCTAGTTATAAAAAATGCTTCTATCATCATAATGAATTATTACCTTACCATTAATTTTCTTAAACATTATTTGCAACACTCCAGTTTGTTTACTTACACATACAATGTGACAGTTTGCTTATTTAGATCTTTTTTTCTTTTGCAAGTTACATGCTTTATAAATCACTGTTTAATCTAATTTTCAAAAAGATAAAGTCTTCACATATTTTTTTTTCCTTTTTTCTGCATTAACAATTATTAACAAAATAATAAAGACTAAAAAGAAATCGAAAAATCAAAATTTGAAAATTCTTGTTTATAATTTTAAAATCGATACTTTCTCATCGAAGAAATAAAGTGTAGTATGTTACAAATTCAATGGATTTAGATTCATTAGTAGGATATATTAAGAGAAAACTAAACAATTTTAAAACAAAGTTAGGATATCCTTAATTCTGATCAAATTAAGTGCCTATCTTACCGGAATAGCACATGAAAACATTGTTCAATTAGTAACAAACCATGCATGAAAATACATACTAATTCTTAGAAATAATCAGATAAAAAGAAGCTATACATAATATTGCACCTTAAAATGAAAATTCCATGAGGATTTACAGCTTTGTAGGTTATAAATCTTCATAGAATTTTCAGCATGAATCCAAGAACAAAAAGAATCTGTGGGTGAGATGCAATAGGAAAATAAAGAAAAGAAAAAATTCTAGAATAGCAGTTTTTTTGGATGACTATGTTCATAAGTAAATCTCTGCAAAGTGATATATTTTGCAATTAAATATTTCTTTCTTATAATAGAAATATAATTTGCAATTAAATATTTCTTTCTTATAATAGAGTAAGAAAATAATCTAGTACAGTGGCTTATTTATTTTAGAGAAAATTCTTTCACATGCTTGCAATATGCATAATCAAGTATATTAACAAAACTGGATTGCAGCTTGCCTTTAACTAAGCTAACAAAATTTTTCTTAACATTTGCAATTATTTTAAATGAACAAAAATATTTTATTCAAAATTAATCGGAAATACTCTACTAAACCGAATATAATCAGCGAAGCAAGTAATTAATTTTAAGAAACAAATATTTATAAACAAGTACTTTTATTCTTTGTACTGTTAACTTTCAATAAAATAGTTTTGAGAACAGTACATTACATCATTATAGCAGCACATTAATCTTTATTATTCGAAACGAAATCCATGAAATACGAACTATATAAGTATTGTTTTAATATTAATAAAATATATCCCAACGATTACCAAAGACAGATATGTACAAGATTTTTACAAAATGAAAAGACATTAATAAAACCTACCATCTTCTTTCAATCCTAAAAAATAGATTCTGCTTGAATCAACAGAGAGCAATTCGAAATAAAAATAATTCTGTAAAATGAAATTTCATTTTTAATGTTACATTTCTCCACCGCCATTATTTGGCAAAATACTCTTTTCTGATTGGCTGCGCTTAGGTAATTTCTGCTTAGGTTTGAACACGAATGGAACCTAAAAAATCGCGTTCTAACTACCTAAAATCTTGTGCTTAGGTAAAGAGTTGGGAAAGTTAGCGCTTGGGTAGGCCCGTGAAAACGCACCTTAAAATCCGAGTGAAATCTCAAAAACGGTATTCAGATGTCCTTTTAGTGTTCCCTAAATATGGAATCGCGAGTCAACAGCGCTGAGATTTAAGGAAAGCTGAAACGCTGGCTTTATTTAAGGAAAGTTAGTTTTCGTCGCCATTATTTTTATAACGTGCTTTTCAAAACTGTTACTTCGACTTAGATATTAAACAGAAATGCGAGGAATGTATTATTAGCTATAAATTGATGAATAAATTATTTGAAGCAATTTATTTTTCATTTGTGCAATCGTTAAAAATAGCGTAAAAGTGGTTGTCATCATACATATTGTTTCAACATTGTTTTCTTCGTCATTTTTCCCCTCGCACAAGTTGTAGCAGGTAAGATCGATGATTTTAATATTTGTAATTACTATTAAAAATGCTCTGTTAAATTTTTAGTATAGTAATTTTATTTTGTATGAATTTCTATAACATAGTTGAAGTTGTTTGCGCATTTCAAAACATTTGTTCATGAATGTTTACTTAAAATATGTATGTAAGTAAAATATATTTTGTACGTATAATTATTTAAAAGAAACTTATTTTAAAAGATATTTTAATGCATGTATAAAACTATGCATTTTCAATAGACATCAAAGTCAAACCTTAAGTAGATGACTATGTTGTTTTTTTATCATTTCTAATGCTGATAAACAATTTGCTTTTTTGTTATATTAGTATGCACACTATATGTCTTGATTTATTTGGTAAAAGGATTTAAATTAAAATATTTTTTAAGCTTATGAAAAAAAAAAGAAAAAGGTTAAAGGAACTTTTTGCAGTATCATATCTTTTTAAAAGAAATAAGATAGGGTGTATTTATTTCAATATTTGGGTCATTCTTCAAAAAAGGGCATATTTCAGAATTTTTTTTTTAATTTAAAAACTTTTTTTTTTTCACTTAATTTTTTTTTCTGGGTTTTATAAGCAAGTGAGGAACACTAATAAAGCTATGGTCCTGTTCAATTAATTTTATTTATTTAATAAAAAAATATTTAAAAAAATTTACTCGTAACGGAGGTGAGACTTTGGTAACGGAGTGGAGATGCATATTCTTATTAATGTATATACTTATTAAAAGCAACTAAAAATCTTAAAATAGAAAGGAATATAACACATTGAAATAAAAACAAATGCATATACTGCTCTGAAATTTTATAATTTGAAAATTATCAAAGATAAAGTTTATTTATTGCACACATAATGACCTCTGTTAAAAGTGGGTTCATTTAGAATTTCTAGTATCTGTTTCTGATCAATAAAGTCTGTGTTATCATTCTCTGGAAAAATAAAAACCACCCCAATCTTTGATTTCTTCAGAAAGTTCACCTTATACATCTCATTCATTTCTACGGACATGATTTTACAAATGAATTGATACTTTTTCATTTTCACAAATACTCAACTTTTACCCATGCACCAACATTGGGAATTTTGAAAAAAGTTGCTAGAAACAGATTGTGGAAGTACCAATTATGAGAGTGAAGGAACAAAAAAGAAGGTTTAAAGTGCATTTTATGAATTATACAGCATAAGACATATGTCAGAAAAATTAATATATTTAAAACTTATTAATGCTCATTAAACTCATAAGTTTTTGCCAAGTTCAGACATTAATTTGTATTTTCTCACAATCTAGTCTGCTACACCTGATATCACTTTTCTATATTTTGTCTTTTGTTTTAAATTGTCTTTTAGTTGCTTTGTTAAGACTTCACCATACAATATATATTTTTTAATTGCTAGTGAAATATGCTGACCTTTAACAAGTTCTTTTACATTTTTTTTTTCATTGCTGGAGTATCCAACTTTGCTATTTGAGATCTTTGTGCTCTTTTTTTGTACTTTTCCATCTTATTATTTTTTTCTTTAAGCTTGGCTTTTAACTTTAGATTCTCATTCTTCAGATCATGTATATTTTTTCTTCGTCTGTTTCTATACAGGCTTTCTCTACTTGTTGAAGGCACATTTTGTACCAATATTGGTAAACCTAAAGATAGGCTTGCTGGAGAAGTATTTTCTTCAATCTTTTTCTCTAATTCTTTTTTCTTTTTGCTTAGGTTGTAAGATTTCTTGCTCCTTTCTCGCCAATTTTTTCTAACATTTATTTGTTCTTGTGGTGTCATTTTATTAATGCTTTTAATTTTACCTTTCCTTGTATTTCTCCTTTCCTTCTCAAGCCTAAGTGAATCATTTTTTGTCGCATCAAATAGTCTCTGTATGTTCTCTTTCTTTTTTTGATTGGCAATACACTTTTTTTCGACCTTTTATACTATTATGCTCATTTCTTTTCTTTATCATAGTACTAAAAAAATTATATACAGTAGACTCCCTAAAATCCTCAACTCAAAAATTCTTACATAATTTACAGATGTAAACAATGAAACGTTTAATTTTAATTTAGGGATAAAATTTGACTTTTTTATTTTTACATCAATTCCACTTTTATTTTAATTTGCAATTTTCATTAATATTACTGAATTCATGTGTTTTCATGAAGGAAGAATAAATTTATTTTGGAATAAATTAAGATTTTGTTGTATCACTGGTATTCAAATCTTTTTACCAAATATATTTATGTAGTAACCAAACCTTTTTGGTTATTAAGTCTAACTAAACTTGAAATAAAACTTGCTCATTTTAAGATTTTGATGTGAATTAGTAGTGTATTTTTATAAAGCAAATTTCATATGAAAAATGCATCTTATCTTTATAATAAATATTTAATCTTACATTATTAGCTTGACCTTTGCTTTTCATATTTTAAGCATGTTAAAAATTTTATTATTTTAGTTTACTTATTTTAATGTTTTATTATATTGTAAGCCTTCATAAAAGTTTCAATTTCATTGTTAATTACATTCAAATTACTGTTTAAAAACTGTAAACAAAGCAATGACCAGAAATCTGCAAAACCTCTGGTCCTAGGCTGTACGGATTTGAGTTAGTCTACTGTATAGGATTTATTGAATTAAAGTAACAGTTTAATATATGCTAGCTACCCTATATGTTTAATTTCATGCCACTAATAGAATATTAAGATATAAAAGTATTTAAATCACTTCAATTATGCTAGTCACTTAATATCCATTGTTACAATCTCATAACAGAAAATTATTTAAAAACATTTGAAATATAATAATCATTTTGCTCTCTAATAAATCTTAAAACTATAATCAATTATCTAAAAAATTCTTAATTATAATAGTTATTATTTTTTCTTGCACTTTTTTGCTTAGTTTGAGCAAAGAATCGATTAAATCAACAGAGATAAATTATTAAAACATAGCTAGTGAAAACCATGAAATAGTTGATAGCAACTTAATTAGAAATCTAGGCTAAAGATGAAAATAAGGATTTTTGCTTAGTGGCCACTGGCCGGTAGGTTGTCTTTTTTTAGTAGCCAGTTATTGGCTACTAAGAATAATTCCTTTAGTAGCCAGTAAGTACATTTATGTTACTGAATATTTAAGTACAAGATATATACGAGCTTAGACTAAATAAGTAATATATGAACTAGTTAAAAATATTTTAATTTATATTGTTTGGAATAAACTTGAGATACTAATTTCGAATCTATTTTAAATTAACAGCAAAGTTATATGTAACATGCATATGTAGTTAGCTACACAAGTCCAACTATGTTTAGGTACTTGCGTAGCTAACAACATAAATAAACCCCAACCCTCTTTTTTTGTAGTTATTTGTCTAGAATTAAAATGTAACCCCCGCCTCCAAAAAAAAAAAAAAAAAAAAAAAAATTAAATTTTACCAACTAGCACAGGTTTGATTTAAAAAACCGAAATTCACAACAAATTTTCTAAAAAATAAAAGTGGGGGGGGGGGAGGGGGGTGCTCTCAGGAAACTAATATTATATGTTTTTCCACAATCCTTTGGCATAATGTGTTTTTTTTTTTTTTTTTTTTTCTTTTTGCTATCTTTTGATAAAATTTGCGTTCGTTTTCGAAACTTTTTAACGAAAATTGCGTTCGTTATCACGACTTTTTGACGGTATTGGCGATCGTTATCGCGACTGTTTGGACGGTTGCGTTTGTTATCGTGATATTTTGACGGTATTTGCGTTCGTTATCACGATATTTCTGTCAGCATATAATGCTGGTTTAAATTAATCTTACATAAGCAGAGTCTCACAGTTTCTCACGTTTGGCAAGTGGAAACTACTGGATGCTGTTGCTCATTCAACTTTCCATAAAACTATGTAAAACTATTTAGATGATGATGGAAAAACATTATGAATAAAATATGTGATATGAGTTGGTAAATAAACATGCAGTAAATTGAGATCCAATTAATTTATTTAAATCTTCAGAACATTTCTAATCAGCATTTATAGATTTAATTAATTAAAAACATTATAGTTAAAATCCAGTTTGTATATGAATAAAAACAATCTTCTCAAAATATTAAAATTAAATAAACTTCAGTTAACATACCAAACTTATGTCAAGCTGTATCATCAGGATGGAATGGGACATCGGCAAAATTCTTTAATGAACAACTTGATAAATAAAAACCATCGAAAGGACACTTCAATAAAAACAGCTTTCTGTACTCACGATACTTTCACCGGCAAACATTATAAACTTTAACTTGAAGAAAGACTTAAAAGTCATAACTAATTAAGTGACGAATACCTTCAATAAACATCATTCAAAAACAAACGGGCGAGCCAAACAAGACACGATGTTAAGTGCAAATGCCGGAGCGAGATACAAGAACAAGACGATAGAGCAAGAGACAAGATACTAGATGATTAGCTCACGACCAGCTGCCGCTTAAATATGATTTAAAGTACGGCACGTGTCAGCGGTTCTCTCCTTCTCGAACTTTCCCGGTAGTGACGCAATCGCACAACTCTTTGAATAATTAACATCTGATTGGCCGGCTTAGTCGATTACGACCTATGCCGCCACCTATCGTCGATGATGCAAAACGTTTTATCGATTTGAATTTCAATCGAATTAAAAATGGCGAATACGTGTTTACTTGCCGGGAAGAACGAATTTTCAAAAAGTTAAAAATAAGAAATAAAACAAAAACTTTACATATTTCTATTTCAGCTTACAGATGAAAATAAAAGGTAAGATTTTAATTTTTACTTTTATGAATAAATAAAGATACGTTTTTCTAATTTATCATTTAATATTTATCATGTCTATTGTCCTTTTAATATAGTTTAAATAAAGTAATTAGTAAATTTATATTATTGTTCAATAAACATTTAAATAAAGATTAATTAACTAAAAATAAAAATAGGATTTGAGCAATGAGAACCTTTTAAACTACTTATTTTCTATCAATTTCGACGGTATTCGCGTTCATTATCGCGATTTTTGACGGTAATTCGCGTTTGTTATCGCGATTTTTTAACGGGATTCGTTTGTTATCGCGATTTTTTCGTGCTTTTTGATAAAATTCGCATTTTTTGCGTTTATTTTTATGTTTTTTGACGAAAATCGCGTTTGTTAACGCGATTTTTTGACAGTATTCGCATTTGTTATCGCGCTTTTCTGACGGTATTCACATTTTTTGCGTGCTTCTTTGATAAAATTCGCGTTTTTTTCCAATCGTTTTTACTTTTGACAAAAACCGCGCTTGTTTTCGTTGATTTTTTGACAAAATACGCGATTTTTTTTACGATAATTGCTTTTTTTTGCAATTTTCTAATGATATTTACTGTTTTTTCTCGATTCTTATACAATATTTGCATTCTTTTTGCGATCCTTAGACGATGTCTTTTCGCGATACTTACACGAAATTCATATTTTTCCGCGATCTTTTATCGAAATTTGGATTTTTTAAAATTTTTTTCTTGAAATTCGCAGGGGTTTTTTCCGCGATTTTTTTTCAGAAAACACCTTTTGGAGAATCCTGCATTTGGCCGGTACTTTCCACATTTTTAGTCGCCGAATGGCGACTGGCGAGTGCTTATTTTCATCTTTAATCTAGGCTACAATTGATCAGTCCAATAACAGAAATAAACTATATCAATATTTATTATATTATGTTAATATAATAATTGTTAAGTAAACCATTAACTTTTATTTTGATTAATTTTAAGTACTTATATTTAATTTAATCTCACCTCCATTTCACTTTCTCACCTCCGTGATTAGCAAAGGTAACGGAGGTGAGAGTAATGGAGGTGAGGATATTTCATGTAATGATGCACTGTTTGTAAACATTTGAATCGAAACTAATGTTATTCACACAGGATTGTATGTGTTGTGATAACTTTCAAATTCAAATGTAAAATAAATAAATATAATGCATTGCTTACCTTCTATTGGTAGTAATGGAGTGGAGAATCCCAAAAAACAAAATAAAGAAATTCTATTTATTTGAATAAAATAAGCTTTAACTGAGAGCAAATGACAATTTTTTTTCACAGAGCTAACAAAGAGAGTTCTTTTCCTCTGTTTTAATACAAATTATTTACCAGTACTGCCTTCTATGAATGAATGTTTGAAGCTAAAACTCTTAGTAACGGAGTTGAGAATTTCAATTGGGACAAACAAAAACATAACTTAAAAATGCATTTGCAAAAATTATTTAATTTTTTGAAACCCATTTTTAAATTAGCTAAGGTTCATTTAAAAAGGAATTAACAATAAAAATTATTTAACATTTAATTTATTTCACTTTTTAATCGAAGAATTTCTAAAAATGTGAATGGGGGACACCCATGGAGGTGAGGTTTCCCATGTATTACTTAATATTAAGACACAAAATAAAATAGCTATAGAATAGTAAATTGTATGAAAAGATTCTCTATTCTTTAAATATTCAAAACAATAAAAAAATTCACAAATAAATTAAGCAAAATTTTTTAAATGATGCCAGGACTGAAATAGACCCTTTTTTCAAGAATGACCCATTTATAGCATTTTTACACTTAAGTTTCTTCGCTAATTAATTAATCATTCATTAGTAATATTATTTGATAAGCTAATTTTTGTATATGCATGCATTATACATTTTTTGTTTCTTTCTTTTTTCTAATTGATGTAACTGCTACAGTTAATGACAGTAATGCAACAAGACTAATGCTACAGATTTGACATCTTTCTTTTTTTCTTGGATTCATGAAGATTTACAACATACAAAGTTGTTTACAACATACAAAGTTGTAAATCCTCATAGAATTTTCATTTTAAATTGTGTGTGACTTCTTTTTATCTGGTTATTTCTAAGAATTTGTATGTATTATCATGCAGGGTTTGCTACTAGTTGAGTAATGTTTCCATGTGTTAGTCCAGTATGATGGGCCATTTTAGTTTTATTTCACTAGAATTTATCCATTATTCCTGTAACTTTGATCAGAATTAAGTCTCCCTTAACTTTGTTTTGAAATTGTTTGATATTCTGTTAGTGTGTCTTAATGAATCTGAAAGTTATTCTGATGAATTTATAATATACACTTTATTCGTTTGATCAGAAAGTAGTAAATTTAAAATTGTAAACAAGAATTTTCAAATATTGATTTTTCGATTGCTTTTTAATCTTTATTATTTTGTTAATAATTATAAATGAAGAAAAGAAAAAAAATTGTGAAGTCTTTGTTTATCTTTTAGAAAATTACATTGAAAGCATTGATTTATAAAGCATGCAACTTGCAAAAGAAAAGCTATCATTTAGATGGCTTTTCTTTCAGGCAAACTTTCATATTGCATGTATGCAATATTTAGGTATACCTAAATAAAGAAACTGCCACATTGTATATCTAAGTAAACAAACTGGCATGTTGCAAATAATGTTTAAGAAAATTAATGGTAAGGTAATATTTCATTAGGATGTTAGAATGATTTTTATAACTAGAAGCGAGTCTTTCATGCATATAATAAAAATAATATTTTTCTGAAAATTTTGAAGTCTACCAAAATAATTTTAAATATGTAGCGGTTGGACAAACTTTTCTAATTTTTAAAATATAACTGTTCTTGTATTTAAATGAAGTTTTATTAAAATCTGGTGATAGTTGATGGAATTTTGGCCTAATCTAAGTAAAAGCATGTGTGTAGTTTTATAAATCTTTGTTTAGGCAAGGGAAAAAATATATGTAATCAGCTATTTTTAGTTTCTCGTATTTGATTTTGAGTAGAACTCAAATAATAAATCAACATTTACCATTTGAATCATTTATTTTTGCTTTATTATATTTTCAAAATATAGCTATGCATAAGATATTTGGATTTAAAATTTCTAAGGTGTTGAGGCTTGCTTTTTGTGAATTTATATTACAACTTTATTCTTAAAACTTGGTGACAATGTAATGTAAACAAAAGAACAGTTTTGCAGTATCATTTATGAAATACCATGCAGTAAATTTATTTCAATATTTATAGCACTCTAAAAGTGTTTTTTCATAACTAGTATTCTGTTCTAAATATTTAAATGGTACATAAGCTTAATTATTTCTTTTTTGTCTAATGGTTTTAAACAAGCATACTTAAATTTCTTAGCTGATTAATAGTTAGTTATTCATTAATAAATATTTGCTTTCCAAGAACTTATTTATGTATATGTATGCACATATTTGATTCGTTTCTCTCTTTTAATTTGATAGTTGCTTCAGATGCTACAGTTATGATGAAAATGCAACAAGGATGGTGTGAAATGATGTAAAGCTGTGTGATGATATGTTTTTAGGTCCAACCAATTTAAATTGCTACTCTTGCAGTTTGTTGGATACTTTTGCGTTGGCCAGTTGGAATGCGCTCGAAAGACTATAGGTTAGAAATAATCTTTGGCCTTTTGGGGATGCAGACTTGCTAGCTATATCGCATTTGGATTCTTGCTGGAAGCTAAACACTTCTTTTTTATTTTGCTGAAGACTGCATTTGCCGTATTGCCTGTCTATTATGACAAGTAAGCCACTTATTGCTTTTAAAAAAGTTCTATTATGTATTGCTAATATAAGTGTAAATTCAATTTAATGTTCTCTAATTTAAACCAAATTTAAGGCATTAATTTTACAGGAATTTAGTAAATATAAATTGTGTAAATTACAACAATTACTTAGATTAAAATGTAAATTTTAGATATTACTTGGTTATCCCGTCAACCAGAAAACAAAATCAAAACATATCAAATTGAATTATTGTTTTAAGGAAACATACAACTATGAAAATAAAATAAAGCAACTTTTTATTAGCATATTCACATAGCACAAAATATGTGAAAATAAATATTCTAAAAACATGTGACATTGACAGAAATATTTGGTTTTCTTTTAGATTACCACTTTCTGTTGAATGCAAATGTCAGTACACAGTTTGCAGAAATACATGGCTATACGTATATAATAATATATCATGCATTCACAATTTTTTTGTTTAGGAATAAATAAAGGAATAAAAAAGAATATGGAAGTATTTAGTCAATGGAGAAGGGGGGGGGGGTGCAGGTAAGATGTCTTTTTTCTGTACAGTTATAATGTAATAATTTAATTGTACTGTAATTAAAAATACTTAGAAAGGTTTAAAAAAAAAAAAGCTCATGCTAAGCTTCAGCAATTGTCCATTATAGTAATGCTACTATCTTTTTACTTAATTTTTCTTATTTAATGGATATTTACAATATTCGTATAAATGTGTGTTTCCCAGTAGTTATAAGCAAAAGGCAAATTTTACAATATTACAAAATCAAGTTTAATTTTTTTATTAAATGGTTTATTCAAATATATTTTAAATTCTTCCTTTCCACTTAAAAAATGGTAGTTTTTAAGAATTCATCATTGCTAATTTTATTCGTTATGAAACTGATATAATTTTTCATTTTCATATGATTAACAATCACTTTTTTTTTTTTTTTTTTTTTTTTTTTTTTTTTTCATATGCTGAATTATAGAAAATTAAATTTCCTAAATCGAATAATTGGTAAAACTGATTTTATTTAATTGAATGCCTGTAGAATATAATATTTTTATGTTTTCTATTATGCATGTAGGTCAAATATTGCAAATTTCTTACGTTAAAAAAAAAAAAAAATACTATTTAATAAAAAGTAAGTATCTATTCTAATCGATGCAAGGTTTTTCTCTTAAGGCCTGTTTTATCAAGAAATATTTTATGATTAGATTTGTTTTATTAAATGTACTTTTCTGAAGAGGCCCCAAATTTTGTCTAAATTTTCCATTTGTATTACAAATAATCTGTTGAATTGTTCCTGAATATAGCATGTATTTTAGATTTATTTATCACCATTAAATTAATACAATATATTTAAAGTGGGTTCTTTTAGAGAAAAAAAAAAAAGAGTATGGGTTTTCCTAATAAGATTTTAATCGCCCCTTTTGCCTAAAAAAAGCATCCTTATATAACTTTTAAGAATAGTAAGCTAATTAACTATAAGTGTGCACAAAAGAAAACATTTTCACCGTTCCAAGTCTCTGAAAATAGATATAGTTTGAAATATACTGAGACATAGTTGTCAATAGAAAAAAATTAAGGAGAAAATGTGTCTGTAATCCAAACATCAGGTGTTTTTTTTTTTTTTTTTTTTTTTTTTTTTTTTTTTTTTTTTTTCAATGAAGAATATAAACATATAAAATAAGATGAATTAAGATTAAAAGAAATTGCAAGACAATTTTTAAACATATCCCCATTATGAGCAATGCAGGAATTTAACAAATAATTAATAATAAACATATTCAAAATTTTCTTTTATCGGATGTTCAAGAATCAATTTCATTCCTTCCCCTGGCAAACATTCTTAGCTTTCATTTCTTTTATAAATATTCTAATTAGTCCTTTTTTTTTCTAAGTTTTATCCAATTTTTTTTTTAATAATCAGAGATAAAACAAAATTAGGTAAATAAAATTCAAAATCTTGTGATGTGTAATGGCACTCCACTGTCTTACAGACACTTTTGCCAAGAAGACTGAATGAACAATGTCTCCCCCCCCCCCTCATCCTCAATAAATGTGTATGCCCAAGTTTGTATAAAAAAAAATAATAAATAATAATAATAATATTTTTTAACCATGGCCAAAATCTTTTGCTTAAAAATTTTGAACTCGTCAAATAATTAAAAATGAACATCTTTAAAATATGTTTCAGGAAATAAAATAGAATATGTAAAAAATAAATTATTTCCATTATTTATGTTTAAAAAATAAACAAAATCTGCACAACTTCTTCTCTTTATCAATATTATTATTACTATTATTATTTTGCATTTTTTCTTTCCTTTTCAATTATAATAGAGTACAGAATAGTAGCTAAATTCAGTTTCAAAAAGCGTGCAAAATGTAAAACGGCAAATAATGCACATAATTGATTGATCTGCAGCGAAGCGTTTCTGTCTGCTGATTGGTTTATCGTCTGTGTAATCGGTACAATGTTCCGACGATTCCCGAAATCAGACCGGAGATAAGGAAAGCCGAAGCTAGTTTAGGCAGGCCGGTCTGAATAGCGTTTTAGGATTCCTTAAATAGAGAACGCTAAATTTAAGTTAAGAATCGCTATTTAGTGAACCTTAATAAGCGGACATCTGAATGCCTGCCCAAATTAGAAATATCAAATTTCAATTAACTTACTACTATTGCTAATAGTGTGTTTTTCCTTATATCCTGAAGCACACAAGTTGCAAAATAAAGAAACGCAAAATTCTAAAATTGCCGATAGATGGAAAAATCAGAAACAATGAAATCACGGGATTTTTTTTTATAACACATATTAAATCGAACTATCTGATAACGGAATCGAAATAATCGACGTATTTCATTGTCGATTATTTTTGTTGTGATCATAAAAAATCCTACGCGCTCGTGTCGGTCGTAGAGCTTCCTTCTAGAAGATGAAAGTCGTACCAAAGAACATAGACTAAGATCTATTTTCTTTGGTCATACTTTTCAAAGGAAATTGCTGTTGGACTGTATAGTATATTTATCATTTATTAAGATGCCGGTATGTTTTCTGTATTTGATGTTCACACTATTATTAAACTAATTCAATTTGTAATTAAAATAGCATATAGAGGTGCTGCTCGCAGTCTTCAGTACGGGAAAATTGTTCCTTTAACAGCTCCTTATATAACGGTATTTTATTAATGCATTTAAAAGTTTTAGATATATTCAAATTCGGATAATTTTTACTTTGTCATAAAAGACAGAACACAAATGCCCAAGAAAGCTGAAATTGTGCAAAAGAATAATAATCCTAAATAAATTTAAAATACAGGCATAAAAGAGTTCCTCCCAAAAGAGGAATCCCACTTTTAAAAAAGTTATTTTGAGCATTCTCTAGTTTGATGCAAAGGAAATATCGGGAGCATAATGGAGAGGAAAGGGGGGGTCTGAAATTTTTAATAATCAGACATTTTGCTTAGTCAAATAATTGGAGCTTGTTCCTGAATTGCTGTACAGAAGAGTAATCTGATCAAAGGTTACAGAATCTGAAAATCATATAAGTGAAGGTCTTTGCAGTTGCTTAAAAGAAAAAGGAAGTTTCCATAAAATTATGTGAGAATTTGTTCTATATATTCAACGAATTTCTAGTGTTTTGTACATTGGAGTAATTTCAGCAATGAAACAGACAAGAGATTCAAAATAATATTGATTAAAAAAAAATCTCTGTACTTCACATAACTTCATCAGGCATATTTGGATTTATATCTCTAGCAAAATGAAAACTCTCTTAATTTTTTTTATTTAATGAATCTATACATTTCTTATTAGTTTTGAAAATTTTTTAATACTTTGTAAGTGACAAATAGAAAATAGCAATCACATGTACCGTTATAATCCATTCTATATTTAGAATAATTGTTAAAATGTGTCATGGAGAGGAAGGGGGGTCGAGACCAAAGTTATTCAACTTTGGTCATATTGTATTGATGTATATTTTTTCCCTCCTTTTTTCCTACTTCTCACTTTTTATGCCTGAAAATAAATGCACTATACAGGATGGTCACACATCTGGAAAACAAGAAAAAATCAGGGAAATTTAAACTAAGCCTGGAAATTTATTGAAACAAATGTTAATTTCCATTATGATTACACTAATCTAGAAAGAAAAAAGTAATCTCAATTCTTGGGCTGGGTGTCAAATCAATATGGAAAAATAGCATTTTCAACCTGTCCTACTCAAATTTTTATGAAATTTGGCTCACTTGTTAAATTTATATAGAAATGATCAAAGACAGAATAATATTACAAATTTAACTAACAAAGTGAAAGTGAAGTATAATAAATAACAAATTATGTGTTATTCAGAAGAAAAATATATTTGTTATAGTTTGAAACTTTACTTTTATAATTCCTATTACCTTTCCTTTATTCTTAAAAATATTATAAATAATGTTTTTAATTCTCTAAAATTTTATTAATCAAGGTATTTCCAGAAGTGGTATTTAAAGGTAAAAAGATTCCTGCAAGAATTGACTGTATGGATCATACTGCAAAGGATCTACATGATAAGTTTTGGGTTATTTTAACTCACGGTGCTGGAGGAGATTTAAATACACATCAGCTTAGTGCATTAGCTACTTTTCTAGAAAAATCAGATTTTATTGTTTTGAGATTTACTTGCAAAGGTTTGAATATAAAATACAGAATTAAAGTATATGCTGAAATTTTGGTAAGTAAAATTATCAAACGCTATAACTGAAATATTCATTGTATAATTATTATATAATTTTGTAATGGACACTATATTTGCTACAGATATAATTTATCCATTTTTCATTTTGGGTGAAAAAAGTCCGAGCCAGGATTCAAATCAGGGGTGTATTGGCTGAAGCCGCCAATGCTCTACCAACTGAGCTATCCCGGACACGAAAACTGGAGGACTATTTCACCTAATTAACCTCAACGATCTCTTTATCTGGTCAGATACGAAATTACATGTAATTTCGTATGCAGCGATTTTCTGCAGCTCTATATATTGACCTTCGATTTATTCTGTTGAGCTGATCCAGAGTATCAGACCAGATAAAGAGATCGTTGAGGTTGATTGGGTGAAATAGTCCTCTAGTTTTCCTGTCCGGGATAGCTCAGTTGGCAGAGCATTGGCGGCTTCAGCCAATACACCCCTGGTTCGAACCCTGGCCCAGACTTTTTTCACCCAAAATGAAAAATGGATAAATTACATCTGTTATAATTAATTTACCGATTGAATAATCGTGTTTCAAAATTAATCTACTATATTTGCTGTTTAAGGGTCATTTTTAAAATTAATAAAAATTAAAGTAATTTTCTTTACATGAGGAAAGTGAAATAATTTATTTATACAACAAATATATTTATTGCTGTGTAGAATTTTAGTGAATGAAACCAACCTGTTATTTTATTTATTTTCTTATAGAAATCCATCTGCAATTCATATAACCCAAAGGGGATATTTGTTGGAGGTATGTATGAAAAACAAACCTAACAGTTATATATCTAAATAATGTTTTTATATTAATGCATAATAAAGTTATGAAAAACATATAAATTGTTGCCAAATAAATATAATTTTTTCTTTAAACAGACTATAAAAGAATTAAATAGCAGTTTAATTAACCCTTATTTTAAAATAAATTATTAAACATAATTTTTCTTTTAATGTAAAATTTTGCTGTTGAAGTATAATTAAACAACAAAAGTTTTAACCTTTAGCTTCCGGGGGGATTACCGTAGTCCCAAGAAAATAAATGTTGAAGAATACGGGGTTGGGATTATCGTTATCCCGAAAACTTCCACCCCTCCAACAGGCGGAAGAAGAAATCATTAAGGTCCTTTCGCTCAATAGGGGTCCGACTGAGTATCGAGCAAGGGAAATTCTGTAGGGAGGATGTTAATTATCCTAGGGAAATGCCGGGAAAAGAACTTGGCAAAAAAATAAACATTGTTTACGCAGACGACGTAAAGCTGTTTCTACCCCAGTTGCTGCAAGATTCTTAGATAGTTCTTGCTTGTAAGACATAATAATGAATAGATTATATTCAGCAAGTAGTTTTAGAGATTTAGTGTTGCTAATTTTGACTACACTTTTGCTCTTAAAATGTAAAATGAAGCATTATTATTTTTTTTCTTACTAATGCACTAAATATTAGAAATTACGTGCGTAATTTTACACACTGAATTGAAAAAAAATCAAATGTTTATACTTATTATTATATTTACGGAATTTATGATTGTTCTCAAGCCCAAAGGAGTTAGTTTTTGAGGCTTTTCTGAATTCGTTTTTATTATTCAAAAACATACGAAATTGTTAACATATGAAACATATGAACGAGACGTGAAATTCTTAATAAAAATTATATAATAGAATGGCGTTTTCAATTTATTTAATAAAGGCAAAAACATTTCAGAAAATAATGTTAAAGTTGGCGTTTTGACCAAAATTTCCGAGCGCGAAATTTAGGGAAAGGTGAAAATTTGCTGGTTGTATTTTTGTTGCGGTAATGTCAATAAGTAATTTATTTATAACAAAAACAAAATGGAAAAACTGAATTCGATTCCTAATTCTATCAAAATCCCATCCTGCCAGGTCTGCCAATTTTATGCCGACACGTTAAGAATTATTCAAAAAGTTTCACATTAGAAACCAGCTTGATTCTATGGTCGGTAAACGGAAAAAAAGTGACCGGAAAATAAGTTATCGGAAAAAAGTGACATAAACTACAAAAGCAAAAAAAAAGTGACAAGGAAAAAAAGTTACCGGAAAAAAAGTGACAAGGAATTGATTTTGGGGATTTATTATTGATTTTGGGGATTCATTGGTTAAGTATGAAAGGGGCTTCGAGGGGGGGGGGGGCTCATAATTTAGGTAAATGGGTTTTTCATGCTGAATTAACTGTTTTGGTTCAATTTTTGGATATACGTTCATCCTGAAAAGACGCTTGCCTGATTAGTTTTGGGAAGGGACGATTAACCCAACCCCCATCCGTCCTGAATTAGATGAATGGGTTTTTACGCAGAATTATCCAACGTGTGTCAAATTTGCATATAGGATCTTTTCCATAAGGCTTATGTATAATATAAAATGCGTGAAGAGATTCTAGGAGTTTAAGGGTTAAGTATAGAGGGGGAACGAGGGATAACCTTTCTTAAATTAAATTAATGGCTTTTTACGCATAATTATCCGATTTGCTTTAATTTTTGGACATAAGTTCATTATGACAAGACGTATCTTAGATTAGTTATGGGTTCTTCTGCTTATAAAGGGGGGGGGGGAACGAGCAATTCTCCCCCTCAAACTAGATAAATATGTTTTTATGCAGAATTATCCAATGTATTTCAATTTTAAATATAGGTTCTTTCTGGTAAGGTGAATTCCGGAAGAGTTTTAAGGATTTAATGGCTAAGTACAGAGGGGAGATGGAGAAAACCCCTCTTAAATTAAATAAATGGCTTTTTATGCAGAATTATCTGATTTGCTTTGAATTTTGGACATGGGTTCATTATGATAAGACATATTTCTGATTAGTTATGGGGTTCTATTGGTAATTAAAAAGGAGAGCGGGTGATTACTATACCCACCTTAAATTAGATTTAAAAAAATTATGCACACTTATCCGATGTACTTCAAATTTCGGATATAGGATCTTTCTCATAAAGTGAATTCCTGAATAGTTTTATGGGTTTAATGGCTATGTATAGAGGGGGAACGGGGGATAAACCCCCTTAAATTAAATAAATGGCTTTTTACGCAGAATCATCCGATTTGCTTCAAATTTTGGATGTATATTCATTATAAGAAAGCGAATCTCAGATTAATTATGGGGTTCTTTTGATAATTAAACAGGGGAAGCGGGCGATTAATCCTCCACTCTTTAAATAAAATAAATTGTTTTCTTTCTTTCACAACTATCCGACGTATTTAAAATTTTGGATATAGGTTCTTCCTGATAAAGTGAATCCCTGAATAGTTTTAAGGGTTTAATGGCTAAGTATAGAGCGATGAACGGGGTATAACCCACAATTAATCAGGACTTCGCCTTATCATAATGAACGCCCAATCAAAATTTGAATCAAATCAGATAATTCTGCGTAAAAAGCCATTTATTAATTTAAGGGGGGGATCATCCGTTCCCCCAGTGTTTACTTAGCCATTAAACCTTTAAAATTATTCCGGGATTCACTTTATGAGAAAGAACATATATCCAAAATATGAAATATACCGGATAAGTGAGCATAAAAAACAATTTATCTAATTTAAGGGGGGGGGGGGGAGTAATCACCCGCCACAATTTTTAATTGGCAAAATAACCCCATATGTAATCAGGGATACGCCTTAACATAATGGTTCTATAATCCAAAATTTGAAGCAAATCTGATAATTCTGCGTAAAAAGTAATTTTATTTAAGGTGGGTTATATTCTATTCCCCTTCTATACTTAGATATTAAATCCTTAAAACTATTCAGAGATCCACCTTATCAGAAAGAACCTATATTTAAAATTTGAAATACATGGGATAATTCTGCATAAAAACCTATTTTTCTAGTTTAAGGGGGATATAATTGCTCTCCCCCCTTTATAATAAGCAGAAGAACCCCATAACTAATCAGAAATACGTCTTATCATAATGAACCTATGTCCAAAATTCTAAGCAAATCGGATAATTATGCGTAAAAAGTTATTAATTTAATTTTAGAAAGGTTATCCCCCGTTCCTCTCTATACTTAATCATTAGAACTCCTAAATCTCTTCAAGAAATATATACAATATATAAGCCTTATCGAAAACAATCTATATGCAAATTTGAGTCACGTTGGACAATTCTGTATAAAAACCCATTCATCTAATTCAGGACGGATGGGGGGGGGGGTAATCGTACCTTCCCAAAACTGATCAGGCAAGCGTCTTTTCAGGATGAACGTATATCCAAAAATTGAACCAAAACAGTTAATTCAGCATGAAAAACCCATTTACCTAAACTATGAGCCCCCTCCCCTATCCTCCTTTCATACTTAAGCAATGAATCCCCAAAATCAATAATAAATCCCCAAAATCAATTTTTTTTCACTTTTTTTCCAGGTAACTTTTTTTCCTTGTCACCTTTTTTCCGCGTCACTTTTTTCCGTGTCACTTTTTTCCGCTTTTGTAGTTTATGTCACTTTTTTTCCGATAACTTTTTTCCGGTCACTTTTTTTCCTAGATTCCTATGGTCACAGCCTACTAAAAAGTCATGCGCAACTATACCTTTTGCATAAATGAGAATGGAATTATACATTATCTGCTTCAGAATATTGTCGAATTCTAGAATTATTTATTATTCCTAAATAACTTATTCACCGTCAAATTCAAATGAAATAATTTTTATTTATGCAAACCATAATAAAGATTGCATTAATAATTTCTTAGTTATTTTTCATCTGACTCCAAAAAGAAAAAGAAGAAGTTCTCAATTTAGCACTTTTTTGTTGTTGTTATCGTTTTGTACGCTTATCAATTACTTCGAAACTATTCGACTGATTCATGTGCCTTTTTTTTTTTTTTTTTTTTTGTTTCATTGAAAGATTATTCTCTGCAATTGGTCAAGGACTGAATTTAAATTTCATGAAAATTGCTGCAGGGCTTTTTTTAGAAATTTAATAACAATACAAATCAATAAATTAAAATAAATAAACTCATTTAAAATATTTAATTTTTAGCGATTTTGATCAAATAAAGTAGCTGTATCTTCTTCTTCTCCTTTTTTTTTTTTTTTTTTTTTTTTTTGTTTGTTTGCTAGAATGTTGCAACCACAAAGTTTGTAATAATTATTATTATTTATATAGCTATTATTCTAGAATAAAACAAGGGAAAACAAAAAATAATGATTTAATTATTAAAAATTTTCATGGCGAAACAATTGTTAAAAAATATAATACATAATAATATAATTAAAAGAAAAAGCAAAAAGTATAATTAATAATAATAATAAAGTCTAAAAAATTGGAAAGAGTTTTGAATTTCTTCAAAATTTCTGCGGTACACTCGTTTAATTTGAAGAATCATATTTCTATGGTGGTGGGATTGTTACTCTAACATAGAATGGTTCAAAAGTCTGAATTTCATATAAATTAAAATAATTAATGTCTTTTTTTTACCTTCATTTGTAAATTTTGTTTAAAAAGCTAACTTTTACAGCTTCTTTCACAGTGTCTTGCCTTTACGGAAAAATAGAAAATACTATACAATCTCTTTGTTTCTAAATAAAAATACCATAAATTTCATAAATATGTATCTATATTATAAAAGCGAAACGTATCTGTGCGTAACGCATACGTAATTTTGCCAATGCCAACACTTTCCCATGAAATTTCGGTTTTGCAATGTTCACTACAACAAATTTTTACACTTCTAACCATCGCACATTTTAAATTTTTATACTGTTGTATAGAAAGAAAAATGTACTTTTAAGTGCAATTTGTTTGAAAACTCTATCTCAATTTATTTTTGAGATATTAATTTTTTTATAGTTTTTAGTACCACTTTTGTAATTGTGGCAACAGAATCACTCTATTTTCTCTTGAAATTGAAAAAAAAAAAAAAAAAAAAAAAAAAAAGAAAAAAAAAGAAAAAGAAAAGAAAAGAAATTAAAATGCGGAGCGCTTTTCTATGCAATTTCGGTGTTGCAATTTTCGATTTTGCAAATTTTACACTTCTAAGTATCGCACATTTTAAATTTTTACACATTGTACAGAGAAAAAAATGTACTTTTAAATTCGTACTTTTTTCCCCAGCTCCACACTTAATTCGCAGAAAAAAGGAATTTGTATGGGTGCTTTTTAAATGTAAGAGATTAAAGTAAAATGTTACAGAACTACATACTATATGGCTATTAATGGCCGGACACTTTCAATTATAGACATTTTGTCGAATATAAAATAAAAACATATTTATAGGATTCTTCTGAAAATCCAGGATGACAAAGACGATGTTTGACCTCATATTTATGAATGCCCATTTCATAAGAAGGAAACTTAGGGAGCCGATAGGGGAAAAAAAAAAAAAAAAACATAGAAAAACTATAATATTTCGAAACCCTCTTTACATTAAATTATACGAAACGATCTGTCGATGCAGATTAGAAATATATGGATATTATACAACATTTCTACTGATTTTTGCATAAATAGAGAGTATAATAAGGGAAATATAGCATTTTTTTTAAATGCAAAAAAACCGTGATAGATCGGAGTTTTTAGACACTCCGCTCCCCTCACAGAAGAACAAGGGGAAAATAGACAGTTCGTTCAGTTTTTACGTTCAGCTTTTTATGAAATTTGGGGTATTTTTATATAAAATGATAATGTCCCGTTGTACAGTTTTATGAGGAAGATAATCATAGCTTATTTACTCCCCCTTCTGAAAAGCGGGAGATAAGCAAATTAACAGAAACTCATCTGATCTGTTATTTATAAACTTCGAAAACATTCTGACAATGTTATCTTCTAAAGCCGTGATAGATTTGAAGTTTGAAGACCTCCCCATCCCCCACCAACATACACAGAAGAACAAGGGAGACTGAATTTAAAATATATATATAGTACCTAGTGTTTATATTCTAATTCTTTATATCTTACAAAAATTGATCATTATGACAATGAGAGGTTTTGAGATAACTTTTAAAGCCCTTTCTTCTTCCCTCCCTCAGCCTCGGCAGAGCAAGAACGTCAAAATTTCAAAAAATCATCTTACTCTAGTATTTATATTCTAAGATAAACCAAGTGTATTATTATTGGACTCATTTAAATATGATGTGATTTTAAATATGTTAGCTTTTTTATGGATGCGCTTTAGTCAAAGCGCTTTTTTTCGTTTTATTTATTTATTTTTTTTATTATTTTTTTATTTCTTTATTTTTTTAAACCACGAAAATACGCCAGATAGCTTTGATTGTCTCTTTTTATAGTAATACAAGAGGACTGTATGTATTTATCAATTTTTAACCCTTTCAGGGGCAAGGTATTTATGTTCAAAAAATGCTTAATTAATTTATTAACTCTGAAATTTACAAATTTATTTGAAAATAACTAAAAGCTCTTTTTCACATATACTATGAAATTCAAACTGTAATAAAAAAAATTACTGGTACCACTTAGTATTTTGGGCATTAAAAGTAACAGTTAGCAGACTGCAAACGGCGGAAGGGTTGAAAGCCATTGAAGAAATCTTAACACCAAAATCTTCTTCTCTGCTGTGTTGACAGAATTTTTATATCCAGATTTCATCCAATATTTCTTTATAGTAATATTCGGTTAATTATTTTACAGATTAAATTAAAGTAGTACTATTCGTAAATATTCGTTTTAGTTATAGTTAAAAACGAAGACCTTAATAGGAAACATAAATTACGTTAGATATCTCTTTATTATTTGTTACTATATTGTTCAACGATTCCTTATATGTTAATTTCTAATTTTTTCTTATCGTGAAATTTCTTTTTCTGTTTTAATTTAAATCGTTGAAATAATATTAACAATGATTCTTAAGGAAATCACTTATGCGTTATTTAAATATTTGAAAATTTAGCACTTTTTAAAATAATGTATTTTTGTATTACCATATATACTTATAGTAATTTTGCCTATAACAAACCTTCATTTTTAGATTATATCCTTCAAGAAACCAAATGCTATTAAAACATTCAATAAACATCCATCAAGTTTTCTAATTATTTTTTAAAAAGACCGCTCAATTACTACTAATATATGTTTTATTTAATGACACGCACTTCACAGAAAAAGATCATTTTTATCATTATAAATTACATCTTTTCAACGAACCTAAAGCATTACTTTCGATTCCGACAAGTAAACAGAAACAACGTTCTCTTAGGGAAGAAAATTCCCTTACCTTCTCACAAACGTGTAAATCATTAACACATGTTCCAAATGATAGCAGCATTTTCTGGTCACCTGCGGTGAAGGGTCATTAAGAAAGGGGGATGAAACCGCGTCAGTTCTCCCGTTGTAAAAGGATATTTTAGATTTCACTGTCCCGAAATCTAAAGGTTAATATATCACAATCTAATTTATAATACAGTAGACTCCCTCAAATCTGCAAACCAGAAATCCGCAACTCTCTAAAATCCGCATATATTTTATGGATGTAAACAATGAAACTTTCAGTTTGGATATTGGGACAAAATTTGATTTTTTTTAGTTTTGTATCAATTCTATAAATTCTTTAATTTGTAATTTTCTTAATAATACTCTATTCATGTTTTTTTTTTTTTTTTTTTTTTTTTTTTTTTTTCACATGAAGTTTTTTTTTTTTCTTTTTTTTTTGAAATAATTCAAGATATTTCTGATACCACTGGTAATCGCAATCTTCTTACCAGATATATTTATGCATTAATCGATTTTTTGGTTACTAAGCCTAGTTAAACTTGAAAAAAAAAATCCTAATTTTATGATTTTGATGTGAATTAGCAATGTACCTTTATGAGGCAAGTTTTGTTAAATAATTTTGGAAAAAATACATTTAATCTTTATAATACTACTGTTGATTATTACTTATTTATTACTGTTTGATAACACTGTTGATTATTAACTTGACCTTTACTATTAGTACTTTAATCATTTTAAAAATTATCTAAATTTTTAGTTTAGTTTATTACTCATTTTAATATTTTATTATATAGTAAGTATTCATTAGAGTTCCGATTGCACTATTAATTGCACTCAAATTACTGTTTAAAAAATGTAAACAAAGCAATGACCAGAAATACGCAAAATTGTAAAATCCGCACAACCTCTGGTCCCAAGATGTGCGGATTTGAGGGAGTCTACTGTATTACAAAAAAATACAATATTTTTCATGAGACCGTTAAATATTTCAAATATATTTTATATTTATTCATTTTCCACCTCATTAATATTTAGTTAGTTTATTTAAAAAACAAAAAACCTTCTTCCTATTGCATTCTTATTCAAGTAACTGTACTTTTTTGTCAGCATAAATAGAGATTTTAGAGATGCAGCAGAGGCAATTGGTATACACTTACTTGTCCAGCAACAGAGTTGTGTAATATAGATGTATGCAGAAAATTTTAGGAAATGAGCAATTTTTATTATTGTAACTTTTTTTTCACGAAAAAATGCAAATTTCGTCTAAGGATCATGAAAAAATTGCGAATTTCATTAAAAGACCTAAAAAAACCCACGCATTTCAACGAAGAATCTCATAAAAAAAACTGCATTATAAGAAAGAACTGCGTAAAAAATGTGCATATTTCAATAAAGGACTGCACAAAAACCTTCATTTTGAAAGAGAACCACATGTGAAGCGCGAATTTTGACAAAGGACCGCACGAAAAATGCAAATTTTGACTAAGGTCAGCACAATAAGCACAAAATTTGACAGAAGACCACACAAAAAATGCAAATATCCGCTAAATATGCGAATCTCATCCATGTCAAAAATATATAACATGTAATTTTAATAAACATTAAATTAATTTGCAGAAAGTTTTTGACCCAATATTTATGTGCACAGAAAGTTTTTGGTTTTATAAAAGTCTGGCCAGCATATGATTCATTGAGTATTTTTAGTCACAACCATCCATATTCAGGCTGAGGCTTTTTATGTATGCAATTTAATTCAACATGTTAATATAACATTTTTTGAATATTTCTATTTTATGAATATTTTTTCTTTTACAAGTGCACATTTTATTAAGCAAATTTTATGAATTTGTCTATTTCTATTTAATGAATTTTCTTCATAACAAAGTGTTTAAGTGTAATGATGAGGCTTCATAAATGGAAGTTTAAATGTATCTCCATGTTTTATTAGAAATCATCCATTTATATTTTTTCAAAATTCGGAAAATGTTGTTACACATGATTAATAAAAAAAAAGATTCTTTTAGCTTGTTGATATTAATTAATTAATGTAGAAAAAATAAAACGTACAAATACCCCTTAAAATATATTTTTGTAAAGAGGTAGTGTTGTATCGTTTGGAAAGTAAGTTTTAATAAAATAAGATTCATTTAATTGATAAATAAAACCAAAATTCACAGGATTTATAACACATGATATTCTTAACATAGAACATATTATAATTTTTTTTTTCCCCCTCAGTTTTTATGCGAAAATGACAACAAAAAGATACCTTAATACATATTTTCCATTTAATTTCAATAGAAATGGAGTACTTCAGTTGTGAAGATTTGAGATACATGTATCTCAAAAACAAACTGAGATACAGCTTTCAAACAAATTGCTTTTAAAAGTGTATTTTATTCTATATGATGTGTGAAAAATTGAAAATGTGCGATGTTTAGTTGCAAATATTTGAAATAGCGAAAATTATAAAACCGAATTTCCATTTTTAATTTGAAAGTGTTGCTAGTTACAAATTGATGTATGCATTACCCACAGATATGTTTGGCCTTTATAATATACATAGATAATCTCTGATCACATGACAAATTGTACAATTTTGAAAAAGTTATATATTATTTCAATTAAATGAATTTATTGACATCTATTTTTTCTATTTTTGCAATTTAGATTTTATAATAGAAAAACAATTACAGTCTTTTTTAATGCAGGCCCAATAGCTCCAAGATACTGTGTTTACCTGCTGATCAAAAGGTTCCCAGTTCAAAGCTCAGTTTTGGAATTTTAAAATTTTTCTGTGGAATAGATTTCATTGTCTAATACATTCAATTCAGATCAATAATAGATAAAATGAATTTTTGTATTTATTTTTGCCATTTTATAAAGCCAAAGTTGTAAAATATTTTATAAACTTTTTTTTTTTTTTTTTATTATTCAATTTTTTTTTTTTTTTTGGGGGGGGGGGGTGGAGGGGTGGGGAGGGAATTTCAAATTTACTACATTTCATTGTCTGGAGTACTTAATTAAAACATATCTTGTATCCCTCCACCCCTTTTAAGAAGTCTTTTTCTCTCAATTTAAAATTAAATCATCTAATTCAATATGCTTTTCGGATATACAATTGAACAGATGTTACAATTGTCTCTTAAATATTTTTAATTTAATTTAAAAATATCTCCCAATCTATATTATAAAGACTAAAGGTATCTGCACATAACACATACATCATTTTGCGAATGGCAATGCTTTGAGAATTGAAATGAAATTTCAGTTTAGCAATTTTTGATACTGCAAATTTTTTAACTTCCCAGCATCCCTCATCAGGACTGGGCAATGTAGAGATTTCTTAAATCGATTTATCATCCATCTAACATCGCGATTTAGCACTAATTTTACCCTCTATAATAAGAAGCCTATTATTTAATTTTTAGTAACAAAATACGGGCTTTATGTAATTAAAAAATGCAACTAAATAAGTATACTTTTAAATGAGTACACACATATATTATTAAATATATAAATATACAGAAAAATAACTAAAACCCACAAAAACCCAGAAAAGCCAACAAAAACCCGGGTGGGTTGGGTTTTTGTAAAAAAAAAAACCTGAGTTTTTGCCAACCCTGATTGTGTCTGACTTGTTTTGGATGCTACAATCTAAATTACTTGAGTAGGGGAGCCTGGGGGCAACTTCCCATAACACGCTGAAATAGCACTTCATTGCTAATGACATGCATGCACTTGTTTTTATAGACACGGAGTTAAAAACTTGTTGAAGTAAGACGAAAGCAGATTCACTGATAAATTTAGCTGTTCATTTATCATCAGAAGAATAATAGTATAAAACAAAGAGGGGGGGGGGGGGGCGAGAAATTTGAGAAAATAGGTGCAATTTTGTTTTTTTACTTTTAGATTATAATAAAATGTGTTTAATATAAATGTTGACATTCATATAGTGAATGGAGAAAAATTGAAATTTGCTGATTTTTTTTAGATCGTTGGCCCCTGTAAGATTAGTAATATAACATAATCTTAAATATATATATCTTTATAATGATAAGTAAATGACAAAAAAAAGTAGAAAACCGCAAATCTACAGAAAAATCCATTGAATGCTCTCTCATTCTGCTGTAAAAAACAAATTACCTGAAACATTACAGAACCCTCTTAAAATATTTTTAATTAAATAGTTAATTAAAACTAAAGTATTCTAAGTTACACAAACATATGAAAAATAATTTTTCATCAAAATAATGCATAAAAATATAAACTAAGAATGCATTAATTTAGATTTTAACCTTAGGACTTTTTTTTTTATTTTTCTCAAACATAAATAGTGAATCAGTTACAAATAAAACACAATAAAACGTTATTTAGATTTTAATTAATAAATAAATGTGTTTTTAATGCACTACACACATCAAATACAGTTGGCATCTATACTGGTGAGTGTATTTCGCATCATTAAACAGTATATCTTGGGGGGGGGGAGGGGGAAATAATCCAAGAGCTGAGCATGCAACAGAAATTGAATATTGAAGATACTGAAATGTCCTTGAAATCCATTTGCATCCAATGAAAAAAGAAATAAATTATTTGAAATGCATGTGAGATCAAAGCTGATGAATATATTTTCCAGAATAAAGCTATATTTCTTGAAAAAAAAAAAAAATCAAACTGAATATACTAAAAGCAACCCCCCCTGCAATATTGAAAATACAAAAATGAAAAATGTCATCGAAATCTACTTGCATCCAATAGAAAAAAGAATTATCCAGTTCTCTAATTAGACGTAATCAATGTAGATATGTATATTTTGATGGAAAAAACTGTATTTCACTTGGCGATCAATAATTATTATTTTAAATCGTCACTTGGCGAGTGATGACCAATAAATTACTTGAAATGCATATGGAATCATATCTGATGAATATATTTTGCAAAATAAAACTGTATTTCTTGAAAAAAAACATCCAACTGAAATAGGTAAAAGAATGCGGCAAAGAAAAATTATTGAATTAGTATACAATAAAATAAAAGGTGAGTGAGGATATGAGATGCGCATATGTAGATTTTGAGAAGTTGAAATTGATATAGGGTTTAAATTTCAGGGGAAAATTCTGTAATCGAGTCAAAATAGAATAATTTTGCTGTTTTTCAGTTTGTAATACCAAACATAAGAGCCTTAATTGATAACTTTGTCATAATAACAGATATCGATTATATATAACTGCTTACATTACAATTTAAGTTTAATTTTGATATTTTATTAATTTTAGTTTAAATATCATTTGTTTAAAAGTTAGACTTACCAAAAAAAGGTATATTTTTTATTATAACTAATTTTGTAGGCTTATTATAAATCAATGAAACAGTTTCTTTTTAAATATTTTCTTTTCTTCGTCAAAATTCGACGGATTCTACCTTGTTGCAATAATTTTTAAATTTAATAATATTACCCTCTATGTTCTTATTGAAAAAATTAAGGATTTAATAATAATAAATTAAATTTTTAGATTTATTAATTAAAGTGTTTTGAAAGGAACATTAAATGAAACCATCTGTGCGATTTCTGTTAAATTTTCCCACTTGTTTATTTGTCATCATAAAATCATCAATTAAGTAATTCAGGGAAAAAACCCACAAAACAATATTAAGAGTTATACTATAAAGAAACATTAGGAAAAACTTACATAGTTTGAGAATAATTGTTTCAAAAATTTAATCTGTTTTAAGCAGCCTTTTAGAATGAATCTAAACAAAGAAACTTTTAGAAGTGATGATGAGTTTTATTTATTATTATTATTATTTTAGAAAATTTAAGCAAATACTGCTAGCAATTTTATGTTGACTAAAAAAAAAAAAGGGGGCAAGTGATGGTAACCTGCATAGTGCATAGAAATAAATAATTCTTTTTGCACTTGGGATGTTCTGATAAATTTATAGTTTTGTCATAATTTCCTATGGCACTGTGCACCAAGTTAAAAAAGTTGACATTTATTTCTTTGTTTTATCTTGTGATAGATCTTCAATTATTTTTAAGACTAATTTTTAAAGAATACCTTGAAAACTTCAAATAAAAATCAGATTTTTAATAAAGATTAACAAACTATACAATAAGAATTAAATTTACAGTTAAGATTAATCTATCACATGTTGCTATTTCTAACTTTCATACTGGTTTATTCTTTTATATAAACAAGATGTTTTCTTAATCTGCTTTCTAAATCTTCTTTACGAAAAATAAACTTCATTTACAGGTCGGTCGATGGGAGCAAGAGCAGCTGTTATGCTAACTGAAAATAATGTGGAAATAAATATTTATAAAAAAATACTGGGTATTATATGCTTGTCATACCCTTTACATAAAGTAAACAAAACAAAAGATTTAAGAAGTGAACCTTTAAAGCACTGTAAGAAGCCTATGTTTTTTCTTAGTGGTACTCGAGATGAAATGTGCAAAAAAGAACTTTTTGAAAATGTATTACATGATCTAAAAGCACCTTATAAAATTCAGTGGTTGCAGGATTATGATCATGCAGCTAAATCAAGAAACAACTTTGAAGAAGATGCATATACTTCAGCTTTTCAGACTTTACTAAACTGGTGCAAAGTTATTAGCAATAAATCATAATTGGGAATATTACATGTATATCAGTGTTTACATTATAATCTGAAAAGCATTGTTTTAATAATTAAAAAAAAAAATTTGGCATCAATCGATAATACAGTATAACATCTTTAATCCAGATATTTCAGTACATTTATTTATTTTCAATTAAAGATAATAGATGCTACCATAGCACATATATGAATGAATTTCAGAAAATGATTATGAAAAATCTAATTTACTATTTTATTTTAAACTTGTAAGAACTTTCAAAATTAAATATGTAATAATTATAGGTGTCTTTATTTTAATATTAAGTTGTAAAAATTCAGAATTAATCGTAATTTTACTGTTATTCTTTTTTCAAAGAAAAGAAGATAGTGCCAAAACATTGCAAATCAAATTTTATTATTGTTATTTCTTTTAGATAATAAATTTGTGACTTACTTCAATATTTGAAGGTGCCATATATTTAATTTTTTATTACATTAGTCTTTTACTACTATTTTATATATTTTAATTTATATATTTTTAAATTAATTGTACATTTTATCTAAATTCCTCACTGTACATATGTAATTTTTTTTTCAATATTTTTCATGATATATCTCTTATTGTGATTCTATTATTTATTGAGCATTTATGAATCCGAAATCTTAATTTTTATAAAATCGGATGATTACTGGTTTTTGTAATTTACTACAGATGGGGGCACTGCTGCATTTTTAAAATATGCATATTTTAGAGCATTTCGAATTGATTTCTCTCAATATTTTTAAATTATCAAGTACCTTATATTTTTTTTATTGAAATATCATTGAAAAATATTAGTATTATTATTTATCTAAATGCATTCTAGTTTCAAAACTTCTGTTATCTAGAATTTTCTATAATCTAAAATTGCTGTGATCGTGTTGATTCCAGATTAAAGAAGTTATACTGTATTATATTTTCCTTTTATGATTATTATGCAACAATAAAAATCTAATCCATGTTTATAGCAAGTTTTTAATAAATTTGAAATTATCAAAATGTGTATGTTAGTTTGTCCTTTTTCTTCTTCTTTCTTTAATAAAAAAATCTTGTTTTTTAAATACTACTATTTTTAAATATCATCTACTTAATTATGGATATTATTTATATTGAATAAAATCTTTTATTTAACAAGGTGCAGTATCATGACAACATAAAGGCATATTAAAAAAACAATTATTACATCCTTTAATACCGGATAGACCAGCTTGCTGATTTTTTAAATTATTTTTTTTTTTATGTTTATACTTGCAGCTGTAACCAACTATATTGGTCAATTTATCTAAAAAAAATCTTGAATCAAATGGAAGGCATTTAGTAAAGATTTAAAAGAAAAACTTAATATCTAATCAAATATCCATAATTGTTGTCTTGTTTGTATAAACTTACATTATCTGGTTCAGAATCAAAGTTGATGACATAATAACTCTATGCTGAAGTACTTATGTTTAACTATTTTTTTTAGTAAATTTGTTATTTTGAATTTCCTGCATCTGCCAAAAACAGTTGCAGAGATACAGAGATATGTCCTAAAAATGCCACCACTCTATTAAAAACCCTCTTAGCTGGAAATATCTAAAATTAATTAAATGTGTATTTTAGTAAATTAGTTATCCACAAATTCAAGCCTTTACTTAAGATTGCAGCTGGGATATGGCAGAATGACCTAAAAGTTTTGTATCTCCCATTAACCTTTTAAATGCCACACTATGATCGAATGTTAACACAAACTATTTGTTGGTAAAAATCCTATTAAAACTTAAACATAAGCACTATGAGTAAATATTTTTTGCAAAAGAAAAATTTTGTATATGATTTATAACATGTTCCAAAAATGGAACATTGGCAGGAAACAGTTTTTTCACATGTTTTTATAAAATATGATTAAAGACATTTAAATTAAAATCTCTATTTCTGTGCCCAATATTTTCATGATTATACGTAATGTATAAGCATTTTTCAATAATAACACAAATTAAACAGGTAAATAGCCAGGCTTCGCCCATCAAGCCTTCGTTTGACTCAGGGTTCCGACAAGTATTCCAGCAAAAATGCTCAAGAAGTCTTACAAAGGTTTTACGAAAAAGCTTTTCCACTTACTTAAAAAATATATAGATGATGTGCAGTAATTATTGTATGAGAACTGCTCTACAATTACTTATCAAAGTTAAAAAAGAAATATATGCTAAAGCTGTACAAGAAAATAATAATGTTTGTATTACAATTCAAAGCAAAGAAATCAAAATCTTAAAAAACAAAAGGAGAAAAAAAAAAAAAAAAATTTATATACAGGGTGATTCCAAAATTTTTTTACTACTTAAGAGGGGTGATAGTACACATCAAGACAAACAATATTAAATAGGACACCAAGGGTCCCAAACGTTTTCCAAAGGAGATAGTTGCCATTAAAGTTTAGGGACCAAAATTTTAAATAAACATAAAAAACAGAAAAATCAGTCGATTGATTTGCAGTTTTCACTAAAATTATTCTTTATGTTGGCATTTTCTTGAAATTAAATTATAATGATAAAATTCAAAAAATGCCAATAGAGGGCACTTTATACTTTGGAGTAACAAACAACTATATTTTGCCTTTATTTTTTTGCATCTCATTAAATGTTTTCAGAAGCTTAGACTTAAATTTAAATTTTGAGCTCAAAATCTGAATAGCAGGAAGTAGTTAAGTAGCACAAACTGAACTGTGTTTAAAGGGGGTGTTCAAATTTAAAATAATTACAGAGAGTGGAAAAATTTGTCAATTCGTTTGTGGTTTAAAATAAAACTATTATTTAAGTCAGTATATTCTTGAAAATAAATTTTAAAGATAAATTTCAAAAAATTCCATTAGAGGGCGCCTTAAACTTCAGAGTAACCAACAATTAACTTTAGCCATCATTTTTTTTTGTTCTAATTAAATGCTTGCAAAAACTTATTAAATGTTTTTGGAAGCTTAGATTTAAACTTAAATTTTGAGCTCAAAATCTGAATAATTAGGAGTAGTTAAGTAGTGCAAATTGAAATGTCTCCAGGAGTTGAAATTTAATCCTCCCTCTTCCTCGAACACAATTCAATTTTTCGCTACTTAAACACTCCCAACGATTCAGAATTTGAGCCTAAAATTTAATTTTATGCATTTGAAAGCATTTAATGAGATTAAAAAAAGAACAGTTAAAAATAGTTGTACGCTACTCCAAAGTCTAAGGCGCCCTCTATCGGCATTTTGTAAAATTTATCTTTAAAATTTATTTTCAAGAAAATGCTCATTTAAAAATTAGTTTTAGTGAAAAGCGCAAACGAATCGACCAATTTTTCTGTTTTTTATAATCATTTGAACTTCTGAACACAGTTCAGTTTGTCTACTTAACCACTCCCAACTATTCAGATTTTGAGCTCAAAATTTAAGTCTAAGCTTACGAAAGCATTTAATAAGATGCAAAAAATAACACCAAAAAAGAGTTGTTTGTTACTCCAAAGTCTAAAGTGCCCTCTATCGGCATTTTTTGAAAATTATCTTTAAGAAAATACCTACATAAAGAATAGTTTTAGTGAAAACCGCAAATCAATGAACCAATTTTTCCGTTTTTTATAATCATTTGAAATTTGAACCCTCTAAACACAGTTCAGTTTGTGCTACTTAACCTCTCCCATTTTCAGATTTTGAGCTCAAAATTTAAGTTTGAGTCATAGCTTACGAAAACATTTAATGAGATGCAAAAAATACCGGCAAAAAATTGTTTTTTGTTACTCCAAAGTCTAAAGTGCCCTCTATCGGCATTTTTTGAAATTAATCTTTATTATTTAGTTTCAAGAAAATGACGACATAAAGAATAATTTTAGTGAAAACCACAAATCATTTGACCGATTTTTCTGTTTATTTGAAATTTTGGTCCCTAAACTTTAATGGCGGCTATCTCTTTTGGAAAATGTTTGGGACCCTTGGTCTCCTATTTAATATTGTTTGTCTTGATGTGTACTACTCCCCTCTTTTATTATAAAACAAATTTAGAATCACCCTGCATATACATTTGTCCTTAATTTTTGTGTTCTACATTTGATCTATTGTCCATGGTAGTTGGGAAAGCACTTCTCATGTAGTCTTTTTTTACGCTGGCATTTAAGTTTTCCTCTGGCATACAGCGCATTGTCCTTGTCTTGATGGCATAAGATAAGTAAATTGACAAATGCCAATGCATTCCTATTCAGAATCATCTAATAATTCATAAAAATATTCTAGTGCCTCTTCTACTGTTCGGAATGGGTTTGAATGAGACATCTTGTCTGTCTGATGTATCCTAACTAACTGAAGAATATCACAGAGCAAAGTAAAATAATAATTCCTAATCACACTTTTTTCCAATGTCACCTCTTACATTCTAGCTTATTTGAGTAATAAACAACATCTAACTATCCACAAACAGACATGTTTTCCACATCAGTTGTGAGTAATCCACTTCAGATGGGAAAGACAGAAGAGAGGGGGGGGGGGGGGCAGAGTGTGGAATGCAGGGAAAAAGAAAGATCAAAGTCATAAACATCTTTTGTCAACATTTACTAAACCACCTCATCAGAAATTTTATTGAAGTTTTTTATCAATACTTATATATGTTGAAACCAAAGATCTTTATCATGTTAAAAAATATACCTTTACATGCCCATGTTCCATTTTTGGAACATGCAAATTTCTTATCTAAAAGAAACAATAAAAATCAATCTTTTTTTTAATAACTGTTGTTGAACTAAAAAAATGATTATTTTTAATTGTTTTCACTTAGTTATAAAAATCTGTTAAATTGTAAATTTTACCCTAAAAAAAGGCCTAAATTGCAATTATTTTTTCTTAAGCCTTATTTATTTTATTAATTTAATATCAACACCAAAAAATCAATCAATACTTTATTTTCATGTTCTAATTTTTACAAAGCAATGCGAATAAAAATGTATTTTTTGCAGAATTTTGAAGTTGATGTTCCATTTATAGAACATTGGCGTGTAAAAGGTTAATCTTTTTGAAGGAGATAGGGAGATTTATAAAATTGCTGAAAAAAACATTTAGTATTTTTTTTTAATAGGTTTGTTATCTTTAATTTCACACTTATGCCTAATGTTGCAGCTGTTATTTGGCTAGTAATAGGTGATTCTCAAAAACTTACTAATCGAAAAAAAAAAAAAAAAAAAAAAAAAAAAAAAAAATGACAATCGATACAGTCATTGATTACTTCCAAGAACCTACAATAAATTTTTTAAATCATTGTTTATATATGTTTATGAAGTAGATTTTAGTAAACACAATAAATAGGTGGAATTAAAAAATAACAAACTGGGGAGGCTATAAGAGAATCACAATAGTGAAAAAGTCATATGATGACGTCCCCTGGTTGCAAAATTTTGAAAAGGCATGAGTTCGTATAAAAAAAGTTTTAGAACTTTTTGACAGTTAGCAGCAAAATGCCCAAAAAATAAGAAATAAAAGCATCCCTGGTAGAAAAACAAGAATTAAATGATAAATGGATCAATATATTTTTATTATTTTTTTTTTTGAGATCAGTTCTATAATTTCCCCATTATTAGAAGGCCTACTGTAACATGTTAAACATATTCAAGGGAGGGCACAGGAAGAACATAATATAAATATGTGATAAGAGTGCTTTTGAATGATATATCACGAGGGGTTTTGACTAAATTTAGAAAAATGACCACTCATAGAGGTAAAGTAAGGGGAGAGGTGTACAACATGGAATAGTGATTACAGGAATTTTCAGTGGTGCATCACATGAAGGGTGTCGCCAAAAGTTAGAAAAGTGCCCCCCAGACTTCCAGATATCCCTATCCACGGAATACCCCTCCACTTCTCTTTAAAATTTACACAGATGATAAATAATATTTATCAGAGTGCTCCATAAAAAAAAATCAGATTTATAATAATAAAAGTGGTATGATTTCCACCTCCCTCCCCCCCCCCCCCCTGGCTGTACATAAGAGGGCAAATTGGAGAGGAGAAAAAAAAAAAAAGTTCATAATATGAAAAGAGTGGTCCGAGGGTTTTCTGTGATATATCAGATGACAGGTCCATAAGAAAGTTTGAAAATTTTTTACCCTCCTTTAACCATCTTAGGGATAAAAATTTTAAATTTCTCTGAAAAATGTGTTTAAATATCTTTTTAGTAGATTTTTTCAGCAATTTCATGCTCCTATGTAAAATGGCTTCTGAAAAGTGTGAACTGCTCTAAAATTTTTGACATCCCCCCCCCTTTTTTTTTTTTAAACTCCTTAGTAAGGGAGAATTTGTAAAATCGCTGAAAATACATCTTTATTTTTTTAGTAGATTTATTTTCTGGAATTTCATGTTCTTACCTAAAACAGCTGCTAAGATATAACAAAGTGTTCCATAATTTTCAACTTCTGGCATTTTCAAAAACCCTATCTTAGTGTACTCACCTCATGCGAAGTATTTTTTCTCCCAATTTTCATGCTTCTAGGTTCAGTAGTTTGGGCTGTGTGTTGATTTTGAGCCAGGAAAAACTATTTCACATAGAAAGAGATTGGGATTTTTCAAAAAGTGCTACAGAATGTATTTTCATAGGAATTTCATTGTTAGTTAGATACCTTTTCATTGATAGTTTTAGTATTTAGAATATGTTTGTATGTTGCTTAGTCATTAAATAATGGCGGAAATTTCCATAATTGTTTGATATTGATTATAAAAGATTAAAAGTTTTCAAAAAGTTCTAAATGGCAGCTATTGATGCTACTTATTTTATTGATTAGAAAACGATTATGGATGGTTGTAGTTTATTGCATATCATTCTACATTGGTTAGTTGTAGAAATATGAGGGAAAGTTCTATAATCAAATGTATCTTAAATTTAAAAATTAGCCTTTATAAAAAGTTTTACTTGATGGATTTCATTAATTAGTTTGTTTGCATTATTAATTAAATATTGTTTTAGGGGTTGTTTTATTATATTGCATATTGTAATGTCATTTTTTATCAAATCCTACTGTGAGTGATTAACTAAAAGAGCTGGATCTTGATAGTTTAAATTTTACCAGCACTTTAGAAAATAAAATACCACAATGGTGTTCACATTGTTTCAGCACTGCCAAAGGACATTGCAGGTAAAGATCCATATTGCTTTAAATTAAAAGGTTGAATTCACTGATACATTTTATTTGATTCAAATTTCATTAGGAGAAATAGAGGAGTGTAGCAGGTGAAGCCTATAGTATGTTATGGAATAAAGTCTTCCAGAGAAAATTGTCTAAAAGAGAACGAGAGAGAGAACTTCTTGAGAAAATTGGTGCAAGTTCCATTGAAATATATTTCCCAGAATCTTTTGAAAAGGCTAAATTTTCATTATCCCTTCCATCTGATTTCAGTATTCTATAAACAGGGTGCAAATGGTCAAGGAAAAATACTGTCAAAAAAGATCTTAAATACCAGTATTTTAATAAAGAGAAACTCACATACTTTAATCTTTTTATATTTGAAGTATTTTCTATAAAAAAAAAAAAATAAAAAAATTAAACTGTGTTTTGCAGTGTAACACAGTATATTATCATAGGAAACGCGGTAGCGTTTGGTATAATATGTTTAAGAAATAGAAAGTGCAAACAACTTTCTAAAATTTCTGGCGAACCAAGTTGAGATACGGCAGTGAATTTTTTTTTAAAAGATAGAACTCGATGAGACGAATAAAATGACAGCATTGAAAAAATTACTGCAGCTTAGAATGGTATTTTATTTAATTTTAAAAGAAAAAATTAAGGCAAAAAATTCAACTAAGTCTAGCTAACGTTTCCGTGAATGGATTAACTTCGTTTTTAGTTTATTTTAATCCTCATGGTTAAACTTAAAAGTTTTTTTTTTCATCTCTGTATGTTTGATGGTCACTGAGAAAATAGAATTTTTGTCTGAAATTTCCAGCTGAACATAGTCTTTTTCTTACATTTGTTACTTCTTGTAATTGTTGCACGTAAGTTTAAATGAACATAAAAATTGCTATGTATGTAACCTAAATAAATAGATTAGACAAATCACGTGAAAAAATACTTATTTGTTGTTATTTTCATGTATCATATTCACTATCTATTTTGACGAGCAAAGTGAAATATTTTTTTTATTTATTAAATTCTCATTTATTTAAGTTAAAAGCCGCCTCTGGCAAAAAGTTTAGTCTCTCTTAAATTTATGCTAGCCATTGTAATATGATACTTTTATTCATAATTTTATTTACTTGAAGGTCCATATGATGAAATCAACAAATTTAGGCGATCAGGGCAAGATTTTGCGGAAAAGTTCATTATCCTGTTCTGGTTGGTGTGTTTCGCGAATAAATCAAAAATGGCTCCGAAAGACCAAATAGCAAATTTTTTTAACCGCTAAAGCGGCGCAGCCATGTTTTTCCGTCACGTAATATTTTATTTCAAAGACTGATTTAACACAAGATTGACATTAATATTATTTTTTTTAATTGTACAAGACAAAAAGATATGTAAAGTTATTAAGTACAAACGTTCATACCAATACTTTTCACAATTATTATTTTATGAATAATTAGACATGAATGGAAAAATCTACAGGACACTTAAAAGATAAGCGTAAAAATATGGTTTTAAATTTTTATTAACATTTATTTGAGCCTTTGAGACGTAAGGTAAGGGCGTACCGGTAAGAAATCCGGTTTGGCGCAACACAAGAGCGGTGAGTCGGTTGCTCCATGATGATTCGGACGTGAGAACGTGTCAGCTTTTTTTGAAGGTACTTTGAATGATTCTAGGTCAGTTAAATTATTACTTATTTTATGAATGTCTGATTAATATACATCGGTTTGCCAAAGCTTGGTGCTATTTTGGCTTCAAAAAGGGAGGGTATGATGCCAAAATATATAAATAGCTCTGAAAACAAACCTGATGAACTTTAATTTTTATTGTCGTATGAATTATTTCTGTTTCTATATAAAATGCGGCACAAATGTCAAATACGAATCAGATTGGCGTTAATTTTTTTCTAAACCCAATTTGGTGAAAATCTCATTTTGGAATACCAGTTACATATATATTTTTTGAAAGGTAATAACAATAAATAAAAAAAGGTTTGTTTAATAACTATAGAACAAGACAATTTATATATTTAAAAAATATAAAAATAAATTATTTATTAATAAGTAAAGAACAACATCCGGGTTGCCATATCAAGCAAAATAACGACACTCTGGATTCAGTTAAATACTCCGATGCGCATATGACATTGGCGTCAGAAAAAAAATTCGCCAACGTGATGCGTATAAGACATCTGTGCCAAAAATGCATACCTATTTTATTTACATTACGTACGGTGCTACTTGATTATCAGGTCGTCCAATTTCACCCATTTATAGAAATCAACAAACTATTCGCCAAATTACTCAAAAGGAAAAATATTGCCATTAAAAAAATTTAAGTTTAGAAAATTAATGAATTTAGATTAAAAAAAAACTAAAAGTCATTAACGAAAAGGATTACTTTAATGATGACGTTTAGTTATGACGTCAAGATGTACCAAATATATAATTTCATTTATTCAGGTGATTTCAGACAAAAGAATTGTTTTATACTTTCAACTAAATCAGCATAATGGCAAGTGGAAGTCTTTAAAAAGTGTAATGTGGAAGACTTGAGTGAAGACAAAGCAGGTTCAGCAAACTTTAGTTTATTCCATAACGATCAAGATGATTTATTTACAATGAGAAAAGTAAGCATAGCTTATGCTTAAAAATAAAATAAACTTAAAACATTTCGACTATTACATTACGCCATTACAGAACAAATGCAGCTGCTGCTATACCAGCAATAATGGCTAGAAAGATGAAGGTAAAAGAACATCGAACACAGCTGTCTTTATATACAAACAGAACTCTACTTCACAGATGATGCCATTCACAATTCAAAGAGAAAAACCAACGTAGAATCGCCATTGGTTGATCCAAACGAAACCCCTTTCCGAACGTACTGCCGATCGAGTTTCATGAACGGACGTGAACAGTTCAATCACCGGTGATTCAATAAATCACTGCACTAGAACACTAAAAAATTACGTATTTTTATCTCGGCATGCCGGCAGTTCAGCTGAAATGCAATGGCGATTCGACGAAGTTTTTATTAAACTGGAGAGGGTAAAAACTAAAGTATGTCATGTTTTGTTTATTTTGACTTAACTTTAAACTTATTTTGAACTAACATGACAACAAGAATACTAATAAAAGTTTTCATATTTTAATGCAGAATTTATTAAATCAAACCATAAAGAGATATTTGTAAGATATCGCATATGTTAATAACATTGAAGTATTTTAAATGTAATATTAGAATTTATTAAGGAGTATAAAAAATATGGTACTTACGTATTAACGCCACCGCAGCATAAGTTTGCGCTAATGTGACAATAAAGAGCAATCTTGTTCGCACACGCACAAAAATTGGTGCCAAAAAGGGGCTTAAAAAGTACTAAAATACTAAAAATGACGTCAAAAGGAGCAAAACATTAAAAAGGCACGAACAACAACATCGCTTTTTTTGGCGCATTAGCACAACTTCTACTGTGGTGGCATTAATATGTAAGTACCAAAAATATCAATGTTTGCGGAAATTTGTAAAGGGTTAAATGCTTTTTATTTAGCCAAATAATGTCGGCGGATATAACAGTAAAGTAACTTTGATAAAATACATATTATATTTTTCTCAATTAAAATCAAGAGCTATTCGCTTATTGGCATAAAATTTATATTAAATAACAAAAGAACAAATAAATTAGTAAAACATTCATAAAAATATAAATAAATCATCGAATTAAAATTATTTGATCACTTAACAAACAAGTGTAGCGGGTTTAATGTCAAGAAAGTGTAACATTTATGTTAATCCATTATTGGCATATAATCTTACAGTTTGTCTATCGTTCTTTGGTCGAGGGGATAATTAAGTAGCACCTTAAATACATTGTTATCGCATGAGAAAAAAATGCTTGTGTATATGAAATAGTAAATAAATTGCCAGAATATACATTGCCAAACTTCTTTTCCCGCCAAGAACTTTTCGTTATGTACAACTACTGAAAAAGTACCTTTATTTATTTACTTATAGTATTTTTTATAAAATGAAAGAAAAACGTGCAAGTTAATTGTGTCTGATACATGTAAAATAAAGCTAGTCACAGCTTTATATTTAAAATGAAATTATGGTGAAGGAAATCTGTTCGGCGATTGTTTCGGGTAGCTAAAATAAAAGTAGGAAAATAGCCGCCAGGCATATAAAAAATAAAACAATCAGATCAGAGCTGTTGATGACAGCACAAGACTTATACTGGTATTTATATCATACAAAAAACTGGTGAAACCAGAGATAAAAGTAGAGCTTGATTTTAAAAAAATCTTACAGTAAAATTTGGGAAATATTTTCAATGTGCGTGCAAAAGAAAGGGAATCAGATGATCTGTAAAGCTTATCAAATAACCCAAATTTTTGTTAGCTGAAAATGAGGACTGAGCTGTACTGGTGCCTTATATTCAGAATTATACTATTATCCACTCAAAATGATTACTGAGGAAAGTAGTCAATAGAATATATTGTTATGTTGTCTCAAATCGGTTAAGCCCTACAATGCTAAACAAATATAAACCACGATGTGATAATTAAAGTATAACATTAATATAATCAAGTTGTTGAGGAATTGATGTAGATAAGTATGTTTGAACACAAATTTTTAGTATATGATTGAATCATATCTATTCAAGGTTTTGAGTTTACTTGGAGTTATAATCTTCCAGTTATCAAAACAGCTGGTATGGAATTGTGTTCACACTTTGTACAGAACGAACCGTTCTCATACTTTATTACATCAGCCTGTAACATATCGTTATGAACCCAAATTTTTAAACTGGTTATGGATGATTGAAATACGGAAAGAGTTAAAAATGCCTCTTTTTCCCTGATTGATTTTAAAGCACCAGTAAAGCTCAGCCCTCATTTTCAGCTAACAAAAATTTGGGTTATTTCATAAGCTTTACAGATCATCTGATTCCCTTTCTTTTGCACGCACATTGTAAATATTTCCCAAATTTTACTGTAAGATTTTTTTTTTAAATCAAGCTCTACTTTTCTCTCTGGTTCCACCAGTTTTTTGTATGATTTCATAGCTTTTTCAGATCCTTTCAGGAACTTTATCACCTTCAACTACAAATCTAAACTATTATTAGTATTAGTTTAAAGTTATTAGTAGGCATATTAGTTTGACAAAATACTTGAAATGACGCCAAGTTGGCTTTAATTTTGGATGCCAGATTTGGCGATATATTGCCAAGTTGGCGAAAAACTTGGTGACATTTGGCGACAGAACTGTCACATGAGCAGTTTATAGATTTCTACTGCCACGTAACAGTTTATGTATTACTACTTCAACTTCATGTCTCGAGTGTTCTAATAAATTCAATGGTTTAGTTATGGTCAGCTTGGTATTTAGTCTCTCTTATTATTTTAACATCTAGAGTTAACAAGATGTTACATGGTGTTCAGAAGTGTTGAAAATTAAATAGTGTTGTTACTGACCTTTTGTTTAAAAAAAAAAAAAAATGCAAAGAGAACAAAGAGAATCTACGAATGCTCGCCTTCCATCAGAATTGGAAGTTACAGAAGATAATATGGCCATTAAATGGAAACTTTGGAAACAGGCTTTTGAATTTTATGCAATTGCTACGCAGGTAAATACTAAACTAGCTGAAGTACAGGCTGCTACTTTTATGTCAGCTATAGGACCTGCCGCAATACTCATATTTAACACATTTAATTTGACGCAGCAAGAGCAGCAGAATGTAGAAATAATCAAACAGAAGTTTAACGAATATTTTTCTCCACAAGTTAATGAAACCTATACCCGATATGTATTTTTTACGTGCATTCAAGGTAAGCAAGAAACTTTTGATTCTTACATTACTAAGTTACGTAAAAAAATTAAAGATTGCTCTTTTGGTGATTTGCAAGATAGTTTATTACGCGACCAAGTAGTTCGGGGTATTAATTCTGATAAAGTGCGTGAATTACTATTGGCTGAAAAAAATTTAACTTTAAATAAAGCTATTGATATATGTAGAGCTAGCGAACAAGCTACTTTTCAATTAAAAGAAATGCATACAGGTGGCGATAATACAGAAAAAGATATGATGATTCAGAATTCTAAACTGAAATTCGATACTAAATCTGATATAGCGGTTCGTGAAAGTAAAAATAAGCCAAAATTCAATAAAGCAAATAAAATGTGTTGGCGATGATATTTAATGCATGAATTTCGTAATTGTCCAGCCTTTAATGTCACTTGCAATCTCTGCTCGTTAAAAGGACAGCGCGCCAATGTAAATTTAAAAAGAAACACGGAGCTAAGAAACGAGTCATAAAGGAACTTAGAGAAGTTTCTAATAATACTGTGGATGCTATCTTTTTAACTAATGTTAAGTCTACCAGCTCTTATATAAATAGCAGAGTATGATAAAATAAAATAAAATGTAGTTTAGATTTGAAAATGAAATAGTGTACTCACAATAAGTAGGCATGAAATTTCCTTGTGAAACCACCTTTATTGTAGACCTTTGAAATTCTTGAAACAAAATAAATTCCATATTTCTTGAAGGACATGCAATGCCATCTTTAACAAAAAAACTTTACTCTTGATAATATTTAACCTTAAACCAACACTAACCACTAAGTTCATTTCAAAATGCTTTCACCATCACATAATATCTAAATGAATACCCTACAAAAATCAAGAAATTGACACTAGTCATAATTTCTCACACTCAAGAGACACATCATATCCCTACGGCGCGCCACACACCTGTGAGACACTGAGCGAAAAAACATGAGACATGCGACAATTTCACCCTGATAACAAAGGAAAAACCGGTTTGACTGCGTCATGTTTCACGATTTTTGACGCATGTCTCTCTAGTGTGTGGCGTGCCTACCAAAAAGTAAATGCTATTTAAATGCCCACTGAAACCTTCCAGCCAATCACGGCAAAGAATCACGAATCATTCATGAAAAACTCTTGACATATGCAAAACAGATGTTTTGCATAAAATAAATTTGCCTACAAAAAAGATTTTCTAATAATTTACTTTTAAAAATAGCTAGAATAATTTAATTTAAACATTTAAAACTTAAATCAATCAAAAATAAAATTAATAAATTAATACCTACAAAAACTCATTTCACAACTTGTGAAAACTACATGAATCGCGATGTCTATGAAGTGAAGTGATCAAATGTTTTGATCTAAAAACATGGCTGCTCTCACAAAATTAGCGGTGTATTGCTATTGAAAACGAAGTAAGAAAGAAAAATAAAAGGAAAAATAGATGACATTGAATATCCCCAGAAATAAATAAGAAATGAGCAGGAAATAAAAACAGGCACTACAAATACTGATGATGAGATTAATCATTATTTTAGCAATACATTGCATGTCGGAGAACTTTTACGTTCACAGAATAATACTTGGTTAACAACAGTAACATTTCAAAATGGAATAGCTGTGAAATTTAAATTATATACTGGCGCTGAAGTGAATGTTATAACCGAAAGTTTGGCTAAAAAGCTTAAAGCTAATACACGACTCTAAAGTAAAACGATTAAAGTCTTTTAATAATGGGTTTACACCAGTGATTGGCGAAACCCATATCAAGTGTATTGTTCAAAATGTGCCAGTTGATCTGATATTTTTAGTAGTTAATGGAAATTTTAATTGTATACTGGGATGTTCTACATGTGAAAAACTTGGCTTAGTCAAACATACTCCTGAATCTGTACAGATTAATGAAGTAGGAGCTGAAATTCCAGATGCAGTTTTTCAAGGTATAGGTTGTTTAAAAGATTTTGAATACGATATTGAACTTCAAGATGGCGCAAATTTGAAAATTCATCCACCTCGACGAATTCCGTATGCAATTCGTGATACTGTTAAAAAGGAAATTGATCTTATGGTTAAAATGAAAATTTTAAAACCAGTAATGCATCCTACTCCTGCTGTCGGCCCCCTAGTAACTGTAAAGAAAGGTGATAGAATACGTTTGTGTTTAGATCCAACGGATATCAATAAAGTTATAAAACAGCGTCATTTTCCTCTCAAAACAGTTGAAGAGATAGCAGCTCGCATTGGATCGGCATTTTATGATACTAGATGCTAAAAAAGGAATTTGGCAGATTCTCGTGACTAGAAAAACATCAGATTACTTAACAGTTAATACACCATGGGGAAGATATTCCTTCTTAAGAATACCATTTGGGCTTGCATCAGCCCCAGAAATATTTCAGCAAATAATGCATTCGCTCTTAAGTAAATTTGAAGAAAACACCAACATCTGTAGCTGAATTGCAAAGATTTAGTGGAATGATTAACTATGTATCAAAATTCATACCTAATTTTTCTGAAATCACAGAACCTTTACGTAGATTATTACACAAAAATGTATGGTGGCAATGGTCTGAAGATCAAGAAAAGTCTTTTCTTAAATTAAAAAATATTCTTAAAAATACGCCAAAGTTGGCTTATTTTGATGTTAACAAACCTACAGTTGTTTCAGTCGATGCCAGCTCACATGCAGTTGGTGCTGTGCTTCTTCAAAATGGTAGACCAATTGCGTATGCGACTAAAGCATTAACAGATTCACAACGACGATATCCTCAGATTGAAAACGAATGCTTTGCTATTCGTTTTGGGTGTAAAAAGTTTCACGATTATATTTATGGTAAACCTGTTACAATTGAAACTGATCATAAACCGTTAGAAGCCATTTCAAAGAAATCCTTACAAGCAGCTCCTGCACGTCTTCAAAGAATACTTTTTGATGTTCTTCAGTATTCTCCCAAGATAGTATACAAAAAGGGTAAAGATATACCGATTCCAGATGCTTTAAGTCGTGATTGCAATATTGATCTTGAAGAAGATGAAGAAATAGAAGCTTTTGAAGTTGTATGTGATGTTCCTCTTCCGTTGTTGACTTTTTCTGAATTACTGAATGCTGTAAATGAAGATTCTGAATTGCAAGAGTTAAAATGTTTAATTCTTGATGGTTGGCCACCTAATATTAACTCAGTTTCTCCACAACTTCGGAAATACTGGAACTTCAGAGAAGAATTAGCAGTTTATGAAAATTTGTTATTCAAATCCGAGCGCTTAATAGTTCCATCTACATTAAAGTCAAAGTATTTAAATTTAATCCATCAAGGACACTTAGGAATTAATTTGTCTTTACATCGTGCTCGAGAAATTATATTTTGGCATGGAATGGCATATGATATTGAGCTCTTTATACAAAAATGTCCTGTTTGTCAACAGACAGCTCATTCCCCAAATACAGAGCCATTGAAAATAAAACCCGTTCCTCAATTCCCGTGGCAACGAGTGACTACTGATATGTTAGAATTTTCTGGAAACCATTATTGTCTTGTCATTGATAGTTACTCAGGATATTTTGATTTTAAAAAACTAGTGCATCCTTCATCACATTAGGTAATAAAATATTTGAAAGATGTGTTTGCAACTCATGGAATTCCAGATATTTTGGAATCTGATAATGGTCCACAATACTCGTCAGATGCATTTCACAAGTTTACTAAAGATTGGAAAATACAGCATATCCCATCTAGCCTACATTATCCTAAATCTAATGGTCTAGCGGAACGCTACATCCAGATAACCAAATTGATTTTAAGAAGATGTACTATAGATCGTACAGATGTCAGATTGGCACTTTTAAATTGGAGAAACACTCTGCGTGAAAATTTGCCTTCTCCAGCTCAACATCTTTTTGGAAGACCTACTCGAAGTTTAATACCTATACATCCCTCTTTACGTTTGCCTCGAATGTCATCTACCGTTCCTCTTCAATTAAGAAGAGAAAAGCAACGTGCAGTTTCGACCACTAACTCAAAAAATGAATCTCCACTGCTGAATAAAGGCCAATCTGTCAAGCTTCAAACTGATCATCGTACTTGGATTCCTGCTACTGTGTCAGATGCTGCTGATACTCCACGTTCTTATTATGTCACCACTCCTACTGGGAAAACTCTTCGTCGAAACAGTACCCACCTATGTCCAACAAAGGCTGTGATTGTACCCAATCGCCAAGTTGCTATTACCCTCCAAGTTTTGTTCGATTGGAGAACGGTAACAATGCATCATTTGACCCTCTTCCTGAAGTTCCTTGTCCAACGTTTACTCCGCCCAAATCTAAAACAGTGATTACCTGCTCCGGAAGAGTTGTTCGTCCTCCAGAACGTTTGAACTTATAAAATAATTTTTAGTCTTATCTTTTTTTATTGAAAGGGAGATGTCACGTGAGCAGTTTATACATTTCTACTGCCACGTAACAGTTTATGTATTACTACTTCAACTTACTTCATGTCTCGAGTGTTCTAATTAATTCAATGGTTTAGTATGGTCAGCTTGGTATTTAGTCTCTCTTATTATTTTAACATCTAGAGTTAACAAGATCTTACAAACCGCCCCTTCCCAGATGGTAGTCCCACGGCAGTTTCTCGGTATCTACGTAGATTTTCTTATGACGATAGGTATCTACACAGATTTTCATAGCTTCATTTTCAAATAGTTATTTTTATAAATATAGAAGAATTTTTTTTTTCGTTGCGATCCGATGATTGGGTCTAAAGTTATTAAGAGGCAAACTTTGGACTTTAACATTAGAGATGCAGCTGAGCTCTACTATACAGCACTATCGTGCTGTATGATAGGTACTATAGCAAAATTTGCAGCATCTGTGGTGTTAAACTAGGACTCTCGAGATAAGGCATTTAGCTGCTCAGCAGCGGGTAGAGAGTTCAAATCCCATTGGATGCAAGTTCGTTTTGTTTAGAAATGCTTTTGTGTTAAATTATTATTCTTTCGGGAATATTTTTGTTAATTGTTATTCAATTTCTAGAATTTTTCTAGTTGTGAATGTTTCATTCGAGAAATTACCTTGAATGTATTTAATTGGTATGGCTTTTAATTCTTTTAATAAAGTTCTGTACTTTCTTCGTTCGAATCCATGGTTTATTTTTCATATCATGCATTTTATATGGCAATGCAATGATTTTTTTAATTATTCTGATACATAAAAATTTTATGCTGTTGTTATCATTTTATAAATTTTGACAGCAGCAATTATTTTTCTTTTTACGATATTAGAAAATCTCTAGTTTTTTATCAAAAAATTAAATGACTAGTATTATAAAATGCTCTGATGAGCATCAAAAAAGGTTAATATGTTTTTAAGTATGAAAAAGGGTTTGACAAGTGCTTCTGTTAATTATTGAGCATGAGGAAGGACAAGGGATCCCTTCTTGGCTACAACTCACTTCAATGCCAACTTTTAAAAAATCATATTTGCGCTTTTTCCATATAAAAGAAATTTGCGGTTTTTTAGTAGAACTTTCCACAGTGCTTTAGATGTTAACCAGGGGTGTAGTCATAAAAATAAGATAGGATATATGCTTTAAGCAGAGGGATACCCTAGAATGTGTATACTATACGCTTTCTTGAGAAATAGTGTATATGGTGTTCTATTAAAAAGTCCAGAAGGTATACGGCATATACCCTGCACTACATCCCTGATGTTAACTGCACTGTTCACTCTGCACTATACTACAAATCAATTTTCTGTGCAATTATGCACTTAGGGCATGCTTGGTGGCAGTGCATGAATGTGATACCTGCAGGAACTAGGTTTTTGGCACTATGTCGTCTTCCCTTACATTTATGTCTAATTAAGCTGCATCTTTACTGGTTATGTCTTTACACTATACATTTTTATAGTAACTGCGACTGATTTGTTTTCACGGAAAAAGTGCAAATATGATTTTTTAAAAGTTGGCATTGAAGTCAGTTGTAGCCAAGAAGGGATCCCTTGTCCTTCCTCATGCTCAATAATTAACAGAAGCACTTGTCAAGCCCTTTTTCATACTTAAAAACATATTAACCTTTTTTGGTGCTCGTCAGAGCATTTTTTAATACTAGTATTATATATTTGAAACCTTCCATGAAAAATTACAATACAAATTGTCAAAATTCATTCAGTCAAAGTTGAGTTATATGCAGCAGAAATTAAATTTTCATTTTTATTTTTTATGTATATGTAAATTTGGGAAAACAAATCTGCATTTTCTGTAGTAAAGTGAATATGTTTTTTAAATGTCTCAATTTAAATATTTTACAATATGTATGAGGGGGGAGGGGAGGCAGACATTTACACTAAAAATTAAATATCTATTTTCATAATATTAACTGCTATTTATATAATTTGTGTTTGAATAGAACAAATTATTCAAAAAAGTTGTTGTACACTTGAAAATTTTCTATTATTGTGCACATTGTTCAGACCGATGACAAACTTGGCTTAGAATCGAATTGTTTGGCAACTAAAGTCAAAATTAAAATCTTAATATATTTGTAATATATCCTAATATATAATAACCTAAAATATTGAAATAAATCTTGACATGCTTAAAAAAAAGAAAAGGAAATGTGATTCTATTTAAATAAAATAAAAACTTTATTTAAATAAAAGTTTTTTTCTTATTCAGGTGCCAAATATAGCCAACAAAAAAGATAAATCATCAGATATTGTTTCTGTGGATTGGTTTTGAAAATGAATACTTTTAAAATGTACAAACATTCCTCTCATATTGTAATTAGATATTTTTGTTTTATACTATTAATTCTCAATAAAACGGTATTTCATTTTATTTTAAATAAAATCATTAATAGCTTTTTCATTTTATTTTTCAAGCTCTTTGTATCTTTTAATTTCTAATAGATATAAAAGTTTCAGTTGTTTAACAAAAATATAACATAATATGCCATCTACAAGAATCATAAACATATGCCAATAATAACCTCTTTGTGAAAAAAAAAAAAAAAAAAAAAAAAAAAAAAAAAAAAAAAAAAAAGGGGGGGGAACATTTCATCATAATTCTACAGTTAATCTATATAGAATGATGTACAAACATTCTCTGAAATAATATCTATCTAACAGTGCAAGTTCCATCAAAATTCCATCACAAGAATAGATTGAAGTTAAATTTAGCTTGATTTTGAAATCAAATATCACAGGAAAAATGTAATGTTCATAAATTAAAATTGAAACTACTATCATTTTGAATACATTTATTTTTAATGTAAAATAAAATATAAGAAAACATCCTTAATAGTAAAATTTTATTTAATATAATAAGAAATAGAAAGTTTTGTTATTTTTAATATTATTTACACATGGTATGTTTCACATTTTTCTTGATACAATTAAAACAGCAGATGGGCATAAACCTGGAAAAAAATATATAAATAAATACATTAAACGAGATTAATACAGTAGAACCTAAATAAATCAATAGGGGGATAAAAAATCATATCAAGTTAGCATAAATTTACATCATTTCATATTTAAAAAGCATCAATAAACAATAATTCAAAAGCCTAAAATACACATCATATGTGTTATGTCACTATTTTAACAAATTAATTAAATTCCAAATTTTCACGGGCTTCACTACCTCAGGCACATGAGTGATCTTTCTCTTTTCCTTTTCCTCTTACTCTTCTTGTCTTCCTTTCATCTTTGTTTCACTCTCGTTGTGGTTTCCTTTGGAAATGAAAGCTATTCTGTACGAGCAGATAACATCCTGAATATCGACTCATGGGAGAATTGTAAACCACCTACATGTTGGTCATGTCACTGGAAAGGGGGATCCTGGCAGTTGAGGCCGGGGTTGATTTTGGATGAAATTTTTTTTTTTCGGAAACTCGCATCGCAATTTCGGAAATCGGAGGGGGGGGGGGGGGTGTCGCGAGTCCCCCCCCTACAGCAATCTTCGGACAAAATCGGCGTGTGTTTCCCCGCTATCTTCAGACAAAATCAGCAATATCTTAGCAAAATCGGTGATTTATTGTGATCTTTTGACTAAATCGTCGTTTTCCCATGTTTTTTTAAAGTGAAATCGCCATTTTTTCGACGATCTTTAGATAAAATTCCCTTTTTTTTACGCGATTTTTTCTCGAAAACGGCGTTTTATTCCCATGATCTTTTGATAAAATCGGCATTTTTTCCGTGATCTTTTGATGAAATCTGAGTACTTTTTCAAATATTCTTTCGACAAAATATTTTTAAGCGATCTTTTATCTAAAATGCCGTTTTTTACCGTGATCTTTTAACGAAATCGGCGTTATATCCACAATCTTTAGACGAAATCGCCGTTTTCCCGTCATCTTCAGAAAAAATCAGCGTTTTATATGCGATATTTGGTGAAATTCACATTTTTCATCAATCTTTTGACAAAGTTCGTTTACAAAAACATTGACGAAATCGTCGTTTTTCCACGAAATATTGACGAAATGTATACTATTTCGGCGATCCTATCACGAAATTTGCATTTCTACGCAATCGTTTTTTCCGCGCGCAAAACCGTACAAGTTGGCAACTATGCAGAACTGATAACCCAATTTCAAATTTTCGGACGAGAATCACCCATGAGTTGAGGAAACCAACACACACTGTTTTGGCCTATGTTTCAGATAGATGGGAGGTGAATATTGTTCCCGTATGCATCAATCAGCTGATTTTAGGGATTAAGTGATTGAACAGCTAATAATCTCGTTAAAGGTGGAGATTGACATAGGGTTGTCTTGTGACCGTATGGGCCCTGGTCAGCACTATTGCACGAATGTGCATTTCCTTGTTGGTTTTGGTAGTGTGTGGTGCGGCTGGAGTCTGAATTCTTATTTAATTCAAATATGGATGGAATAGATTCAATTCCTTCCATTTCTCTGCCTTGTGGAGAGCAACAAATCATACAGACTTCCTCAATAACTCTCTTTTTGTCTTTAAAAGCACCGATAGTCCCTCTGATAGTTCCTTTAAAAAAAACTTCACCATTTCTCATTGCAAAAACATTTCAGTCTGTCTTAGGTGACGGTCATTCTCTCAAAAAATTACAAACAAAGATTTACTAGTTGAGGTTTCTATAGCTAAACAATCGCAACTTCCCTCTAATTGCTCTACAATAGGTACCTTACCTTTTCCGTACAAACACATAAAACTTTAAATACAAGTCATGGTGTAATATCTGAACCTGATCTTTTATTCTGTACTAAAAATCATTGTTAGAAAATTATAAAAGCCAAACTGTCATAGACATACGTCACATTACTATCCATCGCAATAGACAAGTGTTGCCTACAAAACATATTATTTTAACATTCAGTAGCCCTACATTACCAACTAAAATTAAAGCTGGCTATCTCAGCTGTCCAATCCGACCATATATACGAAATCCTCTCCGTTGCTTTAAATGCTAGCGTTACGGCCATACAAACACCACCTGTTGTGGATCTGTTACTTGCGCATATTGTGCAGAAGTCAGCTATGACAATAAATCATGTGTGAAAAACATGAACGCTGCACAAATTGTAAAGGTGATCATACAGCATTTTCTCACACTCGTTTAATTGAAACCAGGAAAAAGAAATTCTTACTCTTAAAATTATTCAGAATTTATCTTACCCTTATGCCCGCAAACTTATTGAAACCAGAACCCCATCTGTTGGAGTTTTGTACTCCAGTATACTCAAGCAGCAGTCAACATCTATAAAAAACATAAGTACCAAACTGATTCCACATTTCCACCAAGTAAACCAATCATAACACAATCAACCAGCATTCCAATCAAAGTAACTTGTGATATCAGTCTTGGTTCTAAATTCTATGGGACTCCTTTATTAGAAAGTTGGCTACCATCCTTAAAACCAGTTAAAATAATTAACCTAGAAAGTCAGCGACATAAATCTGCAGTTCAATTTAAGATATCATCCAAACATCAAAGTGAGACTAAATCTGTTACCTCTCCAAAAATGCCCTTAATACATTCACATTTAATTTGAAAAAAACCTGACTCTAGTCAATTTTTGAGAATAAACCAGAAAACTTGCATTAAAAAAAATGGGACCAAGGCTGTGACAAGTTCAAAAACACCACCACAGAAATATGATATTCTCCGAAAGCAGAATTTGAAATCAAAATCTTGTACACAAGCCGAAAGCAAGAAAATTTCAACTCCTTCCTCTCCACAGCGGAAAACTCTGGGGAAAAGAAAGAAATATACCTCTCTCAGCCCATTTATTAGAAATGCTAAGGATCCTAAACAATTGCAGAACTATGTGGATGAGGCTATGGAATCTGAGTCTTACAGCAATGACTCAGATTCTGTTGAAAATGCAATGCTAGAGGAATACGTGCCTAGTTGACTTTCATTTAATTTTTATTAATCTGTAATTTAATTATATTAGGAATTAAGTAGTAATTGGTTGATTAATATTTTGTGTTTTGTCTCATTTCTTTACTTATCATTGGATTTTTTATATTAAAGTTTTCTTTTTTAATCTCAGTGACTGCTTTTAATTCCATGTATCATCACATTGCATTTCTTTTTTAAACCATATCTATGACAGTCTTTTAATGTGAATTTTACATTTAAAATTTTTCACATTTTACATTACATTTAATGCCTCACGTTATTGGCACAGCATGTCCCTTAAAAGACTTTGCACCACAAAATCCCATTCAACAAACCAACCAACCTTTAGTATTAATTTAATAATTATGATTTTATTATTTCATTAAGTTAATAATGTAGCTTTGTTAATATTAAGTTGGCACAGAATTTTAAATAAATAATGATGTTCATTGTACACCATACTCTATATTAATAATATAAATAATTTATTTAAATAATTGCAATAAAATAGCGTAATTATGGTTATTTAATATCATAATGTTTTGTGAATTGGCCTTTGATAAAGAGAAACTGTGTGCTTTCTTTTTATTTTATGCTAATTTTTTTAACTATTGTGTTATAGAAATGATGTCATGAAGCAATTTTATAATTATTTTTAAACACTTTAATTGTTAAATGAATTGTGTGTAAGGAGTACTGGTAATTTTAAAAAGTCATGGAGAGTACTAATTAATCTAAATATAAATTTTATTTATTTATTATTATTTTTTTAACTAAAGTAGGGATGCACAACCTTTTCAAGTGAAGGGCCACTCACAAATATGTCTGGGTCGTCAAGGACCACATTATTAACAAGGAGATAATTCGATTTAAAGGAGGTGATCTGTTGCCTATAATAAAAAAAATATATATAATTTCAGAGGAGAGTGGCAGGAGGAGGGGGAGGGGGGGGGGTACTTCTTTAAATTTGCTTACCTGGTCAAAATATCCAATTCATGTGGTGAGGATATATCATCAGTTTTTACATTTTTACATATAACGGATATAGCAAGGATTAATTTCAAGATGTAAAAATATTTCTTGACTTTTCAGGCGAGTAAGTTTTGTTTCATTAAAAGTGCTAAAATCAAGCATAAACTGCTGGTACCGAAAAAAAAAAAAAAAAAAACATGAACTTTATGAACGAAAGAGAGAGAAGGAGCCGATCAATGAGAATTTTCATGACTGATCAACTAAGTTCTCGGTTTTCTGTGACCAATCAATGAAATTTGTAATTTTTCCATGCCTGATCAATGAAATTTGCACAGTTTAAAAAACCAATTGACAAATTTTGCAATTTTTATGAAGCCGATCGAGAAAATTCACGTCATTTCCTCGCCTGAAACAAAATTCACAATTCCTATGAAATTGTTCGAGAAAACTCATGATTTTTCTGCACCTGATCAAAAAAATTTTCTATTTTTACAAATCTGATCAAAAAAATTAGTGATTTTTTCTCACATGATTAACGAAATTCGGGATTTTTTCTGTACATAATCGATGAAATTCGCGATTTTTCTGCACCTGATCAATGAAATTCACGATTTTTATGAGCTTTATCAAAATAATTCACAATTACTATGAAGCTGATCTACGAAATTCTTGATTTTATTCACATGATTGACGAAATTCGCAATTTTTCTGCAGCTGATCAACGAAATTCGCGATTTGTCCGAACCTTGTTCGCAAAATTCACGGATTTTCTGAAATTGATTGACAAAATGCACTATTTTTCTGCTCCTGGTTGACGAAATTCGTGATTTTTCCGAAACTGGTCGACAAAATTCGCGATTTTTACTAAACTGGTTGATGAAATTCGCAATTTTTTTTGCATGATCAACAAAAATCGCGATTTTCCTTTGCATTATCGGCGAAATAGGCAATTTTTTTTAGCATGATCAGCAAAATTGCCGATTTTTCTGAGCCTGATCGGTTAAATTCGCAATTTTTACGAAGCTGATTGAAAAAATTCAGGATCTTTCTGCTCCTGATCAACAAGATTCGAAATTTTTACGAAGCTGATCGACAAAATTTACGATTTTTCAGCGCTTTATCAACAAATTCACTTTTTAAAAGCTGATCAACGATAGAGGTCTGCACGGGCCGAAATTTCCAGGCACGAGCCTGGCCTGGCCCGAATGAAAGAAATATTGGTCCGGTCCGGTCCGGCCCGGCCCGAACGAAAAAAATATTGGCCCGACCCGGCCCGAAAATTAAAATTTCGGCCCGGTTTGGAAAAAAGTTAAAATTCTGGCCTGGCTCGAGTGAATTTCTACAGAACATTGATCTTTACTCTTACGGAAGAGTTCCAACCAAAAAAACTTATCTTATTTTTTTTTTTTTTTTTTTTTTTTTTTCACGTTTACAATCTCCATTTATGCAGAATTGCCGTAGGCTGCGAAATTTATGCTTTTAATAAACCTTTGTTTATCAATCCATATTCCATGTAATGTAGTCAAAAAAAAAAAAAAAAAAAAAAAAAAAATCTAAAAAATGGTATATGGCTAAAGAAAAATTTCCTAAAACGAAATCACATTCGAAAGAAAAAAATACGTCTGTTTCTTATCAGATGTAAATGTTTAATATATTTTTTTTCTCTTGCATTGTTGTATTCATTTCACAAGGATAAACAGTTTAAAAGAAATTTGCAGTTTTCAGTTTAAAAGAAAATTCCATCATAATCATTTTTTTATTTGTTTAATTCTATTTTAAAAGCCTTGTAATCTACGATGGTCGTCACGATGGTTTTTCATTTGACCATCGCTTCGTCTGTCCCTTTGCATGCATAATGAGTTTCTTTTTAGTTTTCCTTCTGGTATAAATACTTTGGCAATAACATAGTTCTTTGTCTTAATGTTTCAGTATGAAATGATTACGTTCGTCCTTTTCCGTTTGATAGTTATGATTTGACATTTAGTTTTGTTTCATTTACGTGCTTGTCAATTTGCCGTTCATTAGTTTTATTAATTGTTTTTCATTAACCAACTTATTTAAAAGACCGCCTTACAGTTTTTTGTTACGTTCTTCTTCTGATGTCCAAGATAGCTGGCAGCTGTTAGGAAGAGTTTTAATGCTGGACTTAAGTCAGCCACCTGCTTCGTCTCTGTTTGTTTTGAGACCGGCTATTGTTTTTGAGGAAGGGATAGTAATGTTTATTTTACATGAAGTTTCTCCAGCTGGATGTTCTTACCGTGTTTGTGGATAGGAATGTTAATATATGCTTCAGATCGTCAACTTAGTACTTCACAGTTGTTTTGCCATGAAGTCGGTTTATTTTGCTTTCTGTTTTAATTGGTTAATACATATAAATGCCTTTGTTAATTATATTGCTTTTATCTTTATTTCTTTTTAAATAAACGTCAGTTTTGTTTTTAACTTATTTGTATTTATTTCATCAACATACAGTATTTTAGTTATTTAAATTTCTAGACTTATATTTTTTACAAGTTTAGTGACTAAATGCAAAAGCTTTCATTGCGTTAGTTGATTTTAATCTCTGCTAATCTTTAATATCCAAAATTTAAATCCGTCACTGTGAAGACTAAGAAGAATGAAATCAGTCTCGGCTTCGTACGGAAAAAACAGTTAGGCCCGGCCCGATACTCCAGGAAAAAAATTAAGGCCCGGCCCGAATGCCATTATTGAAAATCGGCCCGGCCCGTGCAGACCTTTAATCAACGATATTCACGATTTTTACAAAACTGATTGATGAAATTAGCGATTTTTCCTTGCATGATCAATAAAATTCACATTTTTTCAGAGTTTAACAAAATTCGTGAAGGTCCCACGCCTGACCGACGAAAATTGCAATTTTTACGCAGACGATCAACGAAATTCGCAATTTTTCCATTCCAGATCTACGAAATTCCTGATTTTTCCGCACCTGAATTACGAAATTTGAAATTTTTATGAAGCCAATGACGAAATTCATGATTTTTAGAAATCCATTCGACCAAATTTGCGATTTTTTCACTTGATCGACAAATTTTGCAATTTTCCGCAGCCGATCGAGGAAATTCGCGATTTTATTAGTTGCTTGATTGACGTAATTAGCGATTTTTCCGGTCCCGATCGAGGAAATTCACGATTTTATTAATTGCCTGATTGATGTAATTAGCGATTTTTCCGCTCCCGATCGAGGAAATTCACAATTTTATTAGAGCCTAATCGACGTGATTGTTGAAAATGTAGTTAAGTAAACTACATTAATCTTATACAAATTAACACATTAGCAGAAATGACAAACATGCACTTGTGGAAATGCAATTTTATGCCTATGAGAAGCCATTAAAAGGTTTTGCAGCATCAAGAATGTGGCAGTGCAAAAAGTGGTTCAAATAATGGAGATTAAAATTAAAAACAATCCAAAGTTTTATTTCTTCATTAAAACAAAAAATGATATTGACAATAATAATTCATCTTAGCCAGGAGATAAATCTTTTACAATTCAAAACATCTTCAAAAATGTCCAGTACTATGGAAAATTACTTTTGCTTAAAATATGCCTTTAAAAGTTGAAAAACTATCATAACTTAATTTAAGATAAAGATCTATATTTACCAATGCAGCATTTAGAAAAACGAACTAGGTGAAAGGATCTATTTTAAAAACAAGGAAAGCAGGAAAGCTTCCCATTTCTTGAGTTTCTTTTCTTTCATTTTCTATTCTTTCCTTTCTTTTCTTTCATTTTTTTCCCCAAAATCAGTCAGCAACTTGCTAAAATTTTAAAAAGGTTCGATTTCAATGTTATTTTTTCTCCTGTTAATAAAATAGCTTTTTCAAATCTTAAGCACGCCATTGATTGCTTAGATAACTGGGGTATTTACCAAATTTTTTGCCAATGTGGTCTTTCTTATATCGGCCAGACTAAACGCGCTCTAAGATTTCGTTTAACTGAACATAAAAGGTATGTCAAAAATCATTAGCTTAAACGCTCTTCTATTGCTCAACATTGTTGGTCTGCACAACATAAATTTAACTTTTCTTCAGCCACCATCATCCATAAGTGTCCTTCCATTCTTGATCTTGATTTTTGGGAAGCTTACCACATCATTAAAAATTCTCACTCCTTAGTAGTACTCCTTATTTTTCTAGCATTTGGAAATCTTTAATTCTCTCCTTTTTTTTTCTTCGCTTTTTAGTTTTAGTTTTGTTTGTTTGCTGGTAGATGTCACTACTTGTCCAACTAGTTGTTCCGGTTGCTTTCCTTTAGGTGGAATCGTTCCCGTAGCAGGTATATAACCCTGCATCTCTCTGTCTCTTTGCTCAGTTTTGCTTTGTCTAGCTCGCTGAGTTTTTACACTGAAGAAGAATCTCGTTAGTAGATTCGAAACAGCTGTTTGCTCCCCTTTTCTTACTTTATTTGTGCATTTATAATCGTTGGTTTTCTATCATTAAAAATTTTTTCACAAAGGCTTTATTGGCTATTTTAATTATGATACATGTATGAAATCGAAGAAACTTTTGGGATTAACCAATGCAGCATTTAGAAAAATGAACTAGGTGAAAGGATCTATTTTAAGAACAAGGAAAGCAGGAAAGCTTCCCATTTCTTGAGAGTTTTAAAAACAAGCGAAGTTGAAAGAAATTTCCCCAGTATTTATACTCTGACTGAATAAGCACGTGCCGTGAAACGCAGTCTTTCTAGAACGATCTTGGATCAGTCCATTGCAAGGAAAAGGATGATGGGAGTGACGCGATCGAAGTGACGAGATCACGACGGCATCTATGAACGTATCGGCATACTATACCATAAGATAAAGTTTATTTACAATGGTAGTGTCATTTTTTTCAGAAGTCTATTATAACAGGCAGTTGACAATTAAGTTTAAACAGATGAAACTTTAAATAAATTAAAGGAATTGCACCTGGTCAAGAAAAAGTAAGTTTTATTTTAAAATATTAAGAATAAAAATTGAATGATTATAAAAATAAAAAGAAAATAAAAGATGTTATTGATATAATAAAAAGACTCTAATGAGGCAATGAGACCAAAAGGGTTAAAGCTTGTTTAACACTAGACAACAAAGCCCTCCCCCCCTCTCATTGTCTCATGTCAAAGACCATAGAATAAACATGAAAGAGCGTTTAGGTCTGACAAATAAGGGTCCAAGAGCCCACAGAAGTCTAACATAGCTAAACACAAAAACTTTTAAAATAATTTAAAAATTTAATATTTTAACTAAACACACACACAAAAAAAAATTGAAGTATTTAAAACGAATTACTGGATTGCTATACAACATGGTTTTAAACCTCAAAACAAATTGCTTAACGCAACTAAATCAATAGTTATCCCTTCAACAGCCAAAGACATTTTAAACTTACATCTTATCATTACCCTCGATGACAACAAGTCTAATTTCATAACTTTAAATCTCGCAGAGAATGTAAAATCCCTTCTAACTTTGATATTTAACAATTTCTAATAAATCTAAACAACAAAAAGTTCAAGAAAATTTTTGAATAAATCTGAACCTCAAAAAGTTCAAATATTTTGAATAAATCCATACATAAAAAAAACTTAGAAAAATTTTTGAATAAATTTAAACATCAAAAAGTTAGTCAAAAGTTAAATGCATTAGGATTCTTTTCTCATTTACACACATTTAAGAACTTCAGATGCCTGTTATAGAAACAAATATTAATATCACAGAAAACAAAAAAACTTAATAAAGATCATAACTTTAAGGGTAAATAACTGATCTTCAAAAACTAAATTCATCATAAACTGGTTAAACCAGAAATTTTCAGTCAAAATAAACGTAACTTTATATTTACTAAACGATTTACACTCATGCTACTTCCATCACAAAAATTTGCTCAAGGATTTGAGACTTCACTCTCATACATAACGAAAGGTCAAGTGGCATAATGCTGGTGAGAATAACATGCTAGAATTTATTTCAAAAACATCTTATTAACATGTTAAATCTTTAAAACAGTAGAACAATTGGTACGTTAATTTATGTATAAGCATTGTACAAACAATTAAGAACCTATATTGAAAACACTTTTAACAAATTTCAATAACTCAAACTTGGTCAACGGTTTAGTAAAAACATCTGCAAGATTACATCTGCTATGCACAAAACTTAACTGAAAAGCCTCCTGATATATTAAATCCCTTATAAAAAATAGTTTAACGTCTATATGCTTACTACGATAGTTCTCGATTGGAAGTTTAACAAAATCAATAGCTGCCTGATTATTCACTTTAAGTATCGAACTACTACCAATATCACAAGTGATCTGCTTACTCCGGCATTCCTGCATGATCCAGTCAAACCAAACCAGGTTTTTGGTAGCCTCAGTCATAGCAACGAACTCCGATTCCATCGTTGACAGGCTAACGCACTTTTCCTTGGAAGTACGCCAGTCAACGGGGGAGTCGTCTAACATGACTGTCTGGCCGCCAACCAATGTTCGGTCATTGCGGTTCGCCGCAAAATCTGCATCAGAGTAAGCGACCAAAGTCCCCTCATTACATCGTAACCGGAGATGGTCATGCCAAGTTAACTTAACATAACCAAGCAACCTCAGTAAACCGTTCTAATGAGCAGGACCGGGATTAACCTGAAACTGGCTAAAGATGTTAACAGCGTAGCAGATGTCTGAACGAGACCTGTTAGCAAGAAAGGATAAACAGCCGAGAACATTACGATATGGAAATTTAGACATACTACTAATATCTTCATCTGAAGATATCTTCTGCTCCCGGGATAATTTTAAAAAAGAAATTAAAAGTAAATAAACAGTTTATTAAAGAATAAATAACAGTAGACGGGTTTACATGTGAGACATACAATTGCCATTTTGTTACAATTGCTCCAATGTGGTTCGCATATGACACCTGTGCCTAATTCTTTAGCAGAATCTCCTAATTTGGCAAAAAAAATTAACAATTAAAATAAATTATGTATAAAAGCAATATAATTCAATGCTTAGAATGCATTTAAGGGTGGCCAAACTGGTTGCCAAGGGCGGCTAGTTATATTAGAAAGAAATAAAGATTATGATAATGATTAAAAAAAAAAAAAAAAAAAAAAAAAAAAAAAAAAAATAGCATAATAGATTCTGTCATGGAAATTAAAAGGAATTGATATAACTTGATAGTTGATGTAATCAATTCTCATGAATATTATTTCAAAATTTATTTCATTAAAATTAATTTTATCTTAATTGGATTCATTGATCACAAATTTGGAGTTATTCATATAATTCAAAATTTAGCACACAACGCAGAATTTAATTTGGGGAATTATTAATTTATAAATGATCATTGAATGAGTAATTTTAATGGTAATAAATATTTGTTGAGCTAAAAAACAACATATGTAAGGTGCTGTACATATGTAACATTATTAACTTTATGGTAGATTTGGACCTCTTCCTTATCCCTAATGATACAGTCATAAGTAACTATTCAAAATGGTCTGTAAAATCTTATACTATAATGCGAGCAAGAATTGTTTTTGTGTATGTGTGTGTATAAATTTTATCTTAAAAACAGCTATAACAATTTTGACAAAATTTTGTATTTTACCATTTTTGGTAACAAAAAGACCATTGGGTTTAGTCACATTTTTGAGAATTCGATTAGTGGGTCATAATGGGTCAGGGTCAAGCTATTTATATTTAGAGAACGGCTGGCCTGATTTTAACGAAATTTTGTATTCAACAGTTTTTGGCACAAGAAAACTATTAGGCTAGGTCAAGATCACATATTCACAAGAAATTTCAATTAGTGGGTCATTTTTAGGTCATGGGTAAAAGTAATTTTATCTAAAAAACACTCTAACGATTTTGACCAAATTTTGTATTTTACCGTTATGGATTACAAGAAAGTCATTGTGATAAGTCACATGAAAGAGAAAAGTCTATTAGTGGGTCATTTTTGAGCCACAGAGGGTCATGCTATTTTTATTTAGAAAATGGCTAGTATGATTTTTACTAAATTTTGTATTCTATTGTTTTTAGACATGAGAAAATCACTGGGCTAGGTCAAATGTTCGAGAAAATTCAATTAATGGGTCATTTTGGGTCGTAATAAGTCAGGGTCAAGCTAATTATATCTAAAACACAGCTCAATCTATTTTAACTAAATTTTGTATCCCAAATGCTTTTTGCCACATGAATACTAATGGCTAGGTCGCATGTTTGAGAGATTCTGATTATGAGGGTCATTTGTGGGTCATGATTTTATCTAAAATGGCTCTCACAAGTTTGACTATACTTTTATTAAATTGTTTTCGGGGAAGAGAAAACCACTGGGCTAGGTTACATGTTTGCAAAAATTAGATTAGTGGGTCATAATGGCTAAGGGTCATTCTGATCATACATAAATGACTCAATCAATTATAACTAAATTTTGTAAAGTAACATTTTTTGGCATAAGAAGACAATTGGGCTAAGTCATATGTTAGAAAAAATTTGATTAGGGAATCCTTTTTGGTTCACTTTGAGTCAGGCTAATTTTAACTAGAAAATTGCTCACACGATTTTGTCTAAAGCTTGTATTATATTTTTTCTGAGTACGAGAAAATCATCGGGCTAAGCTACATATTCGAGAATATTCGTTTAATAAGTCATGCTAATTTTATTTAGAAAATAGCTCTCATGATTTTGTTTTATGTCACATTGTCGCACGATTTGTATTATATTGTTTTCTTGCACCAGAAAATCATTGATCTAGATCACATGTTCGAGAAAATTTGATTAGTTGGTCATTTTTTCGGTCGTGAAGGGTCAAACCAGTTTTATCTAAAAAATGGCTCTGACGATTTGAACTAAATTTTTGTATTGTATCATTTTAGATTAGAAAAGAACATTAGGGTGAGCCCCATGTTAGAGAAAATTTTATTAAAGAATCATTTTGGGGTCACGCTAATTTTATCTAGAAAATGGCTCGCACTATTTTGACTAAATTTTGCATTTCAGCATTTTCAGGCACTAGAAAATCATTGGGCTAAATCACATATACAGGAAAATTTGAATAGAGGGTTATAATGGGTCAGGATCAAGCTAATTATATCTTAAAAAAAAGGCTCAAACAGTTTTGACAAGAATTTGTATTATTTCGGGCACAAAAAGATCTTTGGACTAGATTACATGTTCGAGAAATTTCGATTAATTAGTCATTTTGGTGTCACAGCTGGTTAAGCTAATTTTAACTAAAAATGGCTCTAATGATTTTGATTAAATTTTGTATTTTTTCATTTTCATGCTCAAGAAGACCAATAAGCTAGGTTGCATCTTCAAGAACATTCGATTAGCGGCTTGTTTTGAATCACAATGGGTCAGAATCAAGTTAATTGTTTCTGAAAAGATTCTCGAAAGATTTTGACAAAACTTTGTATTATGTTGTGACAAAGCATGGAAAATCATTGGGCTAAGTTACATGTTTGGGTCACTCAAATTTTGTCTGGAAAGCGGCTCTAACAAATTAGATTAAATTTTATATTCTATCATTTTTGAACTCGTAAAAGTCATTGGATTAGGTCGCATGTTCGGGAAAATTCGATTAGTGTGTCTATTTAGATCAACATAGATGCAGGTCAAGCAAATTGTACCTAAAAAACAGCCTAAATAATAGTGACAAAATTTTGACAATGACAAAACTAATTACAGTCAAAGATCTATAATCCGCACAACTTGGGGTCAAAGGTTGCACGAATTATGGAATATTGCGGATTATGGAGAATAATGGATTATGCGTCATTTTATTATTTTTAGACAGCATTTTAATTCTATAATCAGTATAATATGGAAAGATAAATATGAAATCTAGTAATTAAACTTATAAGTAATTTAAAAAATGCATTTTTAATGTTATTTTATTTTAAAAAATTATATATGTGCTTCTATCGACATATCGTTTTCACATTTACACTTTATCCTGCACATTTCTTAATGATTTGAAGCTAAAATTTAGACCGCTTCAGTCAAACATAAGCTTTGCTTATAACTCTCCATGAACTTTAAAGTTTGTACTAAAATAAGCTGATTTTTCATTAAAAGACTTTAAAAAACACAAGCAACCAATTTACACAAGGCAAACTCAAGCAAAAGTTGGCAGTGATAACTGCACTCATGTGGGACTGTTTACAAACATTAGCAGTGAAAATAGCGCCACCTTTCTTTCACTACAAACGTTTTACGTTTCCGTTATTCATTTTGCACGTTGCTGCATATGCATTAGAGTAAAAAGTAAAATCAATACTTGAGGACATGCAAACCGTAAATTCATAAACATGAACTCATCAACTGTGCTTGTTGCCAAATTAAGAACGTAAATAGAATGATAAAAAGAGTTCCCCGGCTAAAGCTTAGTTTCTCGAAAGATCGAATCTTGAGAAATCAATCAGAGTTCGCCTGTAGTTGAAGGTTCCCGTTTGCCTTTCGTGACGTTGGCGAAACCTCGGCAATCTATGACTATGATTGGTTACATTGATTCGACCTTCCCAACCCATAATATCTAGTTCTCGGTTGGTGCTGTGTTGCTGCTAGGACGCGCGACGCACACAAAATAGAGCGTTTTCATTGGTTATTTACTCTTCTGAACTAACACAAACTGAAATAGCTACGAATGAAAAGTCGGCATTTCAAATGCTCTTGTAAACTTAGGTGCGTTCCATAATACAGTTCAATTTTTTATTGTTCATAAAATAAAAGAGTAAATTTTAAAAAAATACATGTTTTATTATGATTTTTATTCATTTTTTTATTATTTGTTTAAAAAAAATTTTTTTTGGATCACGGATTTGTAAATTTTCTTAACTGTTTATTTCATTGTTTACATTCGTAAAGTAACGCGGATTATGGAAAATTGCGGATTATGGGTCCGCGGATTATAGATCCTTGACTGTATATCTAAAATACGGCTTTTAACTGAATTTTATATTTTACCGTTTTCAGCTTTCAAAAGATCACAGGGCTGAATCTCATGTATGAGAAAATTATCTTAGTGTGTCATTTTGATCTTTACTGCAGGTCATTCTAATTTTATCTAAAAATGGCTTAAATGATTATGACTAAATTTTACATCCTATTGTTTGTGATTACATGAAGACCATTGAGCTAAGTCACACGTTTGAAAAAATTTGATTAGTGGGTCATAGGCATGAGAATATACAGTGAAATTTGACAAAATATTGGCGATATTTGGCCGAAAAATCAACTATTAAGATTATGAAAGCCAAAACACGTACTTGGTGCCATATGAAAGAATGTCACCAAATTTGGCTACATTTGACAAAAAATATTGGCTTTCAGAATGTGAAGAAAAATTTTAGACATTCTTAATAAGAATCGACATGCATAGTTAAACCGATCAGATGAGCTAAAATTGTGATTTGCATCAATGTCCAAAATGTTTGATTCATTGTAAATTTTTAAAAATTTACAATGGAATTTTGTGGAAAAAATTACAATGAAAAATTCACAAATTTTAATGAACATGTGCATACATACATAGTTTTCTTGTGGATTGTTTTTGTAAATATTATTATAAATAACGTGTTTTATAATAATAATACAGAGAGAATGATACAGTGAGAATATTATATTGAGTTGAACAAAAAGTTAATTTTGACTGAGCTTAGCTCGGTCACCCCTGCTAGTATCACTATTATGTATGAAATAGCTTTATACCAATTAGAACTTAAAAAGAGATGGTTCCTTTTTTAAAAGTATTTAGCAATAGCTTTTTGTTACATAATGCATAGTGTGTGTATGCTCCACTGTATTACATGTTCCACAGTAATACAGTTTTTTGCTCTTGCCCTCTGCATAAGAAGGACAAGCAAAATTTCTTATCAACAAAACAGGGAGACAACATTATTTTTCTAATAAACCCAAGTGTCATTTCAAACATACTTTGTACCTGGTTTTTTCCACCAGCAGATTATATGCACATATGGTAGAAGAACGTGCTAAACACAGGGGTATTCTATATTTTGGAATGAAATAATTGTATGATAATTTAATGTTTTTAATAGACAGGTTGCATTGACGTTAGAGCAACAACTGATACTCTAATCTGGTACACATTTGAAACACACACAGAACGTCAAAACTACCTGTTTGTCATTTAAAGCATGTGTCTTATTTCTGTTTAATTTTGATTTTTCTCAGTCTTTTATTATTTTTCTAAGTATTTGAAAAATGACATGCACTATGTTTAAAAATGGAAAAACACCACATCTGCCTTAAATTTGGGCACCAGATGAAGCATGCAACGTCATGTGCTAGCACTCTATAAAAACTTCAAGTCTATAAGAACGACAACAAAAATAAACTAAAAGAAGATATTAAACTATTTTAATGTTTTTTTTAAAAAAAAAAGTTATTTTTTTTTTTTTGGTTGGATCAAAAATGATAATACCAAAAATCAATCCCCATTCCTTAGAGATACTATCTTACAATATCAAGTGCCAGATACCCCTCCCCTCCTTAAAATGATAATGTTATGCATGCAAGCTCCTAAGAAGGTAATACAGTAGACTCTCTCAAATCCGCACAGCTTGGGACCAGAGCTTGCGTGGATTTTAGAATTTTATGGATTTCTAGTCATTGCTTTGTTTACATTTTTTAAACAGTAATTTGAGTGCAATCAGAACTATAATGAATGCTTACAATATAATAAAATATTAAAATAAGTAATAAACTAAAATAATAAAAATTTATATATTTTTTTAAATGATTAAAGTATTAATAGCAAAGGTCAAGTTAATAATCAATAGTGTATGATTAAATATTCATTATAAAGATTAAATGTATTTTTCCAAAATTTATTCAACAAAACATGCCTTGTAAAAGTGCATTACTAATTCACATCAAAATCATAAAATAAGTTTAGCCTGGCTTAATAACCAAAAAATCTTGATTAATGCATAAATATGTTTGGTAAGAAGATTCTGATTACCAATAATATCAGCAATATCTTGAATTTTTTCCTAAAATATTTATTCTTCCTTCATGAAAAAAAAAAAAAAAAAACATGAATAGAGTATTATTAAGAAAATTACAAATTAAAAAATATATGGAATTGACACAAAACTAAAAAAATCAAATTTTGTCCCAATATCCGAACTGAAAGTTTCATTGTTTACATCCATAAAATATGTGCAGATTTTAGAGAGTTGCGGGTTTCTGGTTTGTGGATTTGAGGGAGTCTACTGTATTATATGTGTATGAAATATTAGAATAATTAAACTGGGAACATTTTCATTAAATAAACTAATTTCCATTTATTTTTAGGTAGGAGAATTGTAATAACTTAACCAACTAAGAGAATCTTTCTTGAATACAAGAAACTGAAAAAAATAGGAAGTTAAATTGGACTATAGAAACAATTAATCTTGATTCAGGATCAACAAAGGAAAAATTTCCAAAGATTAGATGAAACAGAATGGTTCAAAATGTAGTTAACTGATTTAGAAGTTTTTGCTAAAAATGTATAAAGTTAGCTTGTTTTTCAACCCGATTGAAGCTAATATGGTGCCAACCATTTGAATAATAAGTATTGAATTATCACTGCTCCCATGTATTAAATACAACACAGATAAATATATATACAGAAACAGGAATTACCTAAAGAATTTAGAGACAAATGCATATCTTCATCACTAAACACTTTTTTGGGAAAGTTGGTCATCAAAGTAAAGGGTGCAGAGCCATCAGTGCGATTCATTTCTACATAAAGCCGAACAGCTGCTAACTCTTCATTAGGACTAAATGTTTGTGTCAGACACTGTCCATTTGTTAGTCGAACCTAAACAATGAATACTTTAAAATTTAATTTTTTTGCATTAAAAAAAGCATTTTCAAAACTAAAGAATATGGTATTTTAACTTACTAAGACATAGCTATACTATGAAAAGAAATTTCACAAATGATAAAAAGTTAAGAAAACGGAGTTTATTTTTTATTATCAAAACAACAACAAAAAAAAAAATCATGCATCAAGAATAATTTATTTTTTTAAGATTTTCTCTTTGAGATGATTTTTCCTCTGTAATCCTTATTTTTAATTCTTTCTTCATTTATTTCAAGAAAAAGAATTTTTTTTACTTTTTTTCTACTTTGATTTTTGTTATAGCTTTTTAACACTTTTATCACTTTAAGACACATAATCAGTAAAATGAGACGCAATTTTCAAACAAATTATCTTTGAAAGTACATTTTCTCCCCTATTCACCAATGTAATAGTTGAATCCACTAAAAAACAACCTTTCAAAAAAAAAAAAAAAAAAAAGATTAAAGTTGTAGCTAAAAAATGGTATATCAAATTTCCAACCTTATATTATGGTTCTTATTTAACATTTTCCATTAAAAAAATTGTCATTTGTAAGTAGAACGCCTTCTTATATGTTGATAGAAATCTTTTTCTTCTATACTAAATACATCATAACGTGTTTCTGAAAATTAAAATTTTTTAAAATTATGCATGATGGGCTTGGTGGCCATCTTTTCATAATTTACAAAAATTTCTATCTACTCAAGTATAATCAAAATCCAAAATTGTTACTTAAGCAGACATTTTAAGCTTTTTCTTTATGGACTTTTATTCGCAAAATTTTATCTCATAAAACAATATTGATTTATTTAAAGGATTCACCTTGTAATTTATTTCATTGTGTAATTAGTTATTTAAAAGCAATGGAAATCATTAATAAAATTAATGATTTTCATTAATAAAACCCATTATGGGTTTTTTCAAATTTTTTCATGATTTTACAACTGTATCATTATTAAATCTAAGATATCAATGCAAAGATAAATGGCAATTTAAATAAATTTCAAAAGAACCAGATTTAAAAAGAATTTCTAAGCATCGATAAAATGCCCCAAAAATAAATTAGCTGTAAGGAAGAAAAAAAAAGTTTTCAACTGATTTCTTATTTGAAATTAATGAAAGAATCTACATAAATCTAGCATATTTAACTTAAAGCAGGGTTGTTATGATTTTGCCCAACTCAAAAATCAAACTGGGTTTTTCCAAAATTTCAATTTTAAATTACATAAGGTTAATTCCTTAATATTGTTATTAAGATCTTAATACTGACATTAAGATATAATTCTTAATAACAATAAACTACTCGTAAAGTTTCTCTCTCCACCACAAGGGGAAAAAAATTTCTTAATTCTCCAAATAAAAAATTTTAAAAGAAATAATTGTAACTTTATTTTTTATGTATCATAAACACAAAAACAAACATTTTAACATTAAAGAAAAAAAAAAAAAACTGATATATAATTTATTTTATGTTATGTTATACAGTTGAAACTCATAACAAAATACCACATATCCTGGGAATCTTAATTTATTGAAGTAGCTATGTAAAATTATTTGGTTTATTCTATTAATTAGTTAGAATAAAAAGTACTTACTAATTCTGATTTAGCAATAGTATTAACATAGTGTTTTAATGATAATTTCATTCATAAAATTATTACTTGTAATCAATTTTTGTAAAAGCAATGTGTCATTTTGATTGTTATTGATTTATTTATGTTTGTAATTACTTCAAATTGTAATTAGTATTAAGTACATTATTTTCAAACATTCTGAACCTTCTCTGTTAACTCAAAAAATCCATTTATAGCTGGCTTAAATATATCCTTACTGCAAGAATCTAGTCATATCAGACACAAATCCACCTTTTAAATTAACTTTATTTTTTAATATATACATTTTGTTAATTCATTCTTAATGCAAAATTATATCCCTAGGTTTCATTGATACATGAAGAATTTAAATATTACATATGTGAAAATTAGAAATTTAAAGTGTTTAAAAAAAAACTCGATAAAACCCGAAAAAGCCAAGATTTTTTCAGAAAAATCTGAAAAAACCCAGGTTTTAGACTAGTGGGCTCAGTGGGTTGGGCTAAAAAAAAAAAAAAAAAAAAAAAACAGGTTTTTTTCAAACTCTGCTTTTAAAGCAAACTGACTGATGTCTTGCAAAAGAGAAAATTTTCCATCAAGTAGAAACTACTCCTTATCTCTTGACCCATTTTTGACTCCCCACATCCTTTTATGAAAGAATCTCAGAAGGATCTAAAATAAACGATTTTCTTGAAAAATATAAAGGATGGCAAAACAAGCATTTAAACGTAGCCTTGAACCTAACCAAAATATATCACAGTAATCACAATTTTAAAACATTTACTGATCGTACAGGGACAGTAGTATTACCATAAAAAGTAATAAAGCAATATGTATTGGGGCAGTGTCGATCACATTCATTTTGCTCCCTTACTTTAAAAAAGGGTCAGGTAAATCTGGAGATTAGTCCTCTAGAAGTAAAGAAAAATACAAAAAAGCCATCACTAAACCGGATTTCAATTAACCCTATGAAAATGAAGCTAGAGATATTTTCTGATTTGTTTGCCGGTCCACGAACGATATGCCTGTTGTTTACCATGTATATGACACATTAAATTCAATAAAAAAATTAAATTTAAACTCAATTAAATTCTTTGTCAAAAGCTTTGTAAACATTAGAAACGAAATTTTAAATGCTGATAATTCTTAACCCCTTTGGAGCAAGCGTATTTTACAGAATTTTTAAACTTTTATCAGCAGTTTTTCAAAACAAATTTTGGCCCAAATGAATCGGAAAAATGCTCAGACTGAATGAGGCAAAATTTGGAATAAAAATTTACTGGCGACACTAATCAGGTATTCTAACAAGGAAGGTCTCCATTGGGGGCATACTCAGAATTTTTTGAAAAAAATACGAATTAAACTACTCATGTAGGTAATAAAGGATCAGTGAAAATTAGCGGGGGAATTACATTATTAGATATGTAAAAAAATAAAATAGTTTGGAATAATTGCCGTGACAAGCTGAAAGCGACGCGGGATTTGGCGAGCAGTGCATTTCCTCGCCAAAAACAGGCGATTTTAACGAATCTGAAAATTGATTTTAATTGCCTTCACTGTTAAAAATCTGCAGCATTTACTACAACGTCACTCCACTACTTTTATAGAATATCTCTCTTCTGACCAATGAGAATGCTCCATAGCACGGTGAATTGACCATGTCATACACTGTGAAAAATCTGCTGCATTTTGTTGCAACGCACTCCACTGCTTGTATATAATATCTCTATTCCAACCAATGAGAAAGCTCCATTTCACGGCCAAGTAACCGTTTTCTATACAAGCAAGGGACTGCATTGCAACAAAATGCAGCAGATTTTTAACAGTGTATTTTTCAATTTGGAACAATTTTAATCAATTTAAATTGTGTTTTGAATGATAAAATATATTAATTTCATTTTGTTATAAGTACATATAAACGTATATGACAAAATTACACTTAAAGTAAAGTAAAAATGCAAAACTAAAATTACTTAAACTAAACTTATTTAAATAAATTGAACATAGAAAGTTTTCTCTTTAAAAAGTATTCGAAGCGTAAAAGCATATTTTTCAAAATTTTGTTTTTTCGCCAACCGGAGATAAATCGCCAAATCAAGGAAATTATTTTTTTTTTTTTTTTTTTTTTTTTCAGACGATCACACACACAAGATCTAGTTACCTCCGAACTTAGAAATTTGGATGATATCATCACTGATGGAACAGCGACTGACAAAGCAGATGAGGAGGAGAAAGAAGATGATGAACCTGCGCTTCCGGCCCCATCCCCATTCTCCAAAGTTACAGAGACATTCAATTTCCTAAGACAATATGCATCATCACTGGAAGAAGGTCCTTCAACAAGTGAACTTTACCACTAACTAAATAATGCAGAAAACATCATGGTGATGGCACGACCGCATGTCAAACAGGCCAAAATTGAAAAGTAATTTTTATGGCATTATTGACTTCAGTAAGTTTTTTTAATTGACTTTTTATTATTATCAACACTATTTATTATCGTACCTATCTGTTCTGTACAGCTAACAAAGATTTCAATTTTATTAACATTAGTTTTAGTTAATATAGTTAGCAGAAATTTTAGTGTTCGTCTTATTCAATTTTATGTGTCATACATAATAAATCTAAATTTGAAAAGACATAGGATTTTTACTTGAGGAAATAACGATTATTTGAATTTTTAGCTTTCAAAAGTTCCTGCTTAATAAGCACACAATGATTAAAATAAATAAAATGTCATTTTATGTCCTAAAAATGTTAAAAATTCACAAAAAATGTGTTTTTCCTGTATAAATTGTCATTAGATAGACCACTCGATGAAAATTCGCAACCTTTGGCTAATATGCGAACCCGTTTAATACGCAAATTTCGACCGGACCCTTGATTCGCGTATTAACAAGGTTCGACTGTATATTCCTTTACAATAATAAGTAGCAAAATATTCCAAATAAAATAAACTGAAAAAAAAAAATACCTGCAGTTTACACTCCGTAAAAGTTTCATTTGTAGATGGAGGCGATTCAACTGGTGCTGAAACAGGATTTGGGGTTGGAGCAATATTAGGGGATGCAGCACCACCCATGCCAAATTTTTCTTTCCTACGTTGCTTATCTCTTTCAATTTCTTCAAGAATACGTTGCCTGTAAAAAGAATTTATTTTTAAAAAATAAGCAAATCAACAGGTAAATTTTTTTTTTTAAATTATTATTAAAAATATTAATCAAAAGCTATTTTTTTTTTCTTAAATTTAATATACCAGGTTTGCCAATTATTGAGAAATTGTAGCACATGAAATTCAAATTAATGTGAAGGTTAATTGGTTGGTTTTTCATGGACTTTTTTTTAAACATTTGTGAAAGGGATAAGGTTTTAAGTCTTTCAACTCTATAGCAATTTTTTTTCCTCTGAAAAATTTTACACAATTTTAGAGTTTCTTCTGATTTTGCAGTGAGTTTTGTTTTTACATTTGTAAAAAGACCCCAGTTCTAATTTTTCAGCCCAGCACAGTGAATTTTGATTAAATTGAAGAATTTTTTTTTTCACTATTATTTTGCGATATTCACAATTTTCTCCCATAAACATATTTCATACTTTTCTATCAGCATTCTTTGTTCAAATCAATAAATAGTACTGCGAGTTTGTGAAAAAATTAATTTTTTTTTTTTTTTATTGCGATCCTTTGATGAAATTTATGTTTTCTTTCTGCAATCTTTTGATTAAAATTTGCATTTTGTTATTGATCTTTCGGAGTTTGCTGTCTGTGATTTTTTGATGAAATTCACATCTTCTTACCATGATATTTTAATGAAACTTGCATTTTCTCAAAGGGATATTTTGATGAAATACGTGCATTTTTATCACAATCCTTTGGTGAAATTAATTTTCTTCTGCAACCAATTGACGAAATTTAATTTTTTCATACGAGCTCAAATTGCATTTTCTAAGTATTGCAAAAAGTAAATAAAATAACATAATATTAAATGTACTATTATTTTAATCTATAAAAAAGAATGTTATATGTACAATATTAAGGAAAATATTAAACTTGGTGCAAAAAAATTTCAAATTTGAAAATTTTGTCACTATTGAAACATTTTTTAAGAATTCAAATTTTTTTTTCCTTACATTTGTAAATTGTTTGTGAATTACAGTTCTTCACCGTTTTTCTGTGCACAAATAAGGCAATTCCATACACTTTTTCACCCCCCTCCCCTAAACAAAGTCTTAAAATGGCACCACTGTTTGTAAGGAAGGGAATTCCTGTATATCAGAAACACTATTCACTTGTAGTTAATATCCATTAGGATCGTTTTATATTACGAAGCTTATTTTGCAGCCCAGACTTTTTTAATGACCGAATCTTTGGACTAAAGACCAATTTTTTAAATCTTTTAGAATTGAATAATTTAAAATCATAGGAACAAAACCATTCCTAAAAAGTATGCTGTATGAACTAAAAATTGCTACAGGTGTAAAATAAAAATCATGGTTTAAGATCAATTTTCAATGCGTCATAAAAAAATCATAGGAACTGTGATTTTTTTTTTTTTTTTTTGTGTGTGTGTGTGTGCGTGTGTGTAGCAGTTGTAGGTCTGAAAGACATTAAATTAGAAATAGGCATTATTTAACACACTAAGATAAATAACACTGTTACTATGCTGGAACATAATACAGCATTAAAATAACTAGGCGGAACCCGTCGAATTTCGACAAAAGTAAACGACTCTTTCATTGATTCATAATAAGCCTATAAAATTAGCTACAGTAAAAAATGCATCTTAGAAGGGTCAGTCTAACTCTCAAACAAATATTACTTAAAGATAAAATTAAGAAAAAAAAAATACTATTTCTATAAAACTTAGTAATACAAATTATTAAAATTAAACTTTAATTGCATGTGTAAAAATATAATAATAAAGCAAAATAAAATAAAGATCAGTTATTAAGATGGAATTATCAATTAAATGTGTAGGAAAAAAAATTTCAAACTGACAGTATCTTAGAATTTCACGTGAAATCTAAACCCGTCATAATTTTTATCTTCTCAAAATTTACATGCGCACATTTCAATTTTTATCAATTTTAAGAGAAAATGGCGTATTTCTGTTGCCATAATTACGAAATTTGCACTAAAAACTATAAAAAAATTTAATATGTCAAAAATAGAGATAAAGGTTTCAAACAAAGTGCATTTAAAAGTATATATTTTTCTCTATATGATGGTGTAAAAATTGAAAATGCGCGTTGTTTAGATGTATAAAATTTGCAGCACCGAAAATTGCAAAACCGAATTGCATGTGAAAGTGTTGCCATTCGCAAAATGACATATGCATTACGCACAGATACATTTGGCCTTTATAATATAGATAACATGTCATTTAAAAGACAGCTTCTTCACTTACTTGGCTTAGACAAGATTTCAATTATCTGACGTTGACTTAGTCCTCAGCATGACAGCAAATCTCTTATGTGTGTGGTGCTAAAAATTTATTTTGTATCTATCAATCACTAATGCATAAGTAGTAAAAACTTACAGAACTACTTAAATTCTTTTTAGCTAGGAACCTGGTTCTAGTCAGTATACTTTGTTCAATTTTTCAATCCTGTTGCCACTATGTAGGTTGTAAAAAAAATTGATAAAACAAATAATAAATCAGGAAAACATCTGAAGACAAGAAAAAAAAGGGAGGGAAAAAAAACTTATGGTTGATTTTTAGTTTAAAATGAAATATGTATATTGTTTTCTTTAGAATTTCATAATAAAAAGTTAAATTTGACTTATAAAACTCAGAAATTCAATGTCTATTATTTTTCTGAGCAATTCCATTTGAATTAAAAATATACTATCATACTTTGTATTTTCTTTTTTATTTCACTTCATTTTCTCGATGAATAACTTTAAAAATCTATATATGAATGACATTCCCAAACATATAGCTTAATTATACATCAGGAATTAGGAATAAGAATTACGATGCATTTCTCTGAACATGGAGTTGCAGTAATCAACAGATTGAAAATAAGGATAACAATATCCCTTTTCAATATTTAGGGATAAAATAACAAAAACAGGAAATTACACATAAATTCATGCCATTTTTCACAACATTTATGCATGAATTTGGTAAACTATATTGTTTATAATAAACTAAATAAAAAATTAAATTTATAACAAAGCTATTTAAAAAAGAAAAAAAGAATGAAAAAAAAACCTTTTTTTTTGGGGGGGGGGGGGTAACTTTTAACACAAGTCTTTTTAAAATGTGCATTAGTCAAACAGTTTGAAATATGCTGCTAATTTAATGTGCATGAAAACTTATATGAGCAAAAAAATAAAAAATAAAATGATTTATCATTAACCTTTTCCGGCACAGCCAAATTCGGTTTGCAAAATGAGAAATTTTTGAATGATACCATAATTCACAAATGACTTTTTTAGAATTTATAAACTCCTTAATTTAAGCTTCAATTGTAAAAGTAAAAATTTATTAAAATTTTCTTGGTACCATTTGCAAGTTTGGAATTAAAATTAGGTGTGCCTGGAGATGGACCACTGTGCCAGAAAGGGTAAATTCACAGTATTTTATAACAATTAAAAAGTAATTCAGTAACAGATGCAGTGAGCTCAGTGAGAAATTTTATATTGCATCATTTTAAATTGTTTTAGGTAACATAGCAATAGATTCGATGATTATTCCACAAGCGAATAGCGAAAAGTTGCAGTGTGTTTTTTCTTGATCATTTGGCGATATATGCTGTTTTGTTTTGTGATTAATGAAAGTTACTGTTTTGTTTTATGATTGTTTGATAAAAATCACAGTTTCACTTCACGATGTTTGCCGAAAATCCTTATTGTATTTACCGAGCTTTCGATGAAAATCGCTGTTGTATTTTGCAATTGTTGGAGGAATATCACTGACGTATTTTGCAACATTTCACCGAAAATCCCAGCTGTATTTCATGATCTTTCAATGAAAATCATTGCTATATTTTGCGATCTTTATATGACAATTGTTGTTATGTTTCACGATCTTTCAACAAAAACTGCTGCTGTATTTTGTGATCTTTCTGTTGAGAAAAAGTTTATATTTCACCTGTAACTTACTGTATTACTTTGGGGGGGGGGGGGGTCTGACCAAAGCACCGAGACCAGGAGTCTATTGTACTAACCTCAGTCCAAAGAATAATACTTTACAATATTCTGCAACAAAATTTAGATGATCAAAAATGTTCTGCTTTAATTGTAAAAGTTTTTCTCATGACTAATTGATGGATTTTGCAAATTTTTTAAATGAATGATTAAAGAATTTTTAAATTTTTTTTTCCCCTGCCTATTGAGCGACAACTTTCCAGAGGTAATTCTGAATTTCAAGAAAAGAATTATGGAATTAGCAGCAAACTTTCTGAAAGATTACAACAGAGGAGGAGAGGGAAATCTATTGATGAAATTTGCAATTTTTATGCAATATTTTGACAAAAGTGCAGTTTTTACATGATCTTTTGACAAAATGTTAGGTTATTATGTGATCTTTTGATGAAATTTGTGAGTTTTTCTCGTGATTTTTTGATGAAATTTGCAATTTTTTCATAAACTTTTGACAAAATGTGAGCTTTTTGTGATCTTTTGACAAAATGTGAGGGTTTTTTCCACTATTTTTTGATAAAATTTGCAATCTTTTGATGACATTTTCTGCTTTTTCGTGATTTTTTGGTGAAATTTGTCATTTTATCGTGATCCTTTATCCGAATTTGCCACTTTTTCATGATTCTTTGACAAAATTTGCCATTTTTTCATAGATATATGATTAATTTTTTTTTTTTTTAATTTTCAAAACTGACTGCCTCAATTTTTCGGAAAATTCAGAACTCCTGTGAATTTTTGGATTTTTCCTTCTATTGAATGGTGATTTTTTTTAACTGAGTAGTTGAAATGTTCTGCAGAGAAGCTCATTGTTCAGTGATATACGTCACACTTTTAAGCACATTCTGCTTTTGGGCTAACCCCCAAGAATTAAAGAAGAAATATTATTCTCACTTAGTCCTTAAATGAACTAGTAACTGACATAAAATTCAGCAATCATTTGATAGGAATATCCTGAATTTCCCACATTTCAATCAAATGTCAACCCAGGTACTCAAAACGATAAGCAGCATACACTTCACAGCTACAGAGGACATGTAAATTCTTAAAGTGGAGTCCCTGTTTCTAAAGAAGGAAATTCCGGTATAAATATTTATATTAGTGCAGTTCACTCATCTATACTAATATTATAAAGAGGAAAGATTTGATTGTTTGTTTGTTTGTTTGAATTGAATAGGCTTCGAAACTACTTGACGGTTTTGAAAAATTCTTTCACCGCTGGATAGCTACACTATTTCCGGTGAACAAAGGCTAATTTTTAATTGATTTATTCAAATATTTTCCTTAATAATTCAAAATTTCATTATTTTTCATACAGAATCAATTAAAATTTTTCCGATAAAAAATAACCATTTTCTTTCCCGTTGCCAAAAAAAATCAAAATATGGAAAATAATTTCTCCTCGGCAATTAATTTTTAGTTGAACAGTATCCACATGAAAAATTAAAATAAAAAAAATTCAAAGGAAAATAAATATGACGTCATTTATTATATTATCGGAAGTTTTGTTTGCACAGATATCATATACACACCGAGGTAACTAATGGACACTAACTTAATGTTATTTTGCCTGGCATGGCAACCCGACATTGTTATTTAATTATTAATAAAATGTTTTTTTATTTCCTTTCTCTTTTTTAAAATTATGTAAACTGTTTTGTTCTATACTTATTATTTAAATACTAATTGTTATTATTTTTTAAATAATAGAAAATAATTTAAATATATATATATGAAACTGGTATTCGAAAACGATTTTTCCGCCAAATTAGTGTAAAAAATTATCGCGCCGACCTCAGCGCGTACATGACAATTGCACTGTTTTGTTTATGTATTAAGGATACTTTTAGATCATAAATCCGATTAAATTAGTCAGATTAAATTAGTCAGTCCTAGAAAATTAGTCAGATTATTTAATTAGAAGTTATTAAATTTATGTTTTTTTTATTATGAAACAGACGAAGAAAAGAAAATTTACTATTGCTGTCCGACTGGAGAATTAAGCTTGATGTTATTTTAAAAAACTATCGAAATGGCGAATTTTTAATTATTTGTTTACGTTTTTTTTTGTTTATATTATTGCAAACATTTTTCCACTTTTATACACGCATCACCTTGGCGTGATTTTTTTTATGATACCAATTTGGAGAACACTGCGTTTTCAAATACCAATTACATTTATATTACTCTTATTTATTTTCTATTATTTTAAAAAGGAAATAATAATAAACTAAGTCAATAAATAATTATGGAACAAAACAATTTATATAATTTTAAAAGAGAAAAGAAAAATAATGAAATAATTTACTCAAAAATAATCAACTATTACCGGATTACCACGTGAGGCATAAAATCGCAATTTGCTGCAATCGCGCCAACGGGATCTGTAGATGACACCTGCCCTACATATTATTGGCAATATTATTGTTTATACAATTTGTTTATATAATTTGGTAATACTTGATAATTCCATCGACAATTTGACATTAAATTTGTTATACGTAATTGTTACTTCATCAACCAATTTTAATTTGATGTTTATTTGTATTTCTATTAACATTTTAGTAATTTATTGATTCTTTGGTTATTTAAAATAAAAATTATGTCCATTTGTATAATTTGGCGAAATTGATCGACGGAATAATCAAGTAGTCGAACAAAAAACTATCGTCAAGCTATAACATTAAATGTCAATAATGGATGATCGTAAATTTCACATTTATTTGAGGACAAACATGAAATAAGTCTGGTACATTTGTAAAAATATCGTTTCTAGCATTTCTAATGTTTGACACTAAAAATCATAATGGAATTTATTACAGAAGGTAGAAAGATTTTATTAGATGCAAACTAAAGACTTATTTTTCTACAAAATTTAGTCATCAAGATTATTTTGATTTAATGGCTACATGTTAGCAACTGTTTTATATAAGGAAGAGGCAGTGAAACTGATGTAATTTTAATGTTATTCAAATAATACAGCTTTAAAACATACTTTTTATGCTTCATTGTTCTACTAAATATATAAATGAAACACCCTTCTTCGTCTGCCACCCCCACGGAGGGCATCCTTTCCTTAGGGCCTATATCCCACGTGTACATAAATGGCCGTCATAAATACAAACAAACAAAAACTCTTCTTTATCTGTCAATAATTCTTTACATTTTTTACTCTATGTATTCTTGCTGGAACAGATTAAGGTAGATAGGAAACTACAGCAGACCTGCTAGAAGAGGTTGTTTATTAAAAAATGTAACATGAAATGACATTGTATGTAGGCTACCAGAACTACACATAGTGCAAGTTCAGATGTCGGGATTTTAAGAACTAAGAAATGATAATGTACAATCCGAAAGTTAATAGAGTTTGATAATCAATCTCACTAATCATTGCAATGCCCTCTAATGTAATAGTGTGATGACTCGAGAACATTTTGATTCCTGTTGTCATAACGGTCTCATGTTCATACGAAACTCTACTATAAATGATAAAATAAAAGAGATGGTGCTTAATTGCCCAAATTTTCGCCAAGACTTACAATAGTACAATATTGCAATGAGTTGGCTTAATTTTCAGCAATACGGAAGAACATTCCAGGGTGGTCTATACTGCTTTAAAATAAAATGTTTAAATCGCCATTTTTTTTTAGTCAAGGTTCGTTTGGAAATATGGACCAGTGAAGCGGGCATAGCCTGCTAGTAGTTAATATTTATTAAGAGGGTTTTATATTAAGAAATTTGTTTTACTACCCAGATTTTTTTTTTTTTCCTGTTGAGCATTTTTTAATGTCAAAAATTTCTGTCTAATGACAATTTTGGAACAGAATCACTCCTGAAAAATATGTTGTGCAAGTTAAAAATCACATCTGAAAAAAATATGGATATATATTTTTTATTAAAAAAAATCATAGTTTAGGACCGATTTTCATAGCATAATAGCAACTACATTTGTTTGTAGTAGTTGGCAGGTCAGCAAGTCTCAAATTCTAGGAAAAATTATGACAAAATTTACAATTTTAGTTTTTTATGGATTGTGCAGCTTAGAGTCTTGTATTAATCAGATAAAACCAGACAAAGAAAAAAAAAAAAAAAAGAGTCAAGCTAAAACCTGACAGCCTCAAAATTAATTTTTCATAATCAGGATTTTAACAGAGAGACTATATGGGTTCCTTTTTTATTTTTTCAGGTACAAAACACTAAAAAGAGCATAGAATAAAGTTTTATGACTATGAAATAACTTACCGAGCGAGTTTGTCTTCTAATTTTTCACGCCTTTTCATTTCAGCCATACGTTTTATTTCTTCTTCTTGTAGCCTGCAGGAATACAGTGGTGATCAGAAATATAAGAACAAATGAAAATTTCACAGAAAAGATTTATTTATGAACTAAATAAAGTGAAATTTATACATAAAATACTTTTTTATGCTAAATATCATTGTAAAACCTAAACATAGAAAAATGCAAAAAATGAATGTTTTGCGGTAATTAACAAAATATATCATTGTAAAAATTGGACAAAATTATAAGAACAGTGAATGTTTTTTGCCTGAAAAAAACACTTATAATTAATAATTTCCCTCTTCTTCTCAATTACTTTTCAAAGTCTTGATGTCATGGAGTTAGACAGTTCCTTATGAACATTCTTGGAAATTTTTGACCACGAGTTTTCGATGGAGAACACGAGCTCTTGCTTGTTTTTTTCTTGCTTGTTTATATTACTTACCGTTTTTTGTATATTCGTGTTCCAGACTACCCACAGATTTTCCATTGTATTCAGATCTGGGCTTCTGGTCAGCCAATCAAGTAGCTTCAAGTAAATTAGCATAAAACCACATTTTTGACGTTTGGAAAACATGTACTGAGGCATTGTCCTGCTGAAAAAAATAAGTCTCCACTCGGTATTAATGGTGTTTTCGGTAAAAGATTATTGCTGAATACATCAATGTAACTCTCAGATTTCATTCCACCCTGCACAAAAACTATTGGAGTAGTTCCACCAGTTGCAAAACCTCCCCAGACCATAACTGAGCCATCCTCAAAAGCACGCTTTGCAATTTTTTTTTTTTTTTTTTTTTTTTTTTTGAGATCATACCAGAAGTGGCGAAAACCATCTGGTTCATCCAAATTAAACTTTTTCTCATTGGAAAAGACAACATCATTCCACTATTTTCCCATAGTAATGTATTTTTTGGCAAACTCCATCTTCAGTCTCTTATGAACTTTTGTAAGAGACGGTCGTGACATATGTTTACCATAGCAAAAAACAGAAGATGGCCTACCTGTATTTCTTTGCCGTCCATATGTGTCGGGATTTTTAAGATAATTGTAAATAATCATTTTTGATCTATTAAGTTTTGTCGCAATTTGGCATACTGAAAATCCTGAACTTTTAAATGCATCCACTTTCCCCTTTTCAAACTCCGAAAGCTTCGTACCTAATGGCATGACTGAAAAACAGATTTTCACGATCCCAAATGCAAACTATGTATTTATATCGTCTTGAAATTTCGTGTGCAGAACAAAAAATATGCAAATTTTACTTTTTAGAACACTTAAATATAGTTGTTCTTATAATTTTGTCCATATCAGAGGCTGTGTAAAATCATAACATGTTTTATAAATATGAACTTTCCACCTATTTTCATAAAAACTTATAAAAATATTCTTTATTTTTCATTAGTTTCCAGCCATTAAATTTGCATAAGTTTCTGGCCAAATGTAGCCAAGATTTGACGATTTTCGCCTTGTCCTTATAATTTTTACCATCACTGTAGAGAAAAAATGGTAAGTATACAGTTAACAAACTGATAATGTACAAATATATTAATTCTAAACATTGAAACTTAGCATTTATCCAAGCAAAACAACATTCCAGAAACGTTTTTTACAATCTTAAGTAATACTGAAGATTATATTTTGGAAACATTTTTCACAACTTCAGAACAACAAAAATGTTTGACTTATTTAGTGAAAAGGAAACAGACAATACAAAAAATAATATAACTTTAGAAAATATTTTTTTCTTTTAATTGAAATGGAACAAAACATGTAAATAAGACATAATTGAACTTAGTAAAAATGTTTTTTGAAATAGTAAAGATTAATATTTTTAAAAAATGAGAGAAATCATTGAAACAATGAACATATGCTGAAAATGTTGATTCTGACTGAGCTATGATCAAGTACTTTTTCCCTTTCAAAGTAAATTTTTTTAGTTGTGTCATTATATTAGACCCCCTGTTTCTCAAGAATTAAGGGGCATTGTATAAAATCCACTGAGCCTGAGGCTAGGTCTCTGCACTACAATATATATTAAAATAATCAAAATCTGTAATTATCAAAGTTGGCCCTCTCCTTGTTAGTCCAAAGGTGATCTTGTGGATATACAATAAGATGATCTGTCCTATTATCTATTATGGCAGTATAGTTAGGTGGTCAAGAATTGACTGACACTGCCAAGTCAGAATTAAAAAAGCTGCAGAGAATGAGCTGCATGTTCATGACAAGTGTACTTATGATAACACCTACAGCTGCCATGAAATTGCTGTTGGGTATGTACCAACTGCATATGATTATTCAGGCAGAAGCATTGATATGTTCATATAGGTTCATTTTACATGGGCAGTGACAAAGTTACTTGAGATATCTTACTTGGGGTAGGCTTAACTGTATAAAACAGCGAGAACCCAGTTTTTATCATAAAGGGTTACAGAATGCCTTTAAAGCATGTATTTGATAAGCTATTCAGAATTAGTCTTTGCTCCAGAGCTGACTGGGAGACTCTTTCTCTGGAACACGAGACAGGTATGACCTGGTTCACTGATGATTCCAAGATAAATTCTGGAACTGGAGCTGGGGTTTGCTGCCCAGCTGATGGTACATCTTTTTATTTACCCGTTGGGGAGTTACAAAACTATCTTTCAGGCAGAGGTTATGCAATACTTATGTGTATTGACATTATGTCTAATACATGCGTATTGATAGTGTACATTAGCATTGAGAGGGGATATAGTGGCCTGCCTGTCAATATCTATACTGACAGTCAGTGTTGCTTGCCTTACGAAAACATACAATTACTTCTAGAAGTGTCTGGGAGTATTATTGCTCTTTGAACAGGCTTGCCAGTAATGGTAATAATGGTGTTGTGTACATTGAATAACTAGTCATGAAGACATTCTGGGTAACAAGCTTGCTAATAGTTTAGCAAGGAAAGGGTTGGTTACTCCATTTAATGGACCAGAATCAGCTATTGGCATTTCTAAAGACTGCATTAAAACTACTGTTTTCAGAATTTTAAGAGAGCTACAGGATCAAGGATGACGTGACTTAAGCAGACAGAGACAAGCAAAAGAGCTCAATAGTGGATGCCCCAGTAAAAAGGCATTGAACTCAAAAGGACTAGTCTATGAAATATGGTGAAACAGTTAATAAAACATAATAGACTTAATGGACACCTTAATATTATGAATGTGGTCAATGACCCTCTTTGTAAGGGTTCTAAGTACAAAGAGGAGACTGCTTTACATGTCCTCTATAACTGTGAAGCATATGAGGCTTATCGTTTTGAGCACTTGGGTCCACATTTGATTGAACATTCAGGATATTCCTATCAAGCGCCTGTTGAATTTTATGTCAGCTACTGGTGTATTTAGGGACTAGGTGAGGATAATATTTTCTCTGCAATTCTTGGGGGATAGTACAATAGCCTCTGGTCACAGTGCTTTGGTTCAGACCACTGGCCCCAGTAATACAGTAGTCAAGCTGATTTCTTGGCAGCCATTAATGGAGTTGCTATATGTAAAATGGCTACAGCAGATGAAAGTTTACATCTACTCATGGTAGTATTGGAGCATATACTCCACAATTCAGATTAATATGTTTTATTTTTTTACTCCATTTTTGTTTATAATAAATCTTGTCTCTAGACTATATTAATCAGAAACAGGTTTATTGCCCTTTTTGAATTTTTTTTGTTGTCTCTATGAGACAGAACTTTCTATAGAAGGCCTTTAACATAAAGAGCCAATTGAAGTAACCGGTGGCTATGTACAGATAGTAAACATGAAAATATGATGGGATAGTGTTAGTTCTTTCTCATTGTAGAAAGCTTTAGTTGTTCTGGATATGAGTGAAACAATTTAACTAAAGTTGCACCTTTTCAACAGGATTATTAAAAATATTAATAGAATTTGTTTATATTACAGCTTAAGTTTCCTGCTTTCCATATGTGGCTTCTTTCGATGCTGGATCTACTTTATGATTTGTATTTAATCACCTTATATTTAAAATTAAAAATTATCATATCAGTTATCACTCATATTTAAAATTAATTATATTTCAGTATTAAAATTAATTTAAATATTTAAAAATTTTATTCACAGTTTAATAAAATTATTAAAGAAATTAATTAAAACACTAGCAGTAAATCTTTAATATAATTTGTTTTTATACTTTAATGTTTACATATTTTTATTTAAAGTTAATATTATTGAAATATTAAAAAAGTAAATTTTTAAAAGTTTTTTTCTTTAAATTAAATTTGATGCTCCAGTTTGTATTTCTTTTGTTTTTATCATGAAGTAATAAAATAATATATTAATATGAAGTTCTTGAGAACATGATGTATTTGTGAAAGGCAAAAATATCTCCAGAAGAGCTTGTGACAATTTTATAATGTTCTGTCATATTCATACTTAAAATCCTTTTTGTTTCATTTCTGTTAATAAAAATTATAATTTGTTTTTAAAACTTGGGCCATTCCTGTAAACATAATCTAAATTTATTTTTCAACTTGAAGCCATATCCTAATTTACTTATTACATTTAAACTTTTATTTATTTAAGAATTACAAATTAATCATGAACTAGGAGTCAGCCTTTTATCCTTTCACATGCTATGTTAGAAAATGTGTATTTCTCTGCCAGTGTTAGTGTAAACTCCTATATTTGAATGACTTCAATGGTCTAATGCATGGGTTCTCAACCTTTTCTGATCTACCGCCCCCTTTACAAGAGAAAAAAATGCCAACGCCCCCTCTTCCATAATAGTTAATTCTACAAAATGTTAAAATATTATTGGATATTTTCTATATTTTATCCATCTGTCAATCTATTAATTAAAATAGAAGTTAATTAAAATGACTATCAAATGCTGTAAAAAATTCAAAACACAAAATCAAAAATAATTTTTTTTAAATAACCAAAAAGTTGAGGCTATTCGAGTTTTACAAATTCTTTCATGTCAGATTCCAATTTTTTCAACATCAATCACTAATTGTCAGGTTCAAAGATGCATGTTTCTTTTCTTAGACAATAAATTAACTACTTCACGGAATCCATTCTCAGCCAAATCTGATGAAAGGAAAGCAATTAAAATTTTATGTTTTCTTGCTTCCAATCCATGTTAGAGAGCTGTATTGGTTTTTGAAGTTAGAACTCTTGGTAACCATTTCTGAATTTTACTAAAAGTTTTCGTTTGCTGCGATTTCCATGATTTCCTCCTCCAAATATGATGATACTGCTGTTGCTGCATTTGCAAAAGGATCTAAAAACAAACTCGGTATATTCATGTATAAATATCTTGGAATCGCTCTAAGAAAACTTCATGAAAAACGCCCATGTATTGACAGTAAGTAAATGTTCTTGTTTTAAAAGATACGAATAATGTGGCAATTTGGCTGCATATCTCTTTTACTTAAATTTCCTTTGAGCAAAAGAAGTTTACCCACAGAAGCAGCGATAAGGTTTTTTTGTTTTAATTAAATTCAACTCATCATCTTACAATCAATTTATGTCTTATTATAAATATTTAGAATATTTAAATTTATTTAATTAAAGATTCTAAAGAGGTCTGTCGCATTTAATTCGATGTAATTTTTTAATGCAATCAGGTTTTAGTGTTATTTTACACCTCTGTATTTACTTAAGTGTAATACTAAATCAAACATATCGGAAAACGATTCAGACAAATGCCTTTTCAGAGACAATGTATTTCTGTGTGCAGCAGCAATCGATTGAAATTCGTTTGGAAGTCTGATGCAAAGTGACAGTGACAACTGCACTACAAAATGAAACAATTGTTTCACTTTGTTGTGAAATGAATTTCACTATAAAGTTGGCAAAATATCCTCTCATTCAATGAATTGCTTCTATTCATATTGACTGCTCTAATAATATAATGAAGCGACGTATGCAGATGTTCATTCCAATTTTTAAAAACCAATTGCTGATGATGTGTAATGGATTGTACTGAGAGTACATTTAGTACTGCTTGTTTAAAATGTGTTAATGGAAACCCTTCTGATGTCCCGTCGTTGTTCGAGCAACATCAGTAGCAAGTGACAAAATATTACGATAAAGAACTTATTTCTCTTGGACTAACTTCGTGATATTAAATATCGTTTCTCTCTTTGTATCGATTTCCAATTTTTTAGCAAATAATAACTCTTGATATTTTACTTTTGTGAGTTTTTGTTATTTGGTAACGCTGATCCATGGAGTTTAATGGGAAATTTGTAGTAACAGCATAATGATATTTCAATGCTTTTAGCCATCTATTCCTTTTTGTACCGAATTATAACTCAGGATTGTTTCTGTTACTATCAGATGGTTTCTTATGATGAAGAACAGTTTTTATTATTTCTCTGACTTCAGGCAAGATTAATTTTTTGCCAACTGTGGGAAATTTATAATTTTGGTATTAAAATTATAATGATATAATGAGGTTCGTAGTCTGTCATCTTCTAGTTTAGAAGATCACTTAATAAGATTTGTTATAGTTGACTGTTTTAAATTTTTCTTTTCTAGTCTTTGAACTGGTCAGATGTGGCAATTCCAAAACTTTTTTCTATCTCATGCATGTTAATGTTTCAAAATTCGCTATCACAATATCAAAATTAAATGGCAATATATGTCCATCGTGAGGATTCTAATGATATGAAATTCCGTGCATTAGTTCTTGAATAGGACTACTGCGACTATCGAGAAAAATGCAGAATAAAAGCATCACGTGTTATCCGATTTGCACCAAAACATAATAAGCAACAATCAAGGAAAAATTGAATCTTAAGTTTGATGAAAATCAGTGATTTAATTTTTGAGATACAGCTGTTGCAGAAATCGTGAAAAAGACAGCATAACAGAGCCATGTGTTGAGCGATTTTCAAAAAAATATAAACAGAATCTATTAATGTCAAGGAATAAACAAGTCAAAAGTTTGGTAAAAATCTATGTTGTAGTTCTTGAGACAAAGCAGTTATGAAAATCGTGAAAAAAGCAGCATAGCAGTGCCACTAGTTCAGAGATTTACACCAAACACTAATCAGCATCAATTTATAAGAGAAAATACCTGACACTTTTTTATATTTTCTGTGCATTAATTGTTGAGATAGAGCGCCTATAAAATTTATGTCACATTACAGATATATAGGCTAACAGATAGACTCACAGACAGACATTTTGTAAAAACATGTTTTTGGAATCTCTGAAAATGAACCCTAAAATGTGTAAATCCGTCAAGATTCGAAACTCTAAAATTTTCATGAATCTAATACTTTCTTCTTGTAAAGATAGAAGTAAAAATAGGACATATCTTTGTCTTTTCTATCAGCATACATTTATTCAAATGATTTTGTAGCCCAGAAGGCTTCATGGCTTCATTTGATAAAACTTCTTGGCAAATTAAGCACATAGGTAACGATTTGTTTGTCGGAGAATTCCTAGTTCCATATTCCAAATACTCAATAATGTACTGCTGGCATTTCTTTTTCGATTACAATATTTTGAAACATAAAAATGTCCCCTATATAAGTTTAAATAAATTTACTTTTAAACAAATTTATAGATATAACAATTTTTATCACTTTCACCAAGGGTAAACAAATATCTTAAACTGATTCAAATCACAGGTTCGTTTAAAGATGTTTGTTCAGGCATGTGTTGTCATACTTCAAATTTTTTCAAAATACAGGTTAATAAAAAAATAATTATGTTTAAAACTTTTAGCAACCAATTATTTTGAATTTTTTTATTCCACAATTTTTCAATTCATAATGATTTTTAATTCGACTTCCACAGCTATTTTTTGAATTTAGTAAAACAAATTCAACCCCCCTCTCATCTCCTCAGATTTAGGTTTGTCTGTATAAATTTCCATTTAAAGGTGCAGTTAAGGTTTTTGACTCTGATTGGGCAATGTAGAGGAGATCAATTATTTTCATTATATTAGTTCCTAAATAAGTAGGTATGTCATGACCGCCCCCCTGAACTGTTCTAATGCCCCCATTTTTCTCTAGACTCGCTACCGCCCCCCCTGGAAGGCTCCAGCGCCCACTGGGGGACGGTATCACCCCCGTTGGGAACCTATAGTCTAATGTAACAAAGTTATGAGTTTTTCTAGTTCTTGCTTTTAAAATATAATGCTTTTAAATAGCTTTTAATTAATTAATTATTTTTTTGTTGATATGGAAAGCGAACTTAGGTGTCCAAGTTTAATGATATGCAGAGTGTCGTTTCATGTAGGAAGCAGTGTGCTTTTTCCTTGATGATAATTGTTTTAAATTCATCTTCTGTCAAGTTAAAATTTTTTTCTCTTTTCTCCAACCTTCATGCAACCAGATATTTGAGATGGGGGAGGGGGGGGTGGAATTTGTGGTATTTTGAAATTTTTCTTTTGAAAAGATATTTCCTTCATGGTGTGAACATGCTCTAACTAGACATGGGTATGATGACAGTGACTACATCTCTGGATAATGGGAATGTGATGTTTGAGTCTGACTTCGTCTAGCGTTCATCAAGAAATGTTTGTGGGAGCAGCAAAGTTCTTCTGTTTAATGATTTTGCTGATTTAGTACCTTTCTGACGATCCTTGTAAAGAAATCTTATGCTAAAGTATATTGATACAGTTGCTTGGATGATCCAAAAAAAGATGTCAGTGGTGATCATTGAGTAATCAACTTTCATCATTCTTTTTGTTTTAGTGATTCTCCAGAACAGTCGGTAAACTTTATCCCAATTTATGCAGTGAGGTTCTCAGTGGAAGCATCCTGAGATCCTTGCGACTGTTTTTCTTCTGATATGACTGTTGAAATAATTTTTTAAGTTTTGAGATGTTGTGAAAGCTCCTGCATAAAAGTTTGGCATTTTATGGCTTTTTTTTTTTTAAATACTACATTGAAATTCACCTGCATATCAAGTTATGATAACGCTTGAAAATTACCTGTCTTTTAATATGTTTTAATATCGAAACTAAAGTTTGTAAATATAAATTTTTTTAGTGAAACAAATTGAAGTTTAATTGATTTTAAATGAAGTTAAATGTTAATACAGATTTTAATGAATTCTTTATAATTTAAAATAAAGCTTAAATAAAAAAATCCTACAGATTTTTCTAAAGTTACATTTTATACAACTAAAACATCACTATCAGAAAATAATTCAGTTTATCATTACACCAGTCTGTAAAATAATACCCATTGTATTATTCACTGTTTATTTTGCATATAGCCTTGAATAGTTTCTGAAAACTTGTTTGTAAATAAATAACATGTGGATTTTAGAATTATTGATTTAAGATAATAAAATTCTGAGATGACTTCTATTATATATGCAGATTACATGCATTATTATTATTATTATTATTATTATTATTTTATTTTTTTTTTTTTTGAGAATCAATTACTAACAATGAAAATATTTGCATTTTATTTCTATTAAAAAAAAAAAAAAAAAAAAGATGAAAATATTTTTATTGGCAGTTATAGATTCTTTAAAATTTTATTTCTTTTAACAAATACTTTTTCAAAAGAAAATATTACACAGATATTTTTTAAGAAAAAAAATGCAATAAAATATACATAAAAGTTTCTAATCAATAAGGATAAATTGGATTTCAAAGTCTAAAAAAAAAACATTCATTACTTTTGCCTGGCATGAGTTATTTCTTGACCTGTTTTCCTTCTATTCTTTTCCCTTTCTAAAGCTTCTTTTTTTTCTTGTTCAGCTTTTTCAGCACGTCTTTGTCTGATAATACTTTCAAGTCTATTGCATCCAAAAGAACATAATAACTAAATGTATTTAAAAATTCATTAAAAAATTTAGAATGCATATAAGTATACATATAATAAATACTCCTTTCTCACCAAAGAACAACTAATAGGTAATAATCAGATTAATAAAAAGAAGGCAACATGTTAAAAAGTAATATTTGGATAATAATATTTCAAAAGGTGCCCATTGTCAAAAAGCCCTTTAATTTTGGTGATAAAGAATATATATACTATTTTAAAGCAAAGGGTGCATGAAAAATTCCTAACATCTATGCAAAAAATTTTTGAGACAAAAAGAAAATAATTGGTTACATTTCATTAATAAAAATGAAAACAATCAAATGCACAAAAGCTAGAACAAAAGTTTTAAATGAAAAATAGCAAGTAAAATACTGATTCAAATATTCACATTGAAATATCTCTGAATCATGTAGTTTTTATTTTAAAGAATATTTAGAGACTGAAACTTGAGGTCAGTGACAACTTAAAAAAAATAATGAGACAGCTCTAAAACCATTTAAGGGTAAAATACCACCGACATTTTGCATTCTTTGAAAGTTTGGGAAAAGGCAATATTTCATGCTATGGTAGTTCAGGGTGGTCACAAATATCATACATTAAATTTACATATTTCCTGGTTAGATTATTTCCTGAAATTTCCAGATTACCATTAAAACAATTAAAATTATATAGGTCAGCGATTCTCAACTTATGGGTCACGGAACAGCCAAGGTTTGCCAGAAATAAATCTTTTATTTCATCTATTTAAAAAATATGTATAACATAACAAATACAATGTTTTATGCCTGTAATGATCATGAAAGCTATTAGCTTAAACTAAATCTTTATGAGAAAAAAAATGTTTTTTTATACAGTCAATCAATATTATGTTATGACTTTGTTGTGAGATATGTCAATCCCAGCAGATGCGCAGTCAATATGGCATCTCTAGAAAAATCATTAATTTCCTTCCGGATGAACAAGGGAGCAGAATATCCAGAAATATCTAAAGCAGCTTTGAGGTCTTTTATGAAGATCAACACGACATATTTGTGTGAACTAGAGATGGGAAATATGGTTATTTTTGATTAATAGGTTACATCATTCCACAGTAGCACTGATAACAGGTTCCATTATCCTGTTATTTTTATAATAGGATACAATAAACAATTATAAACAATTTATAATCAATTAGTAGATATGCTCCCAAACGACGATTTAATATAATGTACAAAAATAAAACTTTTAAATAATTTCAACATTGATTTATGTAAAAAAGAATGTCTTCTAATTTAAATATATTTACATAACGTAATTAAAAGATATTTGAACAAGAATTGTGTAATCCGTTATACGAAATTACAATAAGCAAAATGATTAAGCAATTTTATTAGAATAACTGAATAACCATAAAATATTATTAGACTGTTTACCAGACAAACTGAAAAGAAATCACTAATAACACATTTAAGAAAAAGATTTATAGGAAAATGTATTTTTGAACATGAATTAATTTATCCTATAGGAAACAGGAAATATAGGAAAATTTCAAAGTACACAAAAACATAATTAAGGAAAATTTCGTTAACATACTGAGGAAAACAAATTCTTTAAAGATTATTTTACAATAGAAATGAATTTGCATTTAAAAAAATAATTTTTCAACGTATTATGTTTTGAGGCAAGAGCGGCATTCCGTTACTAAATTCCCTGCCTTTGAAAACAATCTCTTTCACAGGGCACTAATGTACCATGGCATTGCTACTCTTCCTAACTAAAATTGACATCAAAGGATAATAAACAGAACTCTTTTTCATCAAAAAAAAAAAAAAAAAAGATCCTCTTTTCTGATCAAAAATTCCTCCTATATATATAGCGTGTTATCTTAATCAGCGCTGCCAGAGGAATATGAAGAGAAAACTATGCTCGGAGCAAAATATCAATTTGGTGAACCCTCCCCCAACTTTTTTCTTGTGACAGCCTAAAATTGACAACAGTAGTATAAATTTGGCGAAATCGGTCGACGGGATAACAGAGTAGTATCGTTTTTTGTTCTATTTCCGTAATAACATCATACATACATATATATATAGCATGCAAGGTCAATTGTATGGTGTTATGAAAGTTGAATGGGATGCTACAAAATATTAACTACCATTTACTTCAGATTCATAAGGTAATATTGTAGCGCAAAATAAAGTATTCTAATATTTAGAACCAATTTAAATTTTATTCTAATATTTTGAATGTTGTGTTTCAGAAAGCTTTATACCTAATTTTTGGTACTGTATTTTATATTTTGTAAGTGTTAAAATTTTCTCTAAACATTCCAGATTTAATTTATAAGAAATTTTATATCATTTACTTAGTATCAAAAATAAATAAATGAAAAATGACTTTTTCTCATTATTTTTTCTCAATTATTGTAATATTTTGAATATGAGCTGTACTAAAATGATTCTTGCGCTTTATATGGACCAGTATATAATTAAAAAATAAAACTTATTTCCACAAAATTTTCAAAAAAAAAAAAAAATAAATAAATAAATAAATAAATAAACAAATAAATAAATAAATAATAAAACTTCCAGCTCATTGCAAGATATAAACCTCATTGTATTACTAAATACAACTACTAATCATTCCATTGACTTATAAAACATTTTTTCTTTATCAAATCCCTTCAATTCAATCTTTCTGATATTTAATAAAATGAGACAAAATTTTTATTTCTCCTCTGCACATAAACAACCATGAATAAAAACCACATCTTGTTTCTTTCCAAAAACAAGAACCGTAACTTTTAATCACATGTCATTCATGCAAACAAAATTATTCTCAGATAATACTTATTGCTCAGTGCTTTTAAGCATTTGAAACGGAGTTGTAATTAAATGTTTCGAAATAAGCAACAGTTACAAAACAATAAAATGTTCTTTTGTATGCAAAGAACTAGATTTATTGAAAGAGTGATAGAAAATTTATTAGATAATGAATTAGCGAATATTAAGGAATTATCTCTATTGCAGTTGGTTTCCAATCGTTAGTTTGAATTCAAATCAATCTGAAATTCTAATGTACATGTTTTAAATGAGCTAATTATTTAAAGATTCAAACATTTTATTTGAATGTGACAAAATATTGTTTTGTTAGTTTTAAAATAGATTTTTTTTATCTAAAACCGATTATTGAAGTTTTTAAGGCATAAATAAATGTATTTTAGATAAAAACTAAGCTAAAAGTTTGCAAAAAGGTACTTTTTTTTCATTTAATGATTCTGAACTTGAATTTTGCTCTAATTTTGGGGTGAAGAGGTTAGAAATAATTGCTTTTCTCATCATAATTGGCAAATATCTAAACAAAATCTAACAATTATATATGCTAGGTTATTCAACATTTAAGAGGACTTTTTTTAAGGATAAAACTCTATTAATTTAAAATGCATTGGTAATGTACGATTGCATTTAAAGCATTTTTTAAAGATATGTTGAAAATACATTTCTGCACTTTATCCTTCTTCATATTTTCACTAAAAAGCAATGATTCATGAAAAGTAATGATTTGTGATTTTCGACTTCCGATTTTTAATGGTTTTGCATGTTTCGAATGATTCAAACAGAATTTAATTATTTTTGAATCATTAATTTATTTGTTACATAAAGTTTATATGTATTGTAATTCCAAATTAATGCACTGAAATTTCATAACTTAGACAGGTGTAAATTAGTATAAATTGTTACCCGTTTGGATCCTGTATAAATCGCCCTGCAAATGGCACTGTTATAATATATTTTTCATACTCTTGATAACTATATGGTATATATAACAACTGCAGAAAATTTAATATGAGTAATATTGATAGATCAAAAAAGAAAACGAGATGATTTAATTTTGGCTTTGATTCCTCAACAAAGATTTTAGGCACTATATATCCCATGTACGCTATTTTCAATGGGTATTACAGCTGTATTTTAACTTTTATTCTGTAAAAATACAGAATAAAATGCAGTATATCTGAAAAAAAAAAAAAAAAAAAAAAAAAAGATAACTCTTTGCTGGGTTTTTTAAAGTAAAACTTGACATTTTGTTATGAAAATACTAAATAAAACAATATATTGATTAACGAAGAAAACATTTCAAGCATGAACTTTTTCTTATAAATTTTCAGCTATTTTTAGCAAAAGGGTTCAATACTGAATAGTGGCTGAATAGTTGTCCCATCTCTACTATTTATCAATAGCAATTCAATTCACTTACAATTTTTATGGGATTGTAAAACACTTAAGGAAACATATAGATTAGAAGTCCACTACACAAACCATTACCTCATTGAATTTACCGCTAAAATTCCAAAATTAGACTAAACTCAATTCACATATTAAAATACAACAGTTCTGTCAGGTAATAACTTGAGAGAAAACATTTGCAAACCTGATTTTAATGGTTGACTGGTAGGTTTATCACTGAGTTTTCCTGCTTGCAGTCCTCCATGTTTTCATACCTTTAAGTGTAAGAAAATTATAAACCTACTGATCAACCACTAAAATTGCGTTTGCAGGTGGTTTTCACCAAGGTATGAGTTGGCAGATCACATACATTTTAATATGCTAAACGAGTTTGGTCTAATCCAAGAATTTTAGTTGTCAATTTGATGAGCTGGGTCTTTTAGACAATATTCTCGTTTTTCAAAAAGTAAGTTTTTTTCTATATATGTTTTCAATTTGTGAATAAATACAAATTTCACTTATGAGTGAGTCTAAAAGACTGATATAAAAATTAAACCTCAGCCTGTTTTGGACCCTTCTCATTTCTAACATTTTGGTTCACATGAATAACCTTTACAAATAATTACCATACATATGTAATACCTTTTTCATATTTAGCCTTAAAAATAGAGAGCTGGGTATTTTACATTACTGGCCTTGATCCAGTAATATGAACATCCTTGTCTTGGTGTGGCCTGGTTCATGCAAAAATCAGTAAAATTTGGCTCCACCCAGAATTTTTTTGAGAAAAATTTATATATTTTTAAATCATCATTAATTACACATACTTTAAAATTTATTCTTTTGATAAAGACTACTATATTTCTAGTCAATAAAATCTAAATACAGTAAAACCTGTGAAAAAGTACTTGCCTATTATAGAAACCTGTTTTAAATGGGAAAAAAATGTGCTGATAAATTCAAAATTAATATAATAATACATTAGAAAAAAAATATAACACATTAACATTTGCTGAGAAGAGATACATTTTAAATTTGAGAGAGAGAACTGGATTTGGAACCACAACAAAAAACTCTAATAAATCACTAATAAAGAAAAACTAGTAGTTGGAGGCCACCATAATACTTACCCATCATAGATATGCATACATAATATATGAAAACATAACATATGTAAACAATTTATAAAATGCATTACAATTCCAAAATAAAATATAAGCGTATATTTAAGTATTTTCAACAAATCATCATGCTCTATTAATGAATTTCTGATCAACCAATTTCGATAAATTGTATGAAACGCCGAACTATTCAAGTAGCACTGAATTGCATAAAAGAAACATCCTTATAACTCTAAAAATAATTATCATATTCACTTACGGTTTCTTGCATCGAATTAAGTATCTCATTTGCAATTAAAAGATATCTTTGAATTGAAATTTGAATGAAATACAGGGTCATGAAAAATCAAAGAATGTGAAAAACATGATTAGTAATATCTCGACAACTAATAACCTGATCAACTTTGTTTTTTATACAAAATTTGTGTTAATTTATTGCCTTTTACGTTCACTCCTTAAAATAAAAAAATTCAAAAAATTTTATATACCTATCATCAGAACAAATTTTTCGAGAGTCCGAAAAAAATAGTTCCGGATAATTGTGGTTACTGATATTAAATAGGCTTCCTCCCATTCTAACATACTAAGCACATACAAAATTTCAAGCCTCTATCTCAATTTGTTAGAGAGATAGAGCGGTTACAGACAGACAGACGGACAGCAAAATTTTTTTTTTCTAAAAATATGTTTTTTGAAATCTCCAATGTCCGAAACATGTAAATCCGCCAAAATTTTTTTTTCAATTTTCAAAACGATTGCAAGATTTACCCTATACTACATATGATGGGTAAGTAATAAAAATGCAGGGTCAAAATCAAAGCTTATGTGAACAAATTATCAGAAACAAAAGCCACCAACAAAATCTGCATTTTGAAAATGTTTTAAGAATTTTACTTAATACTGATATGAATGTATTTTCTTTCTAAAAAGACTTTGGTGTTTTTTAAAATAGAATCAACTCAGTTCTTATTTAATAAAGTGAGTGTATTTAATAAAATTCTATGAACAACTAACTATGAAAACAAAACTGATGAAGTATCATGTTTCATTATGTACATTCATGGGGAAAAAAAAGCAAACACCTCATACTAACAGTCAGTGGCGTAGCTAGGATGGGTGACACCCGGGGCGGATGTAAATGGTGTCACCCCCCCCCCTCTCTCTTCCGATCCGTCATATATTTTCTATCACACTTCTATGTTATTAAAAAATGACCATACCATTATTTAACTTTTGTCCTCCTGTATTAAAAAAAAAAAAAAATAAATAAAAAAAAAGAGGAGCGACTCATTACTCAACCCACAGTCCGAATCCGTCAATGTGGTGTCTATATGTAGAAGAAAACTCTTTCTTTAAAATTTTCCTTTTGCTACGCTCTCTTTGGATTCCAGGTGCTTGTCTTATTTAGAAACACCACTCTGAATAAAATTTTACATTCTCAAAGAAAAGAAAGTGAACTAAATTGCGTCGTGTCAAGGATGGATCTGGAGAGTCCTCAAGGGGGGGGGGGGGGGATTTTAAAAATTGGGAGACTCTAATCTCATGCGCAGGTCGGGGCTAATATTTTCACTGCGGGTCGGGTTTGGGTCCGGTTATCTTCTATTTTTTCTGCGGGTCAGGTTTGGGTCCGGTCGACTTCTAATTTTCAAGCGAGTCTGGTTTGGGTCCGGTCGACTTCTATTTTTCAAGCGGGTCGGGTTTGAGTCCAGTTGATTTCTATTTTTTGTTGCTGGTCGTGTTAACTAATCAGGGGTGTGCGAAGAGAAAACTGCGCCTGGACAAATTTTCATCAGTTTGCCCCCCACCACCTACCACAAACGACTTTTCTTGTGAAAGGCCAAAAATGACTTGGTAGTATAAATTTGACGTCTTTTAAGTTTCCGGACCCCCCCCCCCCACACACACACACTCTTTCACACCGTGATGTAACTAATACTTTTTCTGTAGTTCGCATTTGAGTCCGTTTGACTTATACTTTTTGCAGCGGGTAAGGTTATCTTCTTCTCTTTTGCTACTTGTTGGGTTTGAGACCGGTTGACTATATTTTGCTACTGGTCGTGTTGACTTCTGTTTTTTTTTTCTGTGGGTTGTGTTTGAGTCCGGTTGACTTCTTTTTTACTGCGGGTCGGGTTACTTCTACTTATAATATAAATCATAATCGTAAAGCTCTACAATAAGAACAAAAGTAAATATTTAAAAATGTATTTCTTAAGATTTCGCTAAACAAATGTACAACATAAATATATTTTTTACGAATAACAAATAAGATGCCAGTCCAAATTGGGCTCGGAGTGAAGAATTGCACGAATCGCGGTCGGTCCAATAATGTTTATCATACAGGCTGGGTCGGACACGGAACAAACGTTTAGCTTTTACTCAGGGCCGAGCCTCGACCTGGAAATTTTGATCAGTACAGACAAGACATGAGTTCGAATAGATCTTTTTCAGAAATTTCAGACTTTTATCAGAATTAGGTCCCAACCGAGCTCGACGATTTTAAATCTGAGCCCGCCCAAACCCGAAACATTTTGCTTCATCACAGCCCGAACCCGATAACGAAAGCATACAGTAGAAAAAAAATGCATAATTTTTTTTAAATGTTCCAAAAAAATTATAATTTTTAAACTACATTTTACATTGAAATGTTACTCTTAAACGAAAATTTAAATTTAATATTATCAAACGAAAAGTTTGGTATAAAATAAAAATGTACTTTATACATTAAAAAAATTCTCATATTTTGTCTCCTTTAATAAGAAAATATTATGTACATGTTAATGAAGTGTGTTTCATGAATAAATGCATAAAACATGTAGAAATTATTGTCGATTATTTGTCGAATTGAACAACATATATCAATTTTCTATAAAAAAAGGCACATTTTTAACTATAACCATTTCATTCCTCATAACAATCTTTTGGGATAGGCAAGACCCATACAATAACATTAAATTAAAACTTTTAAATTCCGATGCTTTTATAGAAATAAAGGAAACACTGCTCAATTGCTTCCTATCTGAATAATATGGAAATTAAATTTACTTACGACCAAAAGTGACTTCGTAAATTGCAGAGTAACAACTTCAGCATCGTCCGAATTCACAAAAAAGCAACAATCACTAAAATTATTTCTATATGAAAAGCAATTACGACCTGTGTACGCTGTGTACAATAGTCATCTAAGTTATGCGCCAAAAGCAAACTAAAACTGGAAGAAAATATTCTCTTCCCATTAAATGTCTAAATAATAATGATATTAAACAACCCTATTGCAAAATAACCTCTGCTACAGATAAAAACCAAACTACAGACAAATTCATTATTCCCGCTTTTTTGTTGGCGCCAGAACATCGTCGGAAATGGCTAAAATAGGTTTGTAGAAGTGACTAATAATTTACTTTTAAAATAGCATTCTAATGCTAAAACAGAAAAAAAAAACACAATTTCTGCTTCCCCTTCATTCTAATCAAAATGTCAATAACGTGATTTAAAAAGGAATAAATAATGTTTAAGGTGGGGAAAAGTTCTTTTAATATTTTCTATTCATTGATAAATAAAATTTATAGGTTTCAGAAAAAATGAGTCCAGGTCCGAGCACTGTCTCATCTCTAATACAGACATTTAGGAAGACTGACTCCAGGTAGGACTCGACATGGAAGAAAAACAAGTCTGGCCCGACCCAACCGTCAGAAAAATAAAGATCAGGACACGGCCCGGCTCTAAAAGTCAGAAGTCCTAACCCAGCCCGACCCTAGGGTGGCGATCACCCCTTCGCCATCTCTCCCCCATCTTAGATCCGCCAATGCCTGAGTCATGAATTGGCACGGCCCGACCCGGCTCGACTCGGGCAGCGCCGCTCCGTGCGACATTGAGCTTCAACCCAAGTCCTATTCCATGAAGATCTCTCATGTTGGTTTGAAAACTTTTATGGGCCCAAGGGGGAGCGATCGCCCCATCGCCCCCTCCCTAAATCCGCTATTGCATCGTGAGCTAAAATTTCATTTTATTTCAGAATTCCTTTCCAAAATCTAATAACATTTTTTAGTTGCAAATAAAGATTGGGTGTCACCCCTCAGAGGGTGACACCCGGGGCGGACCGCCCCCTCCACCCCCCGCTAGCTATGCCACTGCTAACAGTGCAACTAACTATAATGGAAGGAAGTTATTGGTACCAAACGATTGGAAATAAAGTCTACTTTTAAATGAGGCATATAAGATTTGTTTAGGGGGGCATCTACAAATCAAAACTAGAGCAAACTTTTTTTTTTTTTTTTTTTTTTTTTTTTTTTTATGGCAAAACTCAATTTTGACAATATATTTCAAATTTCTGGTTCAAACTCTGCCATGAAATGAAATACCATTAAAATGAAATTTTTGAATCATAAATTTTAAAAATTTAGAGGTTCTAATATTAAATTACATTTTCATACTTTTAGTAATAAATCCTGAAATTATAATCCTAATATGATCATTTTTTGTGAGATTTTACTAACCAAAAGCCCCAACATAAATACATTTTATTTTAATTAAAAAAAATTAATATCATCAATTTTGAAATTAATATTTGAAAAAAATATGAATTGCAATCTACATTTTTTTTTCATAGATTTCTATTTATAATGTCCTGCTCATTGCTGTCAAAAAAAAAAAAAAAAAAAAAAAAAAAAAAAAAAAAAAAAGGGTGGGGGGGAAGTGAAGGGAGTGGTCGTCTCAGGCATGGACATTTTATTACCAAAGTCATTTTTGTTATCTTGAATGATCCTAAAAAGGTCAATTCAATCTAAAAATATATGTAGCAAAGTAAGACAACACAGAGCATTGTGGCTGAAAAAAAATACTTTGCCCAAGTTTATTAAAGAAATCAAGCTAAAAATTTTAGGGTTGGTAAAGAATGACAAAGATATAAAATCAACTAAATATTTATTAACAGAAATAAACATAATATATTATAAATAAAAACCAAGTAATTTAAATTCTATATGTGCTATGTCTTCACATCTTCTACACAAACTTCAATTACAAAAGCTTATCAAACATCAAAGAAAGAGTTAACTAACACAAAATTGATAACTCCTTACAAGACCATATCAACATATAAATATATAATGGCTCTAGAGAGTCTAGAGGAACTTAAAGAAAAACTGACAGAAATTATTTTTAAAGTCTCAATTAAAAATATATTTATCAAAATAACTTTAAGTTTATTGAAAAATCCATTTAAATTCAATTTTGTTAACGTAATATAAAAAGTCCAGTCTATTGTATTTAAATTATCTATTTAACCCTCCAAGTGTCTTGCAAATGGGTAAAATTGTAATGTTGTTTTCTCTGCATTTTGTTTTAAATGCTAATAAAATATTCTTTCAATATTGCATAAAAAATCTTATTCAGGAATATAAATGTAATCCTTGAGAGTCTTAATCATTCTTCAATACTTTGAAAATTCATTAAATTTATAATTTATAATATTTTAAACATTGCTTATATTGCAATGAAACCTAGAGCTTAGTGTACGGAATATTACGGGACAAACGCTTAGAGGATTAAGTATATTTAAGAAAAAGTAAATAGTGAAAATAAAAACTCAACTTCTATGTCTTGTTTAATCATCAGTTATTCACTCCCAGCACCTCTTCCCATAAAGCTACAAACACATTTAGTAACATCCACCGGTACCCTACACAGAGAACCAGAAAGTACGACACCTAGTGAATGTCAAAACATACCTTATCACTCCAGGGTCCCAAAACCAGGACCAGTAGCTAATGGTCATATGATAAAATGCTTTGACATTTGCTAACTGACTCTGAGAACTCAAGAATGTCAATCGCAATATGTCCAAAGCTTTTCATAACAAGATAACTTTAAATAAAACAGACATACTACATCATAACTATTGCATTTATGCTTGAGAAGAAAAAGGAAAACAGAAAACCATTACTTTCACAATTAAATGTATCAGCTGCTAGATATATATTTCATTCTGAAAAATCTTTTATCATAAATGATTCAAAGTCATAATAACATGCACCGGAGATTCTTCTTTACCAATAAAACACTTCATCATTTATTCCATCAAAATATTATTTCCTTACATCAAGATGGCGACTGATATTTAAAAGATCCACTCAAAACATGCAACACAACAAAAAAGTAAAAACAAATAGAAGCCTAAAATCCACGAAGCTAATGTTCCAACATCTGATCGGACTATAAATAGTTCATGTTGGAGATATGCCCAGCTGTTCACTCTAATCCCGCACTGAATAAACATCACTTCCTCTTCGTAATAAGGTCTGGAGGCGTGTCCTAGAATGCAAACAATCTCAGACAGCTTACACCATCTATTGTCTAATGGCAAAACATCTCATTTGGACTTAATGATTTCAGCCATGTCTTTGAGTTGTGAACTAGGATATATGTATAAAGGATAATAAAGACAGAAGATGTTTTCAAACTTTATCATAAAAGATAGCAACAATAGTAACAAATATTTTATTTAAAAATAAATTTTTTTAAATAAAGACATGTTTAAAAGTTTAAGCTATCTTATTGAATAATAACTAATCTATTGTATCCAAAAAAAATAAAGCAAGAAAATATTTATTGGAATAATAAGAGAGTTGTTAGCAGTAGCACCACGTTTTGAAAAATATTGAGTGGGCTCAAAATTTTTTTGAGTAAAACATCACTTGCAATCTCCCCCCCCCCCCCCCACACACACACTTTAGTATGTTTGGGACAAAGGCGCAGGATCAATGAATGTCTAAAAAGGATAGTGTTTTTTTTTTCTTCCCCTAAGCAAAATATAAAATTACAACTAAATTCTTATTTAATAAATAATTTTCTTAAATTATATTCTCATGAGTTCTTCCTTATTATAAGTCCATTATGCAGGAAATTTGTTTTTGAGAAAAATGTACTTATACATCCTCAATAGGCTTTCAATGCTCTTGTAATTTTAATTGTTGTCGTTATTTTATAAATGATATCTGTACTATTTTTCATACATAATTATTTTAAGAACGTCAATAAAACCAAATTTCATTTCAGCAGTTAAATAAATAAATAAATAATGTATTAAATCAATGGAAATTGGGTGGGCAGATTGATCAAATTATTGGGTGGGCTTGCGCCCCACAGGCCCATATGAATTGGCACCACTGGTTGATAGGCAGGGTTGGGTTTCTTCCGGAAGAAACCTATTTCTTCCAGGACAGTGGAAGAAACTGGAAGAAATAGAAGAAACTACCAGAAACCAAAACAAATGCTCAAAGTTAAAGTATATATTAACTATGTAAAAGAATTAAAGTATAATTACAAAAAATCTAAATTGCAAAATTTAATTATTATTAAAAGCTTTATTTTTGCAAAAATAAGTTTTTTTTTTTTTTTTTTTTTTTTTTTTTTTTAATAACAAACTTCAAGTTCAGCAAACATTTTCAGGTGATAGATTTTTACTACTGTAGAAATTAGGATTTTTTTTTTTTTTTTTTTTTTTTTATGGAATTTTTTTTTTTTTTTAATTAATTGCTCTGTTTATTTATAAAAAAAAAAAAAAAAAACTACCGACAAATTGTTTATTTTTTATATAAAAATATATTATTTTCATATAAATGTGCATTATTTTAAACTGTGCAACACAGTAAATAAATAAATTCGTAATTTTTTATATTTTTATATTTATATTTTTATCTAGTGAATATTTCAATGCTGATTTTAAAAGATTAGTGTTCTAAAAACATCTATGGGTATGTCAAAATGCTTTTAAACTATCCTGAAGTGTAGGACTTTAAAAAGAAAAAAAAAATTGCAGCATCTTACTGCTAAAAAACTTTTTTGCTATACTATGTTGCATTATACTAAGAAAAATAAAGATTTTAAAGATTTTTTTTAATACTATACATATAATTAATTTCATGACAATAATTTTACTGAGTACAGACCAAAACAGGTTTTTAAGGCCTAATCTGAATTTAGATGATCTACTTTTTGGCCGAAAATGATAACATCAAAAAAAAATTTAAGTAATTAAATTGTATGTTTTAAAGTAATTAATACATACATAAATATACATAAATTAATTATATGTATAGTATTTATTAATTATGTAAAACTGTTATTAATCCAAAAACTTCACAGAAAGATTTTCTAATTATATGATTTCATTTAATAAAAAAATATATTAGTTTTAGGTACCGTATGTTCGGGTGTATAGTCCGCAGCTTATACAAGAAAAAAAACCTCCCAAAAAAGCCGCTGCGGGTTATACAAAGATTTTTTTTTAAAAATTGGAAATCGTAATATTTTTCCGACAATTAAACCTTAAAAAATTTGAAAAAAAACATCGAAATTTGTAAATTTTTTTTCGCTATGCCTTGAAATTTAGAGAGTTCTCCCATGTTTGTAAAGGCTTTTTTTTTACTGCTTAAATACAGTTATTTCTAGATTTGGAAGAACTGTCGCAACTATCGCCAAGTATTGCACTGATAGATGTATAATATCCATTGGGTTTGTAGAGTACAAAATCCAAAATCCGGAACCCTTCCAATCTCGATAATTCTGAATTTAAGATCATTTTTAGTTTATTTTTCAAAAAATTAATCTATTGATCCTGTTGCAAAGAACAAAAAAAAAGTGCATGATTTATATCATTTCGGAACGATTCAGAGCAGTCGTTCTTTTTCGAAACGATTCCGAGGAATCGTTCCTTTACAGAGTCGTTTCATTTCGAAAGGAGTTCAAGGAATCAAACTTTTCTGGAGTCGTTTCATTTCAGATAGAGTCCGAGGAATCGCTCCTTTTCGGAGTTGGTACCGTCCCTGTTGCAAAGAATAAAAAAAGTGCGTGATTTATGTCATTTTGGAATGGTTCAGAGTAGTTAGTCTTTTTTGAAACGATTCCGAGGACTCCTTTACAGAGTCGTTTCATTTCGGAACGAGTTCTAGGAATCGAACTTTTCCGGAGTCGTTTCATTTCAGATAGAGTCCGAGGAATCGTTCCTTTTCGGAGTTGGTGCATTTCGGATCGATTCCTAGGATTAGATCCTTTTGGGTATCAATGACCTAAGATACGTATACATTTTATGTCCAAAATTTTGAATTTATCACCGATTTTTTTTTAATTTTCGGAAATTTTTTTTAAAAATATCACGCTTCTTTGAAAAAAAAAAATGGCCGTAAATGCCGCATCGCTTGAAATTTTATCTTAAAACACATAAACGTCGCGGCGTTTCTTCCAAAAATTACGGTACTGATAATCTTAATTTTTTTGCCCAATTACTGTAGATATTATGCATCACGAAAAAATTTGGTAAATTTGTGTTAAAAATTATGACTAATGGCTTCTAATTTCGAACCCTGGTCGAAATATACGTTCGTAAATGGTGTATAGCCCGCAGACTATACACCGATACATCTCCGCGTGTTATACACGAACTTTTTTTACTGCACTGCTCGATTTAGGGGTGCGGGTTATACACAGGGTGCGGGCCATACACCCGAAAATACGGTAAATACATCTTGATTTTTCTTCTATAATGATTTTTGTAAATGATCATTTGTTATTCTAGAGCTTTCTCAAAGAATATTTGAAATCTAATGCAGTTTAAACTAAAAACTTTCTATGAGATGATTGATAAATCACAATTGATAATTATAAACAATGAAGTTCATTGCAATACATTTATTTGAGCCGATACGGTTCAAAGCAATAGCTAATATTGAAAAATTCTGAAGGAAGAAACAAGGTTTTTGAAATATTAAGGGTTTCGATCTGGCCGAATTTTCGCCCACGTTTTTGCCAAAACTCAGATTTTGGGCCGAAAACGAAACCGTATTTTTGAGTGATCTCTATTTAATTTAGTAATTATTATACATTATTTACATTAATAAAATTGATGTAAATTAAAAGCAAGCTTTTAGTTTTATTATTTAGTTATCATTAGTAAAGAATCTCTACTATTTCTACTAGTTTCAGAAATTTAAATAATAAAAAAATATGTTGGTTAAATTGAAATGGATAACATTTAACTGATTTTGTGTATTTTGGATAAAATTTCTTTTCATTTAGCCAATGGTTGAAGATCTCTAGATAAGTGTTGTGTGTGATCTTGGCTAAAAAACTGATGTAATTATTAATACTTAATTAAATTTGTTTTGGTCCTGTGAAATTAATTTATATTAAATTATAGGAAGAAGGTATTTATTATATCTTACAAAATTGAAAATGCATGGTAAATTCTTTAAAAAAAACCAGTTTCTTCCATTTCTTCCACTTGGAAGAAACCTATTTCTTCCGGCCGGTTTTTTCCATGGTTTTTTCCACTGTGGAAGAAACTTGCAAACTATTTTGATAGGTTGAAATGGATGATAAGAATAATAGAAGTAAGTTGAGGAAATAAATTTCCCAACAGTTTTTGGGCTGTCACAAGGAAAAGTTGGGGAAGGGGGGCAGCACCAAATTGAAACTTTACCCTAGATGCAGTTTTTTTTTTTTTTTGTATGTTTCTGGTTTTGCTATAGAGAAATTTCAATTTCAAATTCTCCTTCCAGTAGTTTTCGAATTATGATTAAAAAACATCAAAATGATGGTTTATGGGGTAATCTATCATGTGCAGAAAAGCAGAATTTGAAAAAAATATATTTTATTCATTTTATTGAAATATTTGGGCTGGCAATAGTCAAAGCATATTAAGTGAGTGAAATGGTCATAAAGTGGCAAGAAATAATATATTAATAGAAGTGACATAGTCATTCTGTAACTTTTCAATTATCAAGTACCAAATTTCAATTTGAATAATAGTCCTCAAAACATGTTTATTTTAAAATAAACATGTTTTAAGGACTTAAAAAAATTAATTTTTCTTAACCCTTTCAGTGCAGAATTTGTTCTGAGGGCTTAATGCCTTGTGCAGAATATTTTGAAAAAAAAAAAAAAAAAAAAAAAAAGCAATTTATTCAAAAATAACAGGAAACGTTTCTGTTTTATTCAAAATAAGTGAAAAACATAAAATATCAAGATTTACTAAATTGTTTTACCTCTGGCAGACTTATATCTGCCTCATTTTAGAATACAGCACTCAGTCCCTTATGTCGACTTCCGCACTAAAAGGGTTAAACTAATTGTAGAAATTTCATGAAAATTTGCTTTTAGGATAATTGAAGAATGTAGAATTTATTTATGGTATTAAACATGGGTATGATTTATTTGGAGGGGAAAAAGGAGGATTTGTTTTGATATGTAGATGGCTCCTTAAGCAAATTTTATATGCATCATTTAAAAACAGAATTTATTTCCAAGCATTTGGTAGAACTTTATTCTGTAATAATGTATTGCTGAGGTAATAGAAGTGTTTACTTTTCTTCATCCCATTCCCCCAAACCTCCTGTGAGCGTACATATGAAAATATGATGAGGAACATTAGATAAATAATTTTTGTTTGTATAATAATAATAGTAATTGATAAATGATTTCTGTACGTAAATATATACAGGATGAGTCATAAATATCGAAACAATAGGCTATCTCCTTAAATATTGCCCCTAGACCCATACTTCCAATTGCAAAGTTTCATAAAAAAAAACGTGAATTTTTTTATAAGATAAGTTGCAACTCCATGGGGGGTCGATTTTTAAAAATACGAAAATTAAATTTTTATACGGCCCCCAGAGGGTAAAACTTCCAATTAGAAAAATCTTCCTTATCCATTCCTGAATTGAACAAAAAAAATTCATCTCGATATCTACAAATCCCCGAAAGATATTAGAATCCAAAATTTTCAAAAATTCGTGACTTACACCACTTAAGCATTTCTCTGAGTGTTCAGAAATCAGTTTATTTGAAGTGCAATTTAGGGGTCGACCATAAATTTTCACATTGTTAAATGTTGATCCAAGACAATACTTTAACTTTTAGAGATAAAATAAAAGCGTATAGGTTTTTGCTTTAAACTTCCTTGAAATATGCTAAATGTCTGCAATATCTCGATCTTGTCGCCAACCTCGTAACTGGCACGACTCGTTGGCCAGACTGTCTTATTAAACATTTATTAAAAGTGTTATAAAATTATGTGATATGAATAAAACTCTCATTAAAACTGTCTTATAAACTTATTGCCGCAAGCAATAAGTTTAGTGAAAATAGTAATAGCGATAATGACACTTCTATTAACAGAATCACTGGGAATGTATTTTAATAAATTACATAGAAATATTTTTAAAAATCTACTTTTTTACTATTCAGCTTCAAAATTTATGATTGTTTTAAACCTATTTTTACTTTCTTCTATCTTTACAAGAAGAAAGTATTGGATGCATGAAAATTTTGAATTCCGGTTTTCGACGAATTCACACGTTTTAGGGCTCAGAGATACCGAAAAACATGTTTTTATAAAATGTCTGTCTGTAAATGACTGCACAAGGAAAAAATTTGAAATTGACGTGATAAAAAATGAGGCTTAAATCAACCGACGCATTTAAACAGTAATTAAAGAGGGTGAGAATGGCAAAACTTAAACAAAATCTGAAATCAAACATATACAGGACAGAGTTAATCATCTAGAAACTTAAAAAGCATTTAAACGTTAGGAAACCCATCTTTGTTTAAAACTAAATGCACTTTTCTGCATCAAATGTTTTTATTACAGTATTTCTCATTTTTAAACTGACATAAATCAATAACCGCCAGTTACGGTAACAGTCCCGCGAGTGCAATAGATCAATAGATTTTTAATGTCTCAAAAAATGCCCAACGTGCCTAAAGAAGTTTTCAGCTCAGAAAATTTACTTTTAAAAATATGATTTGTTTACAAAAAATTGCATCTTTTTTTATATTGCTATTTTAAATACTTTTATTTTAAAAATATATATATATATTATTTAAAATGCTGAATCAAAATTGAAAATTAGACATTTTCACTTAATCAAAAGAAAAAAATTCAACTCAACAAATAATATTTTGAGTTATAACAATTTTAATTTACTCTAAATTTTTTGAAAAAAAAATTATTAAAAAGTCTTATGATGTGATAATGCTCACAAATTATATTGTTAACCATCATAAAACATTTAAAATTCTAGCTCTATAAATAAGTAAATAAAATAAATGTTTCCTGGACCCATTACAGCAACATTGTTTCTTCAATTGCACACATTTTAATTTGTTTCTGATCCCTTGAAACCTCAAGATTTATTAAAATTGTCATAACTCTCTGAGTTTTGAAGATATCAAGATGAATTTTTTTTTTTGTTGTTCAGTTCAGGAATGGATAAGGAAAAATTTTCTAATTGGAAGTTTTATCCTCTGGGGGCCGTATAAAAATTTAATTTTCGTAATTTTGAAAATAGACCCCCCATGGAGTTGCAACTTATCTTATCAAAAATTTCACCTTTTTTTAGGAATTTTTGCAATTGGAAGTATGGGTCTAGGGGCAATATTTAAGAAGATAGCCTATTATTTCGATATTTATGATTCACCCTGTATATGAAAAAAAATAATAATAATAATGTAAACATTGAATAAATTGCTTATGTGTATGAAACAGTAAGAAGATGTTTTAAATATTACTAATATTCCAAAAAAGGGAAATAACAATTTAAAAGTAATCATACAAGATAAAAAAAAAAAAAATACTTTTTCATTTGTTCCATTTTCTCTTCTTCAGATAAGGGCTTTATTTCCTCAGTAGATTCAGAAAATGTTTGATGCCCAGTCTTTACAGCATGAAATTCTATTTCAGAGTCAGTTCGGAATTTTTTGTTGCACCTAAAAAGTATGATCATGTTAAAAAAATAATAATACTATCTTTTCTCAAAAAATTTGCAGCAGATTTTACAGTGTTACATTTCTATTTTAGGTAAGGTATGCTGGGGTAACTGATTCACAAGATAACTGGGCCATAGGCTATTTTATAAAAAATCATTGATGTCTGTCTGCACTCTAACTCCCTTACTCAGATTGCCATGAAATTTTTGGATGTTACCGACATTTGCCCTAGAACGAATGCTATTGCAAATGAAGTTTCTACATCATTAGTTTATTTACAGGGATAGTCAAAAGTTTTCTCTTGCATTAAGGCCTATGGGAAAAAATCATTTAAAATTAATTTTAAAGATGTTATACCATGTCAAACATATTCAAATTTATATGCATTTGCAAAATGCACTAAAATATGCAGTGAAAAGAATACTTATTATTCATTTATAGGGCACACATAAAAATTCCATTACATACCGTAATTTCTGGAAGAAACGCCACATCGCGAAAAATCACTCAAAAAAATTTAGAAAATGGTCGTAAACGCTGCAGTTGAAATTTCCGTGGTAATCGAGATTGATGTGCCAAACAGAAACACATTAATAAGCTGTATTGAGAATGCATAAAAATGAAATTATTAATCAGAAATTATTATATGTTTTATAAACATATTCTTTTCACCCAAATTAAAAAGTGAGGTCTTAAATTTAGATGAGATGAAATTAAGATTGAGATTGAGATGGTGTGTTAAAATATGATAATGTCTTCTTAAAAGGAAACACAACAAATTTATTTAAAGTTTAAATTAAAAGCATAATATAATTTAAGAGCTCTGCTGGAGCTAAAACATTTCTCAAAACATTAGTAGTGGCATATCTCAAAACATAATAGAAGTTCATAGAACGAACATAATGATGCATGCTAAAGAGCAAACAAGCATAACTGTCTGAAAAGATTTACAATTATATATTAAATCAAAAGTAAGATATTTGCATAATGTACTGCGAAACGAACAGTTACCTGATTTGAACGAATCACAGTACTGCAAACGTCACAAACTGAAAACACGTTGTGATTTGCCGGAACGCTAGCGCCATCTATAGATTCTGAAAATGGAAGTTTTCTTTCCTGAAAAACAAGCGCGTGGCAACTCAACTCCGCACGATAGCTGAAAAACGTAAACATTACATCGCGGTAAAATAATAATCTGCCATTCTCTGCAGATGTGGACGAAAAGATTAAATGGGGATTAAAAATATTAAAGAAATAGTTGGAAACTAAAAATAAACTTAAATTAACTCATATTTCCAACAATTTAAATACAAAATTCGAAATCAATAATATTATTTAAATAACGTATTTTCGGGGAAAAGTGCCGCGGCGCATACGAGTTAAAAAGTTAAAAATATGCTTAGTGTGGCGCGGCGAATACAGTGATTTTTTTTTTTCCTTACAGCAATATTAAAGAGGTGATTCTGTTCCGAAAATTGTGAAAAGGCAGTCATTAATACAAAAATTTGAAATGAAAAAAATATCGCGAAAATCAACAAATGGTCATAAAAAAAAAAAAAAAAAAAAAAAAAAAAAAAAAAAAAAAAAGTTTATTTGCAGAAAAAATAGCTAGCTTCATGAAAGATCGCAGCAAAATCAAGTACCTGTTTCTCATTTGCAGAGCAAAACATTACCAATAAATCACTTATCGGATTTTCACGATGTCACCGTAGCTAAATAAGCAAACATGTCATGATAAGGGGGATTTTTTTTCCAGTGAGTCAAACAGTGTACTTTTTTATGGGTATCTATAATATCTTTAAAACTTAATATATTTTAAAAAAAAATTTGACATTCAGCCTAACTTATTATTATTGCCAATTGCTGAAAATTTGAACAAAATCGGCTAATTAATAAAAAAAAAATATTTTTTTCTGTTTTTTTATAGAGGAAAAAGAGAGTTTTGCTTTAGTTTCATATTTTCAGTTCATTATTTCTTCTTGCTACTCGAACATTTTATTTTTTCAACAACGCAAAACTTTCTGACTTATTCACGATGATCTTTTTTTTTTAACTTTTTAAAGGAATACAATTCGCACGAGAACTCTATGAGAAATGAGTCTATGAGTTCTATGAAAAATGGAGTCTGGTTACGCCGGGCCCAGACTTGATTTCATTGAGTTTTCCTGGCTGGATGGAGCAAACTTTTAGCATTTCAGGCAGGGTTAATATATTTCGTTCGGCTGGATCAGAAAATTTCGGCTCATCCACATTATTTTAAATTTGATGTCTGAATCTTTGGAACAGGAAAAAAAATATTTTCAGATTTTTTTTTTTTTTTTTGAAAGATTATAAAAGATGGGGGGAGGGAAGAGGGAAATCCACTTCCTGCATTAACTATGCATTTTTCCGTGCCCTTTTGATGCAATTTGCTTTTTTCCACAATCGTATGCAAAATTTGCATAATTTTTTTGCTGTCTTGCCATTTTTTTCGCGATATTTTGAAAAAATTTAGAGTTTGTTGTGATCTTTTGACAAAATTTGCGATTTTTCTTTGAACGATTAACGAAATCAAAATTAATTTGTTTTCGCGACCATTTGTCGGAATTCGCGATACATTTTATGTCTGAAATTTTGAATTTATGACTGTTTTTTTTTAATTTTTGGAAAAATTCAGAAAAAATATCACGCTTGTTTGAAAAAAAAAAAATGTGCGTAAACGCCGCATCGGTAGAAACACTGCATCGCTTGAAATTTTATTTTAAAACACGCAAACGCCGCAGTGTTTCTTAAGACAACTACGGTAATATTAAAGGGGGGAATTGTTTGGGACATATTTTAATTATGTTAAATGATTTCACACATAAAAAAAAAAGATAAAATAGATATGCACCGCTGAGACTTAATATTTCAAGCATAAAATGAAGTGCAGAGCATTTAAATGGACACATTAAAAGATTTCAAATAGTATATTCTATCTGAAGTATTGTACATGTATCCGATGATGGTTCATGGATTGATGAAATGCATTTTTAAGTTTCACTAAATGTATGCATATTATATGGTGTGTACCACGGCAAAAAAAATCTTGACATTTGCGATTTTAGATGTTTTGTTAAATATCTAGGAATTTACATGAGGAATGAATGACTCTGAAACTCTAGATGTTTAAACAAAATAGTATAAGTCATATATTTTCGAGAAGATTTTTTTTTTTTTCCAAAATCCAATAAGGGGCTGTCAACAAATTGAAAAAGAAAAAATATCTTTTGAATAACCCGGTCAAAACTAAAGTAGTAAAATCATTCAAACTGCATATTATGATTAAGGGGCTTATGGTAATAAACTGTGTTCATTTTTATGCGGATAACATGTATATTCATAGAGAAATTAAGTTTTTATAAAAATGGTCCCAAATTTTGCCAAGTTTTTTGCTTATAATTCGCAGAGCTCTTAATAAAAAGCTGTGTTCTTTTCAGAAAATATGAGAATTGACATTGTACATAATACCCTGTAATCAAAATTAAAAAATATTAATAATTGTATGAAAAATGAGCAGGTTTACTAAATAAATTTTCACTGTTCATGCGTCATCTCTATAAAAATTACATTTGTATATTGTATTAGCTAAATGTATACAGCAACTTTTGTTAAAATTCAAAATCATAGCTTGAAAATTCTAAAAATTATCACCTAAAGAATAAGATTAAAATCCGATATTCCCAAAATAAAACAAACAAGTAAGAAAAATCATGCGTTAAGCATAGATTATGAAGCACTTTCCAACGCTTCATGAAATCTTTAAAAAAACTTCGTTATTTAGGTAAATAAGGATATAAATCCAAATATAGCCAAATATGTATTCCAGTATTTTGAACAGACCTGTATTTGATCTGACAGCTAATAGACATGCTATATAATGGGAAAATTTAGTTTAGCAAAAAAATGCCTAGTAGCTTGAAATTTTTCTTTCAGCAATTTATACTAATAGATGGAAACATACTTGAATACTTTGTTCAGCCCTGTAGTTTGCCTGGTACCTTAACTATACATCAGTGTTAAGCTAAAATTTACTTTAAAACACTCCTAAAACAACGGAAATCACCTTCTGATAAATTATCGTTCATAGGCTCCATGTAGCCAATTCTTTGCATGGCCTTGTATATCATTTTATCTATATTCTGAGAACATTTCTTAGTAAATTTAATGCAGTTCAGCGTAAAAATACATAATTTATTTAAGGACCAGCTTTAAGTAATTTACGCTCATATAAATATAAGCAGTAATGTTGACGAAGTCTTTTGGGTAGCCCTGTATATCAACTATAGTATTTATACACAAAATATAATGTGCATAGATTTAATGAAATTTAAATGCGCAGATCATACTTAAAATGCATTTTATCCATCATCCTGGCCCATAACCAGGATTTCCTTTCGGAGGGGGCTGTATCTTGGAATTTTTTCTGATCTGACAGCAATATTTTGCATAATTTAAATCACAATTAAAAAAGTAAACAAGGCGTAACTTAAGATATGTACCTGTATTGGGCATTTGATGCCCATTTCAAAAACTGTTAGTTAATATTTTTTTTAGTTCTGTTACAATTTATGATTTTTAAAAGCACTTCCAGTTTCTAAACATGTTCTCAAACCAGGAGTGTTTTTAGAAGAAAAAATTGCAACAAAATTAAAAAATCACAAACTAAAAATGTTTGAGACGAGATCCTCGAGTATTCTAAGAGAAAAACATTAAAAAATATTGAAATGCAAACAATTAGTTTTAATAGATTTGAAACACAGGATTACACGTGTCTCTCAATACAAGGGTGATATCTTAAAATGATTAATCCATACTTGAAATTAATTATATGGATTTCTTTTATGAAAATATTAATTGCTACATACATATATGAAACAATAAAAATTATAGTTTTATTTCGCATTTCTTTATTATTATAATTATGAATTCAGTACTCTTAGTGCAATGAGTTTACTAATGTTGCAGAAGCAATTTCCGTGACTTCTTTTCAGCCATGAGGCTAATTATCTTATCAGGATCTACTAGAATATCCCAGTGAAAGCAAATAATTGCAAAGCTACTCATTCTCTCATTGGCCATTATGTCTCACCGGTCAAAAATTTAATTCTTTCCACTGTTGAAAAAAATCTTTCAGTACTCGCTGACATCGAGATTATAGCCAAGACTTTCAGCAAATACTTAATCGTATTATACTATTACAGTACTCTAAAACCGTTAGGATTTCTGCATTTGTGTTAACTTTAGCAATTCTCTCAAACCATAATTCATATTCAGCTTTTATTTTTGAACACTTTGTCAAAATATTAACAGAGATTCTCTAATTTTCTAGCTTTTTCCGGAGACGTAAATCCTGGAAGAAGTATATGGAAATCTGTTTCAATATCTTAACCCTTCGGACTACGGTGCCTCTTACACAAATTTTATTCGATTAGCATCACTTTTTTAAAAGAACTTTCCTTGAAGTAGACAATTTCAAAAATTCTCTGATTAAATAAGGAAAATTTTATTTTCCTTTATTACTGGTGCCAAAAAAAATTTTTGGAAGGAAAGATGATGTCTCTGCAGCAGAGACAACTGAGTGCCAAGGGTTAATGCCAGGGTTGGTAAAAAACCAGGTTTTTTTGTGAAAAAAACATTGTTTTTTTGGTTTAGACCAGGTTTTTTTTGGTTTAAATCGGGTTTTTAAAAAATATGATTCCCTATTACAAATACATGCATATTTATCAATAAAAATAAATATTTTTGAATATATAAGTAATAACTTGATTTAAAAGTATTTCTAATCAATGTAATTATTTAATATACAATTAGTTATGTAGAAAATTAAAATCATTTAAAAATTAAACATTTTTAGAAAAAGCTATGTTTTTTATTTCATAAATAAAATGTTCTACATAATCAAACATTGATACCTTGACAATCTTAATATACAATCTTTTAAATATTAGCACTATAAATAAATACATGATGCAGTTTCATAAACAAAACTTCATACATATTATTTTCACAAGGCTATTCAAAATAATTTCTTTGAAATACTTGTTATATGAGATATCTGATTTTTCTGTTAGAAGATTACATTATTGCAATAATTTGACACACTTAAATTACAAAGATGAGAAAATATTAGGGATGCACCGAATATTCCGTGTCTATTCGGTATTCGGCCATGTTACCAAATATCAAACTATTCGGTTAAGCTGAATATTCGGCTTGGCTGAATATGAAACTATTCGGCCGGCCGAATCCAACACTTAATAAAACCTTTTAAAACACATTTTTAAAAACTTCTCACAATTTCTACTTTTAATTGTCAATTTATAAATATATTTAAAATAATTAGAAAAAAAATCATATTTAAGTAAAATAAATGTTTTTACAATATTTATTTGCTGTTTGTAAAGTATAATTTAAGAAAATTAACCATGAGTAGGATTAAAACAGTGATTTATGAGGATTCTCATAAGGAATAAATGATGTGCAAATGCAAGTTCCTAAATGTTGTTCAGTAAATAATCTGTTTCATGCTTTTCCCAAATAAAAGTCTTTAAACAAGAAAAAAAAAAAACTTTTGAGAATAGTAATAGCTAACAAGGCAATTTTTTTCATGAAAAAATAATCATAATTAACTTATTGAGTCATAAATACATTTTATTTCATCTCACTCTAGGTCAAACTTGTGTTTTCGTTTGCTGCTTTAACAATAAATAAGATACCATAATTATATTTTCAACTCACATGCTTTGATTTCTGTAAAATATGATAAGATGGGGAGGGTGGAAAATGCCATCATTCATAAGAAAAGAAAAAATGAGCTAAATATTCCTTTATTCAGAATTAAGTTCAAAACATTTGTATTTTATATTGAAAAAAAAATCTGCCTTGAGTTATCAAAAAAGGACAATTAAGAGACTGTAAAGCTTTTCTTCGACCATTCTTTCATTATTTCTCTTTGATTTTAAAATGTTTGTTTTAATTCATAGAAGAAACCATGAAATTAAAATTTTTATTAATTAAAATCTCATAATTGTGCTGAATAACTCAAGGCAGATTTTTTTTTTTCTGTTATTAAATGTTCTTATAAAAGCTATTGTTTATCAAAATACAAGTTTCTTTTATTAAATATTATGTAAAATTGTTTTAAAAAGTAACATTTTAATATCTTTAAACTTTGAAATGTAAAAAGTATTTGGAAAGCAAAATATTCGGTATTTGGCTCAACTGTCGGCTGAATATTTGACATTCAGTATTCAGCCAAAATCACTATTCAGTGCATCCCTAGAAAATATTATATAAGATTTGTTCTAAAAAACCAATTGGTTTAAACAATGCCAAACCGGTTAGAATAAAATCATAGTGCAAAATCCCCATTCCCAATGTAAGAATGCAAGAAAAACAAAGGCTTAACCCAATAAACACAGAGAAAAAAAATGCCAATTATTCATTAGCATACTTAACAAAAAGAAATCAATGGAGAAAATTACTTAAGAATGTCATATTCGAGGCTTTGAGGAAAGATGAAATCCTTAGTAAATCTTAACTAAATCAAGCAATTTAAATAATAAAAGTGCATTTTTAGCTTGAATCTGCCCTTCTGGCTATAAATATTTTACAATTAATTGTTATATATATATATATATATATATATTTATTTATTTATTTAAGCCTTTAAAAAAAAGGAAGAAAGAAAACTAATTTTTTTCTAACCAGCTAATTTTTAAAAACTTGGTTTTTCTGCCGTGTAGATTTATAGCTTGGTTTTTCTGCCGTGTAGATTTATAGCTTATACAAAAAGTGGAGTTGATTAAAAATATTTGTCATTTTAGAAATTTATTAATTCATAATTTTTCTGCAACTTTGCTTGTAGCTTCTGCATAACTTGGATTTTGCATTTTACAATGCGTAAATAGAACAAAAAAACCAGCATAGTTTTTTTTTTTTTTTTTTTAAACCATTGGTTTAAACCAAACAACCCTGGTTAATATGAAATGAATTTATATCATTCAAATTTTAAGTAATTCTTTCTAAACACGGAATAAAGACCATGATCATGTAGTACATTTCAATAGATGGAATTTGAGGGTTTGCACGAGTTGTCTGTATAAATATTAGTCGGGATCTTTACTTCAGTTTAGAATACATTTCAAAGTTTTGATGCAGAATTAAATATCTCACGAAAAGTTTCCAGTACATTTTCTGTATCATAATTAGGACATCTTTAGCATGAGTTACAGCCGATATCATATCACGAGTTTTTTATCGAATAAGAATGGGCAATGGCTTTGTCAGATTAAATTGATTATCACAAACAGACAGGCTTAAGAAAATCCCTAATCTCCATGACTGCCAATAAAGCTCTAGTTGTTGAAGAAATGTTTCATGCGTTTTCAGAAATAATTTCTAAGCTATTGCAAGTATTTTTTTCAACAGCTCAACAAAAGTTAATATACAGTAGACTCCCTCAAATCCGCAAACCAGAAATCCGCAACTCTCTAAAATCCGCACATATTTTATGGATGTAAACAATGAAACTTTCAGTTCAGATATTGGGACAAAATTTTATTTTTTTAGTTTTGTATCAATTCCATATATTTTTTTAATTTGTAATTTTCTTAATAATACTCTATTCATGTTTTTTTCATGAAGAAATAATAAATTTTTTTGGAAAAAAAAATCAAGATATTACTGGTAATCAGAATCTTCTTACCAAATATATTTATGCATTAATCAAGATTTTTTGGTTATTAAACCATGCTAAACTTGAAAAAAAAAATCTTTATTTTATGATTTTGATGTGAATTAATAATGCACTTTTATGAGGCAAGTTTTGTTTAATAACTTTGGAAAATATATAATCTTTATAATGAATATTTAATCATATATTGATTATTAACTTGACCTTTGCTATTAGTACTTTAATCATTTAAAAAATTATCTATATTTTTATTATTTTAGTTTATTACTTATTTCAATATTTTATTATATTGTAAGCATTCATTAGAGTTCCGATTGCACTATTAATTGCACTCAAATTACTGTTTAAAAAATGTAAACAAAGCAACGACCAGAAATCCGCAAAATTCTAAAATCCGCACAACCTCTGGTCCCAAGCTGTGCGGATTTGAGGGAGTCTACTGTACTTCCATGCCTCTCCATAAATCTTGTGCCGAAAAAGCACAAGATTCGCTTCCATTTTCTGAGGCACATAGTAAATTGCTTCTTCAAGGGCTAAATTTGCCTTGGTGTGATTTCTAAAAACAATTGTCAAGTCAGCAAAAGTTCCGTTTGGCAAGTATTAGCATGTGGTTGGATAATGTAAAGTTTAACCGGTGGCTTGCACAATGAACTTATATAATTTTGGAATACTTCTGGCTAGACCCCATACTTGACTAGACCCCACTAACATAAACAGCCATATTAGCTGCTCCATCAATGCCTATGTAATGCATTTAGATAAATCAAAATGTAGTTCATCACAATGTAGTACTATTTATTGTGTTCTATTTTCGGTGGACAATCATTTACTTGAATTATGTTTCTGAATCATTGGGATTTATGCATTTTATAAATTGTCCATAAATCGAACACAAAGGTGTAGCTTTTCTGTGCTTGAAATATCTATAATTTCAACAGAAATCAACCCATAACAGATCGTGTAACTTCGTTTGGTAATCAGTTTTTCGTTGACTATATATGCGATTACATAGGAATGATTTCATTCTGAATGCCTGGACTGAAGTAAGTAGCAGTTCTATGATTGTTTATAACATTTCAATTCATCAACTCCAGACTTAGCTCTAAATATTAAAAGAGTTCTTAGCTTATCGTCTTCTTTATTGGTTCTCTAACGTTATAGTACCACTATTATAATTACATCTAAATAGCATTTCTTGCTTTGTGCAAAATAAGATTGTTAGAATGTTATATGTTCACCTTCTTGAAAACTCTTTAAGAAGTGCTATGAAAATCTGCCAAAAAATCCCTACACAGGGGTATCCATCCCGGAAATTGACAATTCTACAAAAATCAAAGAAACTTTCCCAGTGTTGAATTCAGACACTTTTCTCTGGGAGGGATTCTGTGGCTCAGAGAGGAATACAATAGAGTTCTGAGGGGGAAATTACACTTTTTTACCATTGAAAACACAAAATCTCAAATTTTTCGGAAGGGGGCATTTGACAGCTCCGGGGGAGAATGTCCCCTCCGGGCCACCACCTGAATTCAACAATCAATTTTCCTACACAAGCAGATTACTTTGTGTATCTTTTTATTAAATACAGTAGACTCCCTCAAATCTGTACTCCTAAAACCCGCAACTCTCTAAAATCCGCACATATTTTACGGATGTAAACAATGAAACATTCAGTTCAGATGTATGTGCAAAAATTTATTTTTTCAGTTTTATATCAATTCCATACATTTTTTAATTTATAATTTTTGTTAAGGTAATTGAATTCATGTTTTTTCATGAAGAAAGAATAATTTATTTCTGAAAAAATAAAGATATTGCTAATATCATTGGTAATCACAATTTTACCAAATATATTTATGTATTAATCAAGCTTTTTTAATTATTAAGTCAGGCTAAACCTGAAATAAAGTTTCATTATTTTATGATCCTGATGTGAATTAGTAATGTACCTTTATGACGCAAGTTTCATTGAATAATTTAGGAAAAACACGTTTCCTCTTTTATAATGAATATTTAATTGTACATTATTGATTATTAACTTTACCTTTCCTTTTAGTATTTTAATCATTTTAAAAAATATCTAAATTTTTATTATTTTAGTTTTACTTTTTTAAATATTTTAGTATATTGTATGCATTCATTATACTTTTGATTTCATTATTAATTACATTCAAATTATTTTTTTAAAATGTAAACAAAGCAATGACCAGAAATCCTCAAAATTCTAAAATCTACAAAACCTCTGGTCCCAAGCTGTGCGGATTTGAGAGAGTCTATCGTATAAATATGCAAACAATTTAAAGCACAGCTATTTAATGAAGATCGGAGAACACCCAGCTGCCATGGGGATTTTGAAAGTTTGTTGATACCCTATCGTCTTTCTTTGCACCATTCCTTTTCAAAATTTCCTACTACTGTTTTATTAAATAAAAAAGCCTATTACAGTTATAACATCATTTGTAAAGAATACTTGACTTTGTTATAGAGGGTCTTGAGTTTTTTTTTAATGTGAACATGATATAGTTCTAAATTTATTGAAGTTTGTCTTACCAAAACCCGATCTCTAAAATTATGAATAAATTGTTTTATGAGTTCTGCTGTAAAAATGAACTCCAATTTATGTGGCGACCTTGCCGGATACGTCACACATTTTCTAATATATTTTCTTCAAAATCATTATTTTTCATGTAATTTTAAATACTAGGTATTAAAGTTTTTGGCTGTTTTCTCTTCAAAACATTTTAATACTGAAGTTTCCATTATATTATGATATAATGAGGATAGAGAAAAAAAAATTAAGGAACATTCATGTAAATGTTTCATATTTTACTTTTTAAGTTAAATTATATGACATATGCGTGTTATACTTACTCTTTCTTAGTGAAATTAATGATATGGAATTACACTTATCAAATTTTACTGTACATAAAGTAAAAATAGCATTTTAAGACGAACTGATATTTTGTGTAGTCGATAAGAACAATATATGAAAATGAGTGATATGGGGAAATTGCTATATCTTTAACTGAAGAAATTTATATTTTTACAACTAAAATATGCGTAGTTCTTATGCAAGAGAAGATTTAAAAAAAAAACTATCAAATTTTATCATTAACAAAATTATTATTATATTTAATCTCGTTAACTTTGCACATTCTTTTTAAACTTTCAGGAGGGGCTTCATGCCCCCTTAGCCCCCTCCCTGGCTACGTGTCTGCCATCATCGGATACATATACAGTACTTCGGAAAGAATGTACTGTTTGAAATCTTTTGTGTGTCCCTGTAAATGCTATGTACATTATATTAGGGAAAGCAGTATGATATAATTTATACTAAGCCTCATACATCAATTTTATTATACATAAAACAGTTTAATATATTTAAAATATGTCACACACAATTTCCCCTTTTTACCATTATCTAATGGAATTCTTTTGTGTGGCCCTGTAAATGAATAATAGCTACATTTTCACCTCATATTTTATAGAATACATATTTTAATGCACCTTGTAAAAGCATATAAATTTTAATATGTTTGACAGGGTATAACATCTTGAAAATTCCTTTGAAACGATTTTTCCCCATAGGCCGTAATGTAATGGGAAACATTTGACTCTCCCTGTAGATAAACTAATCATGGTAGAAATTTCCTTTTCAATAGGGTTTGTGCTAGAGTAAACGTCAATAACATCCTAGAATTTCATGGCAATCCGAGTATATTTACGTGAGTTAGAGCACAGACAGACAGTCATACAAACTGAATTCATAAGCACTTTTCAACTTTGTTGGAAAGTGCTAAAAAATGAGGGGCTGTATCCATATTCTATTGATTAGTCTCTACACAGTATTGCATATACTACTGTATTTGGATACAGCTTCTCCTCTTTTTGCTTCATTTTGGGAATAACGGATTTTGATATTCTTCTATCAATGATAACTTTTAGAATTTTCAAGTTATAATTTTGAAACTTTAACAAAAGTTGCTCTATATATTTAGCCAACACAATATGCAAATGAAATTTTAATAGAGTTAAGGCATGCACAATGAAAACTTATTTAGTAAACCTGCTCATTTTTCATACAATTATTAATATTTTTTCATTTTGATTACAGGGTACCATGTACAATGTCATTTCTCATATTTTCTGAAAAGAACATTGTTTTTTTTTAAGAACTGGGTGAAACCAAAAATGCAGGTGCTTTTCATGTCCAAAACTTTAATATATATTTTTTTTCATTAAATATACAACGAAATTCCAAAATTTTTTATGCCATTTTTTGGAAAAAACTATTTTAAATTAGTCTAAAATTTGATCTAGCCAATTTTATTGTAATTATTGCACAATTTATGCAATTTATCCATTCTTATCTATGAAATTTAAAAAGTCCAAATGACTAGGGAGAAAATTTCAAACAAATTATAATTCTAAATATTATGAACAAAACAATATTTATATATTTTTATTTAATTAACAGATATAGTTAGTTTTATAAATTTGTAACAATGAATTAAGATATATATTTTTTAACTGCATAAGTTAAATTTAACATTTGTCCATGAAAATTTAACCTCTGTTACTTTACTTACATTTAGTAGAATAAATAATAAAAATTTTGTCTATCAGAGATCGCTACTAATCTATATTGCTCAAAGAACTTTCTAGAAGAGAATACAAGTGCCATTTTCACTTTGTCTGCCACATGTTTAGAGTATAGAGCAGTATTATCAAGTTCTAAAGTGAATGTAACTTCTGTTACTCCAATTTTTGATTTAAATAATGTTTTAAAAATAAAATTTCCCTTTAAATCACAAAACTCTAAGTAAAATAAGTTTTTTTTAAGCAACATAACTATTTTTTAGAATATTATTATTTAAGAAAAAAAATTGCTTTTCCTTAAATGTAACCTCTGTTACGTATATTGGTAATAGATGTTACATAAACAGAGGTTACATTTTATAACTGAATATAAAATTTTTATGGCAATAATATATATATTTATTCATAGTACCAAATTTACCTATCATTTTTATCATTTGTTTATGCATTAGTAAGTATTATTTATGTGTAGTATTTTCCAGATCTAAAAATGTCGTCTAAGAAAACAAAAAAGAACAAGCTGTAACTGATGGTTTGCTTACTGTAAACGATACTATGAACATACATCAAATTACTACAGTACAAAACCTTAAAGTCATCAAGTATAGAGATGTCAGCTGTTTCTGTGGTGAAGAACGTGGTCGGTGTCATTGTTTTGACTACAAGAGTTTCCCAATTGAAAATGTTTGAAATAATGAGAAAACTGTACGAAATGATAATGAAGTATACATTGGTGAAACCTCTATGGAATCAAAAATTTTAAATTCTGGATATTCTCAAGTTCTTGAATTCACTTCTGAAGAAAAAGATTTTACAGAAATAGCACCAAATAAAATAATTAAAAGAACATACATACTAGTAGAATTTGTAACTGAAAAAAAAAGAAAAAAAAAGTTTTACTACATAGCTGTTACACAAGGTGATTTAGAAGAAGTTGATGAAGTGCAAGTTATGTTTTTGAAAGCTTGCAATGATATACATTATCTGTTTTTAGATTAAATGACAATGATATTGCATAGATTAGAGATCTGCAAGGGCCGGGCTCAGGCCTTGCTTCTGAAGACTCGGGCCGGGCCTAGTCACTAATCTTTTCGGGCTGGGCTCAGGCCTTAAATTTTTACTGGAGTATCGGGCCGGGCTGAGCCTAACTTATTTTTTCCGTATGAAGCCGAGGCTAATTTCATTCTCCCTAGTCTTCATGGACCAAAATAATCAGTTTCTGTTGAATCTTCTCCTATGAAAATCCTTTTCTCGACGTGGAAAGTCTGTCCATAAATCAGTAAAGTTTGGCTTGGTCCAAAATTTTTTCCAAAATAGGCATATACTTTTAAAACGTCATTATTCTACAATTAAACATAAGAATTTATTCTTTTTAAAGAATCGTAGATCACTAGGCGTCTTAAAAAAGAATTAAACACATAAAAAAAAAACATGATTATGACGGAATTTTTGTTTAAACTGAAAGCTGCAAATTTCTTTTAAACTGTTCATTCATGCAAAATAAATAAAACAATACACGAGAAAAAATAATGTATTAAACATTTACATCTGCTAAGAAGGAAATGTATTTTTTTCTTTCCAATGTCTTAGAAGATTTTACTTTTACCATATAACATTTTTTAGAACTTTTTTTTTATGTATTAATAATACTAATGATAACTGAAACATTTACATACAACAAACAAAGGTTCATTAAAAGCATAAATATTGCAGCCAATGGCACTTCCGCATAAATAAAGATTATAAACATGAAAAAAAAAAAAAAAAAGATAAGTTTTTGTTGGTCTGAATTCTTCTGTTAGAGTAAAGATCAATGTTCTGTAGAAATTCACCCGAGCTGGGTCGGGTTCGGGCCGAATTTTAAACTTTTTTCCGGGCTGGGCCAATGTTTTTTTTGTTCGGGCCTAGCCGGGCTTGGGTCAAAATTTTAATGCTCGGACCTGGAAATTTTGGTCCCTGAAACCTTTAGCATACGTATAGTTCGAACAGATCCAAAAAATTTGCCTATGCCAACTGTAGTACATAAAAGAAACAGATTATTTTACAAGTTTCCTCACACTGTTGAAGTATTTGAAAAATAATTGCAGCATTAAAAATTTGTGGAAATTTCTTTGGAAAATAAAATTGTGTGTCTTGTGTCATTGTATTCAATGTGTCTTTGTTAGTTGCTGAAAAGTCAGTTTGTTTACATCTTATAAGTTTTTGTAACCTTTGTTACATGAATTTTTCTATTTTATTTTAATAATTGTAAAATAATAAACCAAATGAATTTAAAACAAAGTCTATTTTATGTACTTTAAATTCAGTTTAAAAAAATCTTCTGTTTAAAACTAAAATAAGTGATAATTATGAACTAAATGAAAAAGAAAAAATTTTTCTAAATGAGATAAAATTACACATGTAATGATGATTAAATTTTATTATTTATTATTCATATTTCTATAAGTATTGTTTTGAACTAAAAGACATTTTTGCTAAAATAAAATAAAAAATTATATTCTTTGTTAAAGTATTTCTATCATAAATTAAGCAAATACTGTCTGGTAACAGAGGTTACATTTTTTATGCTAGATATGATTTTAAAAAGTTATATTTTAAGTGTAAAATTAATTTTTTTTTCTGTGCGGATGCTAATTTTGTACAGCTTAAACACATATTTAAACAATATTATTGTTATTTAGTGAAATCCAGATCCTAAAAAAAGACCCAAAGAATTTTTGAAAAGAAAATTGATTTCACCCAACTCTGCAAATTATAAGCAAAAAATTTGGCAAAATTTGGGACCGTTTTAATAAAAACCTTAATTTTTCTATGAGTATACATGCTATCCGCATAAAAATGAACACAGTTTATTACCATAAACCATTCAATCATAATCTGCAGTTTGGACGTTTTTACTACATTATTTTTGACAGGGTTATTCAAAAGATATTCGTTCTTTTTAGCACTTTGCAACAAAGTTGAAAAGTGCTTATGTATTCGGTTTATCTGGATATCTGTCCGCGCTCTAACTCTCATAAATATACTCAGATTGTCATGAAATTTTTGGACCTTAATAACATTTACCCGAGCACAAATCCTATTGAAAATGAAGGTTCTGCCATTATCAGTTTATTTACAGGGACAGTCAAAATTTTTCCATTACATTATGGCCTATGGGGAAAAATCATTTCAAGTGAATTTTAAAGATGTTACACCCTGTCAAACATCTTCAAATTTATATACATCTACAAAGTGCACTAAAATATACATTCTGTAAAGTATGCAGCGAAAAGAATAGTTATTATTCATTTACAGGGCCACACAAAAGAATTCCAATACATAATAGTAAAGAGGGGAATAGTTTGCAACATATTTTAATAATTATGGTAAACAATTTCATGTATAATCAAATTGGCATACGTTGCTGAGGATTAATATGAATCATTTCAAGCATAATACTTGTGCATAGCATTTATAGGGACAAACAAAAGATTTCAAATAGTATATTCTATCTGAAGTCCTGTATATTATAGAAGATGGCTATTAAATGGATGAAATGCATTTTAATTATGATAGATGCTTTTAAGTTTCACTAGATGCATGCATATTATATGGTTTCTATAAATGCTAATTTTTACACAGTTTAGATATACAGGGTTACACAAAAGATCTCAGAAAGGTACTAAATATGAACGTAATTTACTTAATAGTGGTTTTTAAGTATGTTATGCCTTTTTACAACGAACAGCATTTAGTTTACTAAGAAATGTTTGTAGATTATAGATAAAATGATATACAGGGTCACGCAAAGAACTGGATACCTGGTTCCCTTTGGATGATTATTTCTAGAAATTTGATTTAAGTAGTTTAAAGAGAATTCATTTTAAACTAAACTTTAGCAAAATACTTTCGTGTATTAAAGGTACTATGTATTTTACAGGGCTAAACAAAAGTATTCAAGTATGTTGCCATCTATTAGTATAAATTGCTGAAAGGAAAATTTCAATCAGTTAGGTGTTTTCTTGCTAAACTAAATTTTATCATTATATAGTCTATATGTTAACCGACAGATCAAGTACAGGGCTTTTCAAAAGTATTGGAATACATATTTGGATTATGAACAATAATAAGTTATTTCCTGGATAACAAAGTTTTGTTAAGGATTGTAAGAAGTTTTGGAAAGAGCTTCATAATTTATGCTTAACACATAATTTTTCTTACTTGTTAAATTTGTTGATGGTTCTCTATTGGATTTTGGAAAAAAATCTTCTCGAAAATATGACCTGTACTATTTTGTTTATACATCTGGAGTTTCGGAGTTATTCCTTATGTATACTTTTAGATGTTTAACAAAAAGTATAAAATCGCAAGTGTCAAGATTTTTTTTGCTGTGACTGTATAAATGCTATAATAGTTGATATAAAAGGTTACACAAAACAGCTTGTAATGGTTACTGAATATGAGCGTAATTTATTTAAAGGTAGTTTTTAAATAAGTTTTGCATTTTTACTATGAACTGCATTCAATTTACTGAGAAATGTTTGCAGAATATAAATAAAATGATATACAGGGTAGGGTCACATAAAAATTGGATACATGGTCTTTTAAGGATGATAATTTCTGGAAATGCGATAAGTAGTTTTAAGAGTGTTTTTTTTTAACAAAATTTTAGCAAAATACTGGCATGTAATAAAAATACTAGGAAAACTACAGGGCTGAACAAAAGTATTCAAGTATGTTTCCATCTATTAGTATGAATTGCTGAAAGAGAAATTTCAACCAGTTAGGCGTTTTCTTGCTAAACTGAATTTCCCCATTATATAGTATATATATCAACCGACAGATTAAATACAGGGCTGTTCAAAAGTATTGGAATACATATTTGGCTATAGATAGTAATACCTTATTTCCCTAAAAAACAAAGTTTTGTTAAAGATTTCAGAAAGTTTTGGAAAGTGTTAAATAATCTATGCTTAACACATGATTTTTCTTACTTGTTTATAAATAACGTTGATTTCGTTAAAATTCCTTGGCTTTTTATTAAATCACGTTAAGTACTTTTACTAAACAATCTGTATTTTTTTTTTTTTTTTTTAAGATTAGGCATATAGATACATTAATATTATTAGGTATCCATACACATTTACTTCAGGTTTCAGATATAAGGCCAGTGTTCCAACTACCTCATACATTTTCAAGAATGAGGTAATTGGTACATTTATCAGGAGTAACTAGAGTATGTGGTTTTTTGTATAACAAAAATCTGATAATTTCACATTTGATGCTTTTTTTAAACACAGTGACAGTAAAAGCATTGAGCTGAGTGGAACTCAATGTGCACCCTCCCCACGTGGTGAGTTCTAAGTCATTTTGTTCCAGCAAAACAAGCAAAGAGTTGTACAGTGAAAATTGCAAAAAACAGGTTAATTTATGTTTTTTCTAAAATGTTGTAAAAACGAAAAAAAAAAAAAAAAAAAAAAAAGAAAAAAAAGATTTTTGATCAAAATTTAATTTATTTAGGACATTTAAACTATGAAGCAAGCATAAAAAACTAAAGAATGTTTATTTTTAAAATTCTAATAGCTTAAAAAAAATACAGGAAATCTCTGATTTTTACAATTTTTCATGAACTTTAAATATGATGCACAAATGAAAGATGTTAACATATTTTTTAAAAAAAATTATGACATTTTTCTTTTTTATTACAATAGACAACTTTTCTGCACTTAAGCATTTCGAAAATAAAGTTTTTGTTTTTTTCGAGAGACACTAGTGTACGTCAATGAAAGAGTGGAACCCTTTACATTATAATCCTTTTGGAAGTTTTTTTCGCTTACATGTAAAACAGCATAAATAAAACTTACTCATCACATTTTATACATTTAGCTTCAGCAGCCAATTCTGCAGTTAATTCTTGCAACTGTTCAGCATCACTTTTAGTAGATCCATTGTGTTCACCAGTTTCACTACCTATTAATAAAAATATATATGTATACAATCATAATTTAAAAGGCTTCAAAGAATAACACAGTATTTATATACTTTAAGCTAAGTTGGAGACATATTTGAAACTAATTTCTGTTCTTTTAATTGACATTTAGGTCAACCAAAATATAGCAGTATGTGCAATATTTTGTATGCTATATTGGCACTAATTACAGAGGCGTTCCGACCCAGTGTGCAAAGTGTGCGGCACACACAGGCGCCGAAGCAGTAAAGGCGCCAAAAGATTTCAGTTGAAAAGCAAATATTTAAAAAAAAAAAATCTTTAATTTATTTATACTAAAATGTATTATATTTTCTTGGCATCTGAATTATCTTTTGTAGATTTACCTTATAGAAATTATTTATTAATATTCATTTCTTTCTTTAAAATTTTATTTTATTCTACTTATGAGTCCTTTAATAAATCATTTAGACAAGACCTGCCCAACCTTTATAAACAGAGGTGCACCTCATATAGTTATAAATAATAACAGGTGCCACATAGCTGAAAATATGCAACACTATTATCTCACTGCGGTGGAAAAGCATTATATACATCAGTTTTATTACCGTAGGAGCTAAATTTCATTTGTTTTTTTTATTATTATTATTTATAAGAAACAATTGCCACTTTACTTCAGAATTTATCATAAATAAGAAGAAAATACTATTCGGAAATACTGGTAAAATTTTCTCCTACAATATCAGTCCATGAATAGAAGTAGACTTATATGTTAGAAACGTCTTATATGATGCACGTACATCTCACGCTGATAGCTATAAGTCCCGTATGATTCAGAAACTATTTTAAAATAATTTGCAACAATAATTTAATTCAGAATAAATTTAAAATTAGATTTTCAGAGGACAGTCTATCTCCAAAAGTTTTGTAGATGAAGAAGCTATAGAAACCTTAATCACTGAATAACAACTTAATAGCATTAAATAATTAAAACTTATTTAAGGTCATCGATAAGTATCACAAGAAAACTATTTAAATATTTTTTACTTTTAAATATGCATCCCTTAAAATGGATTTTTAATCTTAAAAATAGCTAGTATAAGAGGATACATTCGAATGGGTGCCAAGAAAACCTAAGGGCACAATCGTGGGGACGCTTTGGAGAATCCTGAATAAAGAAACATTGTAAAACCAGAACTTGGGGGCTATGCAGAGGGCCATAGCTAAGGGGGTTCTATGGGTGGCTCAGCTTCCTCTCAAACATTTTGAGCCTCCCTGAAAAAGATTTCAAAATCACTAAATTGATTTCTATTCCAAAAATTCAAATGAAATTCTGTTTAAAAATCTAATTAAGTTTTGAGGACCTTTCACAGCTTTTGCAAAAATACTAAATTGTAACTAAAATACCGTATATCCCGGCATATAACACGCACTTTTAACTCTGAAAAATCACTTCATTTTTCCGTGTGCGTGTTATATGCTGAATTTAAAATGGTTCAAATAAAATCATAAGAATAAGACATTCCAAATTTTTAGAATTATATAAATGCATTTACATAAACAAAGAAACTTACTGTATATATTTTCTAAAAAACTTAATCTTACTTATCAGATTAAATTAAAAACTCATTGTACTCGTCCTCATTTATACTTTTGTGATTGTCATCTTCTTCCCCACTCTCACTTTAATGTATTTTATCACCATTGTAGTTTTCATCTAGCCATAAATAGACATCCTCGGTAACGTCAAGTACATTGGAAATTGCACATTTTAAAAATTATTTGGCAGTTATTTCCGGTTTGATTTCATACTATGATGTTATAATGGGGAAAATTTTTATTTTTAATTTTATTCGTGGGAAAATTTTTTTGCATGTTATACGCCAGTATATGCTTGAAATAAAATTATGTACTCTCAAATCAGTGGTGCATGTTATACACCGGGATATACGGTAAGAGTTTCAACACTTGCTCATCCTATTTACACATATGAAGCTAACAAGTTGTTTAAGATTTCACTCGTTTTGCACTCTAATTTTTCATCATCCTGTTCTTTTCTTAGCGTAAAATGAAACTATTACAACAGTTTAATGAGAAACATAGTAACTACAGATTGAAAATGTATTAATTTATCTTTCTGCATCACAGAGAGAAAGAGAGAAAATATGACCCCCCCCCCTTTCCCATTGATCACTTCTAGCTACGGCACTGGCTATGCATACATAACGTTATTACTTTAGGGGGAAGGGGGGAGAATCTAGCATATGATATTGGAAGATATCTCTAGTGAGGGATGGGGTGTCTTGATATATTTATCATTTTTGAATCATCCAACCAAAATTTTCTCTTTTGTTTCCTTTTTTTTTTATATATATAATTTTTTTTTCATTTTATTTATAACTTGTTCATTATATCAAAATAGTCTGCAATATATATATATTAGTTTGTTAACTATTTTTATGAAAATTAAAATAATTAAATCACTATAAAATTATTTATTTTCAAAATATTGAATATCTCAATGTTTGGTATTCCTATTCTTCCATCTTGTGTATGCATATATATAATCTGCGTTTAAGAAAACAGGTGTAAAGTATATTTGAAATAATACTTGTGTTTACCAATAAGAAAAGAAAATGTTATTGAGGAATGATAATGTATGATATCGTAAGGGGTAGCGGAGGTCCAGAAATTGCCAAAAACTTGATAACGTTCATTACATTTGCATAGCCTTTTGTATGTTAGTGTTCTCTGTTCTGTTCAATGCACAGATTTTTGATTGGAAATACTGGCGTCAGCTATGTAACAAATTTTAACTGCTAAAAATGGAGCATCAGCCGTTTGTGAAGTTGTTGGCATTCCGTGCCGTAGGTTTAACACTGGTTTTCGCACTTAAGGGTGTTCTTAACTGATCCGCTCAGCAAGCGAAAAACTTTGACACATTTACAAATTTCTTTTTTTAACAGAAAGTTATAAAATTTTAATGTCTGACTATGAAAGCGATTTTGAATTGAACTTATTTTTTCATTTTATGATAATTAAATCACTTATCGAGTTTTAAGCTATTTCGATGACGTGAACACCCGTTTTTCTCCTCCTTTTTGACCGGTTTTTCTGCTTTCGTCGGGAAATATGCTCAAAAGTGTCAATTTTGAAGGCTTGTTATGAAAAAACAAAAGAATGAGTGCAATTAGACAGTTTCTGAATAACAACACCTGCTATTTTCATGCATTTCCGAACAAAAATAAATTAATGCATGTGTCACAAAGTTGCCCTTTTTGATTTAAGAACACCCTTAAAGAGTAAAGCTTACTTTAAGCAGCCAAAGCAATAATTTTGTTCAGCACTTCTACTAATGATCATTTCTGGTGGAAACTATTATGTATTGAATATAAGTGTTTTTTTTTTTTTTCACACCATAGATTTTTGAGCGAAATAAATACCTTTTATCTATCTTTTACCTATCTAGTACTCTGGAATTATCATGATAATGAAAAAGGGGGAGAATAGTTTTATTTTTACAGGCGATTGGATGAGAGGGGGGGGGGGAGTAGGGTGCCAAATGCAGTTCTGCACACAGGCGCCGAATACTGCTACACAGGCTTTTTCTTCCAGACCAAGCCTGGTCTCGGTTTCATTTTTCCTAGGAGTTTGCATTGGACAAAATTTCCAGGTCGTGGCTCGGCCCGACCGGGACCCGTGCAGCTAAATGTTCGGTACGTGTCTGATCTGAATTTCTTCAAAGGATCACGTTCATGGATAAAAGCGTACTTTGTTAAAAGATCTTGGAAAAACACAAATTTCATCAAAGGATCGCGATCAAAACTGGGTCAACCATTCTCGCAAGAGTAAAAACCAAATCTGTAGATGATTCAAATCCAAAATCTATGACAATCTATCCCGATGCGCTGAGCGCAGCTAAGAAGTAAAAGTCAATCCGACCAATAGCAAAATATAGTTGTTAACCGAACCCAGACCCGACCCGAAGCAAAAAATTAGAAATTAACTTGACCCACCTGACCTGAAACAGTAGAAGTTAATCGAATCCAAACACGACCCACAACAAAAAGTAAAAATTAACCCCGACCAGCAGCAAAAAATAGAAGCAAACCGGACATTGAATTTTGTGAAATGATCGCAGAGAAAACACAATTTTTTTCAAAAAATCATGAAACAGATGCTCCAAAAATTGCGAAAAAGAACAAACTCACCCCAATCAATTCGGGTTAACCCGAACCCTTCTCGCAAATGTAAAAATCAAATCCGAAACTGCCCCAAATGCGCTCAGCACAGCTAAAAAGTAAAAGTTTACCCGACCAACAACAAAATGCAGTAGACGACCAGACCCAAAAGCAAAAAATCAGAAATTAACTCGAACCACAGCAAAGAGTAGAAGTCAACCGGACCCAAACACGACCCAAGTAGAAATTAACCCAACCAGGAGCAAAAAAAAATGGAAGCTAATCAGACCCAAACACGACCCACAGCAAAAAAGTAGACGAAACACGACCCACATTAAAAACAAATGAGCTCCGACCCGTACATCAGACTGGAATTTCCAAATTTCTAAAATCGCCCCCCCCCCCCTTTTGAGGACTCTCCAGATCCGCCCTTATATATACTTGGACGAAAACGATTAACATAAAATTTCACTTAAGATGAAGGAAAAGATTTTTCCCACCCTATTATCTTGAAAAACAGTAATATTTGTATCATTTAATATGAACATTAAGACAAACTTTCCCGCTTAAGACGAAGCAAATATTGCCCGTAATATTTTTTTTCTCCTTCCGATTTTTGTGAGGAGCAACCTTGAAACAAGCTTATCGCTTTTTCTGAACTAAATGAGGAAGGCTATACGCATTTTTTCTTAAAATTGCAATGGATGAAGATAAGAGGGGTAGCAATAACAAAGGTTGGAGGGAAGAAGGGAAGAGAAAAGGATTATATTACACTGATGTCCAAAAGTTAAGCATAATTGGTAATTAAGTAATTATTTTTAAGTAATGAAAGAAATATGAATCGGAATGTGCTGAAACTCCAGGTGTGTAAACAAAATAGTACGCGTCACATACTTTTGAGAAGAGTTTTCCCCGAAATCGAACAGGGGACCATCAACAAATTGAAAAAGAACGAAGATCTTTTGGATAACCCTGTCAAAACTAATGTAGCAAAAGCGTTCAAACTGCACATTATAATTAATTGGCTTATTGTAATGTACTGTGTTAATTTTTACAAGGATAGCATGTATACTCATAGAGAAATTAAGCTTTTTATAAAAACAGTCCTAAATTTTTACAAGTTTTTTGCTTATAATTTGCAGAGTTCTTATTATAAAATAATGTTCTTTTCTGAAAATATGACAAACATCATTGTACACAATACCCTGTCATCAGAATTTAAAAATAATAAAAATTGTATGAAAAATGAGTATGTTTAGTAAATAATTTTTCATTGCGCATGCGTCAACGATATCAAAATGTCATTTGCATATTGTGTTAGCTAAATGTATAGAGCAACTTCTGTAAAAGTTTCAAAAACATAGCTTGAAAATTCTGAAAATGGGAGCCTATAGAATCAACTCAAAATCCGTTATTCCTAAAGGAAGCAAAAAAATCAGGGGTTTTACCTAAATATAGTTGTACGTGCAATATTGTGTAGGCACTAAACAATGGAATATGGATACAGCCCCTCATCTTTTTTGCTTCATTTAGGGAATAAAGGATTTTGAGTTGATTCTATAGGCTCTTATTTTCAGAATTTTCAAGCTATGTTTTTGAAACTTTTACAGAAGTTGCTCTATACATTTAGCTAACACAATATGCAAATGACATTTTGATATCGTTGATGCATGCGCAATGAAAAATTATTTACTAAACATACTCATTTTTCATAGAATTTTTATTATTTTTAAATTCTGATGACAGGGTATTGTGTACAATGATGTTTGTCATATTTTCAGAAAAGAACATTATTTTATATTAAGAACTCTGCAAATTATAAGCAAAAAACCTAGGACTGTTTTTATAAAAACTTTAATTTCTCTACAAGTATACATGCTATCCTTGTAAAAATAAACACAGTACATTACAATAAGCCAATTAACCATAATGTGCAGTTTGAATGCTTTTGCTACATTAGTTTTGGCAGGGTTATCCAAAAGATCTTCATTCTTTTTCAATTTGTTGACGGTCCCCTGTTCGATTTCGGGGAAAACTCTTCGCGAAAATATGTGACGCGTACTGTTTTGTTTACACACCTGGAGTTTCAGCACATTCCGATTCATATTTCTTTCATTACTTAAAAATAATTACTTAATTACCAATTATGCTTAACTTTTGGACACCAGTGTATTTCTGATGTTGAAATTCCTTTGTGTGCAATCTATTCTGTTCTAGCACATGGTGATAACATGATATGAATTTAGCTCTTCACTAGAAATATTTTGATTGAATTTTAGTTGTGAAAATGAGTGAAAAGTCTCTTAGTTTAGAAACTAAACGAAAAATTTTATATGATGTTAGTGATGGGATTTTTAAAAAAACAGAATTTGCAGTCAAATATTATCTGCTAGTATTCTTTCGATAGTTATTAAGAATCCAGAATGAATTGAAATGGCTTGTGTTATCAATCAATTCGAGCCTGCAAGAAAACGAATGAGAAATGCCAAGAATGAAAAAATTAAAGTTGCTTTATTAAGTTGGATAAAAGAGACTAAAAACTGGAATATAATTTTAACTGGTGCTGTTTTACAAGAAAAAGCAAAGTTTTTTGCAGATGCTTTTGGTGTCGCTGATTTTACATGCTCAATTGGAGCTCTCAAGGTTTAAAGAACACCATGGTACTGTTTCCAAAAGGATATGATGCTACTTTTTTATGATTTTTTTTATACAGAAAAAGAAATCGGTTTTAAACTTCTTTCTTATATGAAAAATTTTCTCCTGTGCAATTTTTGGTACATTAAAGGTTTTTATTGCGATTTTTTAAATTTTTTATTCGCATTTTACAGCTTGCCATTTTATTACACTAATTCGATTCAAAACCTTTATCCAAATAAAGTAAATTTTTAGTTCCGTGATTTTTGAAATTTTTGTCATTATGCAATGTTTACGTTTCTTCGCAATCCATTTCGATTTTTTAGACGTTCAATTTTTGACCGAATGTAGTAAATTCTGCCCTCTTTTCCTCTAAGTTTATTGGAATTTCGAAATACAATTTTTGAATTTTGTTTTATATTTTTATAAATTTTTAATGCTTTTGCAATTTTTTAAGATTTTTCCACAATTGTAAAAAGAATCCAGTTTCAATTTTCTAGCTTTTCTCTTTTCGATGAACGTTAAACGAAATTCGTGCAACAATTTTTAAAGATTTCAAGTATTTTTATTTTGATTTTAAGGGTTTTTTTTCACAATTCTTGCTGTTTTTTGACGAATCTGAGCAACACCGGGTAGATTAGCTAGTTGTAAATAAAAGAACATTATATAAGAAACAGGAATCAATTATGACTGCAATGAAGACAGAGTAAAATAACTTTAAGTATTGCTAAATTTTCAAATAAATAGTACAAATTTGGTCAGTGTTAAAAAAAGAGCAAATAAATCTAATTTATGTGTTTAAATATAACTTATAAAATTTAAAGATAAATTAAAATACAATCAACCATATAGATATGACAAAATAACATAAAATGCTTAAATAAGTAGAAACTTACATTTCTCCACAACAGATGTATTTTCTGCATTTTCGAGCTCTTCTTGGTGAGCCAGTAACCTTTAAAAATAAAGAACAATAATTACAAAAGCAGATAAATATAACTATCACTATAAAATTAGTTTTACAAACAATATTATCAGTTTAATTAGCCTCCATTTCCAGAATGGTAAACAAATATTAAGCAACCTCAAATATTGTAAAATTATTGTAACTCAAATTAAAACTAAAATTGACAGTATAATTGAATTTACCTACATGAAAAATGACTAGCTACAATTAAACTTTTTATGTACTTCAACTTCATACCAAATCTATCAACTACAGAATTTTTTTTAGAATCAAGAACTACATGCCAGTAGCAAGACAAAATAAAAAAAAATAAAATATAATAAAATAAACAGCCAAGTGTGAGTATTACTTGCGCTTAGAGGGTTCTGTACAATATATATAAGAATTATTAACTATGTTAGGTTATTGAAAGTAAACTTTGTCAAAAAAAATAATAGGACTTTGTAGAAAACTATACAACATAGGGTTGGATATAGCATAGATGCCAAAATCTCTTAATTATTCTGGAGTCTGATACAAAGCAAACAAACTTAAACCAGAAAGTGTTTATAAGAAAATGTGTCTTGTTTCAACACTGTACTTACTATATTTCATTTTAAAATGTTTATTAAATAATATTTTCCAGTTGGAAAAACGAAGACTCCAGAATAATTAAGAGATTTTGATATTGCTGTATAAACTAGAAAAGTAATGAATGTCTATATAATAAAATTTCAAAGAGATATGAAATCTAGATAATACAGGGTACTATTACTAGGTTATCCCGTCGACCAAAAAGTTATCGCCGAACTATATGATTAAATGCCAATAATGGATGATCGTGAATGTCACATTCAATGACATTAAATATGATCCACGTGTTCAAAATGTCATTAAGTGATTTTTATTTCGACTTTTTATGAATATTTTTATTAATATTCTACTAATTATTTGTTTTTAAGTTATTTAAAATAAAAATTATGTAAATATGTATAATTTGGCGAAATTGGTCGATGGGATAACAGAGTAGTACCTAATACAGTAGACTTTTTCAAATCCGCACAGCTTGAGACCAGAGGTTGCGCAAATTTTAGAATTTTGCAGATTTTTGGTCATTGCTTTATTTACATTTTTCAAACAATAATTTGACTGTAATTAATAATGCAATTGAAACTATAATGAATGCTTATAATATAATAAAATATTAAAATAAGTAATAAATTAAAATAATAAACATTTAGATAATTTTTAAAATGATTAAAACATTAAAAGTAAAGGTCAAGTTAACAATCAATAATGTACGATTAAATATTCATTACATAGATGAAATGTATTTTTCCTAAATTATTCAATGAAACATGCTTCATAAAGGTACATTACTAATTCACATCAAAATCATAACATAAGAAAGTTTTATTCAGGTTTAGCCAGGTTTTAAAAGCTTGATTAATCTTATATATACTATAAATGTGAAAGTGTGTCCGAAAAATTGGAATGAAATTGGCTTCTAAACGGATGGATTAATATCTTTGTATTTTTGCATATAGATAGATTAGAGGCCTGAAATGAACATAGGCTAATTTTTATTTATTTTAGTCAAATATTTTTCTTAATAATCCAAAATTTCATTATTTTTCATATAGAATCAATTGACTTATTCATATTTCATATAGAATCAATTGAATATAGAATCAATTGAATTTTTCTATGACATTTAATCATATTTTTTTTGTTGCCAAAAAAATAAAAAAGGAAGAATAATATTTTCTCTTCAGTAATTTATTTTCAATTTCAATTGCAAGATTTTCAGTGATGAAAAAAATAATAATTTAAAAATGTATCAATGTGACGTCATATTGAAAACAAAACATAAGTTTTCAAGTATTCATTTCTAATAACTCAAAGAGCATAAATTTTAAATAAGTGCTACAAGGAAAAAATATGACATAATACATGAAAAATAAAATGGAATTCATGCTGGAACTTTGATGTTGAAATAAAATGAGAATGAATTATGATGTGAAATGTCATTATTTAAAGAAAACTATGTTTATTGTCTGTGCATGATTAATATAAATGTTTAAATTTTTATTTCCAAAGGAAAAAAAATTAAAAAGGAAGTTTAAAAAGAAAATGAATAGAAAATGTCAATAATTTATTCCGCAAAGTTATCAACGTTATAAATGACATAATAATTAATGAAAAAGAGTTTTTATCATTCTTAAAAAGTAAACAAAAGCTCAACTAATTGGGAGAAAAAGATATTTAACAAGTGTTAATTCTTAAAGCTCTTCAGTTCAGAAAATATTAATAAAAATTATTTTAAAAAATATACTTTTGATCTTAAAACCTAAAGATTTAATATGATTGTGTGAGAATATCATTTCCTTCTGTCAATATCGTAATTAAGCATACAGAGCTCAAAGTTCACTGTAGCTATAAACAAGTTTCTAAATGGTGATTTGCAACCGGATTTTAATTCCACATTTCTTTCGTTTTCAAAGAGCAAAAATGCATTGTCACATAAAAAATAATAATAGATTTCTATAGAGTTTTGTAGTAAGGCATTTTCAATTATGGTATGCATTTTAAAGTTAACTAATTTTTTGTATAGTAAGCCTATGTTTACATTTTATAGATTAAATACAGGACTACAAAAAAGAATTCATAAGCAATACTGAGAATGAGCATGAATTGATGAAGGTATTTTTAATTTAAGTTATGCATTTTCAAATTCAGCTGCATTTATTATAAGAAGAGATGTTTGTAGAATTTGAATAAAATCATATGCCGATCTATACAAAAAACTTTATATGTAGTCATTTGTACAGTAATACAGTGCTCAGCAAAAGTTTAGACACTGGTGTTATTTAACCTTTAAATAAAAAATATGAGCTCTTGAGTTACACAAATGGCTATAAATATTTTCAAATGCTTTTTAAACATTTTAGGACGAAAATAACGGTTTTAATATAGGATAATATTTAATTTAATTGAAAAAAATTAAATTTGCATATTGCAAAAGTTAAGACACTTTTTTGATTTTCTGGCAACTGTTCACTCAAAAATGCAAATTTTAATGTCATGATGTCGCATGTCTGAAGTATTTAAGCAGAGTTTCCCCCAGATTTAAAAAGAGGCAGGGCGCTACTGTACTGAAAAGGGCACTTTTTATATTCTTCAGGGCACTTTTTTGATTTTTAAAGGCACTTTTATAGGATTGAATCTAGAATTCAGCGGTTCAAAAAATCGTGGAAATACAGAAATTTCACCAAAAAATCCAGAATAAAATCCAAAAAATAAAAAAAAGGTAAATTTTGTTAAAAGATTGCATAAAAATAGCCGATTTTGTTAAAAGATTGCAAAAAAAAACAGCAGGTTTTGTTGTAAGATCACAAAAAAAACGGCAAATTTTGCTTAAAAAAAGGCAAAAAAAGACAAAATTTCATGAAAAGATCGTGAAAAAAAGCGGCAAATTTGTGACAGATTGAGAACAGAACATTGTGTGTGTGTGTGTGTGTGTGTGTGTGGGGGGGGGGGGGGTCGCACTGGACACGGAAACTTAAGAGATGCCAAATTTATACTACAAACATAATTTTTGAGCTGTCATAAGAAAAAGTTGGGAGAGGGTGGAAATTTTCTCTTTGCACGAAAATGATTGTGAATCAGGAAAATTCGCTTTTGGAGCAATAAAAACCAGGGACGGATCCAGAGGAACTTTTTTTTTTGGGGGAGGGGGAGGGGGGGGCGATATCAAGAAAAATAGAATCAACATAGTCATAATTTCTGTTCATGAAATCATTTCTTGTACAGTTATTATTAAATGAATGATCAAATGAAATGCTTTTCTGCGATCTTCTGACGAAATACACTTTTTTTCTGCGATCTTTTGACTAAATTCGCGTTCTTTTTGCGACTCTTTGACAGAATTCCCATTTTTTGGCATTTTTGACGAATTTTACGTTTTTTACCCGCAATACTCTGTCAAAAATCGGGTTTTTTCCGCGATCCTTTGACGAAATTGGCTCTTTTCTGCGATACTTTGACAAAATTAGTAATGTTTTGCAACCCTTTTAGAAAAGTAGCTCATTTTTCTGCGACCTTTTGACGAAATTGAAGTTTTTCTGCAACACTTTGACAAATCTCGCGCTTTTCCAGTGATCCTATGTCGAAATAAGCGCTTTTCAGCGATCCAATGTCGAAGTTCTGACAGGAAATTGGTCACATGCCTGTTCTTGCCACTTTCCAGCTATATCTCCATTTCTTTAGTCAATCTATCTTTATTTACATATCCTAATTACATCCATCTTATTTTAAATAGTTTATTCATTTGTTATAACTTTTACAGTCTATTATTTACCTTTTATTAAAATACTATTTTTACCTTTTCATCCAGCAAGTCTCTTTCTATTAAAACTAGTTCACTTTATTTATAACACTTTATTAAAGCTTTCATTTACATAAACAATAGTTATTTAACTTACCTTACATTTATTTTCAACGCTTTGCCTTTAAAACTCCCGGTTTCTTTTCATTATTTTTCCCGACGTACTTCCCCTTTTTATATTTTTCCAAACGAACTTGGAAATTTTTTCTTTTTTTTTTCGGGGAGCGGGGGAGGGGGGATATAGGGCGCCAACTGTAGTTCTGCACACAGGCGCTGTACAAAGTTGGCAGGCCCCTGTACACAGGCTGAAATTTTCCATCAAAGTTTCGGCCCAACCCATATGAAAATCACTCTCTTGACAGGTCTTTGCAAAACTCAGTAAAATTTGGCCTGTATAAAAAATTTTTGCAAAAAAATGCATACATTTTTTTTATGCTTAGATCACCATTATTCTACAATTAAACTTTAAAATTTATTATTTTCAAAGAATTATAGATTTCTATGCAATAAGATTTAAATACAGTAAAACCTTCTATGAAGTATAGGTGAAAACTGGGAAATTCGATTAGTAGCCAGTGGCCGGTAGACCCAGTTTCATTAGTGGCCACTTTTTAAAAGTTAGTAGCCACTTTTTAAAAATAGGTCAAAATGGCTTTTTTTTAAATTTATTTAACGGCTAGTGAGTTACAAAGTTACACATATTTGGTTAAGGGTGTATTTCGATTCAAACTGCTTGTTTTCCAATTTATTTTTGAATTCACTTTTGCTCTCATACACATGAAACTCGCAGATTCTCTTATTTAGAAAGTGCACAAGGTGCCGTAAAGGTCAATTCTTTGATAAGTGTACAAAATATTGCAAAAAAAGCAATCAAAAACGGCAATTTGAACCGATTTTTCCGAAGTGGGAGATAAGGGAACGAAAAAAAGGGTCTTCCAGAGAAGTTAATTGCTTATAAATCAAATTCTAATGAATTGAACGTAAAAAGACTTTACTCGGCACCTCATACGTCCCTTCAAGAATCCCCTCAGCAAGTTTCATGATTCTACTTTTAAAAATTTGTCTGAAATTGTATCGGAAAATTTCGAGCTGCTGAAGGTGGAAAAGGGTTTTTTCGAATACACCCTTAAAAATAAAACTGTCATTCCACTGAATGGAAAAGTATGAATTGGTGATTAATACTGCAGATAAAATTATAAGTGATAAACTATATTTAAATATATATTAAAGCATTGTTTTTAAATTCAAAAATAATTTCACATCTTTCTTGGATATTTTATTCTTACTTAAAATTGGTGGTAATTATTAAGTTTGGCGAGTGTACAGATAAATATAAATATTCTTTACTTTGGCTGAGATTTCAACACTCCGGATGTCTTATTAAGGCAAAATCAGAGAATGCCAATGTGTTGGTAAGGTGGAGGAAGTCTACTTGGTAGTAGTAAAGTCAGATAATAAATTTGCAGTATTACTCGCCAAAGTGGCGAGTGCTAATTTTGTCCTATATTTTTAAAGTAATTGGCTATAATGTTTCAATCTTTCTAGGCACCTACATAAACTTTAATCATAAATTAAAAAAAAAAATGTACCAGCCAACTATTACTGGTACAATTAGTGAGCATATGGCAAAAGTGAAAGATTTAAGATACAGCAATGTCCTTAAAATCTCCTTGCATTCAGAGGTAAAATTGGTAAAATTTATTTGAAATGCATGTGGAATTAAAATTGATGACTATATTTTGTAGGAAAAAAAATCTATTTCTTGAAACATAATCCAAATAAAGAATTCATGGTAAAAAGCCAAAATATAGAAACTACAACAAAGTTGCTAAATATGCTTGCATCAGACAGAAAGAAAGAATTAACCAATTCACTAATTAGATGCAAACAAACTAGAGATGCCATTTTTCATGAAAAAAGCTGCATTTCACAAAGCAAATTAATAAGATTTTTTAATCGCCAAGTGGCGACTAGGATGGCGATCGATGGCCGATTTTGAATTTAAAGAATTAACCAATTCACTAATAAGGTGCAAACAAAGTAGAGATAGAGATAAATATATCCATGAAAAAATCTGTATTTCACAAAGCAAATAAATAATATTTTTCAATCGCCGAGTGGCGACTAGGGTGGCGATCGATGGCCGATTTTGAATTTAAAAAATTAACCAATTCACTAATTAGATGCAAACAAAGTAGACATGCATATATCCAGGAAAAAATCTGTATTTCACAAAGCAAATTAATAAAATTTTTCAATCGCCGAGTGGCGATTAGGGTGGCGATCGAAGGTCAATTTTGAATTTAAAGAATTAGCCAATTCACTAATTAGATGCTATCAAAGTAGAGATGAATATATCCATGAAAAAATCTGTATTTCACAAAGCAAATAAATAAGATTTTTCAATCGCCAAGTGGCGACTAGGGTGGCGATCGATGGCCGATTTTGAATTTAAAGAATTAGCCAATTCACTAATTAGATGCAAACAAAGTAGAGATGAATATATCCATGAACAAATCTGTATTTCACAAAGCAAATTAATAAGATTTTTCAATCGCCGAGTGGCGACTAGGATGGCGATCGATGGCCGATTTTTAATCGCCACTTTTACAACTTTAATCGCCACGTGGCGAGTGGCGACCGTTAATTTACACCTATACTATGAAGTAATACTGTCTTAAATGGAAAAATATGTTGATCTATGCAAAATGAATGTAATGATTTGTGAGAAAATAACATAATAGACTAACACCTTAAGAAGGCAATTTGACTATAATGCATATTTTTCATTCCTGCACAATTCCATCTTAGAATATTTTACTATGTAACATTTTTCTGATTTTTAAGTATATGGATTAACGATAATAACTAAAACATTTATATGCAAATAGAGATTCATTAAAATACATATACACTATATTGCCATTGATTATGGGACACTTGCGATTTTAGACATTTTACTAAATATCTAGAAAAATACATGAGGAATCATCTCGAAACTCTTAGTGTATAAATATAATAGTATACGTCATACATTTCCGTGAAGATTTTTTACCAAAACGCCATAAGGGACCGTCAACAAATTAAAAAAGAATGAATATCTTTTGAATAACCCTGTCAAAACTAATGTAGCAAAAGCGCTCAAACTCTAGATTATGACTGAATGCCTTTTTGTAATACACTGTGTTCATTTTTATGCAAATAGCATGCACACTCGCAGAGTAATTAAGGTTTTTATAAAAATGGTCCCAAATTTTTCCAAGTTTTTCCATTATAATTTTCAGAGTTCTTAATATAAAATAATATTTTTTTCAGAAAATATGACAAACAACATTGCACACAGTACCCTGTAATCAGAATTAAAAAATAATAAAAATTGTATGAAAAATGAGTAGGTTTACTATATAATTTTTTACTGCGCATGCGTCAAAGATATCAAAATTTCATTTGCATATTATGTTAGCTAAATGTATAGAGCAACTTTTGTAAAAGTCTCAAAATCATAGCTTGAAAATTCTGAAAGTAATCGTCTGTAGAAAAAGGACAAAATCCGTTGTTTCCAAAATGAAGCAAAAAAATAAGGGATTTTATCCCATATTGTGTATTCTATATTGACACTAATCAATGAATATATGGATACAACCCCTCTTGTTTTTGCTTCATTTTGAGAATAACGGATTTTCGACTTATTCAATTGACGATTATTGTCAGAATTTTCAAGTTATGATTTTGTGACTTTCACAAAAGTTGCTCTATACATTTAGCTAACATAATATGCAAATGAAATTTTGATATCGTTGACGCATGCGCAGTAAAAAATTATTTAGTAAACCAACTCATTTTTTATACAATTTTCATTATTTTTTAATTCTGATTACAGGGTACTGTGTGCAATGTTGTTTGTCATATTTTCTGAAAAAAATAATATTTTATATTAAGAACTCTGAAAATTATAAGGAAAAAACTTGGAAAAATTTGGGATCATTTTTATAAAAACCTTAATTACTCTGCGAGTATGCATGCTACTTGCATAAAAATGAACAAGGCTTATTACAATAAGGCATTCAATTACAATCTAGAGTTTGAGCTCTTTTGCTACATTAGTTTTGACAGGGTTATTCAAAAGATATTCATTCTTTTTTAATTTGTTGACGGCCCCCTTTGGAGTTTCGGGAAAAAATCTTCACGGAGATGTATGACTTATACTATTATATTTATACACTAAGAGTTTCGAGATGATTCATCATGTATTTTTCTAGATATTTAGTAAAATGTCTAAAATCGCAAGTGTCCCATAATCAATGGCAATATAGTGTATATATTGCACTCTAGAGCACTTCTGTAAAAATGAATGATATTTTAATCAACTATTTATAACCACATCGACTTAAAAATCCATGTTTTATAGAAAATTTAGTATGGCTCAGGAAGAGATTTCAATTTTTTTCCGGGCAAGACCAATATTTTTTTTATGGTACAACCAGGCTCAGGCCAAACTTTACTGCTTAGGTCAATTACCTATTTTGTATGAGCCAGATCAGGCCTGGGCCTGAAATTTTGGCCCGTGATTCTTTTTAGACATAAGGAGGGAAACAATAAGTAACTTTTATTTTATTTTATTTATTTAAATTTACAAGGTGCAAATTTTGTGTTATAGAAGAAGGGAAAGTAGCATTTTTCCCCTTTAAAAAACAGCAGTTCATGGTGATTTGTCTATTACTAGTTGGATAGTTGATATCATTAGTTTTGTTATTTTTTGTGTTGAAGTGGGGTTTACTTTATTGTGAGATACATTTTTCATATAAGGGAATGTTTTGAAAGCTTTTACTTGCACTTATTTTTGCTTTGGGTAAGTATATTATATATATTTCAGGTTATAAATATGTTGTATCTCTAGTACATAGCATTGCTTGAAAGGAAAAATGTATAAAAGAAAACCCATCTGAAAAACACCAGATCCAGGCCTAAAATTTCAACCCATGCACTGTATACAGTGCATGGGTTCCTAATACATTAGAAACAAGCACGTGGAGACTTTTAATATATATTACGAATTTGGACTCCCTGTCAGGGATATTGTTGCCTGTGTTACAAATGCTATATAATCCATTTTCAATTGCAATAGTGCTGTAGTAAACATCAATAACATATACAAATTACAGCACAATCCTATTATATTTAGGACAGTTAGAACTCAGCAAGATGGACAGACAAACCAAAGTCATAAACATTTTTCAATCATACTGAAAAATAATAAATTAACAGGGGTTTATAAAAAAAGGAAAGATGTTATAATGTTGTCTTTTTTAAAAAATTAACTTTATGTCCATAAAAAGAAAAATTCTGTAGCAAAAAGAGAAAAAAGTTGATAGATGGTACTTTACAAAAGTTTTAATGTATAACAAAATATAAACAACTTTTATAAAATTAATAATTTAAGTAACATAAAATGAGTAAATAAAAAAAAAATGTTTTTAAGTTAAATGCGAAGAAAACATTTGAAAACGAAATATTATACAATTTAATTTATCTATTAAACAAATGAAAAGTCATCTCTACCATTCCATTGCAGCCTCCACTCCTTTATTTCCAGTGACACTTAGAGCTTTTTCCCTGTAATTAAAACCAAATGGGATTAATCTCATGCTATTTTTTTTTTTATTTATTTATTTTTTTTTTATTTTTATTTTTTTTTTACTTTTATTATGCAAAGAGTGTTCCAAAACATAAAAACTGAGAGTAAAATCATAAAAACTGAAGAAATATACTTACAGCCAAAAAATACATCATTATTTTTCAAAATAACTTCCCTCTGATCATATGCAATGGTCCCATTTTTCAACTTGTCTTTTGGCCTTTTTCAATCAGGACTGCTGTATTTTGGCCAGGCCAGTTTAAACCGGCCGGCTTTTTTCTAACTGGCTTTTATTAGAAAACACTGGCCTTCACCAAAACTTTTTTTTTTTTTTTTTTTTTTTTTACAAAAACTGTTCTTAAAACAAAATGTATTATTAGGGGCTGTGCAAGTATAAAGTTAGTTATCAACTTTTTGGTAATTTTGGATCCCCCTCCCCCCCTTTTGATATCATACGTTATCATCGCTCGACCCCCCCCCCCCACACACACACACACCCGGTAATAATAATGTTATCAAAATGGTTTTTTTTTAATTTAGTTTTTTTTCTTTGCAGTAATATACAAAATCGGTTAAATTTATTCTTCGCATACTTTATTGATTTAAATGAAGAGAAATCAATTAAACATTTTTTTTTTTCAAATAACACTTAAAACAAATAGTTACTCATTAAAAGTATTATATTATAGTTTTTTATTACATAATGCATTTATCAGTAATAAAGCCTTGTTGTACTAATTCCGAAGGAAGAGGGGTGTGGGGGGGGGGGGGTAGATATAAATTCTTATCAACAAAACAAGTGGACGGCATTCTTTGTCTTTTGTTTATTAGTAAATACGGGCTAAATTTCAAATATACCTCAAATATGTGATGTGTATTATGATTATACATGCATACACATATGAAGATGATCGAGGATGTCAAAACTTGGAGTATCCAATATTTTAGAATTAGATAATTTTATAATAATTTAGTGATTTTAATAGTAATATTGTATTTTTATAAAAATAATATAACAGACTAAAAAAAGATAGTATAATATTTTGAAAAAAATATCACATTTTAAATATAAAGAGACAATTTTGAATGGATCAAAAATCATATCCATATCAAAAGGAAAACCTCCCCTTCCCCTAGAGATATCTTACGACAACATGTGCCAGACTCCCCCAGGGCTGGCAAGTTTCTGCCGAGGTGGTTAAAACCGGCACGGCAAAAACTAGTTTCTGCCAGTAAGTGGCAAAAACTGGCAGAAACTTAGGAAATAACACTAATAAGAACTTTAACCTGCAATGATTCATAATTCACACAGGTATTTAATGTATAAAGAGTATAGTTAAAAAATTAAAATAAAGTTTATGAATGTTATTCAAAGTAGCAAAAAGTTTCAAAAGGATTATATAAATATATTTTGTTTATATACTAATTTTCTGTCACTTAATCAGAAATAAATTTTCATAATAGTAATCTGATGCTGTACAAGTTTATTATTGTTTACGCTTGAATTTCTATTTAAAAGTTTAAAAAAAAACATAAAAAAAATTCTATGATATTTTAATATTATTTTTAGAGCATTTTTAAATAAATAATACACTGTGATAATTTAAAAATGATCTACTGCTATATACAAAGAAAAATGGTTCTTGTAAAAGTATAAATCAATAATTGTAGCACAAAAATATCAGACAAAAATTAATTAAATATCTTGTACAATTTTTTTACTATATTAAAAGAACAAAATTATTTTTGTGAAAAAGTAATAATATATAAGAGTATTCCATAATATAGGATTAATTTTGTAAACCTTTCTTAACCTTAAATACTTTTTAATTTGTTCTGAATGAAAGAAAAGTTAGAAAATGTTCTTTTAAGACCAGCATTACTTGCTGGTAATGTCATTATTGAGGATGTAAATTAAAAAAATTCTCATTTTCACCAGTATTTGTTTTTAAAGGCGACCATTCACAGAAGACAAGACTTTTCTAGGACTTTTTTGGGGGGAAATATGTTTCTGGGAAAGGAATCTATTTTGCTAGAAAGGTTTATTACATACGTCACAAAAATTAGTTTAATATTAAAAAGCAATTTTCTTGCTTTTTTAGTTTCATCTAAAACAACAACAATAGATTTTAACATTTGTGATAAGTATTTAACTTCTTCATAATTCATGATATTTATTTATAATTTTAACAACTGCTATGTCCTTAATATCATTTTTATGATTTTCAATTATCTGCAAATAATATGGCTGATTCTTCATAAAAGACTCAAAACCATAAAATTCTAATACAAATTTATTTATTTTTTAATTAAAACTATTGACAATATTTATTTATTATTTATTCTGAATAAAATGTATATAAGCAATTTAATACTACTAAAAAGGTCTCAGATTATGTCACAAAATGAGTTTTTGCCCGTTGTTGCCAGTTTCTGCCGGTTAAAAACCGGTTATAACCACTTTTTGCCACTGGCACGGCAGAAACTATTTTCTGCCGGCAAAAACCCAACGCTGGACTCCCCCCTCCCCTTCTAAAGTGATAACGTTAAATATGCACAGTCCCTTAATGACTTTGTATTACCATTGCCATAAAAATGTACATCAACTTATATTTTTCTGGAAAATTTACATCTCTATGAGTAATAACTTGTTAAGTAATTTCTTTCAATTTGTACCAGTTTTGGCCACTCTCATTATCATGTAGTTTAACAAACATTTTAATTGATAAGTAAAAGTGGAGCATCTTTATGCAACATCTATTTCATCACACATATAGGATTGTTTGCTGTATTAAGAGAATTTTGCAATTTTTTATGAATTAATAAAAACATCAAATAAAATATACTTAAATTGATTTTAACTGAAAATTTAATTAAAAAACTAAGAATATATTTGATTTATAAAAGAGACAAGAGTGCCTATAGGACATAAAAATCACATTTTAACATTTTGCATATTTAATCAGTTTTAAAATGATCCATCAATTGTGGACTATATAAAATTAAAATAACTTAATCTTCAACAAAGAGTTATCTTTCTTGAAATCACATTCTGATTTTGCTTTCATTTATGTTAGCTTGTGGTGTGTTATTTGTGCATTCTGCCTTTTTGCAAGTTATTTTAGAATGTGATTTCCTTAAGGGATCATATCATTTCAAGCCTGATCTTCCATCCTGAAATGAAGTTTCTATCTTGCTGATTTCAACAATCTTATAAGTAGAATCTTAAAATTGTTCTCTTTTTATAGGAAATAACATTCTGATAATCTCTAAAATCAACTTTTTAAATTGATTTTAACTTCAATTCCTACTATTTAGCTGCCTGTTGGCATAATCACTCTGAATTCTCAGACGTTTTCTTTGAACTTTAGATTTTCTTGTGTATATATAAGATAGGGTCTTATAAAAACCCTCAGAGAGAGCATCCCCCCTCCTTATCGGGCCCATATCCCTCACATACAGTGAGACCCCAATAATTCGGATTAATTCGGACCAGAACCATTCCGGATTTTTGAAAATCCGGAGAATGAGACTGAAGGAAATAAAATGAAACATACTTACAGAAAATCCCCTTTATACTAAACATACTCGATATTTACTATAGGCAGTAAAAAAGTTAACTTGGTAATTATAAAATTTGTAATCTTTTATTAGGTCAGTTTTGTATACCCAACATTTCAAATGAAAATCAAATTTCAAATTCTTTAATTGCTTATAGGCGTTAATGCCAACCTAGTGAAAATGATTCCATACCGGGAACCGAACCCGGACCATCAGTATAGCACACTGACGTTCTACCGACTAAACCACATAAACGACACCCAACCTGGAACTTCTCATTATTACGTGTTGGCAAGGCTACATTCACCAGCACAAGATGGAATATATTCCGTGAACCACCGATCTGGGGCAAACACGGAGCTCAAATAGAACCAGCATCGATGAATACATTAATATGTGGAAATTTTTCAGAAAGAAAATTCGCCGGCATTATATGGGCATTAATGCTTATAAGCAATTAAAGAATTTGAAATATGCTTTTCATTTGAAATGTTGTATTCAAGGCCAATTTTGGGCATTTTGTTGGCATTATATTGGCATTAATGCCTGTAAGCAATTAAAGAATTTGAAATTTAATTTTCATTTGAAAGGTTGTATTCAAGGCGAATTTTCTCTCTGGAAAAAATTCCACGTATTATGTATTCATCAATGCTGGTTCTATTTGAGTTCCGTGTTTGCCCCAGATCGGTGGCTCACGGAATATATTCCACCTTGTGCTGTGAATGTAGCCTTGCCAACACGTAATAGTGAGAAGTTCCAGGCTGGGTATTGTTCCATACGGTTTAGTCAGTAAAACGTCAGTGCGCTATACTGATGGCCTGAGTTTGATTCCCGGCATGGGATCTTTTTCACTAGGATGACATTAACACCTAAAGGTCAAGATTCCCAGTCGCCACTCGCCACATGGCGACCAACTTTTAAAAAGTGGCGATGACAAAAATTTGCTATATTCGCCAATTTTTATTTTAATAAAGCTACGTGTTTTATTTTCTAATTATTTTTCTTTTATTCCTACGAAATACATCGGCAGAATTTACAATTCATTTGGAGAAAAAACGGCAATCCGTAATCCTTTTCACCCATCCACTAGAAATATTTCAGTTTCTATTCAGTGCTCCCTTTCCTTCTATCCATTATTCTTTTTTGTAAATAGATGGACACTAAATCGCAGTAAGAATGAGAACACCTGCGAAGAGGAATGAGTCACCCGGCGACCCGGCTCGGAGCGAACAGCACTAGTTTTTATTACACTAAAGGAGCAATCAGTCAATCGTTGTTGACCAAACGAAACAAGGGTAAAATCTCTTTAAATGATTTTTGAGGGCTGACCATCCCAAATTTACAAAGGAAGGGGAGCTTTTATCTCCTCACATCTACAGTCGTAAAGCTGTCAACTGACTTCGTGTTGGATTTCTCTCTTGAAGTTCGGATTCAGTGCACTGAAAGAACAAAAGCGCCGACACGAAAGATCAAAGATAGCGCAAGAAGTTAGTGCTATGTGCGTAGACCTTTTAGTCTGAGCACCCCCAAAGAAATTTGTAGAAAGAGACTTTCTCCGTTCCGACTCGCCTGTGCATGTGCATCGAAAACATTATTGAAACGTGTATCCATATTTCATAGCAAGATACCGGGGACCTTCGTTACCTATACGGAGACATGCTATATTATTTTTTCTAACTTAATTATATATTTACATTTTAATATTTGATGCAATGGCGAGTAAAAAAAGAAAATGAATGGAAGAAAATCATCAGCCGCGAAAAATATCGTCATTTTTTACAAGCACTGGAAAAGAGGCAGTAAATTCTGATGAAAATACTTCCGAACGGTAAGTTTATTTTCTTTTTAAAAATCTGTAATAAAAAATTAATTAATGTTCATTAAAAAATAAATTTTAATAATTAATTACTTTAAAAATTTATCTCTTTTGATTTCAATTATGATTTTTCCGAGAACAAATCTTATGTGTTATATTTATTCAATTAGTCAAACCATTTTTATCCTATATATGACTTTTCTTTTTATTTCTCCACTCTATCCCAAGACATGTATAAATTCTGAACTAAAAGTTTTTCAAGGACTTCATGGATATTGAGTAATATAATTCTGAAAATTAAATGAGAATATTGCTATTAAAATGGGATTCTAAATAAATAAAAGGGACTTTGTCTTGCATCTCCCTTGGAAATAAATATGGACTGTTTCGATTTGTTTTCTACTAAATTTATTTCATCATTTTATTTGATCAAAGACAAATATTTCTCCCTCTCTCACGGCCTGCGCGCTGCGCTAATATTCTTTTATTTCTGCCGCTTTCGAAATGACCTAATTTGAACTTTGATCTTGCGTTTTCGATCTCTTACTTCCGTGAACTTTTAACTGTCTTTCATGTTTTCAAAGTGGATTTTGCAGAGAATGTTTATTATTTAGTTTGTAAATGCTCATATTAATGCCAAACTGAAAAAGTATATTAAAGTTTTATTAAGGAAATGTAAAATGTATGTGAACTCTTATGGATAAATCTGAATGTAAATGGATATTTCTAAAATCGATTCTTCTCTATTTAAAATCCTGCATCGAGTCGGCTAAATCAATTTTACCCGAACCCGACCTGCTATATATATATATATATTTGTTCTTTTTACAGTTGATCGGGTTTATTTTATTTATTATTCTTTTCACTATGAATTTGAAATCACGGAAGTTGAATTCAAGAATACATGGTTTTTTAAAAGAAAGTTCAAAATAACGCATAAAAAAAAAAAAAAAAAAAAAACTTTTAAAATTATATCTAGGACAATCTGTATTAAAGACTAAAATTCGGAATATTGTGATTGCGTAATAATATTAACGTTTTCCTATCCTGGAAAAAAAAATGAACTTTTGTTTCACATACAAGCCAACCTACATAATTTATCAATTTATATGCGAGTGTATACACGGTAGTTGAATTTTTATACCTGCTAACTTTTCCGTTTTTGACAAGAGATTTTTCGCTCTTAGCGGCTTTAAGGCTGAAAACAAAATTTTCCGACTTTTCATCCCACAAACGATCAATAGATATCCTTTTCTTTTCTTTAATATAAATTGTTTTTCCATGTTACATGCATGTAAATTTTATAACTGAATTCATTAAACCTATTTTCCTCACTTCTAAAATACAATATAATGAATGTATGCTAGTTTTTATGCATGATCAAGAGGTACTTTAGGAAAAATTTGGCTCCTTAAAGGATATTTTGAGAATATCTCATCTTAAAAAAAGACTTTTACCAATTTTTTTAAAAAAAATTTCTGTTTCACAATGCATATAAATTTACTTGTATAATATAAATTTCCAAGTATAAAACAGAGATGCCACTTTTCCGTCGATCGGCAGATTTACGCTGTTTTACTTTTGCTGTGGGTAGCGGATTTATTTCCTTGTTCTTGAGTGAAATAATACGTTCTTTTCGCCCAGCTACCGATCAATGATCAAATGTTGCATCAAAGTGTAGCAATATTCAATCCTCCTCCATCCATAACATAATAATCAGTATTCATTTTAAACTTGTTTTATTTTATTCTACAATATATAAGGAATTATAAATAACCTTTATTTTTGATAAAGGTGTTCATAAATTTATGTATGAAATAGAAATTTTTTTGTTATGTTTAATGAAAGCACACTCAATTGAACTCATTAAATAACTTTCCTTTTACGTGATAAATCAAAAATATTTCATCACTAAATAAAATTTGTTCATTTTTGTGAATGAAACAAATTTAATAACAGAAAATGCTGGACTGGAGATGGACAGTGCAAGTTTGCCCTGCCCCTTCCCCCCTTCTCCATTAAACTCAAAATATCATGTCAAAATAAATTAATCGAATATGAGTTTTCATGCATGGTGCATAGGTCTTAAAAAATAAATCGATGCAATGATTTGACAATAAATTTTAGATTGAATAGAAATAATAAAGAATTAATGCGTAAATTTTTGAAAAATGCCAAAATTTTAAGTCACATATAATTTCTTCATTTTATATTTTCTGAGAGGCATCCCGGATAAAATAAATTAGCATACATAAATATAACATGTTTATAAAGTTCTCTATACAGGAATCTATTTAATTTTTTTTAAATTTATTATTATTTTTTTTTTAGGGTCCCATTTTTGTGAAAAAATTATCATATAAAAGTTTCTATTTTAGAAGTTATCAAATTTTATGTTTAGTACAAAGATAGTTTCATTGATTTAATATATGCTATAATATTTTAAACTGAAAAAAAAATTACAAAAGAAACATTTTTTAAAACCAAATTTTGGAAGTTTATGAATTTTAATTTTAAGGGAATTTTATGAAATGCAATTTTGCAAAAGGACTACAAAAGAACCCAAATTTAGCTTGGATTGATCCATACTATATCAATTTATTAAAACAAAACCCATTTGAAATGTCTAACAAGAACCTAAATATGATGCTAATTTCACAAAATCACAGCCAGAGTTTTCACAATTTTATATGAATAAATAAAAATAATCCTGTCAGAAAAGTTTAGACAAAACCTTGACTTGATGATGCATCATAAACCTAGTAGCAGAAAATGCAAGATAGTATATAATTATATGTTTTTAAAATTTTAAATCTTAAATTACAAAAATCATTTTACTTCATTTATTATATTAGATTGTCATCTGTACCACCATTAATGCCAGCTGAAGTGCAAAGTCTTCCGCCAGCTCTACATTCTAATCCAAATAAACCAGACTCTAAGAAAAGCAAAAGTAGTTATTCTGAGAAGGAAAGCAACCGCCACTATAGGGAAGAATGGAAATATGTAAAGAATGATGACAAAGCAACAGAAGATAGAGTCAAAAACCTCATTATTGATCCAAATGATCCTTGGGGTATGTGGTGCCATGTTTGCACTAAATGGGCTCCACAACTTTCTAGCAAATATCTTTCAAATTTTGTGAAGGACTTTAAGAACTTTCAACCTCCTCGTCGTAAAAAGGAAAGTGTTGATATTCACTTTAAGAGTATAAGTCACTCAAAGTGTTTAGAAAAGGAAAAATCAACCTTCATTCCAACAAAAGAAGCAGTAATCTATAAAAAAATAGTTACCATAGATGAAAAAACTCATAAAAAAATGTCTTGTGAGAATTACATTTCATTTTGCAATAAAAGACAGACCAGCAAGTGATTTTGCATCCGAATGCAGGCCTAGGACCAATGAGTCACTCTTGAAAAAGAGAGGAAAGAGACTAAATCGCAAGAAAAAGAGACCAAAATTTAAAAAAAGAGACTAAAAGGAGACCAAATAAAAAAACATTTTTTTCTCTTCACTTAAATGTTTTTGGTATCCAGACAAGCACTATAATATTTGGCACTATTTACGGAATACATTTTTAATGCATTTCAGTTGGTTTTGAAATTGATTGGTTGCAGAAAAATATCTCAAATCGCAATATTTCATCATGGAAGAAAATAAAAAATTCACCAAATGATCACAGGAACAATACCATGAAATTCCAGGAAATATAGTGAAATTCACCAAATTGTCAATAAAAAACAAATCACAAAATTTGTCACATGATCTCGGGAAAAAAAATTCTCGAAATTAGTCAGATGTTTTTAGGATAAAAATCACGAAAATCATCAGATGGTCTCGAAAAAAAATCACGATATTAGTCAAATGGATCTTGTGTTAAATATCGTAAAATTCATCAAATGGGTCTCGAAGAGAGGGATAAATCACAAAATTCATTAAATTATTGTAAAATTAAGTGCGATCATACAAATAATTGCTAATTTTGTCGAAGGTCACGAAAATAAATAGTGAAGTTTATCAACTAGTCGCCAGAAAATAACGAATTTCGTAGAATAAAGCCATAAAAAACTAGTATGTTGTGGCCATCACAAAACTTTCTTCTATTTAAATTACGTCAATTAAATCATTTAAAAAGTGCAAACGTAGCATAGCAGCGCCACCTGTTGTGAGATTTATACCAAAATGTAATCAGCGTCTAATTATGTTATATATTATAGTGTACCAGAATTTGAAATTTCATGAAGTTCTCTGCATTAGTTCTTGAGATATAGCTATCGCAAAAAACGTGCAAGATGTAGGATAGCAGCGCCACCTATAGGGCAATTCACACAAAACTCTAATCAGCGTCTATGTATCTCAAGGTCACCCGGAATCTGAAGTTTGGTTAAATTCTGTGAATTAGTTCTTGAGATATAGCTATCGTGAAAATCATGAAAAACGTAGCATAGCAGCGCCACCTGTTGGGAGGTTTATACCAAAATGTAATCAGCGTCTAATTATGTTATATATTCTTGTGTAACAGAATCTGAAATTTGATGAAGTTCTCTGCATTAGTTCTTGAGATATAGCTATCGCAAAAATCGTGCAAAATGTAGCATAGCAGCGCCACCTATTGGGCAGTTCACACCAAAACCTTATCAATGGCAATGTATCTCAAGGTATTGCAGAATCTGAAGTTTGGTGAAATTCTGTGCATTAGTTCTTGAGATATAGCTATCATGAAAATCATGAAAGATGTGGCATAGCAGCGCCACCTGCAGGCCAATTTACATCGAAACTTAATCAGCGTCTATGTATATTAAGGTCTCACAGAATCTGAAGTTTGGTGAAATTCTGTGCATTAGTTCTTGAGAGCAATCATTGAAATCATGAAAAATGTAGTATAGCAGCGCCACCTGCAGGCCAATTCACACCAAAAATCAATAGGCACTAATTCATATCAAGGTCTAACTGAATATAAAATTTTATGAAATTTCGAGCATTAGTTCTTGAGATAGAGCGCCCACAAATTTTTTGTCACATACAGACAGACAGACAGACAGACATTTTCTAAAAATAGTCAAAACGTGTTCAGGATCTTCTAAAACGTATAAATCCGTCGAAACCAGGAAGTCGAAAATTTTCATGAATCCAATACTTTCTTCTTGTAAAGATAGAAGAAAGTAAAAATCAAGAATGCCTGTCAATGGGTTACATTTCCTGAAGTTTTAGAGCAGTTGAGGGGGTGGGAGGAAAAATATATCTATCGGCATTAATTATGCATTTTTTACTGGGTATCTTTGATATAATACACAATTCTTTCAGCGATCCTTTCACAAAATTCATGTTTTTTTATGCGATCTTTTGTTGAAATCAGCATTTTTTTAACAATCTTTTGACAAAATCTGCGTTTTTCTCTCAATTTTTTGACAAAATTAACTGTTTTCCGTGATCTTTTCACGAAATTGACATTTTATCCGCGATCTTTAAACGAAATCGGCGTTTTCCCGCGATCTTTAGACCAAATCAGCAATTTATCTACAATATTTTAGCAAAATCGGCCATGTATAGTAATCTTTTGTCGAAATCGGCGGATTTTCCGTGATTTTTTGACAAAATCGGCGTTTTTCCAGATTTTTTTTTTGATGAAATAGGCGTTTTTTCGACGATCCTTTTAAAAAATTTGGATTTTTGCGCAATCTTTTCTCGAAAACGGCGTTTTATCCCCGCGATCTTTTGACGAAATCGGCGTTTTTTCTGTGATCTTTTGATGCAATTGGCATTTTTTTCAATGATCTTTTGACAAAATATTTTTAAGCTATCTTTTATAGAAAACAGCGTTTTTTCCCGCAATTTTTTGATGAAATAATCATTATATCTACAATCTTCAGAGGAAATTGACGCTTTCCCGCGGTCTTCATACGAAATCCGCACTTTATACTTTAATGTGATCTGCACAGAAAATTCGCGTTTTTCAGCGATTTTTTGACGAAGCTCGTTGATATAAACATTGACGAAATCATCGTTTTTCCACGAAATATTGACGAAATGTGTCCTTTTTCGGCGATCCTTTCATGAAATTTGCATTTCTCTGCGATTATTTTTTCCGCACGCAAAATCGTACAATCGTATTGTTCATTAGTACAACCGTACACTTCGAACAAAATCCGTAGAAGTTGGCATCTATGAATATGGTTTTTTGATTTTACGATCATTTGACGAAAGCTCGGTTTTATTTAGGCATCGTTTGAGAACAATCTCAGGGTATTTTTTTTTTCCGCAATCGTTTGGCGAAAATCGCGAGTTTATTTCTGGATTGTATGGAAATAATTTTATTTCGAGATCGTCTGGTGAAAGTCGCGGCTTGATTTCACGATTGTTTAATGAAAATCGTCGTTTTTCCGGTGATCAATTAATTAGAATTGCAGTTTTGCCCGTCATCATTTTATGAAAATCGCAGATTCTTAAAAATTAAAAAACGTGAAAATTTGCCGTTTGTCGAAAAAGTGATCCCCGTATATATAACGACCGAACGAAGAATTCTGAGATTTCTTCCTGCAACCCACTGACGAATCTCTCAATTGTTTTTCACAAGATCGACTGACAAGTTTTGCAATATGTTTCTGCCACTGATTGACAGATTATACGTGTTATTTTTCTCGCGAAAATGTCAAAATCGTGATTTTCTTCCCGCGACCGAATGACGAAGTTTATGATTTTCACCCCTCGAATGGTTATCGAATTTTGCGTTTTTATCAGGTGACAGATTGACCAAATTCACTTTCTTTTCAATGTCCGACAGAAAAGTTTTGCGATTCTTGCCCGCGCACGATATGCTAATTTCGTAACCATTTTTCCAGGACAGAGTGACGAATTTTAGAATTCTTTCCCTTGCAAAATAGAGACAAATTTGGTACATTTTTTTCCGCGATTAAGCTTCACTATAGTTCCACGGAATTTCATGGTTTCATACTTCGACAGATTTAACATAATCCATGATTTTTCCGCCGGTTTCCGACTGAAAAATTTTGCGTTTTTTACCCGCGAACAGTTAACAAATTTCGAGATTTTCTTGCGACAAATTGACAAGTTTTCCGATATTTATTCACGACAAATTGTTGAATTTCGCGATTTTTTCCCGCTATCAAATGAGGAAAGTTACGATCTTTTTGCTGCGATCGATCAATGGGTAAAGAATATTAAAAAAAAAAAAAAAAAAAAAAAAAGCGAAAAAAGAGATTAAATCTGAAAAATATAGACTAAAAGAGACAAATGCAAAAAAATAGCGAGAAAAGCGAGTTTAGCGACTCGCTCCGAGGCCTGCGAATGTCAGTTGCAAAAATTGAATGGTGTTCATTTAGGAGACACCTATCAAAATCAATATTCATTTGCAACTTTATTAAAATATGTTGCATTATACTTTAAAAACAAAACTGTGGATAGTATCAATTCTGCCAAATTCATATCCATATTGACTGATGGAAGTACAACAAAAAAAAATTCTGAATATGAAGCTGTTATAGTGAGGTATGTTCCAGAGGGGGAGAATAATAGCAGAATGTCATTTGTAGGTCTCTGTGAAATTGAAAATGCAAATGCTGAGGGCTTGTCAAAAACCATAACTGATTGTCTTGATAAGTGAAAAATTAGTAAATGGCAGGATCGCCTAATATGCATGACAGTTGATGGAGCTTCAGTCAATATTGGTAAACATGGTGGATTGGTGAAGATCTTGCAGTCACCAATACACATTCATTGTTACAATCACTTGCTTGATTTGTGTCTAAAAGATTCAATAAAAAATAATGCAACAGACTTCAAAAATAATGGCACTTTTAAGATCAATCAATAATTTTTATAGAACTAGTCCTAAACTTACTAGAGAGCTACATAGAGCTGCCGATGCACTTAACTTAAAAGTACCGTCTTTAAAAGCTATTTGCGAAACAAGGTGGGCTAATTCATTAAACAGTACAGTCATAGCTATTGCTGAAAATTATCAGTTTATTGTTTAGCAGCTTACTAATGTTGTATCGCCCCATGCTTCAGGCTATACAGCTAGTGTTATAAGTTCAGCAAAATACAACTTAAAAAACCTGCTTCTCTATGATTTTGTGTGTTTCCTACATGCTTTTAGAGATTTTTTAGGAATTATTTCTAAAGCTTCATTGTATTTGGAAAAAGCTGATATAAATATATGTGATGCAACAAATTGCATAAAAAAATTAAAATTAGACTTAATTGACTTTGGAGAATCGGGTGAATTGGTAGAAAGCAACGGCCAGCATTTGCAAAATTTTCTTTTTGCAGTTGATGATTCCGAAATAGATCAGATAAAATTTAAAGATATTCTTTTGAATACAAAAAGTTCCCTGTTTTCTACAGCAACTAGAAACATAACATCTAGCATTTTACTAGATCAAAAAGACACTTTTATGGCTTTTTGCGTAAGTGTAAGTGAAAAGATTTCAGATAGGTTTTTCGGTGATGAAGGACCAGGAAACAAGGAAACAATGCTTGCACTCTGATGGCAGAAAAGTTAGACACTGCCATGTTTCCACCTACAGAATCAGAACTTAAAAGTTTTGGGGAAAATGAGCTACTAAGAATTTGTGAACTGTTTCATTTTTCCAAAGAAAGAGCATTAGAAGAATGGAAATTGTTACGTAGCAGTATGTTCAAGAACTTCCAACCAACAATTTCATTGCCTAATTTACTAGAAAAGTTGGGAAGTGAAAACTTAATAACTTCAAAATAATGAAAGAAGTTATTCAAGTTTTAATTACCATACCGCCGAGTAACGCTGAAGTGAAAAGAGTGTGGAGCAGTGTGAAAAACATAATAAATGACAGGTCCACATCTATGAAGAAAGAATGTTTAGAAAACAGATTAATTGTAAAAACTGCTAAGGTGGATTTAAATCATTTTAATTGTGAAAGTGTAATTGAATTGTGGTGGAATGATTCCATCAAAAATAGAAGGCCCTGTTTTCAGGATTAAAATATGTTAAAATATGACTTGCTTGTGTTTTTTATGCAGTCTGATTTTTCTTTCATTTCAGTTTTTAAAAAAATAAAGAAGTAAAGTAAGTATTTAAAAATTTTTTTAGTTTGAAAAAGTATTTAAGATAATATATTGTATAAATATGTTTCTGAAGAATTTAATTTTTGACCATGCCTAATATTATACCTTTATGTGCATACATGCATTTTAACTACAGACAAGTTCTATGAATGTGCAATGACACGTAAGTGGCCACTGAATTAATCATGGCCAGTGGCCACTGGCCACTTCCAAAATTCCTGAATCTTGACCTTTATTAACACCTATAAGCAATTAAAGAATTTGAAATTTTATTTTCATGTGAAATGTTGTATTCATGGTTATATTCATGGTGAAAATTTCCATGTATTAAATGTGATAATGTTGGAGAAATTGATAATGGGAATTATGATGACAGTGATATCAATGATCCTAGATTGTTCAAGAGTTGAAATTTTTCTTGCAGTTTAAAATTTGAAAATTTTTACTATTTAAGTACATGATATATAATGTAGAATAACAATACAAAGATAATAAATAACATTTTGCATTAAAGAATTTGTATCATTTAATATTTTTGCATCATTCAATTCCTTTTCAATTACCGCCTCCCTACTCCTATCTTATATGCAGATGGCTATCATTTATTTTATTACTCTGTAAAGCTCTAAAAAGTGAAAACTTGAAAAAGTTTTTTTTTTTCCCCATCTTTCTTCTACTGAAATTGTCGTTTTCCTTCCCCTTCCAATTCATGATAGACCCCATTCACGGGTCTCAGATGTCCACCATCGCGTTACTTATTCTGCAAAGCTTAAGGAAAAAAACAAGACCACTCGCAACACTAAATCATTCAATTTCACCCTCACCCAAGAAAAGTGGTTGGTAGTTAGAAAACCCACTAAGTACACACTCCCTTTCTGGGGTCTGGCATGTCCACATTGTTTTTTTCATTCAAGAAAAGTTTTAAACATTTCCAATATATATATGTATATTGAAATGGAATTTTTTTTTCTTGCCTTTTTTAACCCATTCCTTCTCTTTCCCCTCCAATGTTGCAGGTCCCGGATGTCCTCCGTGGTTTTTACCATTCTATAAAAATTTTAAACATTAATATTTATTTATATATACATATTTTGAATCGGAATTTTGTTTTTTTATGCCCTTTTCAATCCTTTACCCTCCCCTACACCTCTCCCCAGTGACGAGTCCCGGATGTCCACCAATGCTTTTCTCATTTATAAAAGTTTTAAACATTAATATTTACAGTCGGCTCTCGTTAATTCGAATTAATCGGGACCACAAGAAATGTTTGAATTATCCGAAGTTCGAATTATGGAAAGTATGAAATGAAAACATGCTTAATATGGTACTATTACAAAGGTATTAATATTATAGTGTTTTTTAAATTTATTTCGTCTTTTAGCATTAGAATATGACTTATTATTAAATTAAAATATATAAATACATAAACTAATTAAATAATTACAAACTAGCACAATAGAGGAAAAATTTGAAGCGTCACTGACAGACAAACGGGGCACTAAGAAAGCAGATATCAAATGCATGAGATTATATGTATACTCGTTCAGCACAATTTTCAGAAAAATCAAAGAAAAAGAAGTTATTTAAATGATCAGAAATACATGAGAAAGAAAGGAAAAATGAAAAATCGGAATTCTCATTAGTTCGAAATCGAATTAAACGATGTCAAAAGAAAATGAGTTTGAATTAATGAAAAAATTTAATGCTATCCTGCCATAGAAAATTTTGGGACTTCATGTTTAGTTCGAATTATCCGATTTCGAATTAACGAGAGTCGACTGTATGTATATACATACATATCATAGCAAACGCGGTAGCGTTTAATATAATATGTTTAAGAAATAGAAAGTGCAAACAACTTTCTAAAATTTCTGGCGAACCTGTTGAGATACGGCAGTGAATTTTTTTTTAAAAGATAGAACTCGACGAAATGAATAAAAAGATAGCATTCAAAAAATTACTGCAGCTTAGAATAGTTTTTTATTTAATTTTAAAAGAAAAAATTAAGGCAAAAAATTCAACTAAGTCTAGCTAACGTTTCCATGGATGGATTAACTTCGTTTTTGGTTTATTTTAATCCTCATGATTAAACTTAAAACAGTTTTTTTTTTTCATCCATGTATGTTTGACGGTCGCTGAGTAAGTCGAATTTTTGTCTGAAATTTCTAGCTGAACATAGTCTTTTTCTTACATTTGTTACTTCTTGTAATTGTTGCACGTAAGTTTAAATGAACATAAAAATTGCTATGTATGTAACATAAATAAATAGATTAGATAAATCACGTGAAAAAAATACTTATTTGTTGTTATTTTCATGTATCATATTCACTATCTATTTTGACGAGCGAAGTGAAATATTTTTTTTATTTATTAAATTCTCATTTATTTAAGTTAAAAGCCGCCTCTGGCAAAAAGTTTAGTCTCTCTTAAATTTATGCTAGCCATTGTAATATGATACTTTTATTCATAATTTTATTTACTTGCTTATCTGAAGGTCCATATGATGAAATCAACAAATTTAGGCGATCAGGGCAAGATTTTGCGGAAAAGTTCATTATCCTGTTCTGGTTGGTGTGTTTGGTGAATAAATCAAAAATGGTGCCGGAAGACAGAATAGCACATTTTTTTAACCACTAAAGCTGCGTAACCGTGTTTTTCCATCACGTAATATTTTATTTCAAAGACTGATTTAACACAAGATTGACATTAATATTATTATTTTTAATTGTACAAGACAAAAAGATATGTAAAGTTATTAAGTACAAACGTTCATACCAATACTTTTCACAGTTATTATTTTATGAATAATTAGACATGAATGGAAAAATCTACAGGACATTTAAAAGATAAGCGTAAAAATATGGTTTTAAATTTTTATAAACATTTATTTGAGCCTATGAGGCATAAGGTAAGGGCGTACCGGTAAGAAATCCAGTTTGGCGCAACACAAGAGCGGTGAGTCAGGCGCTCCATGATGATTCGGACGTGAGAATGTGTCAGCTTTTTTTTAAGGTATTTTGAATGATTCTAGGTCAGTTAAATTATTACTTATTTTATGAATGTCTGATTAATATGCATCTGTTTGCCAAAGCTTGGTGCTATTTTGGCTTCAAAAAGGGAGGGTATGATGCCAAAATATATAAATAGCTCTGGAAACAAACATGATGAACTTTAATTTTTATTGTCGTACGAATTATTTCTGTTTCTATATTAAAATGCGGCACAAATGTCATATACGAACAGGGTTGCAAAAAAGCCGGCTAAAATTAAAAAAAGCCAGGCCGGTGGCTTTTATTGGTTTTATCCGGCTTTTTTTGGCCAAAATTGGCTTTTATGCAGTGAAGCATTTTAATTATAAGCCACGCATTTTTAAGTGTCTTTTAACTAGTTTTAATGATGTTTAATTTACTTTGAGTTTAATAAATTTATTTATTAAAATAAAAAAATAGGGATTTTAATTATGATTCAGCATGAGAAATTGGGTTATAACCCAATTTTTCAATATTGAAGACAATAATACTAGAATGACACATTGATGGAATTGATAGTGGTTTATAGTCACAATTGCAAATATGTCAGCTGAATTATAAAATGGCCATACCATGTGCTTTTTCTATCCCACCCTTGTTTTTTTCCATTTTTACTGCTTTATAAAATTAACTGGGGCAATGGTTACTTAGTTACATGTTTTATTACTTAACTAATTTTAAAAGTTATTAAAATGTCATGTTTTATTCCCTATAAACATTTAAAATCATAAAAACAGCATTTCTCACTATTGAAAATAGTATTATGAATTATACATATTTCATAATATATTATATTTCACAATTTATTTCAGTATTATCAGTTAGCATATGTATGAATATATTCATGCAAGACGGCATATATGCACTATTAAATAACAAAGAGCTATTGAAAATATTAATTCAACAAATCTTAGAGCATTTTTTGTTGTTGTTTAATTTTATATAATTATGTATTAAACTCTCCTCAAACACTGAATCCTTCCTAATTTCTCTTTCAACATTGTTCATTATATGACTTAATCTTTACATATAAGAATGTTTTTGGGTCATTCCATATCAAATCAACCAAAAAAATAACACTTTTGAACCTTCAGGATTCAGATTTTCCTAGTTTTTTTTTTATTTGTTGTACTTATCAAGAGGATAAGAAAAATCAAAATTTTTTATTTTTTGAATTTTTATTTTTTGAGTTATTGACTTTCAAAAATTGAAAAATTGCTAAAAATTGACTCCATTTTGACACCTTTAAACAGCTGTAGACAAAAAACTATTTGACTTAGAAAGCTCAAATTGGTGTCATTCTCTTCGGCTTTTAATGATCTTTAAAATGATATGTAATAGGGATGCACCGAATAGTGATTTTGGCCGAATACCGAATGCCGAATATTCGGCCGACAGGTGAACCGAATACCGAATATTCGGCTGGCCGAATAGTAATTGCTGAACCGAATACCGAATATTCGGCCAACCGAATAGTAACTATTCGGCCGAATACCGAATATTCGGCTTTCCAAATACTTTTTATATTTCAAAGTTTAAAGGTATTAAAATGTTACTTTTTAAAACAATTTTACATAATATTTAATAAAAAACTTGCATTTTGATAAACAAGGGTGTTTTATAGGAAAATTTTGTATTGAAAAAATATCTGCCTTGAGTTATTTAAGAAGCACAATTATGAGACTTTTTGAATTAATAAAATTTTAAATTTCATTGTTACTTCCATGAATTAAAACAAACATTTTAAAATTAAAGAGAAATAATGAAAACATGGATGAAGTAAAACTTTACAGTCTCTTAATTGTCCCTTTTCAATAACTCAAGGCAGATTTTTTTCAATATAAAGTACAAATACTTTCAACTTAATTCTAAATAAAGGAATATCTAGCTCATAGTTCTTTTCATATGAATGATGGCTTTTTCCACCCTTCCCATCATACCATGTTTTACAGAAATCAAAGCATGTAAGTTGAAAATACAGTTACAGTATCTTATTTATTGTTAATGCAACAAACGAAAACACAAGTTTGATCTAATATGTGAGATGAAATACAATGTATTTATGAGTCAATAAGTTGATTATGGTTTCATGAACAAAAATTGCCTAGATAGCTGTTACTATTCTCAAAAGTTTTTCTTTCTTGTTTAAGGTCTTTTATTTGGGAAAAGCAAGAAACAGATTATTTACTAAACAAAATTTAGGAACTTGCATTTGCACATCATTTATTCTTAAGGAGAATCCTAATAAATCACCCTTTGAATCCTTCTCATGGTTAATTTTCTTAAGTTATACTTTATAAACAACAAATAAATAATGCAAAAACATTCTATTTTATTTAAATATGACTTTCTTTCTAATTATTTTAAATATATTTATAAATTGACAGTTAAAAGGAGAAATTGCAAAAAGTTTTTAAAAATGTGTTTTAAAAGATTTCAATAAATATTGGATTTGGCCGAATACTTTGATATTCGGCTAAACCGAATATTCGGCAGGCCGAATAGTTTGATATTCGGCCAAGCCGAATATTCGGCTGAACCAAATAGTTTGATATTCGGCCAAGCCGAATATTCGGCTGAACCAAATAGTTTGATATTCGGCCAAACCGAATATTCGGTAACATGGCCGAATAGGCCGAATACCGAATAGATACCGAATATTCGGTGCATCCCTAATATGTAACATGATTAATTTATTTAAAATTTTAATTTTTTATAAAAAAATTTAAAATTTAAATTTAAAAATTTTAAAAACCCCTTTTAATTTTTTTGAAAAAAATATATGTTTTAAAGACATTAATTGACTATGTGTATGCCAACTTTCATAATGGGATGACCATGGGTTCCTATGCAAATTAATATTTTTGTATCATCATGTATGCTAAATTTGCTATACTTGTTTTCCCATGTTAAAAAAGTAACTGTAAATTCATTGATTAAGGTTTGAATATTACTATTAATTATTAAGTAGTTCTTGTAATACAAAAAAATATTAATATTAATTCTATTAAATATATCAGGTAATACTTTAGAACAAGTCTCAACAGAATAACAAGTTTTAACATGAAAAGAACAAGTCTCAACAGAATAACAAGTTTTAACATGAAAAAACAAGTCTCAACAGAATAGCACGTTTTAACATGAAAAGAACAACTCTCAACATGAATAGCCAATTATACTTGTTATCACTTGATTTTTGGCTGCAGACTTCATTCTGTTTCTCAATGTGATCAGTTCACAATTCTCTCAAAGTGAATTATTTGAAATTAGTTATTTTTAAATAACGTGTTGTATGGATATGTTTTTTTAGTTTATTATGGATAATCTGTGTACATATATTTTTAATATTAAGACCTTATTAACTTGAAAGTTTTGTGGATATATCAATTTTATGCAAGTTTTACAATGGTAGAAAATCTTCCACAAATACATTTATAAATTGTTTCTAGTTCTAAGTCATACTTTTAAGTAGTAAAAAATGGCAGATAATCAAAACATTAAAAATTGGCCTGTGTTTTCTGTCAAATGTTGTAACCCTTTCAATGAAGAGAAACATCCTAAATCATGTAAAAATACAAGGAATGTAACAGAATGGATGTGCTTGTTAAATTTAGACATAAAAACGGGCATGAAAATATGTGATAGATGTAGAAAGAAACTTTCTAGTGAGTATAAGAAACAATTTGATCAGACAGATCAGGATGTATTTCCAAGCGCTAGCAAAGATGATACGTTCATTGATTCAGAAACATCAATAAATTACTTAAACAAATCGCTAGAACTTATTGGTGAGTCACCTTTAAAGAAAAAGAAAATTCAAGTAGAAACTTATACAAAAAAAAAAAAAAAAAAAAAAATTGGAAAAAATAAAAACAAGTCTTGAAAAGCAATTAATACCTTCTAAAGATACTGAATGTGAAGTAATAAAAGAGGAAAATAAAGTAGAATCTGAAATGTTGCAGCAGTTAAAAGATAAATTTTCCCAGGCTTCAAAACGTAGTGAAAAGTTAACAATCTTATCTGTCTTGCCTTCTAGTTGGAGCTGCAAAAAAATTGAAGATGAGTTCAAAGTCAGCAACTACATGGCCCGCTCAGTAAAAAAATTAGTGAGTGAAAAAGGTATTCTATCAACCCCAAATCCAAAGCCAGGGAAAACTTTAAATGAGAATACTGCTCAATTGGTTATAAATTTCTACAATGAAGATGACGTTAGCCGAATGATGCCAGAAAAGAAAGACTTTGTTACCGTTAGGGACAAGACTTTAAAAATTCAAGTACAAAAACGTTTACTTATGGGAAATCTAAGTGAAATTTACCAATTATTCAAGGAAAAATATTCTTCTTGCCGTATTGGATTTTCCAAGTTTTGTGAGCTAAGACCAAAGAATTGCATCTTAGCTGGCAGAAGTGGAACCCACGTAGTATGTGTCTGCACTCTTCATCAAAATATCAAACTAATGATAAATGGTGCAGGACTTCAAAATGCTGTGCTGGACGGGGATGACGCACCATTACAATCATATCATGGGTGTCTAGCCAAAATTATGTGCAATCCACCTACCCCAAATTGCTACATGAATGAATGCAATGAGTGTCCCGGTGTCATGCAATTGAAAGAAGCTCTAACGAAAAAATTCGAAGATGAATTGATTGATGAAATCACTTACAAGCAATGGGTTACAGTTGATAGATGTACGATGGAAACAATGATTAAAAGCAGTGAAGATTTTATTGAAGATTTCATAGAAACTCTCTTAAAACTCAAAACCCACTCCTTTATATCAAATCAACAGAAAGAGTACTATAAAAATTCTAAAGAAAATTTAAGTGAAGGCCAAATAGTTATTAATTGTGATTTTTCAGAAAACTATTCGTTTATGTTACAGGATGAAGTTCAGTCATACCACTGGACAAGTACCCAAGCCACTCTGCACCCTTTTATCGTCTATTACAAATGTGATGGAAAACTTGAGCATTTAAAATATGTTTTCATATCAGATTGCTTGGAGCACAATACAGTTGCCTTTTATGTTTTCCAAAGAAAATTAATTTCAATCTTAAAAGAAACATTACCTTTCAATCTTGAAAAAATCATTTACTTTTCTGATGGCAGCTCAGCTCAGTATAAAAATAGAAAAAATTTCCACAATTTATGTCTCCACAAAACAGATTTTGGAACTGAGGCAGAGTGGCAATTCTTTGCCACTTCACATGGAAAAAGTGCTTGTGATGGACTTGGTGGTACTGTTAAAAGGCTTGCTTCTAAAGCAAGCTTACAAAGGCCATATGCAAACCAAATTTTGACGCCAAAAGAATTGTATGATTTTGCTGTTGAACACATTCCAGGTATAGACTTTGAGTATTGCACCACTGCTGATTATGAAGAAGTTAAAAAAATATTGATGCCTCGATTCCGTGAATCAAAAACCATTGTGGGTACTCAAAAACTTCATTCTTTTTGTTCGATTTCTGAAAACCAACTTCTTGTGAAGCAGTATTACTACAGGGTCATTCCAAGTGAAATCAACCAATTTAAGGAAAACTTGTTGCATCATAGTCACAGATTTTTTTTTAATTTTTATCATAGACAGACATAGTACTGAAACCCTCAAATCTGAAATTTAAAAGTAATTTTCACAATATTGGCCGAGATATGGCCATTTGAAAACTGGCCATTTTTACAAAATGGCGGCCATCTTGGAATTGTATCACTGTCTAAATATGGCCATAACTTGACAACTAATGGCTCAAAGTTTATATATCTGGTACCAATTTGAAGCTTATTTGTACAAAGAATGAATATTTCACATCTAAACAATAATAAATTTTCATTTTTTTACTTTTTATTATGTGCAAAGTGAAAATTTCACCCCAAAAAAGGGCAGATTGTAATGGCTCATAAAAAAAATGAATCATCATGAATTTTTCTGAAACTTGGTAAAAACGTTGCTCCATCTGTGTGCTTTAAATAAAAAAAAATTGGAAAGGTAAAATTTGTTGTTTTAAAATAAATGGTTTTTTACAGATAAAGTGTCATTAACCAAATAATGATATTTTTAGAATCTGTGAGCATTCTTGATTCAAAAAATAATGGTTAAAATAAAATTTTCTAACATCTAAATTAATGTAAAAGTATAATCAAAACCTCATTTGTACTAATTTTGTAGAAATCTGCCTCCAGCCCCCCTCCCCCCCCCCCACCCAAAAAAAAAAAAAAAAAAAAAAAAATTAGACAATTCAAAAAATTTTACACTGAAAAAGATAAGATAATAATTAAGGAATATAATGTATAATTATAAAATACCTATAAATGCAATGCATACATATGGTGATTTACTTCACATATAGGGGCAAGTGGGGTAGAATGGGACAGTAGGTTTTTCTCTTTATGTATCATTCTAAATATTTCATCAATCACATATTAGATGAAGTAATGGTACCCCAATCTTCAGTTGAAAAAAGTAGCTAATTTACACAAGCTTGCAATTATATAAAGAAAAAGATTATTTCAAGAATCAAAACATGAATTCAAAATTTTAAATTTTGAATTCAAAACATGATGTAAAAATTTCATTATGTTTCTATAAGCTGATGTAATATTGCATAATGTTCTATATAAGCTGATGCAATTTAAAGAAAAGATTGCTACTGTACCTTCATCTGCTTCTTAATTGGCTATAATCAAAGTATGATGTTATCTTGCATCATGTTCTATATGAGCTGATGCAATTTAAAGAAAAGATTGCTGCTTTACTTCATCTGCTTCTTAATTGGCTATAATTAAAGTATGATGTAATCTTGCATCATAATGTCCAAGAAACTTGAGTAATTCCTTTTAAATACCATATACCACTTCTAAAGTTTTCAATGAAGTGTATTTAGACATACAATAATTATTTTGTACTTATTATACAGTGGAGATGGAGTGTTTTGTATGTAAAAAACTCAATGTTTCTCTGAGTACTGATGTTATTTCTGTTCTTCAATTATCCCCACGGGATTTACATTTATTAAAAAAAAAGGTTACATTATATAATCCCAGATGAAAAAAGTTTTTTGCATGCGAATATATGCAAGGTTCACAAGGATAAATTTCTAAAATTTTATAGTTTAAATCAGAGACAGTGTTGTGATCCATTTAATAAACATCCAAATAGTAACAGAGCAAAATCACTGAAAACAATTTCTTTAGATATGTCTATGACAAATCCAGACATCCTCATTCCAGGAAAAAAATTATGTACTTCCTGCTATTCATCAATAAATAAGATGATTTCTATTGTTGACATGAAAAGCATCTCTGATCCAGAATTTAGTGAACCCACAGTAGTAATGGAACAATTAAACAAAAGCTGTGAAATGTTAGAGTTATTGCCAATAAAAATGAATAGGCGTAGCTCAAAGAGGAAACTTGGTTATTTGCAGACAAAAGTTACAAAAATTTTGAATGAAATGAAATAAAAAGTACTGTAAAAATAAATATTTAGTGTAAATAACTGCAAATTGATATTTCTTTATTGAATTATATAATATAAACACAATACTTTAATTTAGATGCTAGAAAATTTCATTTTAACCAATATTTCTTAAATTAAGAATACTTACAGATTTTAAAATAATCATTATTTGGGTCAATGACATTTTATATGTAGAAAACCATTTTTAAAACAACAAATTTTACCTCTCTAATTTTACAGTATAATGTTCCATATATAGAGAAACTGTTAAATCTATGCATAATCAAATCATTATACAGAAAGCGTAAAAAGTATATGAACTAAATTTACTTTTCATTTTTGAAATAATCTTTTACTTTATATAATTGCAAGCTTATGTAAATCAGCTACTTTTTTCAACTGAAGATTGGGGTACCATTACTTCACCTAATGTGTGATTGATGAAATATTTAGAATGATACTTAAAGAGAAAAACCTACTGTCCCATTCCACCCCACTCGCCCCTATATGTGAAGTAAATTATCATATATATATGCACTGCATTTATAGGTATTTTATAATTATACATTATATTCCTTAATTATTTTCTTATCTTTTTCAGTGTAAAATTTTTTGAATTGTCTAATTTTTTTTTTTTTTTTGGGGGGGGGGGGTGGGGGGGAGGGGGGCTGGGGGCAGATTTCTACAAAATTAGTACAAATGAGGTTTTGATTATACTTTTACATTAATTTAGATGTTAGAAAATTTTATTTTAACCATTATTTTTTGAATCAGGAATGCTCACAGATTCTAAAAATATCATTATTTGGTTAATGACACCTTATGTGTAAAAAACCATTTATTTTAAAACAACAAATTTTACCTTTCCAATTTTTTTTTCATTTAAAGCACACAGATGGAGCAACGTTTTTACCAAGTTTCAGAAAAATTCATGATGATTCATTTTTTTTATGAGCCATTACAATCTGCCCTTTTTTGCAGTGAAATTTTCACTTTGCACATAATAAAAAGTAAAAAAATGAAAATTTATTATTGTTTTGATGTGAAATATTCATTCTTTGTACAAATAGCTTCAAATTGGTACCAGATATATAAAATTTGAGCCACTAGTTGTCAAGTTATGGCCATATTTAGACAGTGATACAATTCCAAGATGGCCGCCATTTCGTAAAAATGGCCAGTTTTCAAATGGCCATATCTCGGCCAATATTGTGAAAATTACTTTTAAATTTCAGATTTGAGGGTTTCACTACTATGTCTATCTATGATAAAAAAAAAAAAAAAAATCTGTGACTATGATGCAACACCCATTGGTTGAATTCATGTGGAATGACCCTACAGTGAGCGCCAATTTACTGAATATGTGACAGCACTAGATTACATTACACCAACTGATTTAACAAAAATTGAATCTGGATTTGTCACTGTAGTTTATGATGATTGTTGGTGGCTTGCATGCATTCTTGCAAAAAATAATATGACAAATGAATATAAAATAAACTTTCTACATCCAAAGGGACCAGCAGCTTCATTTTTTTATCCACAACCAAATGATATACTAGACGTATTAGGGGATACCTTTCTGCAAAAAGTTCAGCCTGTTACTGCAACTGGGAGAGTTTATACTCTCAGTAACGAAGAAATGAAATTGTCTTCACGTTCTTTGGAAAATTTCCTATCTTAAAAGTCCTTTATATTTTTTGTACATTTATATATTTAATTTTTAATTATAAACAAATTCTAATTTTTAATAACATAAAATATGAAATATTAATTGTGGAAATGAATATTTAATATTAGTGAAGTCATATGTGCAATGAAGATTCATGAATTATGCACAATTGGATTCCAGGTATTAATTTCTTCCCCCCCCCCCCCCTCAATGACTACACTTGAAACTTTAAATTTCATGGAAGATTGGTAATACAGCATTCATGTAATATGTGGTGAACTGAGACTAGTACCTGATTTTGATTTAGGATAGCTTGAAATTGATTATGGAGAGATAATTTTATACAGAATCTGTAAGTTATTTTTCTTTTGCATATCTTTATTTTTACAGTAATGGTTTATTGTTTAATGGTATCCTACTTTATTATTATTAAATAAACAAGTTTTTACCAAATTGTTATTACCTGATATTATATTTAATTATATTTAATATTCATGTTTATTTGTATTACAAAAACTACTTTATGGATTAATAGTAATATTCAAACTTTAATGAACTTAACAGTTACTTTTTTTAACATGGGAAATCAAGTATAGCAAATTTAGCATACATGATGATACAAAAATATTAATTTGCATAGGAACCCATGGTCATCCCATTATGAAAGTTGGCATACACGTAGTCAATTAATGTCTTTAAAATATATATTTTTTTCAAAAAAATTAAAAGGGGTGTTTTTAAAATTTTTAAATTTAAATTTTAAATTTTTTTATAAAAAATTAAAATTTTAAATAAATTAATCATGTTACATATCATTTTAAAGATCATTAAAAGCAGAAGAGAATGACACCAATTTGAGCTTTCTAAGTCAAATAGTTTTTTGTCTACAGCTGTTTAAAGGTGTCAAAGTGGAGTCAATTTTCAGCAATTTTTCAATTTTTGAAAATCCATAACTCAAAAAATAAAAATCCAAAAAATAAAAAATTTTGATTTTTCTAATACACTTGACTGGTACTATCACTGCACCAAAAATTTTTAATTTCTGAGATGTCAAGGTTCAGACCATTGGTTGATTTGACATGGAATGACCCTTTTATGAATGGTTTGATGTGTTACATTTTGTCATAATTCAATTAAATATAATTCTTAGAAATGTGCAATATAAGTAGAACTATGAAATATAGAAGTTTAAAACACATTTTATTATTTTCTTTTTTCCAAGATTTATATATTTTTTCAGACATAATGCCTTCACAGTTGACTTCTAGCGGTTATAAAGACTTATTTATTTGAAAAATTAAATAGAAATTTATAACTATTTTAGTAGTAAATAATTAAAAATGTATTAAAAATAAATCAATCCAAATTTAAGATGGATTCGATATAAATTAACACTTTAATAATAAAAGCCGGCTTTTTTCAATTTTAGCCGGCTTTTTTTAAGTGGATAAAACCAAAAAAAGCCAGCCGGCTTTTTTTGGCCAGGCTAAAAGCCAGCAACCCTGTATACGAATCACATTGGCATTTTTTTTCTAAAGCCAATTTGGCGAAAATCTCGTTTTGGAATACCAGTTACATATATATTTTTTGAAAGCAAGGGCGGCGCCAGAGGGGGGGTCCGGGGAGGCATATGCCCCCCATCGGGGGCAAAAATGCAATATCGTCGGGGAAAATATTTTGACTTTTGATTTTCAACCTTTTTTTTTAAAGTTGTATTCACCAAACAAATTCTTTTGGTTACGAGTCGGTTTCTGATAGAATTTTAATTCTTGCAAGTTAGGTTCGATCTAGTTTCGCAAGTTAGGCCGAAATTCTTAAAATAAAAATCTAAACGGATGATCTACATTTACAGGATGATATATGAATGACTCTGTACAAGTTTATTTTTCAACAAAAAAGGTAAAATGTATATTAAAATTATGATCATATACTTTTTTTTAACTACATTAAATTGTGGATCAATCTGATTTTGGATTTAGTTGACGACAACAAGGTATGAAGAATTTCTGGTTCAGTTAGGAAAACGTAAACGAAAATTATTTTGTCGGGGGGGGGGGGGGTGTCTTGGATGACAAGTAGAATGTTCCATCGTGTCGGGCAAACTGAACCTGACCCGACTCGCAGTCTGGATCAGATCGGGTTGAATTTAATCTTTGGTCGTTGCAAGCTGGATTCAAGTTGAATTAATTTTAATTGTTCCAGATTCGGGTTGGATGCTGACACTTATGATTACTGATTTGAGATGAATCGATCTCTCAAAAGAATTTATGAAATTTCTTTTAAAATGAAAAATTATGCATTTGAATGTTGCTGAGTTTATGAACGCTGGTTTTTTACTTAAAAGTCAATGCTGATACTAGAGGTAAAGTTGTAGATGTATTTTTACATAACTGCTTTACAGTATGGGTATATTTTTTCATCAGTTGGGGCTGGGGTCTGGTTGAGGTTGAAATATTTTGGGTTCAGGTCGAAATGTGAAGATGTCGGACTTAGATTGCGTTTCGGGTAGAGTCGTGCATTACTTTGGAAATTAAACCCAATTCGACTGGCACTTGAGTCGAATCTGGCTAAAGTTAATAATTTTTTGGAAAGGTTCGTATTGACTTTGAGTCGGGTTAATTTTCGGGGCCCGAGTCCGGCCCTGTCAGCGGGCCAGATTCGGGCCGATTTCCATTTACGGCATTCGGACCGGGCCGGACTCGGGCCCCGAAAATTAACCCGACTCGAAGACCGGGTTACTTCTGAAGACTCGACCGGACCGGGCATTAATATTTTTTTCTGGAGTATCGGGCTGGAACTAACTTATTTTTTCCATACGAAGCCGAGATTGATTTCATTCTTCCTAGTGTTCACGGGCCAAAATAATCAGTTTCTGTTGAATCATCCCATATGAAAGTCCTTTTCTCAACGTGGCCAAGTCTGTTCATAAATCAGTAAAATTTGGCTTGGTCCAAAATTTTGGCAAGAAAGCATAACTTTTAAGTTGTCATTATTGAACAATTAAGTATTAGAATTTATTCTTTTTAAAGAATCGTAGATTATTAGGCGTTTTAAAAAATACATTCAAACACATGAAAAAAAAAAAACATGATTATTATGGAATTTTCTTTTAATCTGAAAACTGCAAATTTCTTTTAAACTGTTCATCCATGCAAAATGAATACAGCAATATGCGAGAAAAAATATATTAAACATTTACATCTGCTAAGGTAACGTATTTTTTTTTCCTTCCAATGCGATTCCATCTTAAAAATTTTTACTTTTACCATATAGTACCATTTTTTAGATTTTCATGTCTCCATTACAAGGAATATAATGGAGCCTGATTTTTAACTTTAGCCTCATCGGGCCTAATTTTTAACTTTTTTCCGGGCCGGGTCGGGCACGTGCCGAAATTTTAACTTTTGGATTGGGCCGGGCCTGGCGAATATTTTTTTTCACAAGGTCCAGGCTTGAAGCGGGCTCGGGCTCTATTTTCATTTTAGACTTTGGACCCAGGCGGGCTTGGGGCATTTTTCCTGAAACCTGAAAAATATTTATTCATGTTAGAAGATGATGAAGATATTCTCCTCCTCCCCCCCCCCCTTAAAATTATTTATTGTTTTACAAAACATTTCAATGCTATCAATCAAAATGAAAGGGGGGACACAAATCGTGTTTTTGTATTTTAATAGTTGATTACTGTTTCAAAAGAAAATTGCTTGGAGATGTGATGCTTGGAGATTTATATGTCTACTGCATTTCCGGAGACGATCTATCGATGAGGCGCCAATCGAAACAGGTACAAATAATAAATTAATTTCTAGTCTGATTTTTCTTTGTGATAGAAGATATTTTTTTATTCGAGCGTTTATTTATTTAGTTAGTTATGTACTTATAACACTTGGAGAATGATTTCTGCGTTTTTTACTTGACCAGAAAATTGAACTTTGCAAATTATTTAATTGTGCCCGGGTTTTTTGAAAATAGCATAGTGGTTATTTTTTCTGTTTGTCATCGTGAATTCTGATTATGCTAAAGATTTCCCTTCATAAGTAAATGTTTTTTCTATGTTATATTCCTATAGAAAACAAACGATCAGTGTTTATTTTTTTTCCTCTAAAAGCATCGGACCTTTATGATAACTGTATCAACGTTTTATTTTTTGTTGATTTTCAGGTTCACATCCATGACATGGAATTGTTATGAGAAATGAATTAATTATAGTTAACAATGTACACACTTTATAGGAAATTGAAATTTTTCTTCAATTCTTCAGCATACACAACCTTTATCCATTTATTCATCACACTTCTTTAATGTGTCTATCAAATTTTCTTGGTAAAGGACAAAAAATTCGGTAATCCTTTTAAGGTTGTTCTCAACTGCTCTGCTCAACAAACGCAAAACGTTTTCACACATTTACAAATTCATTTTTAGCAGAAAGTTATGATATTCAAAGGCCTGACTATGGAAGCGGTTTCGGATCAAACTCAGTTTTCTATTTTATGATAACAAAACTACCTATCGAATTATAAGCTATTTTGATCACGTGATCACGCGATTTTCTCTTTTTTGTCGTCCGATTTTTCTGTTTTTGTCGTAAAATGCAGTTCAAAACGTCAACTTTGATGGCTTGTTCTAAAATATATGTTGCATATTTAAAAAAACAAAAAATTGAGTGTGATTAGATTCTGAATAACAACATTTGCTAGTTTCACGGATTTCTGAACAAAAATAAACTAAAACTTATGTCACAAAATTGCCCTTTTTGATTTAACAACACCCTTAAATATGAAGTATATTTTTATTTGAATATTTTATTTTATTTTTAATGAATATTTTATTTTTATTTATTTTTATATTTTTATTTTACCAAAGTACACTTTTCATAAGATTGAATTTAAATTTTTATTTAACATCAATTATTATGTAAGAAGCTTTCGAAAATGAGGTATCATATTTGAAACAATTTTTAAATATCATGCATTTTTTCTTTTGATATTGGAGTCGGGTGGGCTCGGGCTCTGATCACAAAAATTCCTTCGGGTTCGGGCGGGCCCGGGCTCCGAAAAACGAGCCCGAACTCATCTCTAGTATGACTGACATTTTAGTGTATATCGCCTCACATATTGGTGTTATTTTATGCTTTATTTTTTCCAAAATTTTTATATCTCTGCACCTATTTTATACTTTAAGTTTTAAAACTAGTGTATTTTGTATCAAAAATGTTTTTTCGATTTTTTTTTTTTTGGGGGGGGGGGGGGGGGGGCTCAACTTTTGTTTTAGTGTTGTGCTTAGGGTGTCCCAATTTTGATAAACAACGTCAAGCCTTTTCTCTCTTTATTTATTTATTTATTTTTTTACAATATTAGATCTAGCGATATTATTATGCACAGCAGTCTGTTAAAACATTCTTCCCAAACATATTCCACCTTTATTTAAAAAACATACACACACACACACAAAAAAAGAAAAAAAAAGAACCAGAGAAATGTTGTTTGTCCCTAATTTTCTTTACTAATAAACGGGAGATGTTACAACGACATAACCCACGGAAAAAAAAGATTCGTACCCGACACAGATTGAAACTAATAAAATAGACTCCTGGTTCGGCCAAAAGCTATAGAAAAAATGTGCAATGACCTTTAATAACTGTCCTGAGAAGAATAAATTTCAGGGCCGGCAGAACTTTCAAAAAATAAAATTTTGTCCAAATCTTCAGATAATATTAAGTCCGACCCGAATTTAAGAAAAGAAAAATTCACAGAGTTCCTGCTCCTGGATAAGTTACAAATGATAGAGATCTGCATTGCCCGGCCTGTTTTCTTTGAGAACACTCGGGCCGAACCATGCCTGTTTTCAATCTTTTCATGGCTTAATTACTTTTTCGATACGCTGAGACTTTCTTCATTCTTCCTAGAACTGTGCGGGCCTAAATTTTCAGCCCGGTTTCGATCCAGCCCGTATGGAAATTATTCTCTTGCAACTACCTGGTCCGTGCAAAAATCGGTAAAATTTGGACAGTTCCAAACATTTTTTTGCAAAAAAATGTCTATATTTTTTATATGTTTAACTCGTCATTATTTTACAATTAAACTTTAAAATTTACATACAATAAAACCTGTTAAATGAAACCAACGTATGGCGTTACCCTGTTATAATGGGACTCTTCACTCACTTGAAAATATCCATTTTTTAATGTTAAACCAATGGGGAAGTTGTTTTCAAATTTCACGTTTAATTTCAATATTTTTTAAACAATTTTTTTTTTTTTTTTTTTTTTTTTAGTGGATAGTTGAGCTTAATCTTCAATGTGACTATTTTTTACTTTTTCGATTTTTTTTCAAAAGTATTTCCAGTTTCAAAACCGATTCCGAAAGTGAAAGTACCTTAAAAAAAAAAAAAAAAAAAAAAAAAAAAAAAATCTGCCACCGAAATCGAAAAAGTAAGAAATAACCACATGTTAAAAAACAAGCCCAGCTATGCTATGCAAGAAAAAGACGTATTTAAAAATATTAAAATTTAAACAAGAAATTTGAAAATAACATGTCCATTGGTTTAACAATAGTAGTGGGTGTTTTCAAGTGAAGAATCCCCCTTAAACGCAAAATATGTTGATTAAAAATTAATATAATAATACATGAGAAAAGAATGAACACCTGCTTGACCGTAACGCATTTTTTTTTTCTTTTCGTTTCAATGAGATTTCGTTTTAGAAGATTTTACTGTGTAGCCTTTTTTCAGATTTTTAAGCAGGGCCGTGCGAAAAGAAAACTGCGCCCGATGCAAATTCTAAATTTGGCGCCCTCTACCCGAACTTTTTTTTGTAACAGGATAAAAATGACGCTGCTTTGCTTGTGCTTGTTTTGATTGGCGCCCCCTACATTTCCACGCCCGGGGCGACAACCCCCTTCGCCCCCCCCCCTTTCATTGGGTGCTGCTTTTAAGACTCCATTATATGAAATAAGCATTAACGGTAACTGAATGATAACTGAAATATTTACATACAAATAGAGATTCATTAAAAATAAATAAATATTTCAGCATACAGCATTTCTAAAAAAGAAAAAAAATACTAATAAAATAAATAAAAATAATATAAAGATTAATTATTTTTGATAAGAACTCCTTGTGCAATACAGTTTATTACCATATTGAAGTAAAAATTTGTTTTGTAGAAATAGTATCTGGTCAGACCGAGAGTTAAACTTTAAGGGGAAAGGGAGAGGGCGGAGGTACTTGCCAGAATGTATAATCAGGCCAAATTTTTTAACTTTTATAACAACCGGACCATTAATTTATTTTTTACGAATCGGGTCGGCTCTGGGCCAGAAATTTTTGTCCGCGCAGTTTTTTAGACCCTGGTCCAGCACGTGGGAACCTCTAATATATATTATGAACTTGGCCCCCCTGTCGGGCAAATTCTGACGCCGCCCTTGTTTGAAAGGTAATAACAATAAATAAAAAAAGGTTTGTTTAATAACTATAGAACAAAACAATTTATATATTAAAAAAAAAAAAAAAATTATTAATAAGTAAAGAACAACATCCGGGTTGCCATATCAAGCAAAATAACGACATTCTGGATTCAGTTAAATACTCCGATGCGCATATGACATTGGCGTCAGAAAAAAAATTCGCCAACTTGGTGTGTATATGATATCTGTGCCAAAAATGCATACCTATTTTATTTACATTACGTACGGTGCTACTTGATTATCAGGTCGACCAATTTCACCCATTTATAGAAATCGACAAACTATTCGCCAAATTAATCAAAAGGAAAAATGTTGCCATTAAAAAAATTTAAGTTTAGAAAATTAATGAATTTAGATTTAAAAAAATAATAAAAGTCATTAACGAAAAGGATTACTTTAATGATGACGTTTAGTTATGGCGTCGAGTTGTACCAAATATAAAATTTGATTTATTCAGGTGATTTTGGACAAAAGAATACTAATAAATGTTTTCATATTTTAATGCAGAATTTATTAAATCAAACCATAAAGAGATATTTGTAAGATATCGCATATGTTAATAACATTGAAGTATTTTAAATGTAATATTAGAATTTTTTAAGGAGTATAAAAAATATAATACTTACGTATTAACGCCACCGCAGCATAAGTTGCGCTAATGTGCCAATAAAGAGCAATCTTGTTCACACACGCACAAAAATTGGCTTAAAAGTACTAAAATACTGAAAATGACGTCAAAATGAGCAAAAAAAAAAAAAAAAAAAAAAAAAAAAACCACTGAACAACAAGATCGCTCTTTATTGGTGCATTAGCACAACTTCTACTGTGGTGGCATTAATATGTAAGTACCAAAAATATCAATGTTAGCGGAAATTTCTAAGGAGTTAAATGCTTTTTATTTAGCCAAATAATGTCGCCGGATATAACCGTAAAGTAACTTTAATAAAATACATATTATATTTTTTTCAATTAATAACAAGAGCTATTCGCTTATTGGTATAAAATTTATATTAAATAACAAAAGAACAAGTAAATTAGTAAAACATTCATAAAAATATAAATAAATCATCGAATTAAAATTATTTGATCACTTAACAAACAAGTGTAGCGGGTTTAATGTAGGGATGGGACGAATAGTGATTTGGCCGAATAGTAAAAAAATTTTTCCAATAAAGAAAATAAATTTTGATTATATATAATTTAAAAAATAGGAGCTCATTAATAATTGTTACTCTTAAATGTGCTTTTAAATGTATTTTTAAATTTGAAAAACTTATTTTAACACGAAAAAATTATGAAATTGCATTATATCCTTTATTCTAATGTACATCAAATTGATTTTCAGTAAGTCAAGATGGGAAAATATTTCCATTAAAATATGAAGAATGTACTTCACTTTTACTATCAAATGATTCTTTTACAATTTCTTGCATCCAAAATCAATAATATTTTTATTCTCTCTCTCTCAGAACTCACAAGGACATATTTTCTGAAATAACCTTTAATGAAGTAAATTTGATCATTTAGAGTTTGTGTCCCTTGTGATAAGCAAATTTGTAAGAATGAGACTGTTCTGAAATCAGATGCCAAGCTGTAAATTACAAATTACGTTAAAGCAAAAGGTTATGCTTAAAGTAGAATGCATATGTTAACAAAATCTTTGACATTTGAATCGGCACATACAATATTCAACTTCAATATTCCACTTATTCAACAAGCATTTAAAGGATAAACAGAAATTGATAACAACATGAAGGAAGGAAGATTAAATTAAAAATATATATATAATGTTACATATTTAAGTCAGTAATTATGCAAATAATTATTTAAATGTAAAAACTATAGAATGAAAAATTTATTTTGTTCAGTATTTAGAATTTATATTAAAATATTTATAAAACCATCTTCATAAAGCAAGTTGTGTCATCTAATGTGTATCGAGTTTGACACCAGTTCTGCTTTCAGATGTACCATTGTATTTGGAACGGTGATATAATATGTTTAATTTTAAAAATAAATCTTCGTTAACACACCTAGTGAATAAATTTTTTTCATTTCTTACTTTATAGAAAATAAGTTATGAATTTCATAAGAGCCTTTTTTATATGTGCATGGAATTTGCAGACATAATAAATATTCGAGCGTTTTAGAATAAGGCAGTGTTTTTATATCTTGAATTGTAATATATCATTCTCTAATGATGACATTTCCCGTACAGTTAAATCTCCAACTTGGGCAGCATTTTCTAGAATATCACTATTTTTTCTAGAAAATACAGAAAGGCTGTATATTTTTTAGTATCTGAATAACTCTATATTTTGTAAGTAAGAGTGAGAATGACTTCATAAATGAAGTAGCCAATCTGGATTAGAGAAAAAAAAATTGCAAGAATGAAATTCTTTAAATCCGAAATTTATTAGGGATGGGACGAATAGTGATTTGGCCGAATAGCCGAATACCGAATATTCGGCCAAGTTTTAGGTCGAATACCGAATATTCGGCCGGCCGAATAGTAAAACTTTTTCTTCAATAAAGAAAATAAATTTTGATTATATATAATTTAAAAAATAGGAGCTGATTAATAATTATTACTCTTAAACAAAACTTAACACAAAAAAATTATGAAATTTCATTATATCCTTTATTTTAATGTACATCAAATTGATTTTCAGTAAGTTAAGATGGGAAAATATTTCCATTAAAATATGAAGAATGTACTTCACTTTTATTATCAATTGATACTTCTCGTATCCAAAATCAATAATATTCTTAATCTCTCTCTCTCTCAGAACTCACAAGGACATATTTTCTGAAATAACCTTTAATGAAGTAAATTTGATCATTTAGAGTTTGTGTCCCTAGTGATAAGCAAATTTGTAAGAATGAGACTGTTCTGAAATCAGATGCCAAGCTTTAAATTACAAATTACATTAAAGCAAAAGGTTATGCTTAAAGTAGAATGCATATGTTAACAAAATCTTTGACATTTGAATCAGCACATACAATATTCAACTTCAATATTCCACTTATTCAACAAGCATTAAAAGGATAAACAGAAATTGATAACAACATGAAGGAAGGAAGATTAAATTAAAAATATATACATAATAATGTTACATATTTAAGTCAGTTATTATGCAAATAATTATTTAAAAGTGAAAACTATAGAATGAAAAAAATATTTTGTTGAGACTTAGAATTTATATTAAAATATTTATAAAACCATCTTCATAAAGCAAGTTGTGTCTAGAGGTCAAAATTAAGAAAATTTGCAGGTGGCCAGTGGCCACTGGGCTTGGAATTCTGAGTGGCCACTCGCGCGTTTTTTTAATATTGCAAAACTCGTATAAATATACAACTTAAATAAACATACGCAGCTTACTTGATGGCATCCAATGTAATATTTACAAATAAACAAATAATAAACACGTTAATTCTTAAACTGAACATGAATTGTAGAAACTTAAATTTAAAAAATAAATAAAATAAAATTGAGCTAGAACTATCAGGATTGCAAAATAGACCAGAATTTATGAGATTTTAATTTGAAATGACATAAGAAAATTACAAAATCCAGACATCTTATTGGAAAATCGATTACAATTGGAAAATATAGGTAAACTAATCATTAAAATATGGTCTTCTGCTTCTAATACTGTCATTCCACCACAGTTCAATCACTGAATCTGGATTGAATTCCTCCAATGACACTTTTGCATTTTTTTATTATTAATCTGTTTTCAATTGTTTCTTTTTTCATTGAGGTTGATCTGTCATTTATAATGTTTTTAACAGTACTCCAAATTCTTTCGACTGCTGCATTACTCGGAGATATTGTCAGTAGTCCTTGGATAAGATGGGATAAGAGAACCTGAGAGATTGACCTAATGGGATAAGAGAAATGTTCACTTAACTGCTGATCAATTTTGAAGTTAATTTATACTAGAAAATTATAGAGAATTACTTTTTTTTAATAATAAAAATTATAAATTTCAGTCACCATTTCTGAATAATTAGATCATTAGAATTTTAGGAACTATTAAATTTAAATTATCCACATACTCAAAGTCTGAAATAAAATTTTCAGAATTTCCGACATCGGTGCGAACTCCCCCCCCCCCTCTCTAAGTTTCTCTGAAATTTTTGGTAAATCCTCAGATTTACCAATTTAAACAATGCCGGTCAACCGTAAAAAATTACGGCGTTAATTATCCACAATCTCCAATCCAAAGTCTGAATTGAATTTGTCGGAATTTCCGAGATCGGAGCGAACTTTTTTTTTTTTTTCTAAGTTTCTCTGAAATTTTTAAATCCTCGGATTTACCAATACAAAACATGCCGGTCAACCGTAGAAAATTACGGCGTTAATTATACATAATCTCCAAAGTCTGAATTAAATTTATCGGAATTTCCAAGATCGGTGAGAGTTTTTTTTTTTTTTTTTTTTTTTTTCTAAGTTTCTCTGAAATTTTTAAATCCTCGGATTTACCGATTTAAACCATGGCGGTCAACCGTAGAAAATTACGGCATTAACTGCGTATAGTGAATTTTAACACTGAAAGAAAAAGCGAGAGGTAGAAAATAAAGCAGTTAATTTTAACCAAATGTATTTGAGAACAAAAATCACAATCGAAAATTATATTTTAAAATTCTGTAAAAGCACTTATATTCGCGAGCCCGTTCTAATCGCGAAATTTTTTTTTAGTACTTTCGGTTCTGTCATATAGAATTCGCGAAGTTTTCAGCTCGCAAAATCACCGATATCTTCATTTTCGCGGAAATTACGATTCGCGAAAATAAGTGCTTTTACAGTAAATAAGATTTTAAATAAATATTGGGTAAAATTAATGGGTAAATTGCGGTATTCCCCACCGCTTGGCGCGATTCAAAAGGCAATTTAACCAAATTAATAAATAAAACTAAACTCACTGCTCATGGTTTATTTCTCCCAGTCTTTCACTTGAGCCTTCCGCTTGGTTTTTATTCCTAAAAAACGTTGTAATTTTGCAAGGCTGACAGCCGTCATCGTCATCGGCTTTCCGCTTTCTTCTGGCCATATTACACAGGATCTAAATCTTAATATATTTTTATTTTATATAAACACACAAAAAAAATACCGCTCGCCACATCTGATTTTTGATCTTAGGATAAGAGCTCACACTTTGCACGTGAAAACTTTGCAAGAACGAATAAGACAAGTGCTGCAGGTGTCCATGTCCACTTCAAACGGCGATAGTACAATAATCCTCCTTTTGTTATTTTTCAGATTGTCACTTCTGTTTTCTGTTGGAGAGTCACGTGGTAGACGCGTAGACACTCCCCCTCTCCGTCGAGACCATAAGTCTATGCTTCCCCCTCTCCCATGCCTAAATCGACCTATGACGGTGAAAAGGGGGAAAATGAGAATTTTTGTTTGCTTCTGTTTTCATTTCCTCTTGGCTCTTGAACATCGGAGAACGTTTATTTGTAAAAATAGATAAAATAATAAAAGAAAGAAAGTGGCGACCAATATATAATTTTGCGGTCTCCACTTTCAAATGTTCAGTCGCCACGTGGCGAGTGGCGACCGTTAATTTTGACCTTTAGTTGTGTCATCTAATATGTATCGAATTTGACACCAGTTTTGCTTTCAGATTAACCGTTGTAGTTGGAATGGTGATAAATTATATTTAATTTTGAAAATGAATCTTCATTAACACACCTAGTGAATAAATTTTTTCATTTCTTACTTTATAGAAAATAAGTTATGAATTTCATAAGAGCCTTTTTTATATGTGCATGGAATTTGCAGACATTAAAAAATATTCGAGCGTTTTAGAATAAGGCAGCATTTTTATATTTTGAACTGTAATATATCATTCTATAATGATGACATTTCCCGTACAATTAAATCTCCAACTTGGGCAGCATTTTCTAGAATATCACCAACTTTTATAGGAAATACAGAAAGGCTGTATATTTTTTAGTATCTGAATAACTCTATATTTTGTAAGTAAGAGTGAGAATGACTTCATAAATGAAGCAGCCAATTTGGATTAGAGGAAAAAAAGTTGCAAGAATGAAATTCTTTAAATCCGAAATTTATTTGGCAAGATATCTTTCACTATTCGGCGAGATTTTAGCAATATTCGGCAAGATATCTCTAAATATTCGGCTACAGGTATTCGGCCGAAGTATTCGGTCAACAAGCCTTCAATATTCGGCCAACCGAATATTCGGCAAAAGGGCCGAATAGGCCGAATACCGAATAGTGGCCGAATATTCGTCCCATCCCTAAAATTTATTTGGCAAGATATCTTTCACTATTCGGTGATATTTTAGCAGTATTTGGCAAGATATCTCTAAATATTCGGCTACAGGTATTCGGCCGAAGTATTCGGTCAACAAGCCTTCAATATTCGGCCAACCGAATATTCGGCAAAAGGGCCGAATACCGAATAGTGGCCGAATATTTGTCCCATCCCTAGTTTATTGTCATGAAAGTGTAACATTTATGTTCATCCATTATTGGCATATAATCTTACAGTTTGTCTATCGTTCTTTGGTCGACTGGATAATTAAGTAGTACCTTAAATACATTGTTATCGCATGAGAAAAAATTGCTTGTGTATATGAAATAGTAAATAGGTTGCCAGAATATACGTTGCCAAACTTCTTTTCCCGTCAAGAACTTTTCGTTATGTACAACTACTGAAAAAGTACCTTTATTTATTTACTTATAGTACTTTTTATAAAATGAAAGAAAAACGTGCAAGTTAAATGTATCTGATATATGTATTTTTAATTTGTGTTTTTTAAGGGTGTTCTTAAATCAAAAAGGACAACTTTGTGACACATGCTTTAATTAATTTTTGTTCGGAAATGCATAAAAATAGCAGGTGTTATTAATCAGAAACTGTCTAATTGCACTCAATTTTCTGTTTTTTTAAAAACACAATAGATTTTTCTTAACAAGCCATCAAATTTGACACTTTTGAGCACATTTCCCGACGAAAGCAGAAAAAACCAGTCGAAAAGCAGGAGGAAAACGGGTGATTACGTCATCGAAATAGCTTAGAACTGGATAGGTAATTTAATTATCATAAAATGGAAAAGTAAGTTCCATTCAAAATCGCTTCCATAGTCAGTCATTCCAGTTTTATAACTTTCTGTTAAAAAATGAATTTGTAAATGTGTCAAAATGTTTTGCACTTGTTGAGCGAAGCAGTTAAGAACACCCTTTTAATGAAAGTCATGTATTTTAAATAAAGCTAGTGACAGCTTTATATTTAAAATTAAATTATGGCGAAGGAAACCTATTTGGCGATTGTTTCGGGTAGCTAAAATAAAAGTAGGAAAATAGCCGCCAGGCATAAAAAAAATAAAACAATCAGATCGGAACTGTTGATGACAGACTTATACTGCTATTTATATAGGTACTATAGCAAAATTTGCAGCATCTCTGGTGTTAAACTAGGACTCTCGAGGTAAGGCATTTAGCTGCTCAGCAGCAGGTAGAGAGTTCAAATCCCGTTGGATGTAAGTTCGTTTTGTTTAAAAATGCTTTTGTGTTAAATTATTATTCTTTCGGGAATATTTTTATGTTATTTGTTATTCAATTTCTAGATTTTTTCTAGTTGTGAATGTTTTATTCGAGAAATTACCTTTAATGTATTTAATTGGTATGGCTTTTAATTCTTTTAATAAAGTTCTGTACTTTTTTTCGTTCGAATCCATGGTTTATTTTTCATATCATGCATTTTATATGGCAATGCAATGACTTTTTTAATTATTCTGATACATCAAAATTTTATGCTGTTGTTATCATTTTATAAATTTTGACAGCAGCAATTATTTTTCTTTTTGGAATATTAGAAAATTTTCAGTTTTTTATCAAAAAATTAAATGACTAGTATTAAAAAATGCTCTGACGAGCACCAAAAAAGGTTAATATGTTTTTAAGTATGAAAAAGGGTTTGACAAGTGCTTCTGTTAATTATTGAGCATGATGAAGGACAAGGGATCCCTTCTTGGCTACAACTCACTTCAATGCCAATTTTTAAAAAATCATATTTGCGCTTTTTCCATATGAAAGAAATTTGTGGTTCTTTAGTAGAACTTTCTACCGTACTTTAGATGTTAACCAGGGGTGTAGTCATAAAAATAAGATAGGATATATGCTTTAAGCAAAGGGATACCCTAGAATGTGTTATACTATAAGCTTTCTTGAGAAACAGTGTATATGGTGTTCTATTAAAAAGTCCAGAAGGTATACGCAGGGTTCGTTGATTTAAATCGGCATTTTAATCATGATTTAAATCAACAGATTTTTTTTAAAAATCATTGATTTAAATCAGTTTTTCTTTTAAGTTATTTTCTTATAAATTTCAGATGAAACAAACATAATAATGTGCTTTCATATAATTTAGTTTTATATACCATATATAATCAAACAACTTTCAGAAAAATAAAGCTTAAGCTTAGTAAAAAAGTAAAATAAATGTAAAGTTTAGAAAAAAAAAAAAAATGCTTTCAAATTTCATTTGAATCAAATTATAAAATAATCTTGCAACGGTAAAGAAATCTAACCAGAAATATATTAAATATTTGAATATTTACTCATTAGTATTTAGAAAAACTTTTGCAAGTTGAGGTAAAATAAAATTGTATGACTTTATGTGCTGTATTTTGGTGAAGCCTGCTATATAAGGATTTGAGCAAAATCTGAATCAGTAATTGATTTATTTATTTAATTTAATATAATTGATCTCAGCCCTTTAGAATGGTGGAAGATATTTTTGTTACAGTTATCAAAAAAGCTCATACTAAAAATAGAATTAATGATCAACTAGCTTTTTACTGCAATAGACTTATCTGCTTCAATCGAACAAATGTTTTTTGCTTTTGGTTTGATACTTTCAGAAATTAGAAATCAACAGATAAAACTGTTAAACCGATGCCATCAAAATGCTCAAGGCCAGAGGGCACAAATTGTGAGGTATTCACCAATTGATTTACTTCTCACTTATGTTGGAATTCACACTAGAAAATTTTAAATAACAATTTACTTTTATTTTATTTGTGGAATATCAATCATTGTATAAGACACTGAACATACTGATTAACTTATGATTAATTACTTCTTAAACATACATATGAGAATTTGGAATTCCCCAATAAAAATATATCCAGATGCAGCAACACTGTAGTATTCCTTCTCTGGCTAAATTTTTATTTAGGGATTCCAAGTTCTTATTAGTGAGTTTAAATAGTTATTGTTTTATAAGATGATAAATATTCCACAAGTAAAAAAAAATTGCTATTCAAAATTTTCCTGTGTAAATTCCAACACTACTGAGAAGTCAGTCCATTAGTGATGACATCTCAATTTGTGTCCTCTGGCCTTAAGTATTTTGATGGCAGCAATTGAACTCATTTTTCTCAGTCAACATTTAAAAAAAACAAAAGTTAAAAACTTAGTTGTCTGAGCGAAGCAAAGTCTTTATACTCAGAGATACGTAACGATATTAAAATTTAAAAAAATTCTTTCGTCAAGCAAATCTCAAAAAGTACTTGTCGGATTTCGATTCTGTTTGTACCAGAAGGTACTTTTGAAGGTAATCTGGTGAATGCACCTACTTTTAAAAATTAATTCCAAATAGTTTAAAAGTTATATTAAAAAAACTGATAAAAAAGCACAATTTATTTGCATACGTCACAGAAGTTTGGTGTGCGTGATTTTCACAAGTTGGATATTTTTGTAGATAGTCGAATCAGTACATGGAGTAAATAGTAATCATTTACGCACTCAGAAATGTTGAATGCAATAAAACATTTTAAAATTTAATCATGCAGGAAAATAAAACTGTTATTTTTTTATATTAAAAATGTCATAAGAACTTAATAGCATTTTTTGATAGCTAAAAGAATATTTTATATATTTCGCGTGTGAAAATTAGAAACAATTACATTTTTAAATAAAAAGTTTCTTTTATGACATCATTTTCCCTTTATATTTATTTTTATTTCATGTTTTCTTTTAACTTATATTTTGTTTGTGCGTGGAAGTCAATTCTGGTCACTAATTTTTCGGCACGGATGCCACACGTGCATCAGACTTGGCGCATTTTTTTTTCAAAGCCCATTTGGCGAAAACTGCGTTTTCAAATAACGCTTACATACACATTTTTAAATTATTTTCTATTATCAAAAAGAACTTACAGTAAATAAAATAATAACAATAATTAATAACTATAAAATCAAATATTTTATATAATTAAAAAAAGGAAATGAAATTAAATAAACATTTTATGAGTAAATAAACAAATAATAAATAAATAAAGCCGGGTTACCATCTCAGGTAAAATAATGCCATTTTAATGCCAATTATGTACCCTGGTGCATATGTGACACCTTTTCCCATTTTCATCCATTTCCTGTCGGCATACAACTTAGAAATTTGGAATATGTATGCATACCTGGGAGCAATACTGGAATTAGACATTGATTTTTTTTTATTCGATCCAAACAGAGGCAACGGGGGTTATTTTAAAAAGATTTATACAATTTATACTGCATAAAGGAGCCACTTACCTATTTTTATATACAAGAAGAAGTAAGTAGCTTGTAAAAACAATTATAGTATACATGAATAAAATTCTTGAGATAATATACTAGAAATATAAGCACTGTGTTTGACAAGATTTTTTATGCCAATTAGGTGAAAACATCGTTCTGATTACCATATATATATAGCATGCTATAATAACACGTTATTTATTTATTAAAAAAAAAAAAAAAAAAAAAAAAAAAAAAAAAGGAATAAACGAAACATTTTCTGTTATTAAAAAAAAAAAAAAGAAATAACAACCAATAAATGATAATATTTTTAGAACAAACAATTTATTATAACATTTATATGATAACCACGTTAGGCAACTGAACGCCATTTTGGCACCAATTAGGTATCTTGGTGTGTATAGTGTCAATTTGAGTTAAATGCTTTGTAAATCTTTTAAAGTATTAATAACATCCTGCATCTTTTCTTCTTTTTCTTTAGCAGATCTCCTTAAATTATTGGATTTACAAAGGGATTGAAGGTCATTGTTTTCTTCTGCTTTTTCTGCAAATTCATCTGCAGACTTAATTAGACATTTGATTTCATTTTCCAGACATCTTTTTTTAACCATCAATTCCCTTATATCTTCAGAGGTTTCTTTTCTTTGTAAATGTCGATTTTTGGTTTTGCAAGTAGCTCATATATTGTTGTCTGGCATTGGAAACATAAGTGCGCATTGAATTCGATATTTTTACATCATGAATATTGCCACATTCATTTAGGTAATCACATATAAGTCTCTGGGAAATATAAGACTGTTCCTTCATGTTTTCAATCTCAATTTTTTTATTAATACTGAACCCTCTTTCAACAGTAGCCTGTCCATGACTAAGAAGTAATAGCATTTCAACAACTTTCCACAAATTTTGAAATTTGCTATTATTCATTGTTTCAAAAAATAATTCATCAATTCTTGAATTCTCTGGTGAGAATTTAGCAAAATCAGAAATCTTTAAAACAACAACATCATCTAAATAATTGCAAATTCCACCAAAATATTCTCACATACATTTTCTTCTACAAGTTTTGAATCAATCAGAGAATTTAAAATATTAAGCATCTTATTTAAGCAATTCTTTTTATTAGCAACCATATTTCTTGGATCTAAGCAAGATAAATTTCTTACAATGCTATATCCAATAGGTTCAAAATAGGTTCAAATCCAAATTCATTTAAAAATCTACCTTCAAAATAACTTATAACAGTCATAAAACTCCAAATTTGGCTTAAATCTGTTTGCATCTATTAGGGAAAAGAATTAATCAGTGTATAATTAGAATTTAAGTAAAGCAGAAGTGTATATTTCCCTGAAAAAAGCTGTATTTCATTTGGCGATTGGTAACAGAATTTATAATCCCCACTAGGCGAATGGCGATCGATCGCGTTTTTTTAATCGCCATGTGGCGATTGTCAATTTTCACCTATATTTGATCATAGATGCAAGTTTGAAATTTTGCCAAGACTGAAAATATTTTGAACCCCCCTCCCTCACGAGTGAACAATAACACGAGTGATGCATGATTCACGTTTTTTGACGAAATTCGCTTTTTTCCCCCAAGATTTTTTGACAGGAATCACGTCTCTATCGCGATCCTTAGACCAAAAATCGCGTTTTTTGCGATCATTTGACAAAAATTCGCGCCTTTTTCGCGATCCTTTGACAAAAATTCACGACTTTTTCGCGATCCTTGAACAAAAATTCGCGACTTTTTCGCGATCAACTGAAAAAAACTGAACGCAAAAAATTGCGTTTTTTACGCTATCACTTGACGAAAATCGCATCTTATTTGCGATTCTTTTTAAGAGACCGTTATTTTTGCGATCTTTCGACAGGAATCGCGTTTATTTTGCTATTTTTTAACAAAAAACAAGTCTCTTTTTGCAATCTTTTGTCAGAAATAGTGCTTTTTTTAAGCCATCTTTTGACAAAAATCGCATTTTCTCTGCAATTCTAACAAAAATAACGTTTTTTCTACGATCATTTGAGGAAAATCGCGTCTTTTCCGCGATTCCTCGACAGAGGCTGCGTCATTTTCGCGATTCTTCGACGGAAATAACGTTTTTCTTGAGATCCGTCGACAGGAATCTGCAATTTATTCTGCAATTTTTTGACGAAAAACGCGTCTTTTTACGATGTTTGAATAAAATAGCGCTTTTTCCTGCGATCTTTTGGCAGAAATAACGCCTTTTTTCGCAATAATTTGACGCAAATCACGTTTTATTCATATTCTTTTGACGAAAAATCGTGTCTTTTTTCGGGATCTTTTGGCAAAAACGCGTCATTTTCCGCCGTCGGAGATTTCCCCACCATTTTTGACCAATTTCGTCGTGGTAAAAAATGGCGGCGCGGCCGAAAAAATAAGAAAAATTGTGGAAATCCGCGGGTTTTGAAAATAAATAAAAAAGCGGAAATCCGCCGATTTTGAAAACAAGCAAAACACGGAAATCCGCGTTTCCGCGGAAAATTGGCATGCCTATAATATTTATTATTTCTAATTTTTCCAGCACTTTTCATTCCTTGAAAATGAATCTCTCTTTTTCCAGCACTTTTCATTCCTTGAAAATGAGGACTTTTTTTTCCAGCACTTTTTCTATTTTTTCCAGAGCGTACGAACCATGTAAGTTGAGAAAGTGATTGCAGCATCCTTTTACTGCTAAAAAACTTTTTTGCTATATTATGCAATTATGCTGCATTGTACTAAGAGAAATGAGAATTTTAATGATTTTTTAATACTGAGGATTGACCGGTACAAGTTACTAAAACCAAAACTGAATTTCACTGACCTTCCTAGATTCAGCCGAAAACCAAAACATCAAAAAAAATTTTTAAGTAATTAAATTGTATTTTTTAAAATAATTAATACATACATAATTATAAATTAATTATATGTACAGTATTTATTAATTATGTGCAATAAATTATTATCCAAAAATTTTATTTTCATGTGCAATAAAACATAATTCATCAATGACACAAAGATTTTCTAACTATACGAATTTCATTTAATTAAAAAATATTTTTGTTTTAAGTATTCACAAATTCATTTTTCTTCTATAACGATTTTTGTTAATGTTCATTTGTTTTTCTAGAACTGTTTCAAAGAATATGCAGTTTAAACTAAATTTTCTATGAGATGATTGATAATTCATGACTGATAATTACAAACAATGAAGTTCATTCAAATACACTTATTGGAGCTGATACAGTTCAAATCAATGACTAATGTTGAAAATTTCAGAAGGAAGAAACAAGATTTTTAGAATATCGAGAGTTTTGGCCCGGCAATATTTTCAGCCACAGGGCTTGAATTTCAAGGCGGGATGGCGGGATTCGCGCCCAAAATTTTGAAATCCCGCCCAAAAGAAATACGTGGACGGGAGGCTCCCGCCCAAACAATTTTGCATTTTGAAACTATGATCAACTCCCACGACCTTTTGCGAATTTTATATTTTCGTACGAGTAATCGACACATTTTGCGAGTTTTTTTACAGGGAAAAATAATTGAAAATCACAATTTTTTCAGCGACTGATTGACAAATTTTGCAATTTTTTCCTGCAATCGAGAGACGAGTTTCATTCTATTTTCTGCGGCGAAATAGAGGCGATTGTGTTCGGAATTTCGCCTTCCCCCCCCCCCCTCCCCACACAAAAAAATAACGCATTCAATTCCAAAAATTATGAAACAGTGATGCCGCAGACGCGATATTGCGCGTAAATTACGTAAAAGATCGGAGATGACACACAAAAGAAACAGCTATTACATGTTACAAGATGCATGATTTCGTAAAAGTTTACTAAAAAACGGCAAATATTGTTAAAAAATCACGAAAAAATGGCTAATTTCCGGCAAATTTCGTCAAAAGATTCACAAAAGAATGCCTAATTTCGTCACAGAATTTAGTAAAACGGCAGTTTTCGTCAAAAAGGTCGCGAAAAAACGTCAAAATTCATTCAAAAATCGCGACAAACGGCAATTTTTGTAAAAAAAAAAAATCACGATAAAACATTAGACTTCGTCAAAAGATCGCGAAAAAACGGCAAATTTCCTCAGAAAATTCACGAAAAAATGTCAAATTTCGTCCAAAAATTGCGAAAAACGACAAATTTCGACAAAAAATTCACTATGAACGACAAATTTCCCCAAAATATCACGAAAAACGGCAATTTTCGTAAAAAAAAAAAAAATCGCGATAAACATCAGATTTCATCAAGAGATCGCCAAAAAACGGCAAATTTCCTCAGAAAATTCAAGAAAAAAACGTCAAATTTTGTCCAAAAATCGCAAAAAACGACAAATTTCGACAAAAGATTCACTATAAACAACAAATTTCCTGAAAATTTCACGAAAAACGGCAATTTTCATTAAAAAAATCGCGATAAAACATCAGATTTATTAAAAGATCGCCAAAAAACGGCAAATTTCTTCAGAAAATTCACGAAAAAACGACATATTTCATCAAAAGATAGCGAAAAAATGCAACTTTCGTCAAAGAGAACCTCTCCCCCCTTCCTCCCCCCCAAAATAATATTACGGGGAGTCTATTTTTCTGTTCAACAAACTAATTTCCCTGCTTCAATGTATTATTTTTTTTTCTTTGCTGCTCTAAAATCAGTTTCTGACAATTCCAAATCTTTCCGAGTGAGTGCAATACCTGAAAGTCTTTTTCGATGAATTTGACTTGCCCCTTTTTTAAAGAAATGCAAACAATAATGATACTTCTTATTTTCTACACTCAATTAAGTATTTTTTTATGATTAAATTTGTATCTTGCACGTTTAATATATAGAAAAATAACATTGGTTATAACAATTAATTATAAATATAAATTTATTAAATTAGAAGTTTTGTTAATTATTTTTAAAACAATAATTAGACCTGTGACAAAAATAATTAGCACCGGGAGAGAATTTACCACCAATAAAAACTGGACAATATAAAAGTTTTTTACACATATCGCATAATTATTCTGAATTATTGATAAAAATTGCTTTAGTGATATTTTTTATGTCTGTATTCTGGTAATTCTTTAAATAGCACATAAAATAATGGCGGGTTTTAAACATGTTTTCTCCCTTCCAAACAGCCAAACTCCCCTCCATTTATAAATGTTGGTAGGGAGACTCCCCTCCTTCGAAAAATTGAATTTCAAGCCCTGAGCCATGTTGGCAAAACTTTGATTTTAGGCCGAAAATGAAACCGTATTTTTTGTCGATCTCTATTTGATACAATAATTATTGTACATTACTTATATTAATAAAACTGATATGAATTAAAAGCTTTTATTTAAGTGGGTTTCATTCTACCATTAGTTATGGATCTCTACTACTTACTACTAATTTCAGAATTTTAAATAATTAAAAAATATTGTGGTTAAATTGAAATGGCTAACATTTAATTGGTTTTGTGTATTTTGGTTAAAATTTCTTTTCATTTAGCCTATAATTGAAGATCTTTAGACAGGCGTTGTGTGTAATCTTGGCTAAAAAACTGATGTAATTATTAATTTAGTATATATACTTAATTAAATTTGTTTTGGTTCAATGGAATTAATTTATATAAGACTATAGGAAGAAGATATTTATTATGTCTTACAAAATTGAAAGTATAAAGTAAATTTTTAAAGAAAAACAGTTTCTTCCATTTCTTCCGGCCGGTTTTTTCCACTGCAGAAGAAACTTGACAACCCTGTTAAATATATTATGCAGAGTTTCCCCGAGAGGGTTTCAGGGGGTGCTCTGCCCCTCCTGCCCTTTAATTTATAAAATAGCGCCTTCTTGCCCCTCATCCAAAAATTTGCGCCCCTCTTGTCGCTCATTCAAAAAAATAGCGCCCTTCTTTCCCCAGATTTGAAAAAACACAGTCCTTCAGCGATGATGCGGACGCGCTATAACGCGTACATAACATAAAAAATCAGCAACAGAACGCAAAAAATAACTCTTACATGTCCGAAAAGATGCGTAAATTTGTCAAAAAGTTGCGAAAAAAAGTCAAATTTCACTATAAAGAAAATCACGCAAATTTCACAAAAAAAATGGTTAATTTTGTCACAAAATCCCGTAAAAATGGCAGATTTCCTTAAAAGATCATAAAAAATGACAAATTTCGTCCAAAAATTGTGATAAAACAGAAAATTTTGTCAAACACTTCAAGAAAAACGGCAAATTTCATCCGAAAATCGAAATAAAACGGAAAATTCTGTCAAAAGTTTGCAAAAAATGGCTAATTTTGGCAAAAATTTGCGAAAAAACGCAAAATTCGTAAAAATATCCCGAAAAGAAGGCAGATTTTGTGAAAGAGACACACACACACAAAAAAAGTTAATGCCAGAAGTGATTTTTTCTGGTCTAAAAACTAATTTTCCTGCTTCAAAATTGTGCTTTTAATGCTCAAAAAGGGGATTTTTCTGATTCACAATCAAGGCAAGTGAAGAGAAAATTGCACCCGGGGCATAATTAGAATTTGAGGTCCCCCCCCCCCCCCCCCATCCCAACTTTTTCTTGTGACAGTCCAAAAATGACATTTGTAGTATAAATTTGGCACCCCCTAAATTTCCGCTACCGGGGCGACCTTCTCCCTCCCCCCAATGTCCACGATCCTCTTTTGACTGTCTAAAACTTTCTAAATGTGAATCCTGAAAGCACCCATTTATGAAACAAAAAGGACCCTTTATTCAAGAAAAGTATTCTTTAAAAAAAAAAAAAATGTCTTTTCTAATAAATCAGGCTTGACCCTTAGCAATTTTTGAACAAAATCGGCCGTTTTTTCACAATCTTTTAACAAAATTTGCCATTTATACACGATTTTTCATGAAATTTGTTGTTTTTTTCATGGTTTTTTTTAGCAAAATCTGCCTTTTTTGTGATCTTTTAGCAAAATCTGCTGTTTTTAGCTTTCTTTTAACAAATTTTACCTTTTTTTTTTGTTTTTTCTCGATTTTTTGACAAAATTTCCGTTTTTTCACGATTTTTTCAGCTACTAGATTAGATTCTAGATTCAACTCTATAAAAGTGCCCTTAAAAATCAAGAAATGCCCTGAAGAATGTAAAAAGTGCCCTTTTCAGAACAGTAGCGCCCTGCCTCTTTTTAAACCTGAAGAAAACTCTGTATTATGTTTAAAATTTTAAATATTTCTGAAAATTGAAAAACCTCACATTAATGGATTTTTCAGTGGGTTTTTTTAAATGGGCCCATTCTGAATAAACCCACTGGGATTTTTCGAACTGGGCCAAACTTTGCCAAACCTGCCAGCGAGAGCTGAAATTTCCAGACTTGGCCCAAAAGAAAGTACATTTACAATTCAAAGTTTTCTACTACTGCCAAAACAAAAAGTTGCAAATTTTGCAAGAAAATAAAGACTATAAAAATTTAATAAATGAAGCCAACTCATAGCATATTCATGAAGATTTTCATTGAAAAATAATGGAACTTCGAAACATTACTTTTTGCTTCATGATTAATTTGATTAAAGGTGTCAACAATAATGCAAGATTATAAAATATGCAAGGGGGAATTTTGATAAAATTAAATTATTATTATTATTATTTTATAAACCAAAAACATTGGGGGTTGTCCATTGCTGGCACACCTACCCTATATACCTAAATTAATAAAAAAGTATCAAGTAAAACAACCACTGTGAGACGGAGATTTTCATACGATAAAATTGCTATTCAAATATTTAATAAAAATTTGAATTCTTTTAAATATAAGAAAGCTCCCTGATAAACATATAACTTTTTTTTTTTTTAATGTTGCGATTCCCAAACACTGTATATTTCCATGATTTTTTTTTTTTTTTTTTTTTTTTTACAATATTCAATTGAAACGATTTTAAATAATGTTTCATATGTTTTGTATCATGTTTAACGAGCAGAACTAATAATATAATTGGATAAAAAGCGCCTAAAAAGTAATGACATAGCTAGAACCGACTCAATGAACGATCTAAAAATTACATACGCTTTTTCCTGCGAAAAGCCCATGTCAATCAGCAAATTTAAATCAGCCATTTTTTCTACTAATAAAATTTGTAAAATTTAATATTTTGAGAATTTTCAAATGTACAATGTATAATTCAATAAATAAATCTGTCACTCCAGGACTGATTTTGTTTTCGTTATATTTTCTCAGTTAAATTTAAGGCTGCCGAAATTCAGAACCGTATTAAAGGTGTGGTTACAGTTAAAGTATATCAAAATAGTTAAAAACTGTTTTTTAATCTTGAAAAGAACAAAACAGTTTGGTCTTCAATCCTGCAAACATTTGATGTTTACAAAATTTTAAATAATATGTATATAAATTTGTAATTAATTTGTGATGAGAAATTATTTTATTCATTTTATGCCAGAAGTTAACGGAATGGATTTAACGGTGTCGGCAACGTGATGATGAAGTAGCCAGTTGGTATGTTTTTTTTAATAAACATTAGAAAATAAGATGTAGAATTTCAAATTTTAACGGTTTAAAATATATTTTTCTGTCTTTAAAATTATCAGTAAACTATTTTTTACTACAATTTTTCATAATAAGTGTGCATAATTAAATAAATATATCATGTGTGTTGTTATGTTCGTCACTGCTAATTGATTTATTTTTAATCTTTTGGTGTAAACATTTTAAATAAATGTTATGGAATAGGAAGTTTATTTGTTAGAGTTTAATTTTTTATGCATTAAAATTTATTGCAATCATAGACAGTGGATCAAGTAATTTTAGATTTTATTATAAGTAATATATATAATATCACTTTATTTTTATTTAATTGTCGATGCTTTAAAACCACAGGTTTCATTTAATATATTATATCTTTACATTACAAATAAATACACAACAAACAAACAATAAATGCATCTGATGATACATAAACATACTTTTTAAAAAATACAACTGAGAGGTGTATCCTCACTCCTTCAGTTTATGATTTGTTAAAATAATCTCTGTAGTTATCGTTTTAATAGTAAGAATCAAGTCCTAAACTTTCATTAATCTGGTTTCTCTTAAATAAGTATTCGTCAGCTAAACAGGAACCTTGATGTGACATCAACTGCAATTTAATTTTTTATCTCACTTTCAGCAGTATAATAGCAAAGAAGCAGGGTTGGTTTTTGATATCAAAAACTAGTTTAAACCGTCATAAACATGTAATGCACGTTAAAACATTTTTAGAACAAAAGGGAAACATTGAATACTTCTTAACAAGCAGGCATGAGATTCTGAGATTCTTCTGCGAATTAAGCTTCTTAATTGTCTTATGCGCACTCTACTTAAAATGATTTCTCGTTTTTTGGTTCATATACTTTTACTCTTTTTAACTTTTTGCAATCTCATGCCTGAATGATTTAAGTAATTTTTTATTTAACATTAATTATTGTAATTTAATAATTAAAAAAAATAAATTATTTTAATTGCATTAAAACAATTTTATTTTTTAGAATGTTCAAATAGGAGAAAATGATTTTGTACAGTTAATAATCTGGATCAATTTTACTCCGGAGCATCCTATAGCACATAACCAATTTAGCATTTATTTACACCCAAATGATTTCTGAGTGTAGAGTGTATGAAGCCAGAGTTAGAAAATACTCTCAATTGATGCTGAGCTAGCAGGGCTTGATAGCAGAAGCTAGCAAGGGTGGATCTGGAGAGTCCTCAAGGGGAAACTCACTCAAAACTTCACTCAGAATCCCCAAATTGGATTCGGAGTGAAGAATTGCACTCAGTGTTGAATTCAAGGGGTGTCCCGGGGCAGAAATTTTGAAATTTTGTGTTTTTAATAGTAAAAAAGTGCAATTTCCCCTTCCGGATTCTATTGTACCCCCCCCCCCCCCATGGGTGCAAGTTTTCCGTCCACAGACGGAATTCCGTCTTTTAAAAGTTCTCGAGGACGGAAGCGGGATGGAAAAATGTTTGCAAAAATGATGCGTTTTTCGCCAAAAGATCGTGGAAAAAGACACGATTTTTCGTCAAAAGATTATGAATAAAAGTGATTTTTGTCAAATGATCGCAGAAAAAAACGTTATTTCTCTCAAAAAAATCACAGAAAACAGCGCTATTTCTTTTAAAAGATCGTGAAAGGACGCGTTTCTCGTAAAAAAAAAAAAAAAAAAAAATTGCAAAATAAAGCGATTTTTGTCGACGTATCTCAAGAAAAACGTCATTTTCGTCGTAGAATCGTGAAAATGATGCTGTCTCTGTCGAGGAATCGCGGAAAAGATGCGATTTTTGTCAAAAGATCGAGGAAAAGACGTTTTTCGTCAACAGATCCGAAAAAAGACACGATTTTTTTAAAAAGATTGCTGATAATATGGGATTTTTGTCAAAAGATCGCAGAAAAATCACTATTTCTGTCAAAAGATCGCAAAAAAGACTCGTTTTTCATCAAAGAATAGCAAAATAAATGCGATTCCTGTCGAAGGATCGCGAAAATGACGCAGTCTCTTTCAAAGAATCGCAAAAAATACGCGATTTTCGTGAAATTATAGCGGAAAAAACTTTATTTTTGTCAGAATTGCGGAGAAAACGTGATTTTTTGTCAAAAGAGCAAAGAAAAGAAGCGAGTTTTGTCAAAAGATCGTGGAAAAGACGCGAATTTTTGTCCAAGGACTGCGAAAAAGTTGCGAATTTTTGTCTAAGGATCGCGAAAAAGTTGTGAATTTTTGTCAAAAGATCGCAGAAAGTCATGAATTTTCGTCAAAGGATCGCAAAAAGCAAGTTTTTTTTGTCCTAGGATCGCGATACAGACGCGATTTTTGTCAAAGATGTAAGCATATAATGCTTATTTAAATTAATCTAACATAAGCAGAGTCTTACATTTTCACACGTTTGGCAAGTGGAAACTACTGGATGCTGTTGCTCATTCAAATTCTCATAAAAATATTAAACTATGTAAAAACTATTTAGATGATGATGGAAAAACTTATGGATGAAGAAAAATATGTAATATGAGTTGGTTAAATAAACATGCAGTAAAATTGAGATCCAATTCTTTTTATTTAAATCTTCAGAATATTGAAAAACATTTCTAATTAGCATTTACAGATTTGATTAATTAAAAACATTCTAATTAAAATCCAGTTTGTGTATAAATAAAAACAATCCTTTTAAAAATATATTGATTAAGTAAACTTCAATTAACATACCAGGCTTATTATGTCAAGCTGTATCCTCAGGATGGAACGGGACATCGGCAAACTCCTTAATGAACAAGTTGACATTTTGATAAAAACCATCGAGAGAACATTTCAATAAAGACAATAACTTTCTTTACTCACGAGACTATCACCAGCAAACACAATGAACTTTAACTTGAAGAAAAATTCAGAAGTCATAACTAATGAGGGGACGAACAGCTTTCAATAAACATCATTCAAAATAAACGAGCGAGTTAAGCGAGATACGATGTCAAGTGCAAATGCGAGATGTTTAGTTCACGACCAGCTGCCGTTTAAATATGATTTGAAGTACGGCACGTGTCAGCGGTTCTCACCAGTGATAGAAATTGGGAGATAAAAGGCAGGCGTCAAATGACGACTACTGTAAAAATCTTAGGCGTCAAATTAAGATTTTCAGTTGCAGTTTCTAAAATTCATATTAATATTACTGTAATACTGTATATAATTTTGCAGTGATTCTGAGTAAAAGAAAAATTTTTTAATTTGTATAAAATTTTCTGGAAAGTTACAACAGAAACGGGACAGAAATCCACTCCCAAAAATGTTAAATTTTTTGGGGGAGGGAATTCGCGCCTCTTTTACGAAATTTGTATTTTTTGCTATCTTTCGACAAAACTTGCCGTTTACTCCAATCTTTCAACGAAATTTGCTGCTCTTTTTTGCAATCTTTCGACGAAACTGGCCGTTTTTTTTGCGATCTTTCGACGAAAGTGGACTTTTTTTCGCGATCTTTCAACGAAACTTGCCGTTTTTTCGCGATCTTTCGACGAAACTTGCCGTTTTTTTCGCGATCTTTTCAAGAATTTCGCCGTTTTTTGCGTTCTTTTGACAAATTTTGCCGTGTTTTTCGCGATCTTTTGTTGAAACTTGCCGATTTTTTTCGCGATTTTTTGACGAAATGTGCCCGTTTTTTGCGATTTTTTGAAGAAACTTGCCGTTTTTTCGCATTTTTTTTAAGAAACTTGTCGTTTTTTCGCGATCTTTTGATGAAACCTGCCGGTTTTCGCGATCTTTTGATGAAACTTGACGGTTTTTCGCGATCTTTTGATGAAACTTGCCAGTTTTTTCGCGATTTTTTTGAAGAAATTTTCCTTTTTTGCGATTTTTAGAAAACTTTGCCGTGTTTTTTCGCAATCTTTCGATGAAACTTGCCGGTTTTTTCGCTATTTTTTGACGAAACTTGTCGGTTTTTTCGCGATTCTTTGAAGAAACTTGTTTTGTTCGCGAACTTTTGACAAACTTTGTTGTGTTCTTTCGCGATCTTTTGACGAAATTTGTCATTTTTTCGATCTTTTGAGAAGCTTTGCATGTTTTATCGCGATCTGTTGTCGAAATTTGTCGTTTTTCGCGACTACTTCTTGAAATTCGCGATGTTTTATAGTTTCGAATTTTCAGACTAGACCATTTTTTTTAATTTACGGAACTGAATGTCTAATAAATAAATTTTTTTAAAAGCTAGGCGTCAAATTTGACGACCGAGAATAATTTTGTAGTCGTCAAATTCAATTTTTTAGTTGCATTTGACGACTAACGACCGCTAATTTCTAACACTGGTTCTCACCTTCTCGAACTTTCCCGGTAGTGACGCAATCGCACAAAACTTGAATAATTAACATCTGATTGGCCGGCTTAGTCGATTACGACCTATGCTGCCACCTATCGTCGATGATGCAAATCGTTTATCGATTTGAATTTCAATCGAATTTAAAAAATGGCGAATACGTGTTTACTTGCCGGGAAGAGCGAATTTTCAAAAGGTTAAAAAATAAGAAACTTTACATTTTTCTTTTTCAGCCTACAGATGAAAATAAAAGGTAAGAGTTTAATTTTTACTTTTATAAATAAATAAAGATACGTTTTTATAATTTATCATTTAATATTTATCATGTCTATTGTCCTTTTAATATAGTTTAATTGAAGAAATAAAGTAATTAGTAAATTTATATTATTGTTCAATAAACATTTAAATAAAGATTAATTAACTAAAAATAAATTAGGATTTGAGCAATGAGAACCTTTTTTTAACTACTTATTTTCTATCAAAAGAATCGCTAAATAGACGCGATTTCTGTCAAAAGATTGTGGGAAAAAGCGAATTTTTTCAAAGGTTGATGGAAAAAAACATGATTTTTTTAAAAAAAAAAGGGGGTGGGGGTGGGGGGGGTGATGCAAAATATTTTCAGTCCCGGCAAAATTTCAAACTTGCACCCATGCCCCCCCCCTCCCCTCTCCCGGAGTCACAGAAGTCCCTCCCGGAGAAAAGTGTCTGAATTCAACACTGATTGCACGAATCGCGGTCGGGCCAATAATGCTTATCATACAGGTTGGGTCGGACACGGAACAAATTTTTAGCTTTTACTCAGGGCCGAGCCCTGACCTGGAAATTTTCATCAGTACAGACTAGAGATGGGAATGCTCTGGAAAAAACCATTTTTTTTCCAAAGACTTATTTTTCAATTTTTCCGAACTGGAAAAATTGAAATTTTATTTATGAAATAATGTAGTGAAAATTTTGTAATAGCTACATTCTCATACTTTTTATTTTTATGTTGAGTGTCTCACATGAAAATTTTAATGTGGGTAATCTGATCTCTGAGCAGAAATCTGTTTGAGAAGACTTGAAACGATTCTTCACATTTTTTTCTGTTTGAAACACAAAAAATTTACACACAGAAAATTTACACGCAGAAAATGTACATCTCTAGTACAGACAAGACATGAGTTCGGGCTCTTTTTTCAGAATTAGGTCTCACCCGAGCTCGACAATTTTAAATCAGAGTCCGTCCGAGCCCGAAACATTTTGCTTCATGAGAGCCCGAGCCAAATAACAAAAGTATACAGTAGAAGAAAAAAATGCATAATAGTTTTTTTTTAAATGTTACAAAAAAAATTATGATTTTTAAACTACATTTTACATAGAAATGTTACTCTTAAACGAAAATTTAAATTTAATAATATCAAAAGAAAAGTTTGGTATAAAATAAAAATGTATTTTATACATAAAAAAAATTCACATATTTTGTCTTGTTTAATAAGAAAATATTATGGACATGTTAATGAAGTGTGTTTCATGAATAAATGCATGGAACTTGTAGAAATTACTATCAATTATTTGTCGAATCAAACAACATTTATCAATTTTTTATAAAAAAAATGCACATTTTTATCCATAACCATTTCATTCTCCATAACAATCTTTTGGGATAGGCGTGACTTAGACAATAACATTAAATAAAAAATTTTAAATTCAGATGTTTTTATAAAAATAGAGGAAACACTGCTCAATTGCTTTCTATCGGAATAATAATGGAATTAAATTTACTTATGACCAAAAGTGACTTCGTAAATTCCAGACTACAACTTCAGCATTAGCAGAATTCACAAAAAAACAACAATCTATAGGTGTAAATTAACAGTCGCCACTCGCCACATGGCGATTAAAAATCGGCGATCGATCACCACCCTAGTTGCCACTCAGCGATTAAAAAAATCTTATTAATTTGCTTAGTGAAATACAGCTTTTTTCATGGATATATGCATCTATACTTTGTTTACATATAATAAGTAAATTGGTTAATTCTTTCTTTCTATTGGATGCAAGCAGATTTAGCAGCTTTGTTGTATTTTCTATATTTTGGCTTTTTACCATGAACTCCTTGTTTGGATTATGTTTTCAAGAAACAGTTTTTTTTCCTACAAAATATAGTCATCAATTAATTCCACATGCATTTCAAAAAAATTGTACCATTTTTATCTCTGGATGCTAGGAGATTTTAAGCGCATTGCTGTATGTTATTAATTTCACTCTTGCTTTATGTTCACTAATTGTACCAGTAATAGTTGGCTGATGGGTCATTCCATGTCAAATCATCCAACAATTTTATGAAATGTCACCCATTGTCTCAGATTTTGACGAAACTTGGTACATGAACATGAACAAATACATGTATAAGGTGTTACCATGTGAAATTTTAATGGAATCCAATTAAAATATTTTAAGTTACAGTCATCTGAACATGTGACACTTTTCTTTTTCTATGGAAATTTTTAAAGTGTTGATTTTCTGTATGGTTATACAAAAAACTTCATAACTCTTTACAAAATAATTAAAATTGTTAGAATTTTTTTCAGAACATTCTTTATATTACATATTTTATAAAGTAATACAAATTTTAGTTTTCTTTTTACGATAAATAAATATTTTTTTATTTTGAACTTTTGAATTTCAAATAAAATTGACATTTCATGCATGAATTTCAAATAAATATTTATAAATGTGCTCATCATTTTATTTTGCTAAATATTTTTTTATGAACTCTTTATTAGTCAATCTTTCCACACTAAAAAAATTAGAGAGGTGTTTTTTGGAAAACTTAAGAAAAAAATTTTTCTTTGAGATTTTTTGAATATTCATATAAAATTGACATCTCATGTTGAATTTCAAAAAATACATATATATTTATGGATGTTTCACCCATTTTATTTTGCTAAATATTTTTTATGAGCCTTTTATTATCAATCTTCTTCCCCCCCCTTCTTCTTCTTTTCTTCCCCCCCCCCCCAAAAAAAAAAAAACTTTTTTGAAGGATTTAAAAAAAATCTTTATACAGTATAACATCTTTAATCCGGACATCTATAATCCGGAAACTTCTGTAATCCGAACACTTCGGAACTTTTAATCTATTTTTTTTCTTTTATTTTCCCTTTTTGATCACAGATGGCGACACCACAGTATGCGAATACGTTTCCAAAAAAAAAAATTAAAACAGCCAATCACATTACTCCTTTCCTTTGAAAGAAATAGCTAGAATAAAGATCAAATTATGAAAAAATATTCGGCATCACTCTTTTAATTCTTTTTTTAAAGAAAGAAGAAAAAGAAAATTCTAAAATCGAATTCCTGCCACCAAATTGCACATCTATTTTGCAACCTATGGACTGTGGCATATTTCAAGCATTCAAATGTCATTATAAAAATAATTTTTTACAGCGAATGCTTGATAGCATTAATAACGAAATCAGTATTTCCGATTTTGCAAAGTCATTCACGCCAAAAGATGCACTGTTAAATGTTGCTAGTGCATGGAATGCCATATCAAAAGAAACATTAAAAAATGCCTGGCACAGAGTGTTACCATACACACTATTTATCGATGATGACGACGATGATGCCACAGGATTCGATGGATTTAGAGTATCTAAAGAAAAAACTTTAATTTTTGAACTTGTGAACTATGCAAAAAATCGAAATATTGATTTAGAAGAATCCGATATTATAGAAGTGTTTGAATGTGACAAAGATGCCCCGACAATCAATCAGTTGACCGATGGAGAAATCCTCAATAATGCTTTAAATATATTCGATCCTAGCGATGAAGATGAGGAAACTGACAGTGAACAAAATGAAGAAAAAATTTCAACTGATAATTTAATCAGCCATCTTGATAATGTGATAAAAGGCCTTGAACAACGAAATTTTATCAGTGAACACGAAATGATGACAGTATATAAAATTCGTGAAAAACTAATTTTGCACAAACCTAAAATGAAACAACTTTCACTCATAGATATGCTTAAAAAATAATTATAACCAATATTTAATTTTGCTACTTTTTTTTCTATTTAAAATTGTAATTACTACCTTATTTTATAAATATAAAGTAATATAGATGTCTTTTTTGTTTTGTTTATTTGTTTTTAATATTGTATAATCTCGTCATTAATATTATATTATTCTTATCTTAATTATCTTATCATTAAGTGACAACAGATGGCGCCAAAAGAGCGCGAATTCAGATATCATTTTTTCATTTTATGTACTATTATGTACTATTATATATGTACTATGCATTAAGTACTATTTCAAAATAATATTATTTTAATTGAATTTCACATTTCTAAGACTTATAGTTAAATTTTTCATAACAGTAACCTTACGTAGCGCCATTTTAAATATGTCACTATTTTGAATGTAACTTTTTTTTTTTTAATGTCTGGTATATTTTATTTTTTTCTTTATAATATATTGTTTCTTTTTAGAAAATTAGTTTACTGGTTATTTTTACGTCATCACTTTAGTGATATATTTTATTTATTCCATAATTTATAAATCGGAAACATCAATTATAAAGAAAAAAAAAACATAGTTATTGTTTATCATAATTTACAACAGATGGCGACACCATGAATTTTATTCTATATTTCCGTGATTATTATTTCCTTTAAGGTATTTTTAATTGCAATTTCTCAGCATTTTTTAATTATTTTTAATTATCAAGTTATTAGCATTCTTACTTTGTCATATTAATGACTGATATTAGTATTATTATTTGTCAAAATGCATTCTAGTTTCAAAAGCATCTGTAATCTGGAATTTTCTATAGTCCGGAATCGCCGTGATTGGTACGATTCTGGATTAAAGAAGTTATACTGTGTATATATATATACAGAGTGTCCGAAAAGTCTGGAAACGGTCGAATAACTCGAGAAATACATATGAGATTGAAAAACATAAATATACGTGTTAAATATTTTTAAATAAGCTACTCAGTGATACCAAATTTGACCTTCGTAACCGACCCCCTGGGTGTCAGAGGGGGTCCAACTTTGAAATCTTAAATTATAACCCCCATTTTTTATTGCATACTCGGATTCTACGGACAAAAATACGCAACTTTTGTATTTGATGTTTATTTCGAATCCTCGTTTATCACGGTGTATTCGAGCATATTAAATCGATACATTTTCCGGCTTTTCCAACGGGATTTTCCCTAATCAAAACTAATTGGGGAGAATTTGACATCAAATTCCTCGTCTTTTGCAAGAATAGCGTTTCCTGAAAATCACCGGTGCCGATTATTTCGATAGTACTACACACAGTTAAAAATTTGACCCATTTGCTGTAGCGTCACTCCACAGCTTTTATAGAATATCTGTTTCATTACCAATGAGAATGTTCCATAACATAGTAAAGTACACTGTAAAAAATTGACACTTTTGCTGCATCGTCACTCCACCACTTTTATAGAAAACAATTACTTTACTGTGTTATGGAGCACTCTCATTGGTCACAAAAGAGATATTTTATAATAGCTGTGGAGTGATGCTGCAGCAAATGGGTCAGATTTTTAACAGTGTAGCACTATTGAAATAATCGCCACGGGTGATTTTTAGGAAACGCTATTCCTGCAAAAGACGGGGAATTTGACGTCAAAAATTCTGCCCAATCAGTTTCGATTAGGGAAAATCCCGTTGGAAAAGCGGGAATATGTATCGATTTAATATGCTCGATTACACCGTGATAAACGAAGATTTGAAATAAACATCAAATACAAAAGTTACGTATTTTTGTCCATAGAATCCGAATCTGCAATAAAAAATGGGGGTTATAATTTAAGATTTCAAAGTTGGACCCCCTCTGACCCCCAGGGGGTCGGTTTCGAAGGTCAAATTTGGTATCACTGAGTAACTTATTTAAAAATATTTAACACGTATATTTACGTCTTTCAATCTCATATGTATTTCTCGAATTATTCGGCCGTTTCCAGACTTTTCGGACACCCTGTATATAACATGTATGAACATATTTGAAGACATATATACATTTAAAGAAATAATCTAGCATAAAGATGATTCGGAGACTTTATTAATAATCAGTCAATTCATAAATATTCTATTATCGATAACATAGAAGGGCCCCCTCTCTTTACATTCCGGATTCCTGAGATATACATTTAGACACATTCTTCAATATCCTGTCAAAAATATATCACTACATTTTTTCTAACTAATTCTAGATTTATTTATTTTTATTTACTTATTTATTCTTTGCAGGAGGTGGGGCATCTTGACAGTTTTTGTCAAAATGGCTTCAGTTATTTATCTATAATAAGAGGATTAACTATTAAAACTAACACCAAGTTTTTATCTTAATAAACAAAAATAAAACTACTATAAATAAAGTAGACTTAGTAGCAATTTGAAGTAAAATTAAAGAAATAATTTTAAAAAAATGAATAAAGTGAACAATTTGATAAATGTTGTATATAATTTAACAATGTTGCATAAAATTCTGGGTTATATATCATGTAATAAAATCATAAAAATTATATATTGTTACTAATTACATATATGCACAACATTTTCTTACATATCTAATACAGAAGCTTTTCAAGTTTTAACCAATTTGAAATATAAGATTTATATCTGTGCCAGATTTGCGCTTTTTTATAATTGAATAGTAAGTTGCAGTTCATGATAAATTTAAAAGGAAATATAAATAGAAATTTCAACATATTATTTCACTAAATATTGCTTTTTATAAATGCTCCACTTGTGATTGATTGTTTCTGTAGATTCTTTTGAAAGAGCGTTCGTTCGTCCTGTTGCAGTAGTCAATTCACTGCTACATAATATATGGTTGAAGGGCATTTTGCAATAATCATTATTTGGCCAATAAAATAAAGTGGAAGGTCTGTTGGGATGCATAAACTTTATATTTGCATCTTTTTCATCATAATTTATGCTCTGAATAATCCCAATATACCAGTGATTATCATAGGCACATGCAACATAATTACTAGTATGTAATATTGGTGGCTCCATAGGCGCCAACTTTGATCCCAAAGCTGGGTCTGCCACAAGGGCAGTTGTTTGAGGGGATGTTGTGAACACGCGATGTGCCGGACTAAAAAACGAGCTGAATGAACTACAGGGTCTCAGTCATAATCCCGGAAGCTGATGCAATTTAAGAACTTTAATGCAAATTAAGAGTACTTTAGACTTCTTACCACTTTAAGACGAAATTCGCAATTTTCTTCGCATGATTGACAAAATTCACGATTTTTTCGGGCTTGATCGACGAAATTTGCGATTTTTTTGCGCCTGACCGAAAAAAATTGCGATTTTTACGAAGCCGATCGATGAAATTTGTGATTTTTCAGCACCTTATCGACGAAATTCGCGATTTTTACAAAACTGATCAACAAAATTCGCGATTTCCCTTCGCATGGTCGTCGAAATTCGCAAATTTTCCGTTCTTGATTGATGAAATTTACGATTTTCCCGCGCTTGATCGACAAAATTGGCAATTTTTCAGGTGCTTTATTGACGAAATTCGCAATTTTTTCAAGCCTGCTTAACAAAATTCAGGATCTTTTGAAATTTCGAAATTTTTACGAATCCAATCGACGATATTCGCGATTTTTACAAAACTGATCGACGAAAATCGCGATTTTTACTCGCGTAATCAATAAAATTCACAATTTTTCAGCGTCTGATAGACAAAATTTGCGATTTTCCTGCACTACTATATCACGAAATTAGCAATTTTTCTTCGCATGGTCGACAAAATTCGTGATTTTTCCGCGCTTGATCGAGAGAATTTGCGATTTTTCCGCGCTTGATCGACGGAATTCGTGATTCTTACGAAGCCTATCGACGAAATTTGCGCTTTTTACAAAATGATCGACGAAATTCTCAATTTTTCTTCGTATGGCCGACAAAATTCGCAACTTCCTTTCGCACGATCGTCAAAATTCGCAATTTTTTGTACTTCATTGACAAAATTTGCAATTTTTCGGTGCTTGATCGATAAAATTAGCAATTTTCACGTGCTGTATCAACTGAATTCTCGATTTTTCCGAGCCTGTTTGAAAAAATTCAGGATCTTTCCGTTCCCAATCAACAACATTCGAAATATTTATGAATCTGATTGATGAAATTCGCGATTTTCCCGCACCCGATCGATGAAATTCGCGTTTTTTACAAAGCCGATCGACGAAATTTCCGTATTTACCAAAGGTTAGAGAAAATTTGCGATTTTTACAAAGCTAATCTACGAAATTTGCAACTTTTCTGTCCCAGATCGGCAAAATTTCCGATTTTTCCACGATGAATTGACAAAATTGACAATTCTTACGAAGTGAATCGACGAAATGCGCGATTTTTCTTTGCATGATCGACAAATTTCTTGATTTTTCAGCCGACGAATTTTCAGTCTCGATTTTTCAGCCGACTATCGATTTTTTGGTCGACGAAACTTAGAATTTTTTAGAGCCTGGTTGATGTATTTAGCAATTGATCTATGTGGGATCAACAAAACTCGCAATATTCTCGTCTATGACCGACGAAATTTGCGATTTTTTGGAATCCAATCAATAAAATTCTCACTTTTCCACCCTTATTTCACGAAATACGCAATTTTCCGCTTCCGATCAACGAAATTCACGATTTTTGTACTAAATCTGACGAAATCTGCATTTTTTATGCGACAAGATGAAACTCACGATTTTTTCTCTTGATAAATTGATGAAATTCACGATTTTTTTGCAGCCGAACAATCTAATTTCAAATTTTTTTGAGCGACATCGTCAAATTCGCGATTTTCCGTGTCTTATCAACGAAATCTGCGATTTTTTTTGTGTTCGATCAACGAAATTCGCGTTTATTCAATCGATAAATCAAGAAAACATGCTTTTTTTGGCAACCGATGGATTTATTTTACAATTTTTTTCGAGTATCATAAACAACTGAAAACTTTTTTCTTACCCGATCAACGAAATATGCAATTTTTCGAGTCCGACTGACGAAATTCGCGAATTTTCCGTGCCCGATCGGGTAAATTTGTTTTTTTTCCTAGCCTCATGGGCAAAATTCGCGATTTTTCCATATCTGATGAGCGAAACTTGCGATTTTCCCGTACCGATCAATGAAATTTGCGATTCTAAAGTGACGAAATTTTATATTTTCCCCGATAAAGTAATGAAATTTACAATTTTTTCCTGCAAAATTTGCACAAAAATTGCAATTATTTCCAGTTGTAAATTGACGAAATTCGCGGCCAATACATTAACCTATCGTGCGCCAAATGTGCGCATCCCTAGTTTAACACATAAATTGCAGAAAAATGGGTATGAGATAAAAAAAATTTCTTTATTACAGGTGAAAATAACACAGTTTACTCGATCATCTCAGGAATAAGTATCAAATCAAATAAAGGTGTCTTAAAAGAAACTTTTAAAAAAGTCAAAGAATAATACAAATTACATGGAAGATAGAAGTATACAAATTACAGTAAATGAAATTATTCAAGTTTTACCATATTTTCCTTCTATTTCTGCTTTTTCGCTGCTGTCTTTGTGCAAAATTAGAGTTTTTTGCTCCATTTTGCTAAATTTCGTGATTTTTGGAAATTTTCATTTGTTTACTCGCAATCTTTTGCCGAAATTCACGTTTTTACCCCGCGATTTTTTGCCGAATTTCGCGTTTTTCACACTATTCTCTGACAGAATTTCCTTTTTTCCTGCTATCTTTAAGAGAAATTAAGGTTTTTCCGCGATTTTTTGCGTTTTCATCACTATTTCTTGACAAAATTCGCGTCTTTACTGCAATTTTTTTAGACTTTATGCCAAAATTCACAATTTTCTTGCGATTTTTCGACAGAATATGCGTTTTTTCTGCGATTCTTTGAAAGAATCTGTGTTTTTTCAGCTATTATTTGCGAAAATCGTATTTTTCTGCGCTCTTAAGCGTAAATCCGCCTTTATCTCTCGATTCTTTGACAGAATTTGCATTTTCCCTACTATCTTAGAACGAATTTCGCATTTTTTTTGTGATTCTTTTACAGAAATGTCTGTCTTTCACACTACTTTTTGACGAAATTTTCCGCAATCTTTTGACGATTTTCGTATTTTTTCCACGATCCTTTCACAAAAGGAATGTTTTTTCGCGACCCTTTGACGAAATTGGTGTTTTTCCGCGATCGTTTGACGAAATTGGCAATTTTTTGCCACTTTTTTTGACATTGTTCACGTTTAGTACCCGATCTTTTGACAAAATTGAGTTTTTTTCGTGATCTTATCTCCGAATTTTCAGATTGATGACTAACTTTCTTAAATTTCGGAACAAATCACTCCCGCGAAAAACGGTAAAAATAGCGAAAAGCACTATGGAAAATCGCGAATTCGCGGAAAAATCTCATACCTGCATTTTTCAGGGTCTGCCAAGATATTGCAAGGTCTGCAGAAATTTTTCAGGGTCTGCGCGGCAGACCCGCAGACCCGGAAGTCGGCGCCACTGGGTGGCTCTATGTGTGTAGTAGTGAATTTATGAATTAGACTGTAGTTATCATCAGCACTTATCCGCTTAGTTACTATTTCATAAATCGAAAGTGGTTTAAAATGATACATACTCCGAGTTCCTGGAATGGTTCTTGCAATCTTCAGCCGATCAAAAAGATTTTCTCGTAATTTTGACATCTCTTCTTGGCTCACATAAAAAAATGTTATTTCTTTTATATGTTCTTTGCAAAAATTATACATCTGTGTAGCTGACATAATTTGATCATCATAAAACCTCTGCAAACTTGCTTTTGTTGCAAGTCTTTTTACAACTGTTCCAATACCATCACATGGAGATTTGCCGTGGCTGGTTGCGAAAAAAGACCATTCTGCAGAAATTAAAAAATCTTGCATGTGATAGCATAAATTAATGAAATTTTTACAATTTTTGTACTGTGCAACACCACCATCAGTAAAATACTGCACACTTGTAATATCACTTTTTATATAATTGGGTCATTCTATGTCACTTCATCCAGACCATGTCATCCACCGTCACAGATTTCTATGAAATTTCATACACAAAAACAATGTCTAAAGATATGTTGTTACACCAAATTTCAGTTTAAAGTAATTATTTTTTCATGAATTACAAGCATTTAAAAATACCCCCCTCAGTCAATTTTTCGCTGAAAATTATGTTCCGTTACACATGTAGGTAATGTTGGATAAAAATGCTTATTTTTCTAAATATTACTAATAAAATTTGATGTATATTTTTTAGATGTTCTTAATAATGCATTTTATTAAAAGAATGGTTTATAAAACGTTTTAGAAGTCAAATATTCGAAGAATTTAGTTCTTTAATAACCTTTTAAATTTGTTCTGTAAAATTTACAAAAAAATTTTTTTTTCAAGAATTTCAAAAAACACCTTTCTAATTTTTTTATAATTAAAAGGTTTCCTTCTAAACTACGTATATAAAAAATATCAGCCAAATCAAATGGGGAGCACATGTAAAAAAAAAATGAAATGCATATTTCTTTATTTTTCTTAACTCCTTGGATAAAATATTTTTTAAAAATAATATTTGGCTTCTAAAACGTTTTATAAACCATTCTTTTAATAAAATACATTATTAAGAACATCTAAAAAAATATACATCAAATTTTATTAGTAATATTTAGAAAAATAAGCATTTTTATCCAACATTACATGTGTAACGGAACATAATTTTCAGCAAAAAATCGACTGAGGGGGTATTTTTAAATGCTTGTAATTCATGAAAAAATAATTATTTTAAACTGAAATTTGGTGTAACAACATATCTTTAGACATTGTTTTTGTGTATGAAATTTCATAGAAATCTGTGACGGTGGGTGACATGGTCTGGATGAAGTGACATGGAATGACCCTGATACATTTTTTTATTTTTTATTTATTTATGATTGAAATTTATGTGGGTGTCAAGAAAGATTGAAACATTATAGCCAATTACTTTAAAAATATAGGACAAAATTAGTACGTGCCACTAGGCAAGTAATACTGCAAATTTAGAATATGACTTCACTGTCACCAAGCAGACTTTCTCCACCCCACCAACACATTAGCACTCTCTGATTGCCTTAATAAAACATCCGGAGTTTTGAAATCTCAGCCAAAGCAAAAAATATTTATACTCATCTCTCATCTGTACACTTGCTAATCTTGATGATATTGGATCCTACTTATTTTTAAGTAAAAATAAAATATCCAAGAAAGATGTGAAATTATTTTTTAATTTAAAATATTTAAAATTTAAATTACGATTTCATTGTTTTATACAATGCATTAATATATATTTAAATATAGTTCAGAGCTTGAAATTCAATTTTCCAGAGGAGGGGAGTCTCCTTCCCAACATTTACAAATGGAGGAGAATTGAGCTTGTAGCGGTTAACTACAACCGGACTGTTATATAAACTTTATACAGGAACTCTATTTTCTAATTTAATTTGGGCAGGCATTCAGATGTCCGCATCGTAAAGATCCTTAAATAACAATCTTTAACTTAAATTTAAGGATTCTTATTCTAGGATCCTTAAAACGCTATTCAGACTGGTCTTCTTAAAACAAGCTTCGACTTTCTTTATCTCCGAGCTGGCTTCGGCAATCTTCGGTACATGATACCGATTACCCAAACGATGACCAATCAGCACATAGAATAGCTTCCCAGCAGCCGTGATGACATGTCATCAATCAGTCATGCGCATTATTTGCCGTTCAAAGTTACGCACGCTTTTTAAAATTGAATTTTGTTACTACTCTTTTTCATTAATACCATTGAAAAGGAAAAAAAAAAAAAAACATAAAAAAAAAGAAAGTAGAGGGAAAATTGTGCAGATTTTGCGAATTCGAGTAATTTCTGAATTACTAATATATTTAGAGATAAATATTTTATTTATTTTTTAAACATAATTAAATAATGGAAATAATAGCTGTTTACTTACTACTTTTTAGTTTTATTTCCTGAAATATATATTTTTAAGATGTTTTAATTGTTTGAATGCATGTATAAAATGTTCAAACAAAAGGTTTTGGGCAAGGTTAGAAAATATTTAAGAATAATTTTTTTTATAAAAACATGTTCATACACAAGATTTTTATAATATAAGGGAAGAGAGGGGAGGGTGTATTGTACATACATCTTCTTGGTTTAAACACTTGCAAGAGGTGTTGGGTTCGAACTCAATCGCGACCGTCGGCCTAACCGTTCGGAGTTTTCCGTGGTTTTCTTCGAACCTTGCGTAAATACGGGTTAGGTTCCCTTAGAAAGACCCCCCACGGAGGTCATCCCACCCCATAGGGCCTATATCCCATAGTGTAGATAATTGGCCGACATAAATACAAACAAACAAACACTTGCAAGATGGCAGTGGAGAGCCATTACACATCACTCGCTTTGGAATTTAATTATTTAATTTTGATTTATCCTTGATTATTTAAAAAAAATAAAATTTAAGAAAATTAGGATAACTAAAAAATAAAATAAAAGGAATTAATATTTTCGTCAGGGGAGGGAGTGAAATTGCTCCCTGAACACATGGTGGAAGACAATTTTTAATGCTTATTATTTCGTATTTGTTAAAGTCCTATATTGTTTATAATGATTATACGTTTACAAATTGTCTTGTAAAAAGAATTCCGTTAAAAAATCTTAATTTAGTTTATTTCATGTTTATGTTTTCCACTTTAAAAGACAGACTTAGCTGTGAACCACAGGCACATTTTCTCCAAAATCCTCCATCTCACTAGATTTCTTTCTACAAATATGTATATCTCAAGTATTTCAAGTTATATTTCACTATTTTTGGAGACTTGCAAGAGGGAGAGTTCTTTCTCCTGTATATGCTTTATATATAATAAATTTTTCTATTCTTAAAAATCATCTTGGACACCTTTTTTAAGGGTGGTGAAAGGGGAGGGGAAGCTTTTTGATCAACATTTTATTTAAAATGTACATGGTATTTTTTCCCTTTAAAACTTATTTTAATCATGATCTAAAATTAAATTTTAAGCTAAAACAAATGCAGTACACACAAACATTTCAAAAGATTATTTTTAATATCAGGGGGATTGATCTAGGCGAAAATTAGGTCCCATTCACAAAAATCCATTTTAATATAACAATCCCTTTCTTTTTCTTGAAATTCCTCTTAATATAACAGGCTCCCTTCACAAAATTTTATTCCTTAAGAATACTTTTTTGAGATTGATAGGTTGTAATATGTGTAATTTGCAAAGAAAACAACTCTACCAGAAAAGAAAACTGTAGCAGGACTTTAAAAAGTTATTAATAAATGCTTTATCCAAATTTGAGTTATTGAATTTCATTATAAAATGTTATGTTTCATAAGAATGAACTTTCTTTTATTTTCAGAAAATAAGCTTTAAGAGAAAAAACAGCACTTTTCCAGTACTTCTTTTTGGGCGCCAGTGTTCCTATAGGGCAATTTACACCAAAAACTAAACAACATTAATATACATTAGAAACTGTCTGAATCTGTAGTTTGATAAAAAATCTTCCTTTAGTCCTTGAGATAGAGCTATTGCGATAATCATGAACAATGCAGCATAGCAGCGTCATCTGTTGAGCGATTTACTCTAAAAAGTAATGTGTACAAAGTTATAACAAAGATGAACTTAATCTGAAGTTTTATGAAAATACATACATTAATTCTTGAGATAGAACTATTGTGGAAATTATGAATATTGCAGCATAGCAGCGCCATCAGTTGGATGATATACACTTATAGCTAAACATCTCGAGTTTATATCAAGGTGTAACTGAATCTAAAGGTTTGTGAAATTATGTGCATCAGTTCTTGAGATCGAGTGCCCATAAAATTTTTGTCCCATACAGACTCACAGAGTGACAGATATTTTCATAAAACTATCAAATCTTGTTCAGGACCTTCTAAAACATTTAAATACACCAAAAACTGGTAGTCAAAATTTTCACGAATTCAATAATTATTGAAAAGATAGAAAAAAGTAATAAATGCATGCTTCAAATTTTATGTTAAATTTTTAATTTTACCATTTCTATTAATCAGCATATTATTGAAATAATTTTTCACATGAATTAATTTTTAAAAAGAGAAGTTGCATTTAATTATATATCTAGATTTTTTTTCATATAATCCTGCTTTTGTGAAATTGTGAATTTCTTGTATATATACTTATACAAAATATATTCAGAATTTGTGAATAAGAAATTATTACTGTTTTTAGAGTCCTATTTAGACATTTTTAATAAGGTTATTTATGCATATATACAACTTGATAAGATTCAGCTGCTATATGGCATGAGATTTTTTTTTTCTTCAATCACTGCATTCGCGAAAGATTCAATTTGTAGATTAAACTTTTTTCTGAAATGTCTATTTTCAAGAGAAATTTTGTGAAGTGTCTTGTGTTTCAAACCAGAAAAAAATGTGAAGGATCCTTTCAAGTCTTCTCAAACAGATTTCTGCTCAGAGATCAGATTACCCACATTAAAGTTTTCATGTGGGACACTCAAGATAAAAATAAATAAAATAAAAAGTATGAGAATGTAGTTATTACAAAATTTTCACTATAATATTTCATAAATGAAATTTCAATTTTTCCAGTTCGGAAAAATTGAAAAATAAACCTTCGGAAAAAAACCTTAAAAAACCGTTTTTTTCCCCAAATTTTCCGTTTTTTTTTCCGAGCATTCCCATCTCTATTCAGGATTCACATGAAAATGTTTAAGAATCGGACTTAAAAGAATTCCACTTTTTGGCAGACCCAGCTTTGGGACCAAAGTCGGCTCCTATGACTACTTATATATCTTTTATTACTAAGTGTTCAGTTTATTATAAAAAAAAATCTAAATCCATCTAATTAAAAAAAGATTGTGTAAAGCTAAAATGGCCACTATTCAATGACAAATAAATAAGTTACTGAGTTTTCAATGTTTTTCTAAAAAGGTTTGTTTTTGTACAGAAACAACAGATATAAACACAGTTGCAATTTACAATACAAATACTCTCTGAGTATTTAAGTGAATTATAATATGAAATCAATATAATTAAATATTTTTTAAATGAATAATTTAAAAGAAGATGGTTCGTTAAATTCAATATTCACACACACACACATATATATATCTTCATTTTTTTTATGTTAGTTTTAGTTTAATTATTAAGAAAAAAAAATGTTAAATTTTGTTTTCATGCATTATAAAATAGTCTATTTTTTTCCCCTATTTGAGCATATTTTTTTTGAAGTTCTTAGCTATAAGTTTACCTTTTATCATTTTATGTGTAAAAATCTTAAAATGAGACTAACATTAAAACAGTATAAAAATATGTACATCATTTATATGTAATTTACACATCAAATTATACAAATATTTTCACCATGTACTTTCATTTATATTTTTAATCTAACGATACAATAATTACTTTTTATTCTATATTTATAGCTTACAGTTATTTTCTATTTTTAAAACAATGTATTGAACCAAAAATATTTTTCGAGTTTTATATAGGATATGTGGTTCTTTTAGGCCCTAAAACTGTCAAAAAGTTTATTCAAGTGTTTAAAACTAAAAATTGTAAATTTAATATTGTTGTAAAAATAATTTTAAACAGCTTTGGACTTAATTTTAGGTTTTTGACAGTGTTAAAAACTATGTCAAAAAGGGGTTTTTTACATATGATTTTTTGATGGATAAAACCTTCACACTGTCAAAAACTTGCGAAATCTAAGGGTACCAGACTTCATTTATGTTTCTCGTTTTTGTTTTTTCTATCAAAATTTTAAATTGAAGTAACTAGCAAATAATAAAATCAGGGTTTGAAAAAACCCGGGTCTTTTTAAAAAAGCCCAACCCACTGGGCCCAGTAGTCTAAAACTCGGGTTTTTCTGAAAAAACCCGGGTTTTTTCGGGTTTTATTAAAATCTTTTAGAGAGCTCCTCAAATTTCTAATTTTCATATGCATAATACCTAAGTTTTTCATTTATCAGTGAAACAAGGGTATAATTTTGCATTAAGTATGGATTAACAATAATAAAATATATATAAAAAGAAAAAAAAAAGTATATTTAAAAAGATTATTTTGTATCTCATGGGACTAGATTACTGTAAGAATGATATATTATGCCAAGTACAATTGAATTTCTTTATATAAACCTTACATAAGTTAAACAGAGTAATAATTTATACAATTTTTTCCATTTACTTCAATCAGAAATCATTTTAAAACATTTATTTTTGTATTTAATTTTTTTTTTTTTTTTTAATAGAAAAAATTAGTTTTAGTGTTTGTGATAGCTTACTTGTTTTAAAGATTGTCATTGGGAGAATTAAAACGTTTTTTTTTCCTTGGAAGGGAAAGGAGGGGGGGGGGGGTAAACTTTACAAGTGGTGCACTGATATTAAGAAATATATTGCCTTATGTAATTTAAAGTTGAAATTTTGAAAAAACCCATTTGGGTTTTTTCAAAAAAGCCTTGTGGATTAGGGAAAATCGCAATAATTCTGCCAAAGGTAAATTTATATAGTTTCTTTCATTCACTTTAATCAAAAATCAGTCAATTAAGGGGATTTACAATAATACTTTTGAATAATTTAGCAAAATCTACTATATATAATGCAACAGTATTACATTTGTAAATTCAGAGCACAAATGGAAATGCACATTTACTAGCTTTGCTGCTTAATAAACTCCTAAATGATTATGCAATTTGTTCCAAACCAGATCAAATGTAGAAAAATATTGTTCGATTGAAGTAGAAATAGTCCGTGCTAAATGTAAAAAAAAGAAAAAGAAAAACTGACAAAATTGAAGAAGAAACTTACCTTTTACACTTTTTTTTTTTGTTGTTATATAATCTGATGTTTTTGTTGAAAATTACTGTATAAGACTTTCATTAAGCATTGAAGCAGGATAACAAATGGAATGATTAATCTTAAAAGCTATAACAATGCAAGCAATCAGGGTTCGAGTTTCAAATGCCACTTTTAAGCATATATTAAGATTTAAAGTACTTGAATGCATTTTAAAATACAGGCATAAAAATCTTCCTTCTTTACAAGCTAATTTCTGCTTTTTTTGGTAATTTTATCAATACTCAAATTCCTTTAAATCTGGTTCTTTTGAGCTATATTTAAATTAGCATTTATCTTTGCATTCTCATACCTTAGATTAAATAATGATACAGTTGTGAAAAAACAGAAAATTTTGAAAAAACCCACAAATGGGTTTTTGGTGGGTTTTTTCAAGTGGGCCCGCCCGAAAAAACCCGGGCGGGTTTTTTCGGGCTGGGCCCACTTGGGCGAACCCTGTTATATATACATATATTGTATTTTATACATATATGTATACACATACAAATATATAGACATATATATGTATGTATAACATTGGCGTCCAGCTAACCAAAATATCTTGTACATGCTTCAACTCCTAAGTTAATATTTATTTTTTAAAAAGTATTTTTTTTTTTTTAAACCCAGACATTTGCAACCTTACATAATAGAAAACATATATAAATATTAATCTGTAAAGGCTGTAAATAACATAAAATCAGTTTTACCAATGTGATACATGGGGATTTTATTTAATTTTCTATAATTCAGTATACGGAAAAATGCAATGTATGTTTTTATAGACAATTACATTACTTTTATAAAAATGCAAAATTTTTAAAATATAAAATTAGCAATAATGAAGTCTTAAAAAGAGAAGGGGGGGGGGGAGAATTTCAATTCACTTTTTAAATTATTAAAAAATTGCAGTTATGTAAACAAATATCTTTGAATGAATCATCTGATAAAAAAATTAATCAGAATAATATTAACTCACAGAATTTCACGAAGGTTTTTTGTTAAAAAACAACAATTTAATGTTTGTTGTTAGTTAAAAAACAAACCCTTTCTTAATCTCAAACAAAACACCAAAAACTTTTACTATCTAAAAGCATCATATTCCCCCCCCCCCCCCCTCCCATTTTTTTTTTTCTTTCAGCTTTACAAATTAAACCCAATAGTGTAGTTTCTCTGATAAAAAAGTTGTTGGTATATGTAAGGCTGTCTCATACTTTTTTAAAAATTAGCAAGATTTTATTTATGCCCCAGACTGAAATATATAAATGTTTAATTCACATTTTATTTACAATTTTACTTTATTATTTCATGGGTATTAATATTGTGTTCGCATAGTTTGTAGCGTAACATGCTATTTGTAGAAAATATAATTTAGCGAGTGATGTAATTTAAAAGACTAGTTTATATGGAGCACAAATATTATTTTTGATGTTACTTTATTATACTTACTATATTATCTCCTCTTTTGACATGCAGTGGCAATCCATAATCCTCAGAAAAGTAGCATACTGTCCAAAGCACCATCAATTCCAGTTGCTCGCAGAAGATCAATAATGGTAGTTACTATTATTCAATAAAACTACACATTTGTGATCTCCTGAAAGCATTAAAATTTGAAGTGAGATCTATTCCGGCAGTAGCTGATCAATAATAATGCTCCCTAATAACTAGTTTATTATTATTACATTACTTGCTAAATTATAAGTTCCAAAAAATGTATATTACACAACGAGAAATGGTAAAATTAAAACCAATTATAATTTTTCATTTAAACTGTTGACCTATGCTGTAAAATAAATATATAAATACTCATATAAAAATGCACCTAATAACAAAAAAACATATATTTTTTTAAATGGAGAATTTCTTATTGTTTTAGTATCAATACTTTTTTAATATAAATGAAAATTCCTTCGCTAACATAGGAAAACATGCAGATTTCACTTAAAATACATTGAATTGATAAAATTAAATAAATGAAAATAAACTTTTGAGATTAAGAAACTTTTTATGGAACAATAAATTTTTAATAAAGTAATTTAATAACATAATAACAACTTATGTTTTCTTCAATGTTCAGAAATTATTTATTATTTGACAATCTTTTAATTTATCCTTGTTTTTATCAAATTTTATTTGTTAGCCTTATTTTCTTTTATTCAAGACAAATTCACCATTTTTTTTTTTTTTTTTTTTTTTTTTTTTTTTTTTTTTCGGGCGAAAACAGACTATAGACCTCAAAACGGTTTTGCAGTATAATTATATATTTTATAGCATTCACATTTGATAAAGTTTCAGGAATATGGGAGAAGGGATATAAGAAGTTAAACATAATCCGAACACTTTGTAAAGTTTAATACACAAATTTAAGATTCGCTGAAAAATTAAAGCATTTAAAATGTAAAACTGATAAGTAACCATGCGAGACAAGTACAGAAATTACAATGATCAAGTCAACTACATGATAGAAATAGAGGTAATAAAATTTGAAAAGTTAATCCAAAATAAATTGTAAGGCTAATTTTTTTTTTTAAACTTTTTATAGGAACATAAAGAAAATAAGGTATTTGCATTTTGATAAATTAAAAATACCCATGTATTTTCAGAAATTTTTTTTAAAATATAAAATGTGTGTTTTATTATTAAAATAATCTGAAGAATTATAATTTAGTTATCTTAAATTGTAAAATTTCATTAAAAAGAAAAAAAAATGATAAAATGCAGAATCTTTGTGAATTAAACAAAATCATTGAATCTTATCGAAATAAGAAATAAAAAATATTGTTAGAAATATATTTTACTTCCTAAGAGACTGCCTTGCGTAACTTTTTTAAAGCGATAATTAAAAGAAAAGAAACTGTATAATAAATGAATATATAAAATATTCAGTACAGAAAATATAAAACTTAGTAAATGGCATATTCGATCTGTCGATAAAATAAATAGTTTATAGAACCGGGACAAGCAAGGAAATAAATTTAGTTATGTAAACATGAAACTATACAGTAACTTATCGCTAGGAACACATACATACAGATAAAAATAATACATTATAACTGTAAAAACATGATAAAAAATATATAAAATTAAATGTCTAAATGACCACAAACCTCTAAAAATTATAAATAAAAGCAATACATACCGATTAGATATCCGTAGTAAAGTTCAATATTAATTTTTTTTACATTGTTTACAACAATCATAACATCGCGTGTTTAAAAAATTGTACTTGGTGATGCCAAACAAAACTACTTTTAAGATATTTTAACAAAAGCAACAAAAATTTTATTGCTAACAATAAATGTTTTATATTGCTGTGCAATAAATAATTGAAAATATCAATTTTTAAAAATGTGCCATGAAAATAATGGCGCCGAAAACTACCGATCCTTAACTTTAAGATAGCGTTTTAGCTTTCCTTAAATCCTGGCGCTTTTAACGCTAGAATCTTAATTTAAGGATCTCAGAACGGACACCTGAATAACGATTTTGAGATTTCACTCGGTTTTAAGGATTTTCGACCCATTTAAAGATTTTTAGCGGACATCTGAATCCCTGCCTTGAAACCTTCAATTCTATGTCATGTTTTCTACAACTCAACTCTGTTATGTTTTTCTACAACTCAACTCTTGGTTATATATTTTTCCTACAACTCAACCCTGTGTAACCAAGATACCTTTTGCCTGTAACCGTAATGATGCTCACTCTTTTTTTTCCCGCTTACCTGATATCGTTTGGAGCTTGGGGCCCTTCTTGTCAACCTTTTTTTTGAGAATATATGTTTTAAGGTTAGTTTTGTCCTGGATTTTATTTTATGTGCACCTACAGCAGCTAACATTTCTCCATCTACCAGCATTTCAAACAAAAATATGTGGCGATCTTACTTAGCCACCAAAGTGGTGACTCTGAAAATGAAATGCGCCTGCTGATTGGATCTCCTCGCTAATCTTACTCCATCATTGAGCGGAGGCCTAGGAACTACGGAAATGCAACATTGTTAGTTCCTCAAGATATCGTGTTGGCCATTTGTGGTCATATTATCATAAAATAAATAATTTTACTGCACTTGTGTACGTAATGTGCAGGATCTTGCATCAAGGTGTCGGTGCATCGTAATTCTATCGTGATGATCGGTAAGTCCCATTATTCATAATATCTTGTAATCATGTTAATTTTCTATAGTAGCAAAAAAAATTTTTTATGTCAATCATGCTAATTTCTGAATTAAATTCTTTCGCTCTGTCACTGGTGCTCTAATTCGGCTCAATCCTATAGCGTGTAGTAACAATTTTTCCCCTCTCAATGCATTGTATATAAATTATTTTGTGTTTCTATTTTGTGTATTTATATATATTCTCAATCATGCCAGACGATACTTTTAATGAAAGTGCTAGTCAGGTATCTCATGTAGGCGTTAAACCACCTCCTTTCTGGAAGACATATCCATCATTATGGTTTTTTCGCCTCGAAGCCCAATTTGCATTGGCTAAAATCACTTGCGAGGTTACAAAATTTAACCACGTGGTCGTGGCTGTTGACGCCGATATTTTGATCTCCGTGAGTGATATTATTACTAACCCTCTGGGCGATCGACCTTACGAGGCGTTAAAAAAATGATTGATCGATTCGCATTCAGAGAGTGAGGAATCGCGGATCCGCACATTGTTGCAGGGGGTGGAGATCGGCGACTTACGCCCATCTCAGTTGCTGGCTCGCATGAGGACCCTGGCTGGCACTACCGTAGGAGAACCACTCTTAAAATCACTGTGGCTTTCACATTTGCCCACAACTACACACAGTATTGTGGGTGCACTGAATGAGGATTTAGCAAAACTGGCTCCTGTTGTTGATAAAATTCATGACTTAGCTATATTTCCCCAAATAAACTCAGCATCTAATGTTCCAAGCACCTCAAATGCTCATACTTCGTCCCTTGAGTTACAAATTGCACAGTTAACTCAACAAGTTAGTGAGTTAACAACCAAAATTAATCAGCGGGGGCCGCCCAAGAGAGAATTTTCAATCACGTGATAGGAATTTTCGGCACAGCCGATCCAGAAGTCGTTACAAAGAACCTGCCAATAATCATTGTTTTTATCATACAAATTTTGGCTCTAAAGCTAGAAAATGCTCAGCTCCCTGTTCTTTTCGCACGGAAAACTAGACCGGCGATCGCATCAGGGCCATAATCGCGACCGCCATGTTAATCGCATCCTTTTGGCCGACCCTACCTCAAAATTAAATTTCCTCGTCGACACTGGGGCTGATATTTCAGTTTTGCCAGCAAATTATTTTAAAAATAGTACTATTGATGAGGGTTTAGTACTTTATGCTGCAAACGGAACAAAAATTCAAACATTTGGCACAAAACGTTTGTCCCTGGATTTAAATTTGCGAAGAAATTTTACTTGGTCTTTCGTCATTGCAAAAGTGAATCAACCAATCATTGGTGTTGATTTCCTCAAAAATTTCAATTTACTTGTTGACGCGAAGAACAATTGCATAATTGATGCAGAAACTCTGTTGTCATCACATGGGAAAATTGCCAAAGTTTTACCTGGGAGTAGTACCTTAAGCGTACTTCTCGGCCCTACCAAGTTTGATAAAATTTTATCCGAATTCCCTGATTTGACTAATCCTTCACGTGCAAGCAAGGAAAATAAAGCCTCGCATATTTATCATCATATAGAGACTAAAGATGCCCCTGTCTTTTCTAAACCGCATCGATTATCGCCGGAACTCTTCAAAGCAGCTCGTCAAGAATTTGAGTTTCTAATGGCACAGGGCATTGTATGACCATCAAATAGCCCGTGGGCAAGCCCCCTACATATGGTTTCCAAAGCTGATGGTAGCTGGCGCCCATGTGGAGATTACCATCGTCTGAATGCTTCCACTATCCCTGATAGATACCCATTACTCCACATTCAGGACTGTACGCAGCTGTTTCATGGGAAGCAAATTTTTAGCACATTAGTTTTGGCTCGTGCTTACCATCAAATTCCCGTTTATCCCGAGGATATCCCAAAAACTGCCGTAACAACCCCCTTCGGCCTTTTTGAATTTGTATATACCCCTTTTGGTTTAAGAAATGCTGGCCAGACTTGCCAACGTTATATCCACGAAGTTTTAAAAGGATTAGATTTTTGCATTCCATACTTAGATGACATCCTCATTGCATCCAACAATGAGGAGGAACATGAATGCCATCTCCGACAGGTCCTTGATCGCTTGAGTCAACATGGGCTAAAATTAAATCCGGCAAAGTGCATTTTAGGAAAAACTTCCGTTTCTTTCCTTGGTTGCCTCATAACACCTTCTGGTGTTCAACTACTCCCCCAGAAAACTCAAGCTATAGTAGACTTCCCTAAGCCTCAAACAATTGTTGATTTAAGGCGATTTTTAGCTATGATAAATTTTTATAGACGTTTCATCCCTCATGCTGCTCGTACCCAAGCCCCTTTACACGAACTGTTAAAAGATTCTAAAAGGAATGACAAACGTCCTGTGCCGTGGAATGATATTTTGACGCAGGCTTTTGACACTTGTAAAAAAGACCTGATAAACTGTGCAACTCTTGCGTACCATGCCCCGCATCAACAGCTGACCTTAAGTGCTGACGCTTCGGATATTGCTATTGGTGCAGTGTTAAATGTTGTAGATGATAACAAGTTATTACCTCTCGCCTTCTTTTCACGTAAATTGAGCCCAACCGAACAAAATTACAGCATCTATGACAGAGAGCTCCTTGCAATTTATTCGGCTGTTAAACATTTTAGGCATACATTGCAAGGAAGGCATTTTATAATTTACACCGATCATCGTCCATTAACATTTGCATTTTCTAAAATGTCGGACTCAAGTTCCCCTCGTCAGCTCAGACACCTAGATTACATTTCTCAATTCACAACTGACATTCAGCATATCTCCGGATCCCAAAATATCGTGGCCGACACCTTATCCTGCATAAGTGAGATAAAATTGTCCTCAGCAGACTTTGCATCCATGGCTGAAGAACAGGCCAATGACACTGAATTGACAGAATTATTGTCCAATCTTGACACATCTCTTAAGTTTGAAAAGCTACATGTTTCTCCAGAAACTACTTTATACTGTGATATCAGTACTGGAAAGATACGTCCATACGTACCACAGAAATTTCGCCGCATAGTATTTCAAAGTCTCCATGATTTATCGCATCCTGGCATCAAAGCCTCCCAAAAACTTATTCAGCAAAAATTTTTTTGGCAAGGTATGGCCAAGGATATTGCTAATTGGGCACGCTCTTGCATGAGCTATCAGAAATCAAAAGTCCAACGGCACACACTTAGTCCACTACAACAATTTCCTGCAACATCTGAGAGGTTTGCACATGTCCATCTTGACATAGTGAGACCGTTGCCACCTTCAGAAGGGAACAGCTATTTGGTCACATTTGTTGACCGTTTTTCCCGCTGGCCAGAGGCTATACCTGTGCAAGACATTACCGCTGATACCATTGCCAGAACCTTCATAAACCATTGGATTGCAAGGTTTGGTGTTCCAAAGATCCTGACCACTGATCAGGGACGTCAATTTGAGTCCCTCCTGTTTTCGTCTCTTAGAAAAATCTTGGGCATTCATCGTATCAGGACGTCCCCATACCATCCAGCGAGTAATGGCCTTGTCGAGCGCTTCCATTGCAGTTTGAAGCAAGCTTTGAAATGCCATAACCAAGCCCGATGGACAGAATCCCTACCAATTGTGCTTCTAGGTATCCGCACCTCATTCAAGGAAGACCTTAAAGGTACCTGTGCCGAAATGCTGTATCTACACTATCTCTACCTGGTGAATTTTTGCAGCCTTCAAATCTCTCAGAACTGTCTCGTGTTGATCCTGCAACTTTTCTCCAGACTCTGTGTGACACCATGCACCAGTTAACTCCAGTTCCCACATCTGCACATACCAGAAAAACTCCTTTTGTGCACCCTTCTCTGGAAACTTGCACACATGTCTTGGTGCGCAATGATTCCGTGAAAGCTCCACTAACACAGCCATACAATGGACCTTTTCGAATAACCAATCGCACTGCTAAACATTTTACTGTGCTTATTAATGGTAGAGACGCTGTAATTAGTGTGGATCGCCTCAAACCGGCATTCCTTCTTCAAGAGGATGTCACACCTGCATCTCCAGTGACCATTCGTAAGGACCCGCCAGCTCAGAGTGTAACTCATGACGACCCTGTTGCAGTGACACCACCTGCGCCATCAACAACTACAACCCGTTCCGGTAGAACTGTGCGGTTTAATCCCCGCTACCTGTGAAAGTGTCAGTACCTATGGTACTAGGGGGGGAATAATGTAGCGGTTAACTACAACCGAACTGTTATATAAACTTTATACAGGAACTCTATTTTCTAATTTAATTTGAAACCTTCAACTCTATGTTATGTTTTCTACAACTCAACTCTATGTTATGTTTTTCTACAACTCAACTCTTGGTTATATATTTTTCCTACAACTCAACCCTGTGTAACCAAGATACCTTTTGCCTGCAACCGTAATGATGCTCACTCTTTTTTTTCCCGCTTACCTGATGTCGTTTGGAGCTTGGAGCTCTTCTTGTCAACCTTTTTTTGAGAATTAATATATGTTTTAAGTTTAGTTTTGTCCTGGATTTTATTTTATGTGCACCTACAGCAGCTAACATCTCTTTCATCTACCAGCATTTCGTAGCTGTTTGGGAGGGAGGGAAAAAAATCTTTAAAACCTACTGTTATTTTATGTGCTATATAAAGAGTTACGTGAATACAGACATGACAAAATACCACTGAAGCAATTTTTATCAATATCTCAGAATAACAGGCATGAGATTTCAAAAAGTAAAAAAAAAAAAAGAGAAAATGTGTGTAAACCAGAAAATGAGAAATATTTTAAATAACACACAGGGATGCCGTGTACTCGCTATAGCGCGTAAAATATGAAAAAAATCTGTGACGGGATGCAAAAAATGGAGCTTACGCGGGATGCGTAATTTTCGTCAAAAATTCACAAAAAAGGCAAATTTTGTTTAAAAAATCGCTAAAAAGGAATAATTTCCGGGAAATTCCGTCAAAAAATTCACGAGAAAATGGCTAATTTTTGACAAAATTTCAAAAAAAAAAGCAGATTTTCTCAAAAAATTGCGAAAAAACGACAAATTTCGTCCAAAAATCGTGTTAAAACGGAAAATTTTGTCAAAAAGATTCACGAAAAACGGCAATTTCGTCAAAAGATCGCAAAAAAGCGGCACATTTCGTCAAAAGATCGCGAAAACATGGTACATTTCATCAGAAAATCGCAAAAAAAGGCAGATTTGGTTAAAAAAACTGCGAAATAACGAATAATCTCCGGCGAATTTCATCAAAAGATTCGCAAAAAATGGCTAATTATGTTACAAAATATCAAAAAAGACAGATTTGCTCAAAAAAATCACGAAAAAATGACAAATTTCATCCAAAAATCGTGATAAAACGATAAATTTTGTCAAAAAATTCGCGAAAACAGCATTTTTTTTCAACCAAAAATTGTGATAGAATGGCACATTTCGTCAAAAGATCATGAAAAACCGGTTCATTTCGTTAAAAGGTCGCGAAAAAACGGCAAATTTCGTCAAAAGATCGCGAAAAGACGGCACATTTTGTGAAAAAATAGCTTTAAAACGCAATTTTCGTCAAAGGGGTATGAAAAAAAGTTAACAACAGGATAGAATTTTTTTGTCCCAAAAACAAACTAACATCCCCGCTTCCAAATAGTTTTTTTTCTGCTCCAAAAACAGGTTTTCCTGCTCACAATGTGTTTTGGATTGTTCTGATTATTTAGAAAAGTATTCTTTTTTTAGGAAAAATGTCTTTTTCAATAAATCAGTTTTACCCTTTTTTTAAAAGAAATGTGAACAGTAGTGATACTTGTTATCTTCTATACTCAAATAAGCGTTATTTTATAATTTAATTTGCATCTTGCACATTTTTTTTTTTTTTTTTAAAGTAAAGAAAATATCTCTTAATAGTTTTAAAAAAAATATTGACTTTAATTATTTATACATTAATTAAAACAATAATTAGTGCATTTAATTTTTCTTTTGCAAATGAACAAGTTAAATTTTTGTGTCTAAAAAGATGATTTATTAGTGGGGACCCGCTTTTTTGAAAAAGGGACTCAGATTTTAAAAGTCCTGGGTCCCCGGGACCCAGGATTTTTCAAGTTCAGTGGCACCACTGAACACATATGTAAGACAAATAAGAAGCTTATTTTAAAAAAATTGTCGATACTTTTGTTTAAATCCTGTTTAATTATTTTTTTTTTTTGTTGGGGGGGGGGGGGGAGAGAAGAGGTCAGAGTGAATTCATTTATGCAAATATTATAAGTAGTTCTGAAATTAAAGTTTCTGTTTTAAGTTCTGACACAATGTTTCACACAGCAATCTTAGATGTCCAATTTAAGTTTTAACATGTTTTCACTTAAAACATAAATTAACAAACATGGCAAGGTAATGTTTAATTTGCAAAAAAGTTGTTGAAAACAATATTACAGCAAATTTTCTGAAATTCTATTATGAAATTAGTATTTTTCCGCGATCTTTTGCCGAAAATCATGTTTTCTCGCGATCTTTTGACGAAAATCACGGTTTTCTCAAGATCTTTTGATGAAAATCACAGTTTATTGCAATCTTTTGGCGGAAATCACGGTTTTCTCACAATCTTATGACGAAATCTGCGTTTTTCTTGTGATATTTTGAAGGAATCTGCATATTTCTCGCGATATTTTGACGGGATATGCGTTTCTCTTGCGATGTTTTAACGAAAACTGCATTTTTCTCGCGACATTTTGACAAAATCTGCGTCATCTCGTGATATTTTGGCAAAAATAGCATTTTTTCGTGATCTTTCGACGAAAATGGTTTTTTCACGTGATTTTTCGACGAAAATTGCATTTTCAGGGCTGCCAGTTGGTCCCTATTTCCCTAAAAAGTCCCTATTTTTTAACTTGGTCCCTAAAAGTCCCTATTTTTACTAAGAGGTCCCTAAAACTCCCTTTTATTATCTATATCTGTGTCTAAGTTTTTTTTTTTCCTTACATTTTACCAAAATTTATCAAGAAAATTTACTTTTTTTTTTTATTGTGACTGACTACATGACTGATAATAGTGGAAGAAATGAAAAAATTGTAGTGAAAAAACCCTGCAATTTTAGTCAAAAAGTCCTGAAAAAAAAAAAAAAAAAAAAAAAAAAAACGCAATTTTGTTCAAAAAATCTCAAGAAAACATCTTTATTGGCAAAAGTTCGCGAGAAAAATGCGATTTTTATCAGAAGATTGCTAGAAAAACACTATTTTGATCGTGAGAAAAACGGGATTTTCGTCTAGGGATCGTGAATAAATGCTATTTTCATAAGGAAATTTTCGCCGAGATTTTCACCAAATGACCGTGAAAAACTGCGATTTTCGTCTTAAGATTGAAAAGAAACAGGATTTTTATCAAAAGATTGCGAGAAAAACATGATTCTTTTCGAAAGATCGTGAGAAAAACACTGTTTTCGTCCAAAGATTGCGAAAAAAGCACTATTTTTGTCTAAAGATTGTGAGTAAAATGCATTTTTCATCAAAAAGTCATGAAAAACCCAATTTTGTTCAAAAATCTCAAGAAAACATGTTTATTGTCAAAAGATCGATAGAAAAATGCTATTTTCGTCTTAAGATCACAAGAAAATGCGATTTTTGCCAAAAAATTGCGAGGAAAACAAGACTTTCGGCAAAAGATCTTGAGGTAAATGCAATTTTCGTCAAAATATCGCCAGGTAAAGGCGATTTCGTCAAAAGATCGCGAGAAAAATGGGATTTTCATCTAAAGATCGCGAAAAAAAAAAAATCCCGGCAATTTTTATCTAAAGATTGCAAAAAGAACCCGATTTTCGTCTAAAGATAGCAAAAAAAAAAAAATGCTATTTTTGTCTAAAGATTGCGGAAAAAATTCAAATTTTATCAAAGAATTTAAAATAAAAAGTTTTTAAAAACTTTTACATTAAAAGATCATGAGAATGGTGGTATTTTTCCCAAAGTATCGAAGGAAAAATGCAAATTCCATCAAAGCATTACAAAAAAAAAAAAAAAAAAAAAAAAAAAAAACCCTGGGAATGCCCTTGAAAAAATGTATAATTAATGTAGGGAAGGATTTCCTCTCTCCCTCTTTGCTGTAACTTTTCATAAAAATTTGCTGTGAATTTCAGGGTTTTTTAGAAATTTGAATTTCTTTTGTTACAGAAACTCATTTCATTTAAATTTATTACAAAAAAATCATTTATAACCTTTATTTCAATTTTGTTTGTGTTCGTAAATGCAAATTATATAAGTGATTATGATTCTGAAAATAATTGTAATAAGTGTTCAATATTGCTGGAAAAAACAAAAAAGTGTACTATTCCTGAAACCAGTATTTTAATCCTAAAGTGTGCTAAAAATTTCTGAAATAGTCAGGAATGAACTTTAAATAGCTTACTTATGTTATAGTTTTTACAATGTTGATGTCTGTGTTGCTGTTGATACATATGTTAATGTATTAAAACATGTATCAATATATTTACATATAAATGAAATTTCCTATAAAATTCCTATATTTTCATCAAAAAAATTCCTATATTTCCTATAATATTTTTGAAAAAAGTCACTTCTAGGCCTGATGGATGTGATGCGTCTGATTTTATTATTTTAGTATATAACTATTATAATGACTGGCCATCCAGGTGGGAAGATTTTAGTTTTATACAAGAAAAACTAAGTGTTCCGGCACATAGATTTATGAAACATGTGCCAAGCAGATGGTTAACTCTGGAACCTGCAGCAAATTGGTTGTTAGAACAATGGAATTGTCTCCATGAGTATTTCTTAAAATATATTCCATCTAGAAAAGAACAAAGGACTCGGTACAGTCAGCTGGGTCATTCCATGTCAGATCACCCAGACCATGGCACCCACGATCACCAATTTTGATAAAATTCAATGAATTTGTAGAATTTCTAATGCTGATTCCAAAAACATCAATTATATTGAAATTGATCAAACGGTTTGTGAGTTATGAGCTTTTAAATAGCTCCCAAGATGGCCAATTTGCTGCCATTTTGAATAGCACATGTGACAACAAAAAAGTCCATAACTTCTTTCAGGTTCAAGCTAGAGCTTTCAAATTTTTTTGTTTTGTTCAGAATAAAGTAAACTTTCATTTAAACAGATTTTTGTGAACCTCATTTTATAAAAATGCTGTAAAAAATGACTTTTTGTCATTTTTTTAAGTAAAAAAAGGGGCAACTTCAATGGCTGATTTCCCCCAATGTACCCCCTTCAATTTTCACCTAATTGCATAAATAGGCAATTCAAAGTGTGTTTTGTTGACTGATAAAAAAATTTTAATGGGCGGTTCACAGGCTTTTATTTAAAAAAATAAATTAAATTTTACTGACTTTCCATAATAACAGAAAACACAAGATAATGTTGATATTTCTTTTATTACCAGAAATATCATGCATGTTTACATCTAAAAGTTTGATAAGGTTTAATGTTACATAAATATATATATATTTAATGTTTCTAAAAAAAGGGGGAATCCCAAAAGAATTAATAGGAATGCCAATAATGGATTCTTGCAAGAGTACTTTCCTGACCAATTGAAATCGATTGCAGAGTTTCAATAAATTATAAGTAAAAATTAAATGATAGAAAAAATTCTACAAATAGATACATAATACAGTACAAAGTCCAAAATCCGGAATCCTCCGGACCTCGGCGATTTCGAATTTCGGACTATCGAGCCATTATATGCCAACAGTTGGCGATACTGGTCCAGCAAAAATAACTGGAATCGTAAGCTGTGTCGCATCGCAAATAGTAACTTTTAAAATGATATTCATCTTTTCAAATTAAAATGTTTTATAATATAGACATGCCAATTTTCCGCGGAAACGCGGATTTCCGTGTTTTGCTTATTTTCAAAATCAGCGGATTTCCGTTTTTTTATTTATTTTCAAAACCCGCGGATTTCCACAATTTTTCTTATTTTTACGGCCGCGTCACCCTTTTTTACCACGACGAAATTGGTCAAAAATGGCGGAAAAATCTCCGACGGCGGAAAATGACGCGTTTTTGCCAAAAGATCCCGAAAAAAGACGATTTTTCGTCAAAAGAATATGAATAAAACGTGATTTGCGTCAAAAGGTTGCGAAAAAAGGCGTTATTTCTGCCAAAAGATCGCAGGAAAAAGCGCTATTTCATTCAAACATCGTAAAAAGACGCGTTTTTCGTCAAAAAATTGCAGAATAAATTGCAGATTCCTGTCGACGGATCTCAAGAAAAACGTTATTTCCGTCGAAGAATCGCGAAAATGACGCAGCCTCTGTCGAGGAATCGCGGAAAAAACGCGATTTTCCTCAAATGATCGTAAAAAAAAAAACGTTATTTTTGTTAGAATTGCAGAGAAAATGCGATTTTTGTCAAAAGATGGCTTAAAAAAGCACTATTTCTGATAAAAGATCGCAAAAAGAGACTTGTTTTTTGTTAAAAAATAGCAAAATAAACGCGATTCCTGTCGAAAGATCGCAAAAATAACGGTCTCTTAAAAAGAATCGCAAAAAAGATGCGATTTTCGTCAAGTGATAACGTATAAAACGCAATTTTTTGTCAGAATTGCCGAGAAATCGCGGCTTTTTGTCAAAGGAGCGAGGAAAAGACGCAACTTTTGTCAAAAGATCGTGGAAAAGACGCAATCTTGTCAAAGGATCGCGAAGAAGTCGCGAATTTTTTTTTAGAAAAATCACGAAAAGTGAATTTTTGTCAGTTGATCGCGAAAAAGTCGCGAATTTTTGTTCAAGGATAGCGAAAAAGTCGTGAATTTTTGTCAAAGGATCGCGAAAAAGGCGCGAATTTTTGTCAAAGGATCGCGAAAAAGGCGCTAATTTTCGTCAAAGGATCGCAAAAAACGCGATTTTTGGTCTAAGGATCGCGATAGAGACGTGATTCCTGTCAAAAAATCTTGGAAAAAAGCGAATTTCGTCAAATGGTCGTGGAAAAAAACGTGAATCATGCATGTGCTTATTGTTCACTGGTGAGGGGGGGGGGGGGGTGTTTCAAAATATTTTCAGTCTTGGCAAAATTTCAAACTTGCACCCATGATCAAATATAGGTGAAAATTGACAATCGCCACATGGCAATTAAAAAAACGCGATCGATCGCCATTCGCCTAGTGGGGATTATAAATTCTGTTACCAATCGCCAAATGAAAGACAGCTTTTTTCAGGGAAATATGCACTTCTGCTTTACTTAAATTCTAATTATACACTGATTAATTCTTTTCCCTAATAGATGCAAACAGAGTTAAGCCAAATTTGGAGTTTTATGACTGTGTTATAAGTTATTTTGAAGGTAGATTTTTAAATGAATTTGCTTATAAAAGTTTTAAAGAATAATTGTGCATTTTTGAAAATTTTTCATATTGATATATTTTATATATCAAAATTATTGAATAAAATTTCATTACCCATTCTTATATTTGTGTTCTTATTTTATTTTAATGTATTTTTGTATTATATGTGCGTGGGTGCTTCAATTCAAATAAAGACAATCTATATTTAATGTACCATTTTCACTTTGTTTAACTTTTTTAACATGCATCAGTTTAAATTATTTTGTTCTATTTTTACTTTGCGCGTTATATCAACTTTTTTTCGCAATTTTTACCTCACGTGTTATTTCAACATTTTTGCTCAATTTTTACCTCACGCGTAATTTCCTCTTTTTTGTTTTTTTCTCACTCTCATCCCTGATAATAATTCTTTGCTAACATAATAATTTAAAATAATGTTTCTTTACTTTAATATGCATTTCTAATATTTAAAATAGTTTTTGTAAAATAGTTTGTATTTTTATATTTCTGTGTAACTGTCTATTTCTGTCTATTTAACTGTGTATTATTGTGCATCTTTTTGACTGTAACTGTACCTTCTTGCAGTTAACATTTTTGACCTAATAAAGTTTGCGTGCTTGTTATTTCTCGCTCGAGCACATGTTCTAAAAACTTAATTTTATCATTATTTTTATTTAAAAAGTATGTAGTGTGAATTAGTCTTGGTAAAAAGATTACCTTTCGACGATTTCGACGATTGAATAAGATTGGTTTTAAAGATTGGCTATAAAGTTATTATTCTTGTTAGCTACACATACTAAAATCGGTAGCTACAATTGGTGACCCTCGTTAACATAACTTATTCAAAATGCCTCTTACCGACCAAAACTCCGGATCAGCAGAAGCTAGCAAAGTGTTAGCATCAAAATTCCCCCATTTTGGACAGAAAAACCTGAAATGTGGTTTGTTACAATTGAAGCGCAATTCAAGATAGCCGGAATTACGTGCGACGAAACTAAGTTCAATTATTTGATCGCACAGTTGGAACCGAAGTTTATGGAAAATATATGGGACATAATTCAAAATGACACTCCAAATAAGTATGCAGCCGCGAAAGACAGACTTTTAAGCACTTTTAAAGAAAGCGAAAATTTTCGCATCAAACGACTTCTCACTGGACTGGAATTAGGAAATTTGAAGCCCAGCCAACTCTTACGTAAGATGCAAGCATTAGGCGATACAAAGGACGTTTCAGACAAAGTGCTCAGAACTCTCTGGTTAGAAAAGCTCCCGGATTCAGTGAAAAACATAATTGTTGTCAGTGATGAAGATTTAGAAAAATTGGCCAAAATGGCTGATAAAATCACTGAACTGAACCCTAATATGGAACTTGCCAAAGTTGATAAAGAGACTCCCAGCTATGCAGCCCTCTTGGATAAGATCTCCAGCTTGGAGCAGCAGATTGCAAGTTTGCATGTTCAACGATCTCGTAGTCGTACTCCTCATCGCCGTGCTGGCAGATACAGAAGTCAATCCCGCAAGCGTTATGATCCTAATGGTAAGCTTTGCTTTTACCACTTCAGATTTGGAAAAAAATGTCTTCCTGAGAAATGTAAACAACCCTGTAGTTGGCAACAAGCAGAAAACTCCTCCCAGCAGTAGAGTCAGCGGCAAGTCCTGCTGCAAAGAACATAGATTGCCGCAACTACAGACTATTTGTTCATGACAAAAAAACTGGTGTGCGCTTCTTAGTCGATAGTGGTGCTGATGTGTCCTTGGTTCCAGCAAACGTAAAAGCAGAACAACCATGCTCATATGTATTATATGCTGCCAATAGTACTGAAATACCAACTTATGGTATAAAAACACTGACACTAGATCTTGGTTTACGACGTGCATTTCAATGGCCATTCATAGTAGCCAAGGTGAGTAAAGGAATCATTGGTGCTGATTTTCTGCATCATTTTCATTTGCTTATTGACATACATAAATGTAAATTATTTGATGGCATCACACAATTGTCTGTAAAAAGTGAAATTTCAACAATTTCTGATGAGTGTTTTATAACTACGTTTGATCGTACATCCCAATTTAGTGATTTATTAAATTTATATCCCGATATTACGAAACCTAATATTTTAAATAAATCAGTTAAACATGAAGTTAAGCATTACATTGAAAAAACAACGGGTCCACCAGTGCATTCCAAGGCACAACTAAATCCTGAAAAGCTTGCGTTGGCCAAACAGGAGTTTCAATTCATGCTTGACAATAACATAATCCGACCTTCAAAATCCCAATGGGCCAGTCCCCTTCATTTGGTTAATAAAAAAGATGGCACCCTAAGACCTTGTGGGGATTACAGAAGATTAAACGACAAAACCATTCCAGACAGATACCCCATACCCCGAATTGAAGATTTTCATAACATATTAAAAGATACAGTTGTTTTCTCTAAGCTTGATTTAATCAAAGCATATTATCAAATTCCAATAGCTGAAGAAGACAAGCCCAAAACTGCAATAATTACCCCATTCGGATTGTTTGAGTTCAATGTCATGAGTTTTGGCCTCCGGAATGCTCCTGCCACATTTCAGCGATTTATTAATCAAGTTTTTCAGGAGTTAGATTTCTTGTTTCCCTATTTGGATGATGTGCTAGTTGCTTCGAGCTCAGAAGCCGAGCATAAGGAGCACCTAAAAATAGTATTTGAGAGATTAAATAAGTATGGCCTGCGCATTAATGTTGCAAAATCAATAATGGGAGTTAACCAAATTGAATTTTTGGGATACCTCATTAATGAGAAAGGTTCCTCACCCCTTCCAGCTAAAGTCCAAGTTATCCTAGATTATAAATTGCCAGAAACCCTGCACGATCTACGTACCTTTCTTGATATGATTAATTTCTATCGCAGATACCTGAAAGATGCAGCACAAACCCAAGCACTGCTTCATGAGATGTTAAAAGGTGCAAAGAAAAAGGATCGCACAAAAGTCCCTTGGACAGATGAAAGTATCCAGCAATTTGAAAGTGCAAAGCTGATCTTGCTAATGCTGCACTTCTGTGTTTTCCAAAACCTGGACTCCCATTATCTCTATGCACAGATGCTTCAGATTGGGCAATTGGTTCAGTTTTAGAACAATTTGAAGACAACATGTGGAAGCCAATTGGTTTCTATTCGAAAAAACTTAACGAAACTCAGAAAGAGTACAGTACGTATGACCGTGAGTTATTGGGAATCTATCTTTCCATCAAACATTTTAAATACCTTTTGGAAGGTCGCAAATTCACAATTTGGACAGATCATAAGCCTTTAATATTTGCTTTCAAACAGAAAAATGAAAAGGCTTCTCCAAGACAGTTGCGCCAGCTCCAGTACATCTCTCAATTCTCTACCAACATCCAACATATTAGTGGCAAAGATAACGTGGTTGCTGACACCTTGTCCAGAATAGAAACAGTCTGTGTTATCGACTATGATGAAATAGCTCAAGAGCAAAGTAATGATGCAGAATTCAAAGAATTATGTTCTAGTGACACATCTTTGGACTTCAAACGTTACACTCTGGCATCTGGAAAAACATTATGGTGTGATACCTCCCACAACAAGATTCGCCCATATATTCCTATCAAATTCAGGAGAGAACTTTTTCATCAAATCCATGGCTTGTCACACCCAGGCATAAAATCTACTGTTAAAGAGATGGCTGCCAGGTTCATTTGGCCAGGAATCAACAAGCAAGTAAAAGAATGGGCTCAAACCTGTATTAATTGTCAAAAGACCAAGGTAAATAGACATACCAAATCTAAATTTTCTACTTTTCAAGAACCTGATGAAAGATTTAATGTTGTGCATAACTTGCATCGATAGATTTTCTTGTTGGACAGAAGTTGTCCCTTTGCCTGAAAATAGTGCTGAAACAGTGAGCAAAGCATTTTATGAACAATGGATTTGTAGATTCGGTGTGCCAGGAACAATCATAACAGATCAAGGTAAACAATTTAAGTCTCAGTTGCTCAAAAACTTAGCAGAAATTTATGGTGCAAAACTTCGAACATCAACACCATACCATCCACAGTGTCAGGGCAAAGTTGAACGCTTTCACAGAACTTTAAAAACAGCTATTAAAGCACACAACAATGTGAAATGGACTGAAATTTTACTAACAGTGCTTTTAGGGCTAACAAGGGCACCACCAAACATGGTGCACACAGATTTTGATGATTTCAAAGTATGTTGTAGGGGTCATACCACTAATTATTCAGCTGAAAGGATTCTTTCAAATGGGCCTTAATTTTTGAGAAATTGGGGGTCAAAGTTCAGCGTATATTTCAAATACTTATTAGTACGAACGCCGCATGTGAATCAGTGGCGTCGTGGTAACGCACGAGCCTGCAAGTTGAAAGGTTGCGGGTTCGAATCAGTCCTCGGCCTTTTATTTATTTTTATGTTTTTTTACACTTCGCAAATTATAAGCAGAATTGAAAATTCTACAGCTTTGAACCTTTTGATATTTTCTGAAGAGGACAGTTTACTTTGTCAACATTTTTTTATTATTTTTTTTTCAAAATATGGTGAACTGACTGCACTTCAGGGTTCAACTAAAAGTACATTTTGCAACAAATAAATAAAAATTTGTATTTAATTAAAATTTTGAAAAAGTATAAGAAAATTTCAATATTTAAAAATCTCCACTACTTTAAATATTAATATTTTTAGATTAATCAGTCACTTTTTTTTCTTTTCAAATGTGTATTACACAATATTGTGCTTCGATTTTTAGATAATTTAATACTGCATTTAATATAATTTATATTACTAAGATACTCAATTTGTGATAAATATGTTTAAAAATATATTAAAAGTAAAAAAAAAAAAAAAGGTTTAATCATCATTTGTAAAAGTGAAAAAATAAGACCAATAAAAAAAAATCTCCATTTATTCTGATAATTACGGAGGAAAGCAGACGATTAAAAAAAGTATTTTTATATGTATTATAAATTTTATCTCATTAAACAGAATATAAAATATTACACGCTTCTGCTAGGAAAAAAATTTTTGATATGGAAATTTGAATATTCTGGGAAAATCTAATATTTATACATTTTTCATAACACAGACACATGTTTGACATCCTATCTGTTTCTAAGCAATTATATTATTTTTTATAATTTCTCGTTTCAAAATCTACAAAGGATTTAAACCCATATGAATGTAAATAAAATATGCTTATTTAGTTCAGAATTAATATCTTTTTAGACACAATATAAAATAAAAAGGCATGTATTGTGATTTATAAGTTGTTTTGTTGTATTTTTGTTTCTTTTTAATGGATTTTGGTGGCGCCATCTAGTGCTGATTCTAAAAATGGCTGCAAAGTGGTTAAAAGATATAGTTTCGAGTATATTTCTGTATTTTATAGTAATGTGCAAGTTTCAATGTGGGAACATTGTTATTTTTGATAAAATATGGATGTTAAAATATTTTAACAACAAATTTACGTAGTCCTATGAGATGGCAAACGGAATCTCATTTTTAAGCATATTTTGAGGCTTCGTCCCATCGTCTATTTCGTATTTCAGTTGAATTACGGAACGAGTGTTTTGATTTGATAAAAAAATAGATGTAATCTGTCATTTCTTATTTGTGCAAACGATAACTTATGTTCATGTTGAACTTTGGAGATAAATGTATTTACAGAAAATTGAAAACTTGAATAATTGGTAACAACTTGCATTTTAACATTACTGCATTAATATTTTATTACTTTTTCAAAGATATGCATTACTTGAATAATCTAATCCTAAAGACGTTTAAAAAATTGCACCCGAAAATTATTTTGTATTATTTATACATATACAAAAAAAGGCAAGTTTTCATTTAGAATGCTATAAAATAAAAAAGCGAGAGGGAAAAAAAAAAATCATTATTTCAGGATTGTGCTTAAAATAAAAAACGCGAATAATAATTAATAAAAAAAAGTTTAGGCCTAAACTAGTTTTGTAGTTTTGTCAATAGAAATATTCGTTTAAAAATTGCAGAAAAAAAATAAATTTTCATGAAAAAATTTAAAAATGTAAATGTAATTTATTAAGAAAATATCAAAAGCTGTAGCAATTTTGTAATAAAAATACTTAAAATTTGTAACGTGTAAAAATACAAAAATAAATAAATAAACGCTGATGACCGATTCGAACCCGCAACCTTTCGACTTGCAGGCTTGTACGTTACCACAACGCCACTGATTCACATACGGCGTCTGTACTAATAAGTATTTGAAATATACGCTGAACTTTGACCCCCAATTTCTCAAAAACCAAGGCCCATTTGAAAGAATCCTTTCAGCTGAATAATTAGTAGTATGACCTCTACAACATACTTTGAAATCATCAAAATCTGTGCGCACCATGTTTGGTGGTGCCCTTGTAAGATCAGTTATCAGAAGTGACACGAATCATTCTGTAGCACAGATGGTTTATGGTACAAATATTAGACTGCCAGGTGAATTTTTTGATAAACCTACAGTCAGTACAGATTCTGACACTTTTGTGACTCAGCTACAGAATTATATGGAGCAATTAAAACCTATGCCTACAAAACAGGCAACACAAAAAACAATATTTGTACATAAGGATTTAAAATCTTGCTCCCAGGTGTTTATTAGGGTAGACCGAGTAAAAAAACCGCTAAAACCGGCCTACCAAGGACCCTTTTTGGTAGTCCATAAATATGATAAATATTATACATTGAAAATAAAAGGCAAAAATGTCAATATCTCAATTGACCGGCTTAAGCCAGCCTATATGTTGACACATGATGAAATTCCAGAGAATACTAACATGCCTAGTCACTCCCATACTCCACAAGTCATTTCTGATGATCAAATATTGCCTTCAACAACACGTTGTAGCAGAAAAGTTAATTTGCCAGTTCGCTTTAAAGATTGATTCTCATTTTTTATTCTTGATAAATTTATGATTGTGTTATAATATTTCTTAAATTCTTTTATATATATTTTTTATATTTCTCCTATTCCTGCTTAGTTTATGATATGATTTATAATATTGAATTACATGTTTAAATTAGAATGGTTTCATATAGTATTTAAGTTGAGTAAATAGTCTTCAATTTTAGTAACCATTAATATTTATAATCTCATAGATTTCAGATAATTTTCTTTTATATGAGATTATTTAAACTTACTACAAGACGTTACTCTGAGTAATAACAATTTTATGATATAATTTATAAATATTACTTTTTTTTTTTTTTTCTTCCCCCAATGGTGGATAAAGTTGCATTTATAGTTGTTGCATTTAAATTAATAACAATTCTATACTAGTTTAAAATTAATGTCTCACTGAAAACAGAAATAGATTTTTGTGGATATATACGATTATTATTATTATTTTCATTAAATTATTTCCATTATTATTTTGAAATGTAATTAATTACTCTCTACCATGATTTCTGTTATCGTAACTTAGTTACTGGTAGGGGAGTAATGTCGAGCCATTATATGCCGAGCAAAAATAACTGGAATCGTAAGCTGTGTCGCATCGCAAATAGTAACTTTTAAAATGATATTAAATTAAAATGTTTTATAATAATTCTTTGCTAACATAATAATTTAAAATGTTTCTTTACTTTAATATGCATTTCTAATATTTAAAATAGTTTTTGTAAAATAGTTTGTATTTTTATATTTCATTTATTTAACTGTGTATTATTGTGCATCTTTTTGACTGTAACTGTACCTTCTTGCAGTTAAAGTTTGCGTGCTTGTTATTTCTCGCTCGAGCACATGTTCTAAAAACTTAATTTTATCGTTATTTTTATTTAAAAAGTATGTAGTGTGAATTAGTCTTGGTAAAAAGATTACCGCTTTCGACGATTGAATAAGATTGGTTTTAAAGATTGGTTATAAAAGTTATTATTCTTGTTAGCTACACGTACTAAAATCGGTAGCTACAGGACTTTTCCGAATTTCAGATCATTTTTAGAATCTACCCCTCCCCCCCCTTTCTAAAAAAAAGTACGCGATTTATATCAAAATTGCATTTTTAGCACTGAAAAATAATAATATTAAAGAAGATATTTTAAATAATAATGAGATAACCTTAAAAAAAGTTTTTTAAAGGAAAAAATAAATAAATATCCACATTGAATCCCTTTCCCCACGAATTATTTACACCAGAAACACATTTACAATACTGGAAAAAAAATATAAAACTAAAGTAGATATCAGATTATTATTTTAATAAAAATAAATAAAAGCTTATCTGAATCACAACAAATGTTAATTAATAAATTCAATTTTTCACTATTGTATTTTGAACATGTCCGTTATTTTGCGCTGCTTCATTAATTTCGATTTCTCGGCGAAAACTTTTTCTTTGATTCTGTAAATAGACATCAGTTCCTGTCCTGTTACGATGTTCCTCTGCCCCAATTCTTTTGATTCTGTAAATAGACATCAGTTCCTGTCCTGTTTCGATGTTCCTCTGCCCCAATTCTTTGATTACATCATCTAATGAATTGAGGACTTTTCACGCCGATCCCAAACCTTCGTTAGGGCCTATAAGAATTGTTATAGCAGTGGACAAGTTTTCAATCATTTTAAGAACTCAAAATTTTATACTTACCGTAATTTAGGGAAGAAACGCCTCAAATATTGATATCGTTTTGAAAAAAATCGGCATAATCGCCGCACCCTTGGTAAACGCCGCAGTCAAAAGAAATTATTTTGTCTTATTAAGGATGCGATAACATACCCAAAATATCGCATAAATACGGCAAAAAATGGAATTATTAGACTAATTAAATTATTAAATAACTAATTGTCAAAAAAAATGTAGGAATAGAATATTTATATTACAGAACCGATTTTCCGGAACTTCCGGATCCGAAATTTTTTTGATATGTTGTTTTTTTTTTTTTTTTTTTTTTTTTTTTACTTTAAATACATACTGTAAAATCTCGAAAACACCGCTCCCAATTTTGAACATATTTCATTTTTCGAAATGTGTATCAGTTTGTAAACCCTCCACCAAAAATATTTTTTCTTTAACAATAACAAAAAAGAAAAAAAAAAAAAGATCCAAGCACAATTCCTTTCTGTAGGCCCAAACACATTTTACCACTTCTTGAAGTTCGGTGTCGGCTCGTTTGTCGTGGCGTTTTTGATCTTAATGAGTTTTGCAGGAAAGAAGCGGTTGTCCGGCAAAAGAAAAACCTTTCCGTCAAGTAGGGTGGATTGCTTATCTGCCGATTCTTTTGTTAATTCCCCTTGTTTCTGTTATTTAGAAACTGCAAGTAGATCCTATACCAAAGGACTTCCACACTTTTTCCAAGGATTCAGTTGAAGGGAAGAGTATTGCAATCTGAACGGAGCCTTATTCCGATAACTTTGACTTTCGAAAAACTGCAGAGCACTTATTTTTCTTTGGAGTTGCTACGTACTGGACCTTTTTGTAGGATGTTGTAACTTTTGAATAACTTATTATATTTTAATAAAAAATTATTACACACCCTAATTCACTATCATTGCAACTTGCTGAAAATTTGAACGGAATCGGTAAATTATCAGAGAAGATATCGATTTATTTTCAACTAGCAGCCTTCGCCCGCTACGCTGGTCAGTTTTTTTTTTTTTTTTTTTTTTTTTTTTTTAAGAAACTTTGAATCAAACGAAATTTTTATATCATAGTAATTTTTAGTTTTATATTGTACTTTAGACTGTCTGTCATCGGTGAAAAAACAGTCATCTAAACGTAAAGTTCAATGTAAGTCACCAATGAAGGACGTATCGCTCAACATGTTAACAATTTTAATCACATAAAAATTCATTCAGCGGAACTTTTAAAATAAAGACAAACTTTTGTAATTGGGTTCATCTGATAAAAAAACATTTCCTAAGTATTCAATTAAACAACGTAGAATGCTATATTTCATTTGTTACAAAATTTCTGAAAAATTATCCAACTAACAATGTAAAATCCATTAAAATCTATCTTGTAGAACTTGATTTATAAGCGGCCGCAATGAAATTTCACTTTGCGTTTTATATATATTGAGATAATTAAATATAGCTTACATAATCATGTTAACCTGATTATAGAACTCTCTTTCAAAATTATAGGTTCAATAGATATTTTTGTGCTGTGATTAATACGAAATCCAGACTTTCTTTTATATATATAGATAAGGATTGAAAATTTCATGTTTTTGCGCCGAAGAAATCGCCAAATCAGGAAAATGTGAAGTATCTCGCGAACTACTGAACTTAAAAGAATTTGCTTGGTACCATTCGATTCAGCATAAAAAAATACACTAAATTATGTTATCAGTTGAAAAATAACTACAAAAGCTGATTTTCAAAGAATTTTTTAAAAGGTTGTACCTTTTTTTAACCCCCTTAGGAGTGGAATTTTCGAAAATCCCGTCTTAGCGGCACTCGATGTTATCGGAAGTATTTTTACCCCAATTTTCAAGATTTTAGGTTCGGCAGATTTTTTTGTGCTGTGATTAATACGAAATCCAGACTTCCTTTTATATATATAGATAAGGATTGAAAATTTCAGGTTTTTGTGCCGAAGAAATCCCAAATCAGGAAAATGTGAAGTATCTCGCGAACTACTGAACTTAAAAGAATTTGCTTGGTACCATTCGATTCAGCATGAAAAAATACACTAAATTATGTTATCAGTTGAAAAATAACTACAAAAGCCGATTTTTAAAGAATTTTTTTAAAGTTTGTTCCTTTTTTTAACCCCCTTAGGAGTGGAATTTTCGAAAATCCCGTCTTAGCGGCACTCGATGTTATCAGAAGTATTTTTACCCCAATTTTCAAGATTTTAGGTTCGGCAGATTTTTTTGTGCTGCGATTAATACGAAATCCAGACTTTCTTTTATATATATAGATAATAAAAAGAAACCTTGTTTTGCTTATCGTGTCTTTCTGTTTTTTTTTTTTTTTTTTTTTTTTTTTTTTTCGCTTGTTTGCAGCTCATTAATTTCTTTTTCCACACTCAAACATCGCGGTTTTGATGACACATTCACGAGGTCCTTTTTAAATATAAAAGAATAGAATTTAAATAATTTCTCACTTTTTTTCTTTATTAGAAAGTTTTTATAAACTTTCTTGGAATTTTTTTTTTTATACGTTTACGGAATATGAATTAAAGTGCATCAATAAATATCTTATCAGTTGTCTTAAGAAGGAAATTACAAAATTTCGCTCTTATTATTAGATAAACATATATATTTTAATATATGTAAATCATCATAAGAATGAAAACTAGAAAATCTTGCACTGATAGGGGATCGAAAATACTGTAGTTTTTGTAACAGAACTAAAATGTACCAACAAAAGAGACATTTCAATTGTGAAATTAAAAAAAACCTTTCCAATCAGCGCCGTGCGAAAGGGGAGGGGGGCGATCGCCCCGAGCGTAAAAATAAATTTTTAGGCGCCAAAAGGGCGCCAAATTTATACTATCAACTTCACTTTTGGCGTGTCATTAAAAAAAAAAAAGTTGGGAGAAGGAAGCGCCAAAATGCAACTTTGCTCCGTGGGCAGTTTTCTTTTCGCACGCCCCTGTTCCCAATACTTTGTTTCTACAACGAAGTGCAATAAAAGCAGGCATCTATTGTCCCTTCCTGTTTACTCCAGTCACCGTATTTCTTGGAAAAGGATGATTCATGAGGCATTGCATTTGTTGATTTACGATCGGTAACATCGCGAACACGGGGAAAAGGGAAAAGAAGTGATTTTTTTTTTTTCTTTTGAAACACTGAATAATTTGCTCAATTTTCGTAAACGCCGCATACATGAAAATTTTAACTTTTAAACTCGTAAACGCCGCGGCGTTTATTCCATAAATTACGGTACCAAAAAAAAAAAAAAAAAAAAAAAAAAAAAAAAAAATTGTAATTTAAGAAATTACCCCAACCATTTGAAAAATGTTTCACTCGATACATTCATCTATCATTTTAAGCTAAATACCAGTTGTTTTATTGTGTATTATCCGTGCCACTGCTATAAATGACTTTATACATGCTGCAATTTGAAGGTACGGTTCGTTTAAGTTATATCACTCTATTGTCGCCAAGCATAAAAGTTGGCGACGAAAGAAACATTTCAAACTATTTAACATTGTTGGTGCAAAAGTAATCATTATTAAAATACAGCTTTGGCATATACTGTTATACTTGTAAGACTTTGGCATATATTGTTTGATTTTACAGAGCAGAATTTTGGTGATGGAGGTTTTAAACCAAAATCGATCGCAGCACATGCATCTGTGAATGGGTCCATCAGACATCGAATCAAAAAAGTTTTTTTCCAGTTTTTCCCAAGCCGATTGCTTTTTAGTTTTCTTTTTAGGTGGTGGAAAATCAAGAGTAATAGCTATAACATTTTCCGGCTTGTTAGAATCACTATTGGCACTCAAATTTTCCTGGTTAGAACCGACCGATAGTAAAACGCCATGGCTAGTGGATTGGTCGCCCTGGCGACATGATGTTTTACAATTAATCGGTTCGGCATTAAATTGCTTCCTTTTTCGTGATCGCCTTTCAACACGTAATTGGTTTTCAGCGGCTCAATAATCTTTTGATTTTATCATTTTCTGCATTGAAAGACGTTTTTGCGCCAAACCAAATACAGTATTACTCAGTTATCCCGTCGACCAATTTCGCCAAATGATACGAATCGCCAAACTAATAAGCAACTTATACATGTTGACTGTGTTTAATATCATTGAATGCGATATTCACGTTCATTCATTTCTTTGGCTTCGGCTTTTTCCGTATCTGTTAATTTCCGTCTACCCATTTTTAAATTTGTTAGTTTTCTCCTTTATTACAATGATTTTAACCATTTTAATTTACTATTCAAATAAAAATTCTTCTAAAAGTAAAGAATTTAATTTAAATTCAAATAAAAACTCTTCTAAAAGTAAAGAAATTAATTTAAATTCAAAAGTGACCACATCATTCAAAAGTGGTAACATCATTCAAAAGTGGTAACATCATCGGGTCCATTCTCCCGAAAACAACAACCATTTTTCAAATGGTTAAAAAAACGCTAGTTAGAAAAATGTCCGGATTTTGGAGAATTTCGGATGTCCGGATTTGAGACTTTGTACTGTATAACAAAATCATACTTGTATATAATACAAAATGGGATAAAATTGCAACTCTTAAATAACAACTATGATACTTTAAAATAATACAAAATAGCATATCACATACACAATAAACATGCTATAAAAAATATATCTACATCAATAATAATTTAAAGTAAAGATAATTAATATTTAAAAAACCCCTTGCCAACAGGCAGATGTAAATTTTGAAATTAAATTCAGTAGACTCCCTTAATTCCGCACAGCTTGGAACCAGAACTTATGCAAATTTTAGAATTTTGTCGATTTCTGGTCATTACTTTGTTTACATTTTTTATACAGGAATTTGAATGCAATTAATAATGCAATCAAAACTAAAATGAATGCTTTACAATATAATAAAATATTAATATAATAAAAATTTAGATAATTATCAAAGTGATTAAAATATTAAAAGCAAAAGTTCAAGTTAATAATCAATAATATTATTAAATATTCATTATAAACATGAAATGACAGGGCTTGAATTTCAGGGCGGGATGGCTGGATTCGCGCCCGAAATTTTGTAATCCCGCCCAAAAAAATATCGTGGGCGGGAGGCTCTCGCCCAAAAAAAGTTACGAACTTCCCGAAAAATTTTGCATTTTGAAATTACAATTAACTCCCACGATCTTGCAAATGTTGTGATGTTTTCGTGCTACTGAATGACATATTTTGAGAGTTTTTTAATTGCAAAAAATTGTTGAAATTCACGATTTTTTCCGCAACCTGATCGTCATATTTTGCATTTTTTTCCGGCGATCGATTGGCAAGTTTTGTGCGTTTTCCGCCGCGAGAACGGAGTAATTCCGTTTCAAATCTCCCCTCCCCCCGTCCCCCAGAAAAAAAAAACCGCATTTGATTCCAAAAGTTATGCAACATCGTTTATCAACCCGGAATTTCGGATAGTTAGTCCGAATTTCCGGCTTGATAACCGATTTTTCATAGCTTTTAAGCCGAATTGCATGTTTTCACAATCAATTTGACCAAGCGTTTGCAGAAAAATTTGTTAGATTATTGCGATATAAACTTCAATTTCGCCAAAGCATCGCGGAAAAAACTATTTTCCTTTAAAAAAAAAAAAAAGCAATAAAACGCGAATTTCTTAAAAAAAAAAAAAAAAAAAAAAAAAAAAAAGAAACAAATGAGATTTTTGTGAAAAAAAAAATGAAACAAATGAGATTTTTGTGAAAGGATTGTGGAATAAACGCGAATTTCTTAAAAAAGATCATGGAATGAACTCAAATTTCGTGAAACGATTGAAAAATCGCAAATTTCGTGAAAAAATCACAGAAAAAATGTGAATTTCGTGAAGGATCCTCATATAAATAGCGCCGTACGGAAGGTGCGGGCGGTCGCCACGGGCGCAGAAATTTAGGGAACGCCGATTTTTTTACTACCAACATCATTTTTGGCCTGTTAGAAGAAAAAGAACACTAAATTGAAACATTGTCCCGAGCGCAGTTTTCTCTTCGCACGCCTCTGCATATGAATCCGAATTTATCAAAATGTCGCTTAAAAAACGCGAATTCTATGAAATCCATCATTTCTGGGAACGTATATTTTTTCATTCAGGTTCCCGGCTGGGAACTTAAAAAATCATCATGGTCGCCAACGATGACGCGCACGTGTTATATCGCGTAAATTACGCAATAATATAGCTCTTGAGTGGTCCTTGCGATACGTAATTTCGTCAAATTATTACGGAAAAGCTCGAATTTCGTCAAAAAATCGAAAAAACGGCAAATTTCGTTTACAAAAATTACGAAAAAAACGTCAAATTTCGTCAAAAAATCGCGCTAAAACGGCAAAATTCCTCAAAAAATACCGAGAAAACAATAGATTTGCACATAAGATCTCGAAAAAACGGCAGATTTCATTAGAAAATCGCGAAAAAACGGCAAATGTCGTTAAAAAAATATTGAAAAACGACAGGTTTTGTTAAAATATCGCGATAAATCGGCATGTTTCGTTAAAACTTCGCAATAAAGTGGCAGATTTTGTCAAACGATTACGAAAAAACGGCAAATTTCGCCAAAAAACTCACACATAAATTTTATCGGGAACCTACATTTTTCATCTGGAAACTTTATGAAAAGAATAGGTTTCCAGATAGCTTTATCAGCTGGGAACCTCAACATTTTCTGAATTTTCGAGCCCTGGCTGAACTAACTTTTGAAAAATTAGATTTACCCGAACTCTACTTGCAGGAATACCTAAAATCAAACTCAACCTGAACCGAAAATAGTGTTTAGTAGATTTGTAACAAAAGTAATTAGCACAGGGAAGAAATTTATCCCCTGTAAAGACTAAATTAGATTATATAAAAGTTTACTTATTTTCTTTAAAAAAAAAAAAAAAAAAAAAAAAGATTTTGCATGATTATTCTGAGTTGTTGATAAAAATTGCTTTAGTGCTATTTTGTCATGTCTGTATTCGTGTAATTCTTTAAATAGCACTTAATATAACAATAGGTTTTAAAGATTTTTTCTCCCTCTCAAACAGCTAAACTCCCCTCCGTTTGTAAATGTTGGGAGGGAGACTCCCTTCCTCTGGAAAATTGAATTTCAAGCCCTGAAATATATTTTTCTTAAATTTTTCAATGTAGCATCATCAATGTATCCTTGCATCATAAAGATACATTACTAATTCACAACAAAATAATAAAATAAGGAAGTTTTATTTCAGGTTTAGTTTAGCCAGATTTAGATTTAATAACCAAAAAAGCTTGATTAATACATAAAAATATTTGATAAGAAGATTGTGATTGCCAATAATATCAGAAAATTTTGATTTTTTTTTTTTTTTTTTTTTTTTTTCAGAATAAATTTATTTTTCCTTCATGTAAAAAAAATAATAATAATAAAATAAATAAAACATGAATTCAGTACTATTAACAAAAATTACAAATTAAAATAAAATAGAATTGATATAAAATTTTGTCCCTATATCTGAACTGAATTTTTTATTTACATCCATAATTTATGTGCGGATTTTTGAAAGTTGTGGGTTTTAGAGTTTCAGATTTTAGGGAGTCTACTGTACTTGTTTCATTAACAAAAACTAAATCAAATTTAGATATAAACCTAGCTTAACAATTTTATTTGGATGTTTTTAAAATTTATTTTTTCTCTAAGAACTGGTTTTATCAGAATGTTAAGGCAGTGTATACAAAAAAATATTTTTGTACTCTCAACAACTCAAAATTTTCTGACACTTTTTTAAAAGTATAAACATTATACTTGTTGATGTGACTTACTTTTTGAAGAGATTTATAAGCGACCTCAGGGCTGCTACATGCAACAATTTTTATATTCTTTGCACATCAGTATTTTTCTAAGTTTGAAGTATATTTTTCTTGCAAATGTTATCAAAGCATCTATTAGGGATTTCAGTTTTAAGAAAGTGGTGCCAGTTAAAATGAAAAAATAGTCGCCTGTGGCAGTCTTGCAACCTGTTTTTTTATTTTTGGTTCAATGAATTAGATCTTGATTTACAACAATTATTTTCTCAGTATGACCATTTTTTCTTCCAATAGTATCGCTTAGGAAAATTCAATTCAAAATGCTCAGTTTGACAGCATTTTTAAAATATATTATGCGTTATATATAGAACCTGCCAATTGAATGCTTTTGTGAGCAAAAATCGATCTAAAAATGAATCAGAAAGTCCAATGATTTTGCTTTGCCGAACTGTCCTGTTCACATAGAAAGCAAGGCATTTTTGTGCACCCAGCTTTTTGTGCCAATAATATTAATATAAATTTGAAGTCACTGCAGATAAATCATTTGTATACCTCATGCTGAATACAGGCAGGTTGTATTCTAAAAGTCGTTAGATAAGTTCGCAAGCATACATTTACATTATCTGTGACTATTAGATGATGCTTGTTCCCGGCAATGAATCTTCGAAATCAACACTGGTTGATTGCAAACAAACTATATGTGATAGAAGAAAACTAAGAACAGTTGTGTAATTTGCATTAAAAAATGCATTAAGGGGTTTCATTGGTTCTTAATCATCCGATATCATGCAGACTAGTGTAACTTTTCCTTACTGTATTTTTTAAGAATTTTAATTTTATCACATTTTGTATTATATGCAAGTATGACTTTGTTATATAATGTACCTATTTGTAGAATTTTTTCTATCATTTAATTTTTACTTATAATTTATTGAAACTCTGCAATCAATTTCAATTTGTCAGGAAAGTACTTCTATGTCTTGCAAGAATTCATTATTGGCATTCCTATTAATTTCTTTGGGATTCTCCTTTTTTTAGCCACATTAAATATATATATTTATGAAACATAAAACCTTATCAAACTTTTAGATGTAGATATGTAGGTATTTCTGGTAATAAAAGAAATATCAACATTATCTTGCGTTTTCTGTTATGGTGGAAAGTCAGTAAAATTGAATTTATTTTTTAAAATAAAGACCTGTGAACCGCCCATTAGAATTTTTTTATCAGTCATCAAAACACACTTTGAGTTGCCTATTTATGCAATTAGATGAAAATTGAAGGGGGTACATTGGAAGAAATCAACCGTTGAAGTTGCATCATTTTTACTTAAAAAAAATGACAAAAAGTCATTTTCTGACAGCATTTTTATAAAATGAGTTACACAAAAAATTGTTTAAATGAAAGTTTGCTTTATTCTGAACAAAACAAAAAAAATTTGAAAGCTCTAGCTTAAACCTGAAAGAAGTTATGGGCTTTTTTGTTGTCACATGTGCTATTCAAAATGGCGGCAAATTTGCCATCTTGGGAGCTATTTAAAAGCTCATAAATCACAAACCGTTTGATCAATTTCAATATAATTGATATTTTTGGAATCAGCATTAGAAATTCTACAAATCCACAGAATTTTATGAAAATTGGTGATGGTGGGTGTCATTTTTGGAAAAATCTGGGTGATTTGACATGGAATGACCCAGCTACAACAACAAAAAAAAAAAAAAAAAAAAAAAAAAAATGTTGAATATTTGAAGGAAAAAACAATGAAATGTCAGTTACTGTTTATTGTATCTAGTGCCAAATTATTTATCCAGTTTACTGCATTTTTCCAAAGGGAAGATCCTCTGATCCACTTAGTGTATGATGAAATAAAATGCCTTATCATTAAAGTCTCAGTGCGTATTTGCAAATAGTCAGCCATTAAATCTTTCAAGAATGATGTCAGTCAAGATCCCTTTGAGAGTAAAAATTTAATCTCTCCAAGAGATATTGTTTTTAATGAAGAATTGCAAAAAGAGTTTTTGCAATTATCTGAAAAAGATAAAAGTTATGTTTTAAGTGATGTGCAATGTCATTATATAGCTTCTGGTAAATATCTTTACAATAAGGATGTATTGCAAAATTAAAATTTGAAATATCTCAGTTGCTTAAACCCAGAATTCAAAAGTACTCCAAAAAGTTTTAAAAATATTGCTAAACTAGCACAAAAATTGCCTATAAACATTGAAATTAATGCCCTCTTAGATGAATGAAAAATTTGCAAGCTCAGTCAAGAAGAATCTGAAGTAAATAAGATTGATTCATTTTGGGCTACTTCTATTAATGCAAAAGAGGAAAATGGAGGATTAAAATATCCAAATCTCTCTCTTTATTTTGAAGAGTAGCCTCAGTTTGTACTATGGCAGTGCAGACGTAGAACGAGGATTTTCGCTTTCACATCAAATTCTTTCCGAAGACCGGGCCTCTATGAAAGAACGGATGCTAAATGCTAGGCTAAACATAGCAGATGCTTTAAGACATCATTATGAAAACCATGCAGCTCTAGTACCAGTAACTAGTAAAATGATAAAAAAGGTTAATATTGCATATCAAAATTATCAAAGTTCCTAGAAAATGAAAAGAGAGAAAAAGAAAAAAAAAAGGAAAGTACAACTTGAAGTGGAAAAAGCTACAGAAGAGGAAGAAATCAGAAAAAAAGAAGATAAAAAAGATAAAAGTACAATTGTAGTTCTTGAAAAAAAAAAATTGGTTGCCTGTAAAGTCGGTATACGGGCGAAAGTTTTACGTGACAACGACTTTGAGTTGTAAAATAATTTTAATGTGAATATTCATTCGTATAGTAGGAAGAAGGATGAAATAATAGTAACAATTTAAAACATTTATTTATAACGTCTTGTTAATTTATCAAGTCTTATTTAAAACATTAATTTATACAAAGAATCTCGCACTGAATTTCATATTAACAAAATTTTATTTTTACCTTTACACATACATACGTATTTATATACAAATATACATACAATAACTTGCAATACACTGTGTTTGTTAAACACATTTTACTTCATGTTTATTGATGTCAAATGTTGAATTTTGTAAACAGCATATTAAAGAATTTTTCAATGAGCAGAATATAACTAAAGTAAAATGGCTTTCATTAATCACATATCATTAGTTTTCCATAATATACCACCGAATTACGAAATAAACTACACTTATTTTCTTTGTACTTTATACTAATAACTAATACATAACGTATTTCGTCTTAGTTTGATACTATCTAAAATTCCTATTAAGCACCGCCCCTTCCTTGCAGCGAATTCACATTCACGTTCAGAAAATGGTCCCACAAGTGACCGGAAAAAGTTAAGAGAAAAGTGAGCGCGTATCGTGAGCGGAGCGTAACGTAACGTAACGCAGTTTCTTGAAGTGTCTCCCGGCAAACCAATTTACAAGACGTTGTCACGTCAAAAAGTCGGAAGATTTAAACAAAAATGTGAATGTAGACGTAACTATTGGACAGATTGATCGATGAAGGCAATGAAAGGGTAAAAATTTCTTTAGAAAAAGGAAATTCAACTGAAGCTAAAGTGGTTAAAATTTTATTGCAGCTGGTATAACAGCTAACAAGGAACTGAAAGTAAAAAAGGATAAAACTGATAGCTTGTCTAGTGTTATAAATATAAAAGAAAAAATAATTTAATTGCAAATTTTATGAGTAACAAACCTAAAGAAAGTTAATTTAAAAAATTTGTAAATATTATATTTGATTAAATAAAAGTAAAAAAAAAAAAATGGCTTTTATTTGTTAAAAATTGTATTTGATTTGTATAAATATTATGTTTATTTTTCAGGTCCCTAAAACGTCCCTATTTCAGACTTTTGGTCCCTAAAAAGTCCCTAATTTTTAACCATTAGGTCTCTAAGTCCCTACTATTTTGTACCAAAGTTGCTGGCAGCCCTGCATTTTTATTCCGTAATATTTTGATGAAAATTGCACTTCTTTCGCAATCTTTTAACGCAATCCACGTTTTTCACGCGATATTTTGACCGAGTCTGCATTATTCTTGAGACATTTTTAGGGAATCCGTGTTTTTTTTATTTTTTTTATTTTTTTTTTATTTTTTTTTTTTTTAATGAAAATTGCATTTTTTGCGATCTTTACGCGAAAATAGCGATTTTTTTTTTTCGACCTTTTGACGAAAATTGCGTTTTTATTCTGGAATATTTTGATTAAAATGGCCTTTTTTTTTTTTTTTCGTGATCCTTCAAGATATAAAAAAATCAAAAATGCAGAAAATGACAAAAAAGCGAAAAGTTTTTTTTTTTTTTTTTCCCGCGATTCTTTGAGAAAATTGGCATTTCTATCACGATAATCAAAAGAAATTTTCTGCGTTTCTACTTTCTACGAACGATTGGTGTTGATGAAATTGATTGTGAAAATATGCAATTGAGCTCGGCTCAAAAACTCTGAAAAATCGGTTATTAGCCCGGAAATTCGGACATAACTATCCAAATTTCCAGGCTGATAAACGATGTTTCATAACTTTTGGAATCGAGTGCGTTAATTTTTTGGAGAATTCAAAACGGAATTACTCCGTTCTCGCGATGAAAAATCGCACGAAACTTGTCAATCGATCGCGGAAAAAAATGTGAAATTTGACGATCGGTTGCGTAAAAATATCGTGAATTCCAACAATTTTTCGCAGTAAAAAACTCGCACGAAAGTATCGCAAAAAGATCGTGAGAGTTAATCGTAGTTTCAAAATTCAATTTTTTTCGGAAAATTCGTGATTTATTTTGGGCGGGAGCTTATGTTGTATGTAACAGTTTTTTGACATGAGAAAACTAATGGGCTAAATCACATGTTTGTGAGATTTCGACTATGAGGGTCATTTGTGGGTCATGATGGGTCATAATGGGTCATGGTCAAGCTATATCTAAAGAACAGGTGGATCGATTTTAATGAAATTTTGTATGCAACATTTTTTGGCACGATAAAATCATTGGACTAGGTTACATGTTCGAAAAATTTCGATTAATGGGTCATTTTGGATCATAAAGGGTCTGGGTCAAGCTATATATAATTAAAGAACGGCAGGATCAATTTTAACGAAAATCTGTATGTAACAATTTTTAGAAACGAGAAAACTAATGGACTAAGTCACATATTCGAGAGCTTTCGATTATAAGGGTCATTTGTGGGTCCTAATGGGTCAAGGTCAAGCTATATCTAAAGAATGGGTGGGTCGATTTTAATGAAATTTTGTATACAACATATTTTTGGCATGAGAAAATCATTGGGGTAGGTCACATGTTCGAGAAATTTCGATTAGTGGGCCACTTTTGGGTCATTCTAATTTTATCTAGACAACATTTCGCGCAATTTTGACTAATTTTTGTATTTTATCGTTTTCGGGCACAAGAAAATCATTGGGTTATGACAGATTTTTGAGAAAACTCGATCAATGGGTCATTTTGGATCATAAGGGGTCAGGGTCAAACTAACTATATCTAAAAAACGGCTCAATCGATTTTATCTAAATTTCGTATCTAATGTTTTTCGGCATGCTAATACTAATGAGCTAGGCCACACGTTCGAGAGATTTCGATTATAAGGGTCATTTGTTGGTCATGCTAATTTTATATAGAAAATGGTACTCACCATTTTGACTATACTTTGTATTACTTATTGACTATGTATTGACTATACTTTGTTAGAGAAAACCATTTGGCTTGGACACATGCTCGCGAAAATTCGATTAGTGGGTCATTTTGGGTCTTAATGCGCTAGGGTCATTCTAATTATATATAACAAAGACTCAATCAATTTTACCTAAATTTTGAAACAAAATGTTTTTTGTCACGAGAAGACTATTGGGTTGAGTCGCATGTTAAACAAAATTATATTAGTGGGTCATTTCACTTCATTGCTTAATGCTGCCAAGTTAATTTTACCTAAAAAATGGCTTAAACGATTTTGATTCAATTTTATATTCTACTGTTTTTGATTACCTGAAGACGATTGAGCTATGTCACATGCTTGATCAAATTTGATTAGTGGCACATTTTGGGTAATACGGGTCAGGGTCACGAGAATATGGCAAAAGCCAATAACTTGGTGATATTTGAAAAATATTGGCGACATATGGCCAAAAAATCGACTATAAAAATTACGAAAACTAAAACACGTATTTGGAGCCAAATGAAAGAATGCCTCCAAATTTGGCTATATCTAGCAAAAAAATATTGTCTTTCAGAATGTAAAGAATTTTTTTATACATTCTTAAGAGGATTCGAGATGCATGGTTAAACCAATCAGAGTCGAGCTAAAAAAGTGATTTCGATCGATGTCCTTTCATTGTAAATTTTAAAATAAAGTAAAATTTATAAACATGCGCATAAAAACATAGTTTTCTTATTGATTGTTTTTCTAAATAATACTATTATAAACATGTTTTACAGTAATAATGCAGAGTTAATGATACAGTGAAAATACTATATCGAGTTGAACACAGTTAATTTTGACCGAGCTAAGCTCGGTCTCCCCTGCTAGTCTTATACTATAATGCGAGCAAAAATTGTGTGTGTGTATGTGGGTAAATTTTATCTCAAAAACGGCTCTAACGATTTTCGCAAAAATTTGGATTTTACCATTTTCGGGCACGAGAAGACCATTGGGCTAGGTCACATGTTCGAGAAAATTCGATTATTGGGTCATTTTGGGTCATAATGGGTCAAGATCAAGCTATTTATATCTAGAGAACGGCTGGATCGATTTTAAGGAAATTTTGTAACCAATCGTTTTTTGGCACGAGAAAACTATTGGGCTGGGTCACATGTTCGAAAAATTTCGACTATTGGGTCATTTTTGGGTCAATATGGGTCAAGCCATTTTTATCTAAAAAACGGCTCTAACGATTTCGACCAAATTTTACATTTTATCGTTTTGGATTACCAGAAGACCATTGGGTTAGGTAACATGTTCGAGAAAATTCGGTTAGTGGGTCATTTTTGGGGTCATTGTGGGTCATGCTATTTTTATCTAGAGATTTTCTCACGCAATTTTGACTAAAAATTGCATTCTATGGTTTTCGGCCACGAGAATAACATTGGACTAGGTTACATGTTGGAGAAAAAATTTTAATGGGTCATATTGGGTCATTAAGAGTCTGGGTCAAGCTATTTATATTTAAAGAACGGCGTGATGGATTACGAGTATAACGAAATTTTGTATGTAACAGTTTTTTGACATGAGAAAACTAATGGGCTAAATCACATGTTTGAGAGATTTCGACTATGAGGGTCATTTGTGGGTCATGATGGGTCATGGTCAAGCTATATCTAAAGAACAGGTGCTTCGATTTTAACGAAATTTTGTATGCAACTTTTTTGGCACGATAAAATCATTGGACTAGGTTACATGTTCGAAAAATTTCGATTAATGGGTCATTTTGGCTCATTAAGAGTCTGGGTCAAGCTATTTATATATAAAGAACGGCGTGATGAATTATAACGAAATTTTGTATGTAACAGTTTTTTGACATGAGAAAACTAATGGGCTAAATCACATGTTTGAGAGATTTCGACTATGAGGGTCATTTGTGGGTCATGATGGGTCATGGTCAAGCTATAGCTAAAGAACAGGTGGATCAATATTAATGAAATTTTGTATGCAACATTTTTTTGGCACGATAAAATCATAGGACTAGGTTACATGTTCGAAAAATTTCGATTAATGGGTCATTTTGGATCATAAAGGGTCCTGGTCAAGCTATATATAATTAGAGAATGGCAGGATCAATTTTAATGAAATTCTGTATGTAACAATTTTTAGAAACGAGAAAAGTAATGGACTAAGTCACATATTCGAGAGCTTTCGATTATAAGGGTCATTTGTGGGTCTTTATGGGTCAAGGTCAAGCTATATCTAAAGAATGTGTGGGTCGATTTTAACGAAATTTTGTATGCAACATATTTTTGGCATGAGAAAATCATTGGGGTAGGTCACATGTTCGAGAAATTTCGATTAGTGGGTCACTTTTGGGTCATTCTAATTTTATCTAGACAACGTTTAGCGCAATTTTGACTAAATTTTGTATTTTATCGTTTTCGGGTACAAGAAAATCATTGGGTTATGACAGATTTTTGAGAAAATTCGATCAATGGGTCATTTTGGATCATAAGGGGTCAGGTCAAACTAACTATATCTAAAAAACGGCTCAATCGATTTTATCTAAATTTTGTATCTAATGTTTTTCGGCATGCTAAAACTAATGAGCTAGGCCACACGTTGGAGAGATTTCGATTATAAGGGTCATTTGTTGGTCATGATGGGTCATGCTAATTTTATATAGAAAATGGTACTCACCATTTTGACTATACTTTGAATTATATCATTTTTGAGCAAGAGAAAACCATTTGGCTTGGACACATGCTCGCGAAAATTAGATTAGTGGGTCATTTTCGGTCTTAATGAGCTAGGGTCATTCTAATTATGTATAACAACGACTCAATCAATTTTACCTAAATTTTGAAACAAAACGTTTTTTGTCACGAGAAGACTATTGGGCTGAGTCGCATGTTAAACAAAATTATATTAGTGGGTCATTTCGCTTCATTGCTGAATGCTGCCAAGCTAATTTTACCTAAAAAATGGCTTAAATGATTTTGATTCAATTTTATATTCTACTGTTTTCCATTACCTGAAGACGATTGAGCTATGTCACATGCTTGATCAAATTTCATTAGTGGCTCATTTTGGGTAATACGGGTCAGGGTCACGAGAATATGGCAAAAGCCAATAACTTGGTGATATTTGGCAAAATATTGGCAACATATAGCCAAAAAATCGACTATAAAAATTACGAAAACCAAAACACGTATTTGGAGCCAAATGAAAGAATGCCTCCAAATTTGGCTATATCTAGCAAAAAATATTGTCTTTCAGAATGTAAAGAATTTTTTTATACATTCTTAAGAGGATTCGAGATGCATGGTTAAACCAATCAGAGTCGAGCTAAAAAAGTGATTTAGATTGATGTCCTTTCGCTGTAAATTTTAAAATAAAGTAAAATTTATAAATATGCGCATAAAAACATAGTTCTCTTATTGATTGTTTTTCTAAATAATACTATTATAAACATGTTTTACAATAATAATACAGAGTTAGTGATACAGTGAAAATACTATATCGAGTTGAACACAAAGGTAGTTTTGACCGAGCTAAGCTCGGTCTCCCCTGCTAGTGTATAATTAATGTAGGGAAGGATTCCCCCCCCACTCCCTCTTCTCTACTGTAACATTTCGTAAAATTTGCTGTAAATTTCAGGGTTTTTTAAGATCTTTGAATTTTTTTTTGCTGTTGAAACTCCTTTCATATAAATTTATTACAAAAAAATCATTTATAACCTTTATTTGAATTATTATTATTATTTTTTTTTATGCAAATTCTGCAAGTGATGTTGATTCAGAAAATAATTGTAAAAAATGTTGAATATTGGGGGAGGGGGGGGGGCTGTTCAACTCCTGAAACCAGTATTTTAATCCTGAAGTGTGTTAAAAACTTTTGAAATAGTCTGGAATGAACTTTAAATAGTCTACGTTGATGTATTAAAACATGTGTTGGTGTTATTATGTATAAATAAAATTTCCTATAAATTCCTATATTTTCTTCAAAAAAATTCCTATATTTCCTATAATATTTTTGAAGAAAGTCACTTCTAGGCCTGAATAAGTAATATTTAAGGGGGGGGGGGGAGTTCTTTCAATATTTTCTATTCATTGATAAATAAAATTTATAGATTTCAGAAAAAATGAGTCCGAGCACTGTCTCATCTCTAATAACAGGCATGAGATTCTTCCGCGGATCCGCGATTTTCCGCTTGTCCGATTTTTTGTCTTCAAAGAACCGGGGAAAAAACGAAATTTTCGTCGAAATGTCGCGGAATAAAAATGCGATTTTCGTCGAAAGATCGCGGAAAAAACGCTATTTTTGTAAAAATGTCCCGAGAAAGACGCAGTTTTCCCCAAAATATTGCGAAAAAACACAATTTTCGTCAAAACAGCGAGAAAAACGCGGTTTTCGTCAAGACATTGCAAGAAAAACGCGAATTCCGTCAAAATATCGCGAGAAAAACCGCGGTTTTCGTCATAAGATGACTGAAAAAGACGGGATTTTCGTCGAAAGGTGTGAAAAAATGCTATTTTTGTCAAAATGTCGCGTGAATAACGCGGTTTTCGTCAAGACACCTCGAGAAAAACGCTTATTCTGTCAAGACACCTCGAGAAAAACGCGGATTTCGTCAAGACACCGCGAGGAAAACGCGGATTTTGACAAAACATCGCGAGAAAAACGCCGATTTTGACAAAACATCGCGAGAAAAACGCGGATTCCGTCAAAACATCGCGAGAAAAACGCCGATTACGTCTAAAAATCGCGAAAAAACCGGGTTTTTTTTCGTCAAAAAATCGCGGAAAAATGCAAATTTCGTGAAGGAAAAAAACACTAATTGTGTCAAAGGATTGGCGAAAAAATATTAATTTCGTAAAATAATTGGAAAAAATATTTGCTTTAATATTGTTTTCACCAACTTTTTTGCAATTGAATGGCGTATTAAACATTAGCTTGCCATGTTTGTTAATTGTTGTTTTAAGTGAAAACATGTGAAAATTAAAATTGGACAAGTAGCTAAGATTCATGGGTAAAACATTGCATCAGAAGTATGAACTTAATTTATTGACTTTAATTTCAGAACTACTTATAATATTTGCATATATGGTTTCATTCTGACCCTCTTTCCAACCCCCCAAATAAAATAAAACAGGATTTAAGCAAAAGTATGGACAATTTTGTTGTGAATAAAATAAGCTTCTTAATTGTCTTATACGCGCGCTATTTCAAAATAATTTCTCATTTTCTGATACACGCGCTTTTCCTCTTTTTTTAACTTTTTGCAATCTCATGCCTGCTAATACAGACATTTAGGAAGAAAGAGTCTAGGCCGGACTCAACCTGGAAGAAAAGCAAGTCTGGCTTGACCCAAATCGGCAGAAAAATCAAGATCAGGACACGGCCCGGATCTAAAAGTCAGAAGATCTGACCCAGTCCGACCCTAGGGTGGGCGACCATCCCTTTGCCAATTTCCCCCACCTTAGATCTGCCATTGCCTGGTTCATGAATTGATGCTGCTTGACCCAGGCCGCGCCGCCCTTGAGTTTCAATTCAGCCTAGGTCCTATTCCATGAAGATCTCATGTTTATTTGAAAACCTTTATAGTCCCAAGGGGAGGGGGGGTTCCCCCCCTCCCTTTATTCATTACACTTCTGTAATGTATCAATCAAATTTTCTCAATAAAGGAAAAAGAATATAGGAATCGTTTTAAATAGGAAGTATATTTTTATTTGATATTAAACTGCTCTTTAGATAAGATTGAATAAAAATTTTTATTTAACAGTAATTTTTATTTAAGAAATTTTTAAAAACTAGACTTCACATTTGAAAGAATTTTTAAATGTCGTGGATTCTTTTTTTGTATATTTGTGGTTTTGGGCTCGGACGAGCTCGGGCTCTCATGAGAAAAAAACCTTTCGGACTCGGGAGGGCCCGGGTTCCGAAAAACGAGCCCGAACTCACCTCTAGTATACACAGACCAAAAATTTTCAAGCCTAGGCTCCGTCCGGTTTAAAGGCTAAATGTTCGATCTGGAATCGACACAGCCCATATACTGTGGCGGTTCTAAGAGGCAGGGGGAGGGAGCGAAGTGTCCCCCATAAGCTTATTTCCTCCCCCCCCCCCTCCCCTGAGCTTACAAAGGGTTTACAAAGTGACATTATGCATCCTCACGAGAAATAACTTGGAATGGAGCTCAAGCCCGTCACGGCCTGGCAGGGCTCGCGCCAGTTTAAGTCCACGAGACTCGAACTGGGTAAGGTTTTCTCTCATTTTGAAGTAGGTCATGTCCTATCTTGCTTTTTTTTACAGATTCAGGTGGGGACAAGTTCCTTTTTCTTCCAGACAGAGCCTGGTCTGGATTTCATTTTTCCTAGAAGTTTGCATCGAACAAAATTTCCAGATCATGGCTTGTCCCGGAATAAAAGCTAAATATTCGGTCCTTCTCTGATCTAGATAATGCGATAAACATTATTGGCTCGACCGCGACCTGCGCAGCTAAACGTTCGGTGCTTCTCTTGCAGGAGCAAAAAATTGGAAGCCAACTGGACCCAAAAACGACCCACAGCAAAAAAATAAACAAAACATGACCCACATTAAAAAAAAAAAAAAAACTGCGACCCCCATATCAGACTGGAGTATCCAAATTTCTAAAATCCCCCCCTCCCTCCCCTTGAGGACTCTCCAGATCCGCCCTTGTTTTTATTCATTTTAATTGAAGTGATTGCCTATATATATAATAAATATTTTCTCTAGAAGTTAAAGTATTTTTTAATGGGAAAAAATTTGTTTGTGTTAGTTACACATACTACAGAGATTAACTAATAATTATTTCGTTTAAAAATTGTCATGGGTATAATTAGGACATTTCTTTTCTTTGGAGTGGGGGGTGATGGTTATAAACTTTGAGTGGTGTACTGATATTAAGAAATATATTACAGTATATTATATATGTAACATAAATACATTATATATGTAATTTAAAGTTGAAATTTTGAAAAAACTCACTTGGCTTTTTTCAGAAAAAACCTGCTTGGGTTTTTTGGGCTGGTCAAAATCATAACAACCCTGTCAAATGTTGTATATGTTTGACAGATATTTCATGTGAAATTTTACAGATCAGTGTAGTATTTGAGGTTTTTGACATGACGGTTTAAACTGGATAAAACCGTTTGCTGTCAAAAATCTGCCAACCCTGCAAAGAAGCCACTTTAATATTGTGCAATCTTTTCAACATACTATATTTTGTGTTCTGTCTTATAGTTAATTACTCTAATTATTACTAGTAAATCTGCAGATCAGGAGCCTCAACGTCAGCTTTGTTCATATTTTTTTAAAACACACTTTGGGTAATATTCAACTCCCTGGAAACTGTAATTTAAAATTTTCAAATTGCGTAATTATTTATAAGAATAAAATAGGAATTAGAAATTTTCAGCCATCAAAAGCGGTAAATTAAAAATTTAGTTATGTTAGGATATTCTGAAATTTTCATGATCTATTATTTTTGTTTTCTTTATCATAACATAGTGGATTTCTTCAAAGGGGGCTCCGCCCCCCTGAACCCCCCGAGCCTCACTTAATTTAAATTTGTCACTTTCTAATAATTGTGCTAATGATTATTGTATATTTTGCATTTCTTTATACATTTTGATTTATAAGAATAAGTAACAGTTTGGGCAAATATTTTTCTTTATCTTCATACTTCTACATGCCTGCCAGCCACAAACACCTAAACCTGATGCATCAGGAAGTTTTGTAATTTTTAACTCAGTAATCTAGAGTTTTACAATTTTGTTTCCAAAAAAAAATTTTTTTTTTATTGCATTTTGCTGCAGTTATAGCGGGACAGACAGACATACAGAAGTAGAGACTGACATATGAAAAAAATAAATTTTGTGTCTCCAAAATAAGCCTTCACTGAAGTTTCGGCAATGACGTCATTATTCATGAGTTATTGATATTCATGTTTCTTGTATTTTTAACGACTACTATAAAATACCTGTTTTTGTTCAACTATGATGTCATATTTTACTAAGTGAAATATTTATTAAAAGTATAATTCTTGTTTATTTCTTTTACTTCTAATTATGTCCCCATTTTTGTCAGAAAAATTCCTATTAACGAAACGAATATCCATGTTTAATATTTAATAAAAAATACTATATCTATAGTTATTTTAATTCTGACGTCATAATTTTTTTTTCATAGTTTAATTTTTCGAATGGAAATTGCTCAATTGAAACTTATTGCAGTTGAAAAATTATTATTCCAAGTTTTGATTTTTTTTGTCAACAATAAAGGAAATTGCTTAAATTTTATTTAAAAAATCCTATTGATTCTGTATGAAAAAGAAGGAAATTTTGAATTATTAAGGAAAATATTTGAATAAAATTAATAAAACATAGCCTATGTTTTTTTTCTGGGCTATGCTATATTTATACGCAAAGATACAAAGAAATTAATTAATTCATAAGTTTTGATGTTGACTTCATTTAAATTTTTCACATGCTTTCAAATTTATAGCATTATAAGGATAAGGATTAAGATGAATGGTTGCTTAGCAACCATTAGAAGAAAATAAAGAAAATGAAATAAATACATTTCAAATAAGTAAATCTCTAAAACAAATTAGTCTATATTATTGGAACACATTTATAAAAAATCTCCAAAATTTACAGTAATAATTTTAAAAATCTGACAAATGCGTTGACAAAATTTCAAAATAATACGAATAATTTAACTGGTAAATTTTAGTATTCATTTATCATTGAATTCCATTAATCAAATGTGTCATTTTCTCTCAGGGGAAAAAAATGAAAATCATTGGATTAGCCATAGAAAAACATTATTGCGCAAAATAAAATATTCTATATCTTCCGAACGAATGAATGAAATCTAACAAAAAACTATACAGCTTAATCCCAGTGTCTCACTAACATACCCACTTAATTTCAAGCCAATTGAATGCTTTTTACGGAAGTTATCGCGGAACAGACTGACAGACAGACAGACAGAATCCAAAAAATTTCGTGTCTCCAAAGTAAGCCTTCAACTGACGTTTCGGCAATTATTCAGACATGCAACTGAACCTTTTCAAAATTCAAACATGCAGGTGTGGAATGGTTAAAATGTTTGTAGCTATAGCTAACATGTTAAAAATACAGTACCGGACCTCAAATCCGGACGACCCAAAATCTGGAATGAATAACGAAATCTGAAATTCCGCGACGATCTCTGATTAAAAAATTCTAAAAACTGTCCATAGATGGCGCAACGTGCATGCATAATACAGTTCCAAGTCATTCTAAACTAAGCAATTGGACTCAATTCATTAATTTTATTGCAATGTTTTGTTTTTACATTACTTTTAATCCAAATTTACTAATTACTCTTCATTAAAACAGAAATTGCACCCCCCAAAAATAAATAACCACAAGGGAGAATTATTTTTAAAAGGGGATTACAATACACTTATAATATTTATATGTAAACATATTTTACTACACCTTCTCCTCCACTTTAAATTTTTTTAACATTTTTTCTCTTTCGGAAAAATTTTGTATGTAAATACCGTACCAAAAATATTTGTTCCTTATTTCAAAAGGGGGGGGGGGGAATCTATACAAGGTTTATTTCTGCATAACAAAACAAACTAATCCATTGAAAGTTAATGATCTCATTCTGATAAACATTGATTTTCTACTTCGTACAGTTAAATAAACAAGTGAATAAGCAAAACATATGGCAGATGGATATCTTGTTTTTCTTCGCTTCCTTTTTTTCTCTATAGTGGCCGTTTTTAAGGGGTATCCTAATTTTCGAATAACTAATTATATTTTAATAAAAATTTGTACCACGGTCTAATTTGCTATTATTGTAACATGCTGAAAATTTGAAAGAAATTCGTCAATTAGCAACGGAGATAAGTATTTTTTTTTTTTTTTTTAAATAAAGGAAAGAACGTGGGAAAGAAACCCTATCACTGGAAACTCGTTGCTACAGTTTCAGAACAAACTTGGGGGCAAATAGTAGTTAAAAATGGTAGTTTTTTATCTGGCAACACTACATAATAGTTCATATAATACTGTACTGTGCATATTCTCAATTCTAGCGATACGCACGTGCTATTCTTTTCTAAAAGTTGTCAGCAAATATTTATTTTTAGAAGCGATTTTGATATTTTAATATTATTTTTTATTTGTTTGTGTGGTTAATTATGTCATCAAAAAGAAAACATTGTTCACTTACTATAAGTGACAAAGTTAAAGTTCTAAAAAAACTGGACCAAGGAACCCCCGTAAAAAATGTATGCGATGAGTACGGGATAGGAAAATCTACTATATACGATTTAAAAAAGCAGCGATCAGAGATTTTGAAAGTCTTTTCCGAAAGTGATGTGCCAGAAAATATGGCAAAAAGAAAAACTTTGCATTCATCGAAATGCCCCAATGTTGACAAGGTGTTAATGGAATGGATACAACAAAGGAGGATGGAAAATGTGCCTTTGGACCGAAACATGATTGTACACCAAGTGAAAATTTTCCACAAAGAATTGGAAATCGCCACTCCGTGTGAATATTCATCGGGGTGGTATAACAAGTTTAGAATTCGCCATGGTTTGCGTTTGGTGAAAGCTTCAGGCGAAAAAAGTTCTGCAGATGTCGAAGCTGCCGAATCGTACGTTGATGATTTTCAAGAATTTATCGACAAAGAAAATTTGACACCCGAGCAAGTGTACAATGCTGATGAAAGCTCGTTATTCTGGCGATACATTCCCAGAAAAACTTATATACTGAATGACGAGAAATCTGCATCGGGCTATAAAGACTCCAAAGAACGTCTAACAATTATGACGTGTGCAAATGCTGCTGGCACGCATAAGTGCAAACTGTTAGCTATCGGAAAGAGCCGACATCCAAGAGCATTAAATGGCGTAAAAGTTTTACCTGTTCATTATATGGCAAATCAGCGAGCATGGATGACTGCCGAAATTTTCGAAGAGTGGTTTAAAAAAATTTCGTGCCAGAAGCTCGGAATCACTGCCGAAGTGTAGGTTTGCCCGAACAATGCAAGATTGCTCTGATTTTAGACAATTGCTCTGCACATACAACTGCAGATATTCATTCTAAAGAAAATGTGCTTATAGAGTTTTTGCCACCGAACTGCACATCGGTGATACAACCAATGGATCAAGGCGTTATACGGTCATTGAAGTGCAGTTACAAAACTGAATTCATGCGAAAAATGTTAGATGCATGTAACAGTGGTCTTGGCGTTACTGCCTTTCAAAAGGACTTTAATGTGAAAGACGCTTTGTGTAGAGCAGCAAGTGATTGGCACAGTGTATCAAAAGAAACATTAAGTCACGCATGGCATAAATTATGGCCCTCCCTTATTTTCTTGGAAAATGATGATACTGCCGATAAAAACAACGATTTTCGTGGATTTTCTGTGTCTGCAGAAAAGTTGATGATCGATGAGCTGTTAGAATACGCTAAAGAAGCTACTAATGGGAAGATGCAGCTGTTAGATGAAGAAGCTATAACAGATTGCTTAAATATTGATAAAGATGGACCAATAGTCAATGAACTGACAAATAGAGAGATTTGTGATATGGTGTTACACCCAGAAATGGCCGAAAATGCCAGTGATGATGAGGAGGAGGAGATCATCGAAGAAAATATTGATGAAATTCTTATCGATAAATGCATCGATCTCACAAAAGAGTTGATTCGTGGTTTGGAAACAAAAAGTTTCATTAATGAGGCCCAAATCATGCAACTTTATAAATTGCAAGAAATGTTGCAGCGCGAAAAACCAAAAAAAATGAAACAATTGAAAATATCTGATATATTTATGAAAGCAGATCATTGAAATACGTTTTATTATTTTTTCATAAATGTTTATTTTTATTTTATTTATATTAATGCTACCTCAACCTTAGATTTCTTATAAATTATTTTTTTTTTTTAATTTATGTTTCTCTGTTTATTTTCATTGAGTCTAATTCGTTATAAAACTCCTAGGCCTAATGCGGCTCTAGTGATTTTCATTTTCTAAAAAATGTTTTTTATGTTGCTAATGAATGTGATGTGCCGTATTAAAAAAATTGTTTATCCTTATTTTAGATTGTTTTTGTAATCTGTTTTTATCTGTTTACTTATTCCTAACACGGCGATTCGAGATATCGATTCCTAGGCCTAACTCGGCTCTTGCGAGCAATAACGCATTTCCGTTTTCCAAAAGACATTTTAATATTTTTAAGAATATGCAGTAGTATTTAAAAATATTTCTTATCCTTATTTTTATTTATTATTCTTATTTTGTAATTCGTCTATTTGGCTTTATTTACGCTAAGCCTAACTAGGCGATACGCGAAATAGTTTGCTTAACGGCATGCAAAATTTTGTCAGGGGCATGTACCATATCTGTTTAACTATTGTTTTGGTTGAGGACCTAAAATCCGGAAAATTCCGAAATCCGGAACGATCGCTGTCCCGACCAGTCTGGATTTGAGGTCCGGTACTGTAGTATGTTGGGACGATAAACCCAATTTTATTATAAGATGCTCAGTGTAAATAGTACCTACAAGGATATAATATTTTTAAATGAACTCTCAAGAAAATGAATGACCTTAGATATTATATAATACAAGTCAGTTTATCATATTTATTTAGAAGAACTGTTTTAAATTAAATATTCTAGTTCATTAAAATTAATTTGTTCTGTGTGACTAATGTAACAATTTTTGTTCCTCTTAAAAGATAGCTTAACTTTAAATTTAAATTGAGAATTGTTCTGAATTTTGAGAATAGAAAAATCTGCAATTAATTTAAAAAATACATATGAATATGAGATTTTAAAAAAAAAAGTCTTTTTTAGTTTGAATAATAACACTGATAAACAAATTTTAACGAATTTTCGATTTCTCTATATACGTTGGGTGTTTCTTCTAGATTTCAAGCTGCTCAAAACGAATATGTTTGTAAAAATTTTCTATCACCCTCCAATTTTGAGAAATTTCATTAATACATTTTGGAGTATGTAGGCATCGTATAGGCATTATAATTATATTATATTATTCTCTTTCATGTATTTGATTCACACAAACATTTCTTTTTCTTATTACAACGATAGAAGATACAGCAAGAGAGTAGAAACAGATGTACCCCTAATAAATTTTATGTTAGCGACCTTGAACAGACAGCTCTAGCCACCCCCACAGTATTTGACTTTAACGCAAATCCCTGACAGTGGAAACTTAATTTTCGAGGCAAATACATTACTATTTCTTTGTTCTGTAAGACTTTTTAATTAAATTTTGATTATAATTATCGTATCTAAAACATGTCTAGAGGATGCGTTAATGAACCCGATTCTTTTTGCTGTGTGTGCGGGGAGCTAACTTTGAAAAGGCATCGATGCGCTTATCATATGTACTTTGAATATAAAGCAGGTGAACGAGATAAGAAATGGGCACCTCGTTCTTGTTATGCACAATGTGCTATAAACCTCCAGACGTGGATGAAACGTACAAAAAAGTGTATGTCCTTTGCTAGACCCATGATATGGCACATGCTGAAGGATCAAATAACTCACTGCTTGCTACTAATGTATTACAAAAATTAAAGGATTCTTTGCAAGAAGTAAACATAAAATTAAGTACACGAACTTAGATTCAGCAATGTGACCAGAATTACATAATGATGATTTACAAATACCGAAACCTCCAGAGAATTTTACATATGATGATGTAGCAGTAGAAATGGAAATCGGTGAAACTGAAACTTCCTCTACATCTGATCTGAACTATTCTCCTGGCATAAATGAAGAACCACACCAAATTATTAAAAAAGAATTAAATGATTTAGTGAGAGACTTAAATTTATCAAAGAAAAACTCAGAATTACTTGATCAAGATTGCAAGGTTGGAATCTCCTGAAAAACAATACAAAGATATCTATTTATCGACAGGGTTGGTATAAAAACCGGTTTTTTTGAAAAAAACCAAAAAACCGGGTTTTTTTGGTTTAAACCAGGTTTTTTTGGTTTAAACCGGGTTTTTTTCAAATCATTGTTTAAATAACATTTGCAAGAAAAATAACGTGAGTTTTAGAAAGTCATGAGGATTTTTTGTAATTAATAGTTAATTAATGTTAAACATTCACATTAGTATTTATTTTTTTGATAATTAAATAACTAAAGCATAACAATTTATAATTAAATTATCTTATAAGTTTAGGTTTCTATAGGGAAATATTGTGTGAAAAAAAAATAAACTATTAATTTATTAGTATACTTATATAAACCTTTTAGATAATAATTTAAGAAATAATTACATGCAGGTTGATAATGAAGAACATAGTAAAGGGCAAATGAACATATTTGCCCTTTACTATGTATTAACAGAAATAAGCTGTTAAAACACTTATTAACAGAAATAAGCTGAAATAGAAACCATTTTCTTGTGCATAATTTAGAAATTATTCAGAGTATTAATATCAACAAATGATTATTAATCTCTTACAAGATATATTTACTTAAAAAATATCAATATGCATTTTATTAATGCTAAAAAATACATGTGTATTGACTTACTTGATACATCAACGAATGTAATGCTATCACAAATTGAGACATAGGCTTAGAAAAATTACTTTTTATGCAAACTTTATTTTTTCCGTTTCTTTGTTCATCAAAAGGTGAAGATTTAGCATTAAATTTTATTATCTGTGCAAGCATCAAGTTACATGGATATTTTTGTTTTGTAAAATTTAATGTATCCTTTTTTTCTTGTTCACATAGTTCACTTTGACTGTATTGTGGTTCAAGCATGTATACCTAAAAGGGCATGGGTGTTAAGGCTATTTTATACCTGGACTAAAAAACTATGAGACTTCTTTATTTAAATTTTTTTTCTCTTAATATTCTTTGAAGACCTGTCCAATTATAAACTGCATTAGTAATGGAACTTATTATTTTAGATATTATTCAGGGCAACTGCAATAGAATTTAACAGTTTAAACATATCTTCAACATTTCTTTTAAAGTAAAAATTTGATACAAGCTTTTGAATATTTTTATCAATACATTCCTATTTTCTACACAAATTTTAAGTAAAGTGGGGCAATTTTTAAGGTAAACATCTAAAGCATCTGAAAATGAATCACACCTAGTATTATAAGGAAGAGCTAATTTGACAGCATTTACATTGCATGCAATTTTTACATTTGGCTCTTAAACATGTTTTTGATGTATTTCTTATTCCCTCAAATGAAAACCAGATTATATTTTCCTTTCTTCTAGTTTTAGACATTCTTTTATTTCAATATATATAAGTAGCTTTCTTAAAATAAAATACAATACAAAGTAACTAGAAACAGAAAAAAATAATGTAAAAACTGCAAATCCAATCTAAGAAAAACCAAAGCTTACTAAAACCAATAGCTATAGAACAGAGAAAATTCATAGCCAATCATTCATTAGCATACAGAACAAGAGTAACCAATGGAAAGAATGACTTGTGATTATGTCATTATTGATGCTTTGATACATGATACAATCCTTAGTAAATCATAATCAAGCTATCTAAGCAGTAAAATTGCATTTTTGGCTGGCATATGCCATTTTTACATTTTTTTAAAAAATAAAAGATTTAAAAAATAATTAAAACTAACTACCTTTTTTTTATCTTCCACAGTTCACTGTAGAAAAATATTTTGCCATGTCAATTTATAGCTAGTAAGAAAAATTAGATTGATTAAAGATGTTTGTCACTTTAAAAATTTAATTTGTCTTAAGCTTTGCTTAAGCAATGTAGCTACTCCATAACTTTGATTTTGCACATTTTAATAATGTGTAAAATAAATGAAAACATTAGGGAAAAGAGAAAAAAACCAAATTAAAAAAAAAACAGCATGGTTTTTTTAAAAAAACCACTTGGTTTAAACCATGGTTTAAACCACGGTTTAAACCAGCGTGGTTTAAACCAAACAACCCTGAGATTGACATAAGAAATATTCAACATTTTTTAAAAGAAAAGATGATTTATGCTATTTTAATGATATAAGTGGCTTAATGTCTGCTTTAAATTGTCAATATAACTCGGAACAATGACCTATAAGAGAGCACCCACAGATAAGACATTTACCGCTACATAAAATATGAAATTTCGTATTAATATAATTTCTTTTCACAAAAAATCTATATTTTTCTGAAACTTTATAAACAATGCATACTTTCAGTGTTTTAAATATTAATTTTTAGCTTTATAAATGTTTATTTACAGGGATATGTTTAGGAAAAATTTAGGTCCGTTAACGGACTCTTCACAATTTTTATTACGGTAAAAACGGACCCTTCACAATTTATATTACGGTAAAAACGGACCCTTCACAATTTTTCTTAAGTTAAAAACGGACCCTTCACAATTTTTATTAGGTTAAAAACGGACCCTTCACAAAATATTTTATCTTAAAAATGGACCCTTTATAAATTTTTCCCCTTAAAAGTAAAACCTTTCAATCGCTTTCGCCTTCAGTCAGATAGAAATGCAACGGCGGAAATTGGGTTTTTCTCTTTCACAAAACAGCCAACTAGCACCTGCGCCGAAAAGAGCTTTCGGTGACGTATTGAGCGAGTGCCGATCGCAGCCAATGAGAGATACAATCTGACAATGAGCGATACAGTGCAGAGACGAAAAGTGATTCAGCATTTTTTGGGAGTAAAAATTATTTCCCTTGTTTGGCAACACGTCGCCTTATTTATTTCCTAAAGCTATCGTGTACTCGTCTCGTGGTCGTGTATAGTTCTTTGATATATTAGTGTGTTGAACGATTATGAAGGGCATGAAGCGTCCAAATCAGAATTTAGGTGGTATGAGAAATGCTGATTACTACGTTAAAAAGATTAAGAAGTCAGATGCTAAAGGATGCCCCAAAATTCAGTCGTTTAAAAAAAAAAAAAGATTCAAATGACGCCGAAAAAGAACCTGTTGATGATGCGTCACGTGTTTCAAAAAATGATGCCGAAAAAGAAACTGTTGATGATGCGTCATGTGCTGAAAAAAATTCCTGTGACAAAAGTTTCGGCTCGACTCAGGAGACTCTTAAAATGTAAACTGAAATTTTCTAATTGAACAATGCATATTTCTCCAGAATTTTATTGTAATTATATTTTTGAATTTGGAGTAGGTGTAAATATCATTATAGATATGCAATGGTGAGATATATTTTTTCATTCTGTGCTCTTCTTACTTAAAGTATAATGTTTATAATAATGTCGATTTAATATGCTCAATTACACCGTGATAAACGAGGATTCAAAATAAACATCAAATACAAAAGTTACGTATTTTTGTCCGTAGAATCCGAATCTGCAATAAAAAATGGGGGTTATAATTTAAGATTTCAAAGTTGGACCCCCTCTAACTCCCAGGGGGTAGGTTACGAAGGTCAAATTTGGTATCATTGAGTAGCTTATTTAAAAATATTTAACACGTATATTTACGTTTTTCAATCTCATATGTATTTCTCGAGTTATTCGACCGTTTCCAGACTTTTCGGACACCCTGTATATATATATATTATGTGTGGTTCATCCAAACGGGAATATTAATACTAGTTTTGCAAAATTTTGTTTTTCACAATTTTACAAAAACAGGACCCTGTCACTGAAGTCCGAAGGGACCTGAATTTAACGTTTTTTTTAAATTCACAAAATTAATAATACATTTTTCACAATTTCACAAAAACAGGACCCTGTCTGAAAAGTCTGGACAGACCCCTGATTTAAAAGTTTGTCATTACTAAAATACCAAATGATAAATTTCATAAGGTGTATGTGTTGAATAAATACTACAAAATTGAGATTTTCAGGATTTTAAATTTTTTAAAAATCTGTGGGTGATGGAAACTTTTTAATGGCATATTCTTTCACAGCACCAACTAAAATATAAAAGTCACCACATACTTAGTTAGAAACAGAAACCTTGTTTATCAGTGTAATCAATAACCACTATATTTAGACAGTATTTTTATTCAAGTAGTGTGACTAACGTAACAAATAGATTATCAATATGAATTCATACAATAAAAAAGATCTACTGTCCAAATTTATGTTCAATAATGCCCCTTTTTTTAGTGGAGTTTTTTTTTTTTTTTTTTTTTTTCGTTTCATAATATGGAATATAATGAAATATTTAATAATTAATATGAAATTTTATTTCATTTTTGAAGTCAAATGAACATAATTTCAACCAAAAATGTGTTTAATTAATAAAACTAAATAAAAAGCACATACCCAAGATAGTTTTTTTTTTTTTTTTTAATAAATTTGTTGATACAAAATTTGATTTTTTTGTTTTGCTTTTTTCCTTTTTTAAAATATCCAGAGGACTAATAGCTATGACTGTGTCTTTTTCAAAAAAGATTAACAGATAGCGTGTACAGCCAATTTTAAAATTTTTATTATGTGGAAAATTCAATTAAATTTTGCAGATTTGGTAGATTAAAAGCAATGTTAAATATTTTTTTGAAAAATACCATAAAATAAACCATGAATTTTGCAATTTACGGTGGATATTTCATTTACCTGCATGTGCTTTGTAAGTAATGGATTTTATTCTATCCAATAATAATAATATGCTTTATCTATACTTTTTTTTTATGTGGCCCGCGGCTTTATATAATATGCCTAGTTTGGCCCGCGATGGTATACGAGTTTGACATGCCTGCTTTAAGACCAACATTTCTTATTATGCATTTTATTCGGTTAGCACCACTTCTTTTTATAAGAATTACCATTGCTTGGTTTTCGCAACATGTGCACACTACAAAATATTTTTTTAGAATAAAGTGGTGCGAGTAGAATTTAAAAATAAAAACAAATATAAAATGTTAGCGTATTAATGTGGATTTGCATGATTTTCAAGTTGTTATATCCACTTCAATGTTTACTAATAACTAGCAAAGGCAAAATTCAATATAACACTATGCTTTGTGTAAGATACGATTAAAAACAAAGCATTTATTTGTAGTTTCGACGGAAAGAAAAAGTTTTTTTTTTCTCCTTAGATTTATCTATTAGATTTTATTCTATCCAATAATAATAATATGCTTTATCTATCCTTTTTTTATGTGGCCCGCAGCTTTATATAATACGCCTAGTTTGGCCCACAATGGTATACGAGTTTGACATGCCTGATCTACAAAAATGCATTTTATTTTGATTGGTGCAATGTTCAATTAATTAAAAAATTCTTGGACAAGTGCAAAGTTATTTTAAAAATGATGTTATTCTAACTTAGAACTGATAACACCACGGTCATTCCATGTCAAATCAACCAAAAAAATTCAATATTCAACCTGATCATTTCTGATTTCAATAAAATTGCTAGGGATCATTCACTATGATGATATAAATTAGAGCATATTTTTATTTTTTGTTTATCGCTTTAAATTTTTATACAATTAATTATTTAAAAATTTTGAAAAATCGTCATTTCATGACTTCATAAATACAGTACCGGACCTCAAATCCAGACTGGTCGGGACAGCGATCGTTCCGGATTTCGGAATTTTCCGGATTTTAGGTCCTCAACCAAAACAATAGTTAAACAGATATGGTACATGCCCCTGACAAAATTTTGCATGCCGTTAAGCAAACTATTTCGCGTATCGCCTAGTTAGGCTTAGCGTAAATAAAGCCAAATAGACGAATTACAAAATAAGAATAAGAAATATTTTTAAATACTACTGCATATTCTTAAAAATATTAAAACGTCTTTTGGAAAACGAAAATGCGTTATTGCTCGCGAGAGCCGAGTTAGGCCTAGGAATCGATATCTCGAATCGCCGTGTTAGGTATAAGTAAACAGATAAAAACAGATTACAAAAACAATCTAAAATAAGGATAAACAATTTTTTTAATACGGCACATCACATTTATTAGCAACATAAAAAACATTTTTTAGAAAATGAAAATCACTAGAGCCGCATTAGGCCTAGGAGTTTTATAACGAATTAGACTCAATGAAAATAAACAGAGAAACATAAATTTAAAAAAAAAAAATAATTTATAAGAAATCTAAGGTTGAGGTAGCATTAATATAAATAAAATAAAAATAAACATTTATGAAAAAATAATAAAACGTATTTCAATGATCTGCTTTCATAAATATATCAGATATTTTCAATTGTTTCATTTTTTTTTGGTTTTTCGCGCTGCAACATTTCTTGCAATTTATAAAGTTGCATGATTTGGGCCTCATTAATGAAACTTTTTGTTTCCAAACCACGAATCAACTCTTTTGTGAGATCGATGCATTTATCGATAGGAATTTCATCAATATTTTCTTCGATGATCTCCTCCTCCTCATCATCACTGGCATTTTCGGCCATTTCTGGGTGCAACACCATATCACAAATCTCTCTATTTGTCAGTTCATTGACTATTGGTCCATCTTTATCAATATTTAAGCAATCTGTTATAGCTTCTTCATCTAACAGCTGCATCTTCCCATTAGTAGCTTCTTTAGCATATTCTAACAGCTCATCGATCATCAACTTTTCTGCAGACACAGAAAATCCACGAAAATTGTTGTTTTTATCGGCAGTATCATCATTTTCCAAGAAAATAAGGGAGGGCCATAATTTATGCCATGCGTGACTTAATGTTTCTTTTGATACACTGTGCCAAGCACTTGCTGCTCTCCACAAAGCGTCTTTCACATTAAAGTCCTTTTGAAAGGCAGTAACGCCAAGACCACTGTTACATGCATCTAACATTTTTCGCATGAATTCAGTTTTGTAACTGCACTTCAATGACCGTATAACGCCTTGATCCATTGGTTGTATCACCGATGTGCAGTTCGGTGGCAAAAACTCTATAAGCACATTTTCTTTAGAATGAATATCTGCAGTTGTATGTGCAGAGCAATTATCTAAAATCAGAGCAATCTTGCATTGTTCGGGCAAACCTACACTTCGGCAGTGATTCCGAGCTTCTGGCACGAAATGTTTTTTAAACCACTCTTCGAAAATTTCGGCAGTCATCCATGCTCGCTGATTTGCCATATAATGAACAGGTAAAACTTTTACGCCATTTAATGCTCTTGGATGTCGGCTCTTTCCGATAGCTAACAGTTTGCACTTATGCGTGCCAGCAGCATTTGCACACGTCATAATTGTTAGACGTTCTTTGGAGTCTTTATAGCCCGATGCAGATTTCTCGTCATTCAGTATATAAGTTTTTCTGGGAATGTATCGCCAGAATAACGAGCTTTCATCAGCATTGTACACTTGCTCGGGTGTCAAATTTTCTTTGTCGATAAATTCTTGAAAATCATCAACGTACGATTCGGCAGCTTCGACATCTGCAGAACTTTTTTCGCCTGAAGATTTCACCAAACGCAAACCATGGCGAATTCTAAACTTGTTATACCACCCCGATGAATATTCACACGGAGTGGCGATTTCCAATTCTTCGTGGAAAATTTTCGCTTGGTGTACAATCATGTTTCGGTCCAAAGGCACATTTTCCATCCTCCTTTGTTGTATCCATTCCATTAACACCTTGTCAACATCGGGGCATTTCGATGAATGCAAAGTTTTTCTTTTTGCCATATTTTCTGGCACATCACTTTCGGAAAAGACTTTCAAAATCTCTGATCGCTGCTTTTTTAAATCGTATATAGTAGATTTTCCTATCCCGTACTCATCGCATACATTTTTTACGGGGGTTCCTTGGTCCAGTTTTTTTAGAACTTTAACTTTGTCACTTATAGTAAGTGAACAATGTTTTCTTTTTGATGACATAATTAACCACACAAACAAATAAAAAATAATATTAAAATATCAAAATCGCTTCTAAAAATAAATATTTGCTGACAACTTTTAGAAAAGAATAGCACGTGCGTATCGCTAGAATTGAGAATATGCACAGTACAGTATTATATGAACTCTGTAGTGTTGCCAGATAAAAAACTACCATTTTTAACTACTATTTGCCCCCAAGTTTGTTCTGAAACTGTAGCAACGAGTTTCCAGTGATAGGGTTTCCTTCCCACGTTCTTTCCTTTATTAAAAAAAAAAAAAAAAAATACTTATCTCCGTTGCTAATTGACGAATTTCTTTCAAATTTTCAGCATGTTACAATAATAGCAAATTAGACCATGGTACAAATTTTTATTAAAATATAATTAGTTATTCGAAAATTGGGATACCCCTTAAAAACGGCCACTATAGAGAAAAAAAGGAAGCGAAGAAAAACAAGATATTCATCTGCCATATGTTTTGCTTATTCACTTGTTTATTTAACTGTACGAAGTAGAAAATCAATGTTATCAGAATGAGATCATTAACTTTCAATGGATTAGTTTGTTTTGTTATGCAGAAATAAACCTTGTATAGATTCCCCCCCCCCCCCTTTTGAAATAAGGAACAAATATTTTTGGTACGGTATTTACATACAAAATTTTTCCGAAAGAGAAAAAATGTTAAAAAAATTTAAAGTGGAGGAGAAGGTGTAGTAAAATATGTTTACATATAAATATTATAAGCAGGGTTGTTAAATACCCGGGTTTTTTCAGAAAAAACCCAACCCACTGGGTTTTTTCAGGGTTTTTGGGGTTTTTTCAGGGTTTTTGGGGTTTTATCAGGGTTTTTCGGGTTTTATCAGGGTTTTTCGGGTTTTTTCAGGGTTTTTTGGGGTTTTGGGAGGTGGTTCAGAATGCTTGAAAAAAAAATTTACTTATTACTAAATTTAAAGTAACTAATTGATTACAAATATATATAAATCAATGAGAGTAATCAAAATTATGCTTTGTTTTTAGATAAATTGATTCTTAGTAATAATTTATAAAGTATTTTTTATTATTACTAAATAATAGAATAATCCAAGTAATTCTACATGTCTACATAATTAAATTAGGATTCTAAGCATATATGGTATTTTGTTATGAGTTTCTATTGTATAACATAGAACAGATTACACACCAAAGTATTTTTTTAATGGGAAAAAATTTGTGTTACTTACACATGCTACAGAGATTAACTAACAATTATTTCTTTTAAAAATTGTAATTGCATAATTAGGACATTTCTTTTCTTTGGGGCGGGGGGTGATGGTTATAAACTTTATGAGTGGTGTACTGATATTAAGAAATATATTACAATATATTATATGTGTAATATAAATACCATTATATATGTAATTTAAAGTTGAAATTTTGAAAAAACCCACTTGGGTTTTTTCCTGGGTTTTTTCAAGTGGGTTTTTTCAGAAAAAACCCACCCGGGTTTTTTGGGCTGGGCAAAATCATAACAACCCTGATTATAAGTGTATTGTAATTTCCTTTTAAAAATAATTCTCCCTTGTGGTTATTTATTTTTGGGGGGTGCAATTTCTGTTTTAATGAAGAGTAATTAGTAAATTTGGATTAAAAGTAATGTAAAAACAAAACATTGCAATAAAATTAATGAATTGAGTCCAATTGCTTAGTTTAGAATGACTTGGAACTGTATTATGCACGCACGTTGCGCCATCTATGGACAGTTTTTAGAATTTTTTAATCAGAGATCGTCGCGGAATTTCAGATTTCGTTATTGGTTCCGGATTTTGGGTCGTCCGGATTTCAGGATTCCGGATTTGAGGTCCGGTACTGTATTTTCAATTTTGAATTTCTCAAGTTCTATCAAACATAGAAAATTTTATGAGCACTCATTTCAAAGAGGAGTTTATAAAGTTTAATTTGATATGCAAGTCGACTATGTATAGTTAAAATAAATAAAATTTTAAATTTTTTAAAATTTTAAATTTGAAAATTTTTTAGATAGTTATTTTTAAAAATTTTGAAAAAATTGTATGTTTGTTGTAATATTATAAGCTTTAAATTCTGAAATTTTTAGAGTGGGATCTCAGCAGGGTTGGCAAGTTTTTGACAGTGTGCGGTTTTATCCGGTTAAAACCGTGGTTTAAACCGTCATGTCAAAAACCTTGTCAGAAACCTCAAATACTGCACTGATCTGTAAAACTTCACATTAAAAGTCTGTCATACGTATACAACATTAGATGTAATATTAAAAATTCACTATTACTGTATTGTATATTATCATTTCTGGGGAAAAAAGAAAAAACAATCTGTCATAAATCCGAAAATTTGGCCTGCTTCCAAACTTGCTCAACTAGCAATGTTTCTGCTATCAAGCACTACTAGTTGAGCACCAACTGAGAGAATATTTTTTAACTTTGGCTTCATGCACTGTAAACTCAGAAATTATTTGGGTGTAAATAAATGTGCTAAATTGGTTATGTGCTATAGGATGCTGCAGGGTAAAATTGATCCAGATTATTAACTGTACGAAATCATTTTCTTCTGTTTGTACATTCTAAAAAACAAAAATGTCTTATAGCAATTTAAAGTAATTTAGTTTTTTTAATTATTTAATTACAGTAATTAATTTTAAATAAACAATTACTTAAATCCTTAAGACTTATTCAATGTTTCCCTCTTGTTCTTAAAATGTTTTAAAGCACATTAAATGATTTTGACGGTTTAAGCCACTTTTTGACGGTTTAAACCAGTTTTTGACACTTGTCATGTCAAAAACCAGTTTCTGACGTCAGAAACCCAACCCTGGATCTCAGTGGGATCAGGAGTTATTAAATAAAAGCAAAAATTACCATTAAAATAGCAATTTAATTCTGTCATTTTGTTATTTATTTTTGATTTGTATGGTAATTTTCAGCTTTTATTTCATAATTCGTGATTCCATTGAGATCCCACTTTAAAAATTTCATAATTTAAAGCTTATTATTACAATAAACATACAATTTTTTCAAAATTTTTAAAAATAACTATCTAAAAAATTTTCAAATTTTAAATTTTAAAAAATTAAAAATTTTATTTATTTTAACTGTACATAGTCGACTTGCATATCTAATTAAACCTTATGAACTCCTGCTTGAAAAGAGTGGTCATAAATTTTTTTACGTTTGACAAAACTTGAGAAATTCAAAATTAAAAACATGTAAGCAAGCCAAAAAATGATGATTTTTCAAAATTTAACTAATTAACTATATGAAATTTTGATGCTGAAAAAAATTATGAACATATATTCTCATTTATATCATCAGGCAGAATGATTCCTGAGAATTTCATCGAAATCTGAAAGGGCCAGGTTGAGTCACTGGTTGATTTGGCATGGAATGACCCCACCAGTTACTTTTGGTGTGCTTAAAAATTGTTTTGTCTTTTTAACATTTTTAATTTATATTTTTATCCTTATTTTTTTTTTTTTCTCTTCTTTTATCTCTTTCTGAACTCCAGAGATTATAATTTAAGAAGCATTTGATTATTGCCTGCTTCAACGAAGACATTCTTTTCAATACTGCCACATCTTTAATTCTTCTTAAATACGAATAGTATCAATGGTCTTCTGCCGTCCGAGCTATTCCATAGCTGTTTCCAAACATTTGAAGACTTCGTTATGTGATAGACTTGGATTGATTTCAGAGCATTTTTATTTCTTTTCTTCAAATTCTTTTTCATCATAATTTTTATCCACAATCTCATTATCATTTAAAATCTAATATTCAGGGTCATGTATTTCATTATTTAACCACTCGTTAGTTGCCTTTTCTTCATAGCTTAGGATTCGTCCCCTTTCTTTTACTGTTTAACTTTTCTCGTTTTCTGATTCACTATAAGTTTTTTCTATTTTTTAAAAATTCTATTCCAAGTTAATGGATAATTGGGAGTTTGTTTAAAATTTTATTTTCTAAAAAATAAGCTCTTTGGAAAGCTCAAAGTACAGTTTAAAAATTTTTTTTAAAGAAATAGGCTGTTAGAATAGTTGGGATATTCCAATAATAGGCTCTGTACTGTAATTGCTAAAATATTTTTTAACGAATTTTGAGCTTAAAATGTCAAAAAACCTTTTAGAATAAATCTATTTTGGAAGTAAAATTTTTCAAACTTCTATGTCCAGCTTTGAACCAGGAAACTTCGAATAGCAAGCAAATGTGTTATTACTGAGCCACCTAATCTACTAGAAAAAAATAGAAATTAAGGTTCTGTTTTAAAATCTAAGTCACAGAAATGGTCGAATGGGATTACCGTATTTTTGGGTGTATAGTCCGCGGCTTATACAAGAAAAAAACCTTCGAAATGGCCGCTGCAGCTTATACACGGTGCGGGTTATACAAAGATTTTTTTTTTAATGGAAATCGTGATATTTTTTCTAAAATCTTTAAACCTCAAAAAACTTGAAAAGAAACATCAAAATTTGTAAAAAAATTTCGCTATGCCACGAAATATAGAGTTCTTTATTTCTGGGTTTGGAAGAACTGTCGCAACTATCGCCAAGTATTGCACTAACCGGCAGCGAGAAATAATGACGCTCAAACGCAGTTTGCTCTTGACTTGAGAGCAACATAAAATCAACAGTATAACATGTTATTTATTTTAAACTTACTTTTTGCTGGAATAAGTCGTTTTAACATTAATTGTAATCAGTTTTTTAGTAGAGATGTGTCCTTTGTTGAGGAACGATTCCGACAGTGGAACTAAGAGGAATGATTCCAATCTGTGAAAAAGAATCCGTCCTTTTCGGAACGATTCCGAAAAGGAATGAAATCACATAATCGGTCCTTTTTTTGGAAAGGTTCCCTAAAGGTTCGAATCCTCGGAATTGGTCCGAGGAAACTCCGAAAAGGGCAAAATCCTCGGACTCGTTCCGAAATGAAACAACTCCGAAAAGGTTCGATTCCTCGGACTCGTTCTGAAAAAGAGCAATTCCTCTGACTCGTCCGTAATGAAAAGACTCTGAAAAGGAAGGATTTCTCGGATTCGTTCCAAAAAAGACTGACTCCTCTGAATTGTTCCGAAATGACATAAATCACACACTTTTTTTTTTTTTTTTTGTTCTTTCAAACAGGGCAGGGTAGATTATTTTTTTTGAGAAATAAACTAAAAATGATCTTAAATTCAGAATTGTCAAGGTAGGAAAGGTTCCAGATTTTGGATTTTCTACTCTACAAACTCAAAAACTCAAATTGGTGCTGCAGCACCGATTCGCTAGTAAACTATTTTCGAATATTTTATTCATAGATTTTTTTAAGGTCTCGCGTATAAGTCGACCCCCCCCCCCCCCCCATCTTAGAAATTCTTTTTTTATCTAAAATTTTTTGATTTATACGCACGTATATCTTTTAATGGCTTTGACTTCGAACACTGATCGAAATATAAGTTCGCAAATGGGGTGTATAGCCCACGGACTATACACCGATGCATCGCCGCGGCTTATACACAAACTTTTTTTACTACACTGCTCGATTTAGGAACGTGGGTTATACACAGGGTGCGGGCTATAAATACGGTAGATTAATTAATTTCATTAAGATTATGTAAGAATTCTTCAAAATTTTATGATTTGCATGCGATTGGAGGTATTTCATCTATAGTTTCATCCAGTTTTCATCTATACTTCCCTACATAAACAGGCATGATACTTCACAATTTTGTTTTCATAGCTATTTGTTATTTTAGCAACTTTCTTCAGTCTAAATATATATCCTTTTTTTTTTTTTTTTTTTTTTTTTTTTTAAGTACCAAGGTTTTTTATCAGGAAAATATCTTTTTTTTATTTTGCATAAATTTTACCAGATTTTTATGTTTTATTGTTTATGTTGCTTGGTATTAAATTTGAATCAATTAATTTTTCTTATATTTTGTTGTTTTCGTTTAGGTTACTTGTTTTCATGTCCTTAACGCCTGAAGAACAAGAAATTAGAACTATTCAACATTGGTTTTGCAATTGGTCTGAATCCCAGAGACAAGAATTTTTTAAAGTTTTAGTTGCAAATATTAAGCCAGATGTGTCAGATTTAGAGACAGGGCTGCAGTCTTTGACTTTCTCGAGAGAAGCACCAACAACATTTCAGTGTCAATTAAAACAGTTTTCTTTGTGGTTCAGTAATTGGTCTTTAAAAGGTAAAAAACAGTTTGAAATTAAATTACTTGAAATTGATCCTGATTTTGTTTCTTTGCTTACGAAAAAAATTAATCAGTAAAATATGGCAAACAAAGGGCCTATTGGAATAGCTGAACAGCTTAATTATTTAGTTCAGTGGTTCATGGAATATAGTGAAATGCAAAGGGATGATTTTTATAATATTTTGAAAGAAACCTATTCTCGTCAAGATGTAAATGGAATTGCTAATTCTGTGGATAATCTAGAACTGAATGATCGTCGCCCTAGTATTTTTCAGTGCAGAATGAAATTATTCCGTGAATGGTATGCTGCATGGAATGAGGAAGAAAAGGCCGAGTTTTTGGCTCGTTTAGGAAGAATGGATGAAAAATTCATGGAAAAGTTTTATGAGGACATGGGTTTAAATAGCGTTGGTTAATCCCATTTTTAGAGCTTTATTTTAGCATTCCATTTTTGTATTTGTGTTATTTGTAGACATAGCTGATTTTTATTTGATATTTACAAATATTTAATTTTTTTATAGTGTTATGCTGAGGCAGTTATATTTATTATTTATTTGTTTGTTTCATTTCATTTTCATGTATAAGTTTATTTATCTTTAAGTTCCTAACTTGCTCTTTTGCAGCTATATAATTCATAAGAAGATAAATTGTATTATAAAAATGGCAGTAGTAACTGACTATGATTTAGGAAAAGTTAGCACTGATTTAAGAAGAATGATGGCACAATGCAGTAAAAGAGGATTGAAGCATGCTGGTGCTTGGTGTTCAGAACTGTATTTAGCATTAAGTGATTTAGAAGAACCTGAATCTGAAAGTATGGATGATAGTGATATGCTGGATAAAAAAGAATTTGCAAAATATTCTTTAGCCAAGTCTTATTTTGATTTGCAAGAGTATGACAGAGCTGCATATTTTACTCAGAACTGCCAATCACAGGTTTCTAAGTTTTTGCATTTTTATTCTTTGTATTCTTCTGGTGAGAAAAAAAGATTAGATGACATTGCTGATATTTCACCTCCTGTTGATAAATCAAAAAATGCTTATTTAAAATCTTTGCGTCTTCAATTACAAAAGGCTTATTTAACTGGTTCATTAGATGGATACTGCTTGTATTTATATGGCATTGTTTTGAAAAAATTACAACTTGAAAAGTATGCACTTGAAATACTTTGTGAAGCAATTCGCAATGAACCATTCTTTTGGGGATCATGGTTAGAATTAGCTTCTCTCATTTCAGACAAAGAAATGCTGAATGATTTAAGCCTGCCAGATTGTTGGATAAAAGATTTCTTTTTAGCTCATACATATTTAGAAATACAAATGAATGAATTAGCTCTTGAAATATATTCAAAATTAATGGATATAGGATTTTCCAAAAGCACCTATGTCATGTCTCAGATTGCAATAGCTTATCATAACATGAGAGAGCTTGATAAAGCAATCTCTGGTTTTCAAGAGATACTTAAAGTTGATCCTCACAGACTTGATAATATGGATATCTATTCAAATTTGTTATATGTTCGTGAAATGAGAGTAGAATTGAGTAATTTAGCTCATACTACTTGCGATATTGATAAATATAGAGTTGAAACCTGTTGTGTAATTGGTAATTTCTACAGTTTACGAACTCAACATGAAAAGGCTGTATTATATTTTCAGAGAGCATTAAAACTTAATCCAAATTATCTTTCTGCTTGGACTCTTATGGGTCATGAATATATGGAAATGAAAAATACCAGTTTTGCAATACAAGCTTATAGACAGGCTATTGAAGTGAATAGAAGGGATTATCGAGCGTGGTATGGATTAGGACAAACTTATGAAATTCTGAAGATGCCTTATTATTGTTTATATTATTACAAGCAGGCTCAGCAACTGAGACCATATGATTCCAGAATGATGGTTGCTCTTGGTGAAGCTTATGAAAAGTTAGAGAAACTGAAAGAAGCCAAAAAATGCTTTTGGAAAGCTCATGCAGTTGGTGACATTGAAGGAACTGCACTTATCAAATTAGCGAAAATGTATGAAAAATTAAATGAAGAGAGGCAAGCAGCTGCAGCTTACACAGATTTTATTAAAGATGCTGAAGCTAGAAATGCAACTGATAGAGATGACTTATGTCATGCATATTTGTATTTGGCCAAATATTACTATGAACACATGAAACTTCAAGAGGCTCATGAAAATGCTCAGAAATGTATGGAGTATCCTGAAACTAAAGAAGATGCCAAAACTCTCCTCAGACAAATAGCAGCCTGTCGTAATTATCTCCAAGAAGAAAAAAAGGGTCAAGGGCAACCTAGATTTCCAAATGCAGCAACGCCTGGTGGACATCTGTCACCTATGAATTTGACTTTTACACCATAAGGGAATGTTTTATAAACATGATTTTTGTAAGTTTTTAATCTGGAATTTTATAAATGTAATTACAGCCTTTTTTTATATATATACTTTAACATGTTAAGTATTGAACATGTTTTTGAATTTGTTTACTGAATTATGAATGGAGCAACATTCCGATTTATACACTAAACTGTGAAATACTGTAATAACATGGCATATTGTGTAAGTTATCCCAATAAAATTAGCTTTAAAATTTTTGAGTAGATTAATGTGTAAATTAATAAGAATTTATATATCTATACCTATGTTATTGAGCAGTAAAAAAAAGTATTTGCATTAAAAAAGTTAATTGGCTTTTAATTACAGTAGTATTTCTTTCAAAATATTCAACCAAATTTTAGGAATTTGAAAGGACATAATGTTGTTACATTTCCTCTTTCCTTAAACCAATTTCTATAGATGCCTTTATAAGGACTTTTAGAGGGTTGGAACATCCAGAAACAATCTTTACATCATCAAAATTAACTGTCTTAATACTCCTATGCAATGCTAATGTAGACAAAGCTGTGGACTGTCTATAAAACTTTAAATCCCTTTTATGTTCTTTAAACTCTCTATCTCATAATCTTGCCGATGTATGAAGTCAACAAACCATTAAGTTGTATTAGTATTTCATAAATGCCTGAATGAAATAAAAGTGGAATAGGGTCCTTTTTTTTCTGATTACAGCTGCAAACAGATTTTTTGTGGGGGGGGGGGAAGCAACCAAATGAATACTAAACTTATCAAAAATTCTCCTTAATCTCTCGAACATTATTCTAATATATGCAATTTTTCTATAAAACGGATGGGTTAAATGAACATCTTTAAGATAACTACTATACTTTTTATTAAATTGTATATAACTTCCAGGCTATATTCATGGTCAGTTCCAATTTTAATAATATGGTCTGGTTCATCTTTCAAAAAATCGTCTGAACAAGTAATGTGTACTATTTAATAAAGTAATTAAACACTGACATTTTATAACTTCAAGGAATGGAAGCTGCAACTGGAATAATACCAGTGTTGCCAACTTTTAGCCAGGCCAAAAAGAAAAAAAAAAACTTTTTTTTGGTTTTAGCCAGTTAAAAAAAGCCAGCTTTTATTTTTTTAAAAGATGGTTTATAGATATTTCCTATTAGGGTGGTTTTCAAATGTATTGCTGTATTAGGTGAAACAAAATTTGAAAAAATAATTTGGTTTAAATATAAAAATTTACTCAGATATGAGTTGCTTATAGTTTACAACATTCTAAGCAGTAGATTATTTGCGAGTTTTTTTATTTATATTTCAGAAATTTCAAGAAATGTCTTCCCAGTCACTATTTTTCTCATAAGTGTGACCTCTATAAAACATTCTGATTTTTTTTGTATCAATAATTAATTAAAAAATTGCTTAAAGTTCTTACATATGTATTAATAAATAAAAAATGTATTAGTATTTATTTATTTTATAAATTTAAAGCATTTTAATAGATGTTTATGCCATGAGTGTTACTTTGCTTCTTAAATAAAGGGTATAACTTCTGATTAAAAACAAATTTAATTAAAAATTAATTATTTTCATTGCAGTTATAATAAAGAATTTAGAAAGTTTAATTTAAGTGAAGTAACAAATACATTAATAAAATTCTGATTCTTAGTTACAGTAACGTTCCTGAAAAGTGGTAACACTCATGACAAGCGATTAGACTCATCTTGCAGCAAACAGCTTTTTTGTAACAATATATATATAAAAAAGATTTTTAAAAGTTTAAACTATGATTTGTGTAAAATAAATAGTCCTTTGAAAATTATTTATTAAGAATTAAAATTTGAATCTTAAATAGCACTTACAAAACACGTGTGCAGACATGAAAATCCTGTTACAATTTTTAAATAATTATAAATATGTATAATATGACAAAATATATCCCTGAATCATGAATCTATTATAATCATAACTTAAATCTTACACATGATTTATAGTTTTAGAATTACTTAACTTCTTTTCTCATGATTGTTACTTTTTCCAAGTAACACTCATGTAAGGTAACACTCATGTACGGTAACACTCATGACATTTATTAAGGAATTCTTCACTAAAATAAATTCTAAATGTTTTATTGAAATTTTAGTTGGGCCTATTGATTCCTGAACAAAAAATACAGCATTCCTTAACTTAACATTTTTATACGTTAAAAAATAATAATAAATAAATGGGTAACACTCCTGTAAGAAAATAAAAATACTCACCATGTTGAAATGAACATTCTGATAAATAGCAATTATAGAACAAAATTATCGCGTTCTAAATAAGCGCACTGTAAAGAAGAAACAACATCGTTTTCTCACTACTGTTGCCAACTGCAATATACAAATATTTTGAAAACAAATAATATTAACTTCCCTAAAGTAACACTCATGTTCTGCATATGCGGACACAGAATACATTTAAATTTTTAAGTCTTAGATACTAATTTTAAATATATAAATAATCTATTATTTAATTAACACAGGATATTTTACTTTTAATCCATATATAAAAATTTTAAAATGTTTAGAAGCATAAAAAAAGATTGAAATTTTGCGAGTTTTTTATTCAGGACAAGTAAATTCCCATTACTTGCTAACTAAAGTACAAAAAAAAGATCACTATTTCACAATTCTGAAAAAATCTAATGGATGCATTGAATTAAGCATAAAAAGATGTGCTACTACCTGATTTTAGAATATCAAAAAATAGATTTATTAATATGAAATTTAAATTTAAACATCAGGACATCAAACTGGCAGTTCATGTGAAATTCACCCATTAGATTTGAATCAATTTATTTTTAATACACTTATAAATATTTTTTACTAAAAATATATAAACTTCTACTAAATTTTATCGAATAAATAAGTTTTTATAACTGCTAGAATGAATTTATGTAGGCATTATGTCAGAAAAGAAATTATAAATATTCAGAAGAATACATTTAATTAGACTCTAAAGTGATGGCTTGGAATTCTTTTTTATATATCTGTACATATATCACACATTTTAAAGATTATATGAAACAATAAGAAAATATCAGACATCAAAATAGAATTTTTCTTACATACTGCTATTTATTTTTTAAATTCATTAAAACTAAATAGCTTATGTGTATTGAATAATTGAAGTTATTCTATATAATACTTGAGAACACCCAGTAATAAGTAACCTATATTCTGATAGCTTATAAAAAACGATAATGTAAAACTTTTACCCTGCTGGGTACAATTCTGTATAGTATCACAAAAACGTGAAGAATAAAGTTTTATCACAGACATGGCACCATCTTTTAACACTAAAATCAAAAATGTGAGGAAAAAAATTACATAAGTATTTCTTTCAAAATATTCAATCAAATTTTAGAAATTTGAAAGGACATATTGTCATTGCACACTTCTTTCCTTAAATCAATTTGTATAGATTCCTTTATAAGGACCTTTAGAGGTTTGGAACATCCAGATACAATCTTTACATCATCAAAATTAACTGTCTTTATACTCCCAATCAATGCTAATCCAGACAAAGCTGTGGACCGTCTATTAAATTTTAAATCCCTTTTATGTTCTTTAACTCTCTCTTAACTGTCTCATAATCTTGCTAATGTATGAAGTTAACAAACAATTATTAAGTTGTACAGTACAGGTATTTCACAAATGCCTGAATGAAATAAAAAGGGAATAGGGTCCTGTTTTCTGATTACAGCTGCAAACCTATTTTTTGTGGAGGAGGCAACCAGATGAATACCAAACTTATCAAAAATTCTCCTTAATCTCTTGAACATTATTAGAATATATGCAATTTTTCTATAAGACGGACAGGTTGACTGAATATCTTGAAGATAACTACCGCACATTTTTTTACTATATTGTATATAACTTCCGGACTATATTCATGGTCAATTCAAATTTTAATAATATGGTCTAGTTCATCTTTTAAAAATTCATCTGAAAAAGCAATGTGCACTTTTTTAATAAAGTAATTAAACACTTGCATTTTATAATTCCAAGGAATGGAAGCTGCAACTGGAATAATATCAAGGTTGTCGGCTTTTAGCCAGGCCAAAAGAAAAAAAAAAGTTGGTTTTTATTTTTTTTAAAGATGGCTTACAGATGTTTCATATTAGATTTGGATTCATTCATTTTTAATACACTTATAAATATTTTCTACTGAAAAAAATATATACTACTAAATTTTATCAAATAAATAAGTCTTTATAACTGCTAGAATGCATTTATGTAGGCATTATGTCAGAAAAGAAATTATGAATATTCAGAAGAATACATTAAACTAGACTCTAAAGTGATGGTTTGAAAGTCTGTTATATATCTCTACATATACCCTACATTTTAAAGATTATATGAAACAATAAGAAAATGTCACATATCAAAATAGAATTTTTCTTACATACATCTTTTTATTTTTGAAATTAATTAAAACTAAATAGCTTTTGTGTATTGAATAATTGAAATTATAACACAGTATTATATAAGATAATTTCAATTACTGTAATTAGTAATCTATATTCTGATAACTTATAAAAAATGATAATGTAAAGCTTTTACACTACTAAGCAATTATGTAACTTATTACAGATATGTCCATACAGACAGATTGAAATCCTAGAATGAACCATGTTGAAAGAAAAATTAGGAAGGAGATTTTAATGTATGTAAGTGCATAAAATAAAGAGAACAATTAAAAAGAATGTCCAAATGAAACTTGATGAATTAAAATTTTGAAAAAGTTATTGCTATTTAAAAGGGTGCATATTTATGACATTATTGGATAAGTTATTTATAATACTATTTTATTAGAAATAATTGCCATTTTTTTATTAAATGGCTTTATGTGTGATTTTAAATAAATTTTTATGAGCAATAAAATAAGATTTGCATATTACCCTTAAAAATAGTTAAGTAATAAATTATGTAACTAAGTAACTATTGTCCTTTTTAATGAGCAATAAAGATGAAAAAAGAGGGTGTTAAGATTTTGCTGCAGTAAAACTCCCGATTGCATAATCCCATGTTAACCTATGAGAAAGTTTAAAAGTGCAGTTGCTCATTATCTGATATAGTTATTATAATAACTTTTTCTTCATCAAAAAGTAGACTTCAGATGCCGATGATATGCATTTTTAAAAACTGTTTCCATAAATTTTATGTACATAAAAAAATCCTTGTTGACTTTGGAATTTCCATTTTATTAAATTTTATCATCTTCTTAAAGATACTTAAAATTTATGTAGACAAATTTTAAAAACACACATCACGGATATCTGACGTCTACTTTCTGATTGTGAAAACAGTATTTTAATAATTATATTAGGTAATGAGCTATCACACTTCAAAGTTTTCCCATAGGTTAACATGGGAATTCGCGAAAGGGAAGTTTCACTGCAGCGACCCCTTAAAACCAGTATAAACCAGTGAAAGCAATTGATATGGCTTTTTAAGTGCATTCGTAATTATGTAAATACGTAGTTTCTATTGTTGTCGCTCAGTCCGTCTGTCTGTCCATCTGTCCACATATAACAATGCAAAAACTACCCAACCGAATCGTTTAAAATTTAAAATACATAATTATTACATAATTTTGTCGAATCATTTCCAATTTTATGAAAATCGGATGGATAGATCAATTACAGGGACAATCAAAAGGATTCCGTTACATTACGGTCAATGGGGAAAAAAAGTTTCAAATGCATTTTAATCGTTTGAAATTGAAAATGTATATTTATTACATAATTTTGTCGAGTCATTTCAAATCAGGGTTGGCACGGTTTAAACCAATTGGTTTTAACCATGGTTTAAACCACGGTTTAAACCAAATGGTTTTTTTCTCAAAAAAACCAATTGGTTTTTTTTAAAGAAATCTAATGACATTTTCTCTTTTCTACATATTTTAAGAGTTTGAAATTATTGTATATAAATAATTTTTACTTTTAACACTTTATTTTAGCAATAAGCTTTAAATATAGTGGGTCTAGGTCATGTTTATATTCATAGGATGGAAATTAGTAGTATTGATCCACTGCTCTAAAGATAATTTTTAAAACATCTGAATTTTTCAAAGATAAAATAGGTTTAAAATAATCAATTATTTAGTATAAAATATTTTAATTTTAGAAAAATGCAGATTATTTAAAACAATCTGTCATAACATACATGGTAATTTTGAATATGGAGCTACAGAACTGCTTATAAAATGATCTTTAAGATTTTGGTTAAGCTGTAAAAGAAATTTTTCTTGACTGAGGAAATCAAAATATGAAGTTGAATAAGAGAGAATTAAAAAATTGAGTGCTAGTTATAGCATTTTAATAGTACTATACTAGTGTATTCCCCCCCCCCCCCCTATTATCTGCTGATTCTAATGACAAAAAATGTTTATTTTAAATTGTTATTCAAAAAACAAAACTTTAAAAAGTATCTGAAATTTATTTTTTTAATAATTGTGGAAAAGAATATTATATTCATCAAACTACATCAAATGTGCATTATTAGTAAACAAAAAATTGTTTATAAAGATTTTCAGGTTGTCACTGTTTCACTATGTATAGCAATTTATTCATTAAACATAAGACTATTTACTAATACTGTTTAAATTAAAATATGATTTTTTTCAATTTTCTGCATAAATTAACTGTAATTATGCAATTTAAATTATTTTCAAATGAAGTTATACTACTTATGTATCCAACAATGTCTATTTTGATCATTAATTTATATGTATACGTAATAAAAAAAGATGTTTTTAAAAAAACCCGGTTTAAACCAAAAAAACCTGGTTTAAACCAAATAAACCGGTTTTTTTGGTTTTTTTCGAAAAAACCTGGTTTTTTTCCAACCCTGTTTCAAATGTTATGAAAATCGAATGCATAGATCAATTACAGGGACAATCAAAAGTATTCCGTTACATTACGATCAATGGGGAAAAAGTTTCAAATGCATTTTAACCGTTTGAAATTTAAAACTTATAATTATTACATAATTTTGTTGAATCATTACAAATGTTATGAAAATCGGATGCATAGATCAATTACAGAGACAATCAAAAGTATTCCGTTACAATTACAATCAATGCGAAAAAAAGTTTCAAATGCATTTTAATGGTGTTACACTCATTTGAACATAATAGAATTGGCATGAATCTTTGAAGAATGTACTAAAATATACATTCTGTACAATCTGTGATGCAAAGAATATTTATTATTAAATTACAGGGCCACACAAATGTATTCCACTAAATAATGTTATACGGGAAAACATTGTTTGGGGCGTGTTTTAATTACATTAAACTACTTCACATTTTTTGAATAAGATATACGTTAATAAAGTATAATAAAAATTACTCCCTGCATATTTACAGGAACACAAAGATTTTGAATACTGTACTGTATCCAAAGTACGCTCTACTATATCAGCAAGATCTGAATATTTTAAAACTTCGTTATCATACAAACACACCTCATTTGCTACGCTTCACGTGCAATTTCCAACTTGTTAAAATTTAGCGGAGATACTTGCAATTCTGACTACAAATCTCTAGCAGATCCATATATGTATTATTTAGAGCCGTACCGAGTACTCGGTAAATACTCGGTATTCGGCCTACTCGGCCAATTTGCCAAGTACTCGGTATTCAGCCTAATTTTGGCCGAGTACTCGGCCAATACCGAGTAGTTCTAAGAATTTCATTTTTTAAGCATATGAATTTATAACTGATCTGTAAAAAGTTATTCGAATATCAATGTATAATATATGTAGTAATTCATAAAACTATTTACTCTTTATGTAACAATATGTGTGCAAAATATAGAAAAAATTAAGAGCAAAATCCCTAAAAAAATTTCACATTTATACAAATAAAAATACTTTATATATAGGAAAACAGAAAAGACTTATTTTGGATAAAGAAACTTAAATTACAATAAATGTAATAAAAAATTAATTAAATTTATTATATTTCAAATTATGGTGCACAAACACAAAACGTTCTACATTATCAGTAGACAGGGCATTTCTTTTACTACTATAAATTTGACTGGCCTCAGAAAATATACGTTCGGAATAAACAGTTATTGAAGGTGCACATAAGAGTTTTTTGCAAGGTTGCACATAATTGGTTTTTTTTTTTTTTTTTTTTCCCTCACCATGCAAATGGAGTGTCAGTTTTACATATCTTCTGTTAAGAAAGCCTGTATCTCTTTTTGTACCAATTCTTCATGCGGTGATTTTAAACTAGTACTAGTGCCACAATCTTTTTGTTCATTCGTAATTTCCTCAAAACATTGCCAGAAAATAGATGAACTTTTTGCTAGCATTTTCTCTTTTAGTTCGTCGACATTAGCATTCTCATATTGTATTTTTTGTTTCTTTGGTGGATTTTCAAGTTCTAGATCATCTAAACTCATCAATTTTAGAGCTTGCTTTTTAAGGGAATCTTAATTCACACATTTATAATTTTCATTGAAAAAGGTTAGTTTTTTACTGAGATATTTAAAAAATAATAAATTTAAAATAACAATTTAATCTGTACACATAAAAAATGTAAAGAAACTGCAAAGCCAATACATTTTTCTTAATCAAAAGAAAATAAGGTACAGACAGTTACAAAATAAATATGAAATGTTTTGCATTATTCAATGAATTGTTACAGTAACCAATAATCATTTTTATTTTTGATAGGCAAATTTCAATGGTTGGAATAAATTGGAGGGTTAAAGAATGTTTTAATTTTATATTAGTTAATAACTGTAGTTGTCATGTATCCATTCTCCTTTTTTATTAGTTTTGAACTGTCAAAAATTGTCTTTAAAAGGTGCACAAATAAATTTCAAATTTAATGAGTTAATTTATATATACTATATATATGTATATTTTTATATGTACACACAGGTATAGATATGTGTACACAGGTACATTTATATATATGTACACCTAAGCTCACATCAGTGTTTTATTTTCTTATTATACAACTACTCGGTACTCGGCATTCGGTACTCGGTACTCGGCCGAGTAGTCAGTGGCCGAGTACTCGGTTACTCGGCCAAAGTACTACTCGGTACACCACTAGTATTATTCCATTATTAATGTCTTCATTATTGAGAAATTGGATTCTATTGAATTTTACATCAATCAAATGTCTTTAAAACAAATAAAAATGTGCAGTTTATAATTAAAATGCTTTGTTGTATAAAAGCCAATTTTGGCCAAAAACAGCTGGTAAAAACCACCAGCATACCTTTTTTTAAATATTAGCCGTCTTTTTTGCAATCCTGAATAATGCTATCAATTTTCATTGGCTTTTATAAAAAATTTCTTTTTAAGTGAAGAATCTGATTTAATGATTAAACCATCCAGAAATGAAAGGGAATTATTAACTTCTTTTTCCATAGTAAATTTAATACTGTTATCAAACTGGTTTAATTTTTCAAAAAATTCCAATAAAGCTGGTTCTCCCTCCTACCAAAATATAAAAATATTGTCAGCATATAACCATAGTCAAGGTTTACATTTAAAGGTACTAAAAATAAAATCTTTTAAAGGCCTAAGCTTAAACTACAAAAATACTAGGGATGAGACGAATAGTGATTTGGCCGAATACCGAATATTCGGCCAAATTTTAGGCCGAATATCAACTTTTTTTTCCAATAAAGAAAATAAATTTTGATTATATACAATTTAAAAAATAGGCGCTCATTAATAATTATTACTCTTAAATGTGCTTTTAAATGTATTTTTAAATTCGAAACATTTATTTTAACACAAAAAAATTATGAAATTGCATTATTTTCTTTTATTTTAATGTACATCAAATTGATTTTCAGTAAGTCAGAATGGTAAGATATTTTCATTAAAATATGAAGAATGTACTTCACTTTTACTATCAAATGATACTTTTACCCTTTCTTGCATCGAAAATTAATAACATTCTTAATCTCTCTCTCTCTCTCAGAACTCACATGTAGATATTTTCTGAAATAATCTTTAATGAAGTAAATTTGATCATGTAGAATTTGTGTCCTAATGATAAGCGAATTCGTAAGAATGAGCCTGCTCTAAAATCAGTTGCCAAGCTTTAAATTACAAATTATGTTAAAGCAAAAGGTTATGCTTAAAGTAGAATGCATATGATAACAAAATCTTTGACATTTGAATTGGCGCATACAATATTTAACTTCAATATTCCAATTATTCAACAAGCATTAAAAGGATAAACAGAAATTGATAACAACATGAATGAAAGAATGTGTAAATTAAAAATATATACATAATAATGTTACATATTTAAGTCAGTAATTATCCAAATAATTATTTAAAATTGAAAACTATAGAATAAAAAAAATTATTTTGTTCAGTATTTAGAATTTATGTTTAAATACTTATAAAACGATCTTCATAAAGCTAGTTGTGTCATCTAATGTGTTCTGTTTTCAGATGTACCGTTGTAGTATTTGGAATAGTGATATTCGATAACTAATTTTGGAAATGAATCATTGTTAATACACCTGGTGAATGAATTGTTTCATTTCTTACTTTACGGAAATAAGTTAAAATTCATAAGAGCCTTTTTTATATGTGCATGGAATTTGCAGACATTAATAAATATTCAAGTGTTTTAGAACAAGGCAGTGTTTTTTTTCTTTTTTTTTTTCATAAGTGTTGTTATATTTTGAATTGTAATACATCATTCTCTAATGAAAACATTTTCCATACAATTAAATCTCCAACTTGGGCAGCATTTTCTAAAATATCACTCACTTTTATAGGAAATACAGAAAGGCTGTGTATTTTTTAGCAATTGAATAACTGTATATTTTGTAAGTAAGAATGAGAATGACTTCATGAATGAAGTAGCCAATTTGGATTAGAGAAAAAAAAAAAATGTAAGAAATGAAACTCTTTAAATTTTAAATTTATTTGGCAAGATATCTTTCACTATTCGGCGAGATTTTACCACTATTCGGCCAGATATCTCTAAGTATTCGGCTGAAGTATTCGGTCAACAAGCCTTCAATATTCAGCCAACCGAATATTCGGCAAAAGGGCCGAATACTCGTCCCATCCCTAAAAAATACTTGATACAGATGACCCCCATCAGGATACCACCTTTATCCTGTTTATAATATTTGCCATTGAAACACCCTGACACAGGGTTCATACTTATTAGGGAAATACGGGATTCCTGGGAAAATCAGGGGAAGAATTTTAGGTTGTAAAAATCAGGGGGAATCTCAGGGGATAATACAAAAAATTTCCCAAACCTGGGAAAACCTGCCAAAATGAGAGTCTACTCTGGGAATTTGGGGCCAATTGTTACTGTTCGCGTGCTTTATTATCACTAGTAGATCGAACCCGGGCTTCCCGGATTACATAGCAAAGATTAGGGATGCACCGAATATTCGGTATCTATTTGGTATTCGGCCATGTTATCGAATATTCGGTTGAGCCGAATATTCGGCTTGGCCGAATATCAAACTATTCGGACAGCCGAATATTCGGTTTGGCCGAATAGCAAAGTATTCGGCCGAATCCAATACTTAATATAGCCTTTTAAAACACATTTTTAAAAACTTTTCACAATTTCTACTTTTAACTGTCAATTTATAAATAGTGTTACGAATTTTGTAAATAGTTAGTGTTTGTACTGTAAAATAATGTAAATAATCTTATTAAGCTCCATTTCTTTACTAATATTAGTTTTTGTTACATTGTCTCTGTTATCAAGCAAACTTGTCTATTATTTTCAGTGAATGTCTATGGCAGCTTTGCGAAATATTTGAGATATCGCCAAGTTGGCGACTAATTTTGGTCGCCAAATTTGGCGATATATCGCCAAGTTGGCGACAAACTTGGCGATTGTTGGCGATGGTAACCCTTCCCTATTTATGGTAACCCCCCTTAGATCTACTGATACATTGTTTGTTGTTCCTTGGTTTTCCAGGTTTTTCTAGAAATTTCTAGCACATGCTACGAGACTATATATAAGGAGAGGATACGAGCTGTTGTTGTTATTATTTACCAGTCAGTCATTGAGTGAGCTACTAGAGATTGTCCAAGCAAGTTTGCTTGATGTATTTAGTTTTATCTACGTTGTTTTGAATGTGATATAGTGTTGAGACATTGTATAAAGAGTCTCTGCGACCTATATTTGTACTTGTTCGATAGATTTAAACAGTTATTTTGGAATATCTTGTAATATTTGTGAGTTTCGAAGACTCTGTTGTTTTGAAGATCTGTAAATAAATTATTTTCTACTTTTCTAAGAGAAAAGAGTTTGAAGTTGTCTAACCATAAGATCGAAAGAACCCTATATACGCTGCAACATTTGGTGTCAGGAGTCGGGATCTTATGGCGAAAACAAGAACAATGGATGGTCAACTGAAAGAACTGTTAGAAGCTATTAATGGAATAAAGGCAGAATTGACGAAAGGCCAAGAAGAGTTGGCGGAAAAAATGAATAAAGGCCAAGAAGAGTTGGCGGAAAAGATGAACAAATGCCAAGAAGATGTGACTGAAAAGATTAATAAAGGTCAAGAAGAAATGAAGAAAACTTTAGAAGAAAAGTTCTCGTCGGTAGAGAGAATAGGCTCGGTAGAAGAGAAAATAGAGGAAGTAGAAGAGAAAATTCAGAATGAAGTTAGTAATGTTGAACAGAAAATGGAACGGAAAATGGCGGAAGTAGAAGAGAAAATTCAGAATGAAGTTTGTAAAGTTGAAGAGAAAATCAGTAACGTTGAAGAGAAAATCAGTAACGTTGAAGAGAAAATACTAGGTGAAGTAGATGAAAAGCTAAATAAAAAAGTACAAGATCTTGAGAAGAAACTTTCAGCGTCTAGTGGTAATTATGAAGAATTTAGGAATCCGCCTGCTCAGAGCCGTCCTTAGGGGTGTGCGACAGGTGCGGCCGCACAGGGCCTCGCGCCTAAAAAGGCCTCGCGTTCGGGTGAAAAAAAGTTTCCATTCAATTTTAAAAGCATCTAAAAATTTTCAAAAAAAAGATTGCTGCACATTACTTAGTTCACGATTAAATTTAAATTTTAAAAAATGGCTAGTTATGAAATGTAAAACCTTTAAATAAATAAAATGATAGGAGCGAACATTCGAAAGCAGAAATTATTGTTTGGAGTCGTCTAGTCCATCTTCGTTCTGGAGCCTCTGTTATCCTTTAATAGTTTTGTGAACGTGTTGCGACATTTTTACAGAATATAGAAAATAAATTTTCTTAAAAAAACTAGTTGCTACCCTGCAGGTCTCGTCTCATCAACAGCTCTGTGCTTACTCTCCCGGTGCCATCTCTTTTCCTGATTGTAGACTCATTGGCATTAATTCAAGATGTTCTTTTTTAAAATCTAAATCGCAGAAATGATATTAAATTAATCCATCTGGTTAAAATAATATGACTTTTTTTCAAAATTTTATAATTTGCCGTGGTATTCAGCTATAAATATTCAAAATTTCAAGTCTCTAACTTATACAACTTCAGATATCGAAGTCTGAGAGACAAACAGGAACGTGGGACGAATAGAGTTTATTCAGATGAATGAAATCCTAAAAATTAATGTCAACTTGTTCCGATTTGATAAAAGGTTCTAGAAGGAAAAGGCCTCGCAAAAATTCTCGCACACGGCCTCGCCTTCGCTGGGGATGGCTCTGCGCCTGCTTCTCCCGTGCACATTAAGCTGTCGACATACAATGGAAAGAGTTCCTGGCAAGTTTACAAGACCCAATTCACCATTGTAGCTGAAGCGAACAAATGGAGTGACGAGGTGAAAGCTTGTCAACTGGCAGCATCTTTAAGAGGAGAAGCCGCCGACGTGCTGCAAACATTGCCCGATATGACGCAACTCAATTTTGAGACTTTAAGTTGTGCACTTGAAATGAGATTCGGCGAAAAATTCTTCAAGGATTATACGAGGATACAAATGAAGAGCCGCCATCAAAAATCGAGTGAAACCCTTCAAGAGTTTGCCTCGGAAATTGAACGGCTTGCAAATTTAGCATTCAGTGACTGTCCAACAAATGTACGGGAAATGCTGTCACTGCAATATTTTGTAGATGGAATAAAAGATCCAGAAGTGCAGAGAGCGGTACGAATGGCAGATGTACAGGATTTAAAGGCTGCACTACTATATGCCTTAAAGTTGGAAGCAGCTACACAAGCCAGCCGAAGAGATCGTCATTCAGTCCGAGGGGCAACGGTGAACAAAAGCTCAGACACTGAGAACGACGTCCTGAAAGAAATTAGGAAAATAAATCAAGAAATTGAAGCTTTAAAATACGGAAGAACAAGTTCAAGAAGACAGAATCTCACATGCTGGGGATGCGGTGATACAGGACATCTCCGAAGAAATTGCCCCAAAATCCACGAACGTGAGATAAATTCAAACAGTCAGCAGGGAAACTAAATTTTGGCCATCTCGCGGGGCGGAGGTTGCCAGAGAATGAAAAGCCCCACCTGAAGATCCTCCAGATATCAAAAATGAGCGGCGGTGATAACGAATTATATGTGATAGGCTTTATTAACGGAATTCAGTGCTGTATGATTGTCGATACAGGAGCCAATGTGACAATAATAAGAGAAGATTTGGCTCGAAAATTGAAATGTAAACTCATCTGGACTCCACCATGCGTTACCCTGCAAACTGTGACGGGCGACAAGATAGGCATATATGGAAAGGCCAATTTAACTATCAACTTTGGAGGAACGAAATATTACCATACGGCATATGTGGCTGACATAACAGATCCTTGCTTAATCGGACTAGATTTTCTGAAGAAGTTTGACTTCAGACTTGATTTCAAAAATAACAAAATGATCTCAAAATTTGAAGAAATAAGTCTTTTTGGATTAAATAACGAAATTGAATGTAAACAAATAGTAATAGCCAAAGAAGACATTAATCTAGATGCAAGAACAGAATGTTTGGTTCCTGCTGTAATCTATACTAATAAAAGAACAAAACGCTCTGTCTGTGTGTGTGTCTGTGTGGGCTAGCAAAATCTACAGCACGTACAAAGCTCAAAATTTTTTTGAGAGTAGCCCAATATCTCTCCTGATGCACCTGAGCTTCAGAATTTCAAAATTCCAATTATTAACTGAGTAATTAATTAAAATCAAGAGGTCACTCTCAAAAAAAATCATCTTTTTCCCAATTTTTTTCTCTTTCATTTGTTTACGGTTGGTTGGTTGTGTAAAAATTTTCGCAGAAGTAATAAGAAAGCTGAGACAGAATTAAAGAATCCCATGGAGGAATAAGATTAGATAAGTGGAGGTGAAGTAAGCTCAAAAAAGGTTTGCGATATGAAACCATTTATCGCTCAAATCTAATGTGGCAAACAAAAGGACGTGGAAGAGATTTTGTATTGTAAGACGAATTGAAAGAAATGAATTACAGTTGAAGCATATTTCAAGAGGAAATAGCAAATTTTTAAAATAGTCTTCGTTCTATTATTATTTATTAGAATAAATATTCGCTTTTAAAATGAAGGAAATTGGAAAATTAGCAATAATTATATATCAAATTAAAATTAAATAAGATATTGAAAACATTTGATACGAATTAAAAATTGCATAACTAAAAGTTTCCTTCATTAATGTAATTTTCAATACTTTATAACGTAGATAAAAAATGTTTATGACTTAATAATTGCATGTAAATAAATATTTAAAATATAATGATGAAAACATTCTTTTAAAATCATGTATGAAAACTTAAGTAATAAATATTAATCTAAAATATAAATTTCTGACTGCAGACGATTTTAATGTACTAACAAAATAATGTTATATTTTCAAGCAAAACGTTAAAATAATTTTCTATATTGATATTTAAAACACATATGATAAAATAATTAATAAATTTTTACCGGTGAAGCGATAAATTAGTTCTTTTTTTAAAAACGAGAGAAAAAAAAATACAGGTTTAAACCTGTTTCAATTGATAGCGAAATTTTAAAATGGAGGGCCAAAATCACAGTCCGGTGAAATCCAAATACCTCATTGGTCATTGAGCCGCGTCCTTTTCAGGGAACAATCTCTTAGCAGTTGGGTAAATGTTGTCATACTCCTTTTTCCGAGAAAAAATCGTAGCGGCAGTTTTGAAGTAAATCTTATGTCTTTTCATTTATAATCTAAATTTTTCACTCTCATTTTATAAAATGGCATCAAAATATCTTAATTGAGTTAATTTCGATGGTTTATCTTAAATAAGAACAGACGATAACAATCGCTTAAAAAATACTTTCCCCCTCACCTTTTTCAAATGGAGAAACAAGTTCGTGATTTTCACCCTTACCACACGACCAATGGGGTGGCTGGATTTCACTTGACTGTGATTTTGGCCCTTCATTTTAAAATTTCGCCAATGGACCATATTCTCCCTTTTGGTTCGAGGCTACAAGAATTCGTCTGTTTGGGAATAACATTCTTAATCGCGCCATTTAAAAGCATTGTGATTAGAAAATTTATGCTTATATTTTATTTTTATATGAAGTTTTAGACTTTTTCAGGGACATGTATGAGTTATATATGAATTTTTTTCTCTATTTTAAAGCAATTGCATTCATCTTTTTCATTTTATTTATAAAATAAAAATTTTAAATTTTAATTAATAAGCAAATATTGATTTTTATTAGTATGTATATAAATATTTATCGAAAATTATTCGTACAGAATAAATTTGCATTATTTTACACATGCATTTATCTGTTTTTTAGGCTTCATCAAATGATGAAAAAACGAAACAAACTCGCTAGCAGCCGCTTTTTTACCCACATGATTCCCACTGTGACGTCACGAGAATACTGTCCATTGATAGGCGTGTCAAAGCACGTGCTTTTCTTGGTACTTAATTGGACTTAATGTAGGGTTACATCTTAAGCATCATCTCCAGAGATAATACCTCCACTCTATTAATTTCTTTTTACTCTATAAAGGAAACCAATTTGAGATTTTGACATTTCAAAAGTGACTGTTTTTTTCCCAAAGACCTTTAAAATTCATAGACTGGCAAAATGTCAGTTTAACTTAGGATTTTTGAACATAGCTATTACGTCAGATCGTTGGTACTTTGTACATTAGAATGTATTTGTGGTTGGCTATGTTGCAGTTAATATATGTATATGTATATATGAGGCTTTTTTAGCAGCTTTTTTAAATCATTGATTAAATTTGAATGCATTTATTTAAGTTAAAATTTTATTAAGACTTTAATTTGTTTTTAAGACAAAAATGAAATGGCTCTTTGACGTACAATTGTTCGAATAGGCAGACGATTCATACACAGTAATAAATTATCAAATAGCAAAATAAATTATATATAAAAAATAGTCACTAAAAGAATAGTAGCAAAACATAATGTTTAGGCGTATTAACACATAACCCAATCCCAACCAGAAAAAACCAGACTATACTCCGATCCAAGCAAGACAAAAATTTCATGAGCATAAACGCGACCCGAACCTAAAAATTCCATTTGAAAAAAAAACTATGGATTTGATATTTGACCCGAATCAAATCTGAATCCCACAAAAATATTCAAATGAAGCATACCCCAATTCGATCAAAGAAAAATAATGTTCGTGTATATGCAACCCGACCCGAACCTAAAATTTTTCTCTGAAAAAACCCAAAAAATGACCAGAACAAAACCTGAAATCGATAAAAATATTCCAAAGAACTATAACCTGATAAGAGCAAGACAAAAAAACTTCCATGACATAAACCTGACTCGAACCTAAAAAATTCCATTTGAAAAAAAGCCTGAAGTTTTATGCAAACTACATCTGAATCCGATCAAAATATTCGAAAAAACCATAACCGGATTCGAATAAGAGAAAATAATTTTCGTAGACATGAAACCGATCGGAACCTAAAATTCCATTTGAAAAAAATACCTGAAATTTGAATCGACAAAAATATTCCACAAAACCATACCCGGACCTGAACAAGACAAAAAAATTTCCATGAACATGAACCCAATCCGAACCTAAAAAATGAACTAAATCTGAATCTGACAAAAATATTCCAGAGAAGCATATCCTTATTCGAACAATACAGAATAATTTCCGTTGATGCGCAACCAAACCTGAACCTAAAAATTCCATTAAAAAGTCGAAATCTGAATTGAACGACATCTGAACCCGAAAAAAATATTCCAAAGAACCAAAACCCGATCCGAGCAAGACAATTTCCCTGGACATGAATCCAACCAGAACCTTAAAAATCAATTTAAAAAAAATACCTGAAATCTGAATCGAACCAAATCTGAATCCGACGAAAATAGTCCAAATAACTATAACCGGATATGAACAAGACAATATAATTTCCATGGACATAATCCCCATTCCAAACCAAAAAATTTATAAATAAAAGAAAAAAAAATCCCGAAATTTGAACCAAACTTAATCTGAACCTAACAAAAATATTTCAGTGAAGTATAACCTCATTGGAACTAGGTAAAATAATTTCCATATAAGTACAACCCGACCCGAACTTAAAAATCCCATTTGAAGGGAAAAAAAACCCCCACGAAATCTGAATTGAACCGAATCTAAACTGAACACAAATATTCCAAACAATCATAACCATATCCGAAGAAGACAAAATAATTTCCATGAACATGAATCCAATCCGAACCTAAAATTCGGATGTTCTACAAAACATAATGCGCTCCGTAGCGGTGGAAAGTGAAACTAAGTACTTAGCGCGAGATGGTTAAAATATTTCGTTTATAGTTAATGTTAAATTAGAACTTGGTTACGGTTAGATAACAGTTAGGTTGCAATTACGTTCCGGTGACCCTTTTGTTATTTTATTTTCCGGTTAGGTTACAGTTAGGTCATGGTTAAGTTACAGTTAGGTTAAGGTTAAGTTGCGGTTAGGTTGTGGTTAGGTTATGGGTAGATTATGATTAGGTGACGGCCAAGTTACATTTATGGTATATTTAACTTGCAGTTAGGTTACTGTTAAGATACAGCTAAGTTACAGACAAGTTATGATTCCGATACAATTAGGTTACGGTTAGGATTTTGTTCATAGAATGAACATTACGCATGTTTGATAAAAAATATACACCTATTTTTGTAAAATGGCTCTGAATTTATAATATTATATACTAACCTTTTAGCGAATCATCGAGAATCTATTTCATTCACGGTATAGTCAGATTTAAGAGTGATATATAATTAGTTTGAAATTCAAAATATTTCACTTGGGATATCTATGTGAAAAAAGTATTTAATTAAGTCACTTAACAGTAATTTTAAGGATAAATATCAACACGAAATCGTTGGACACATATTCCCTCCTGCGTTTCCCATTGCAGTCATTTTAGGTATTTTTGCAGCTAAATATTAGTTTTTTTAAAAAACCAATTTTTGACACAGTCAGGGGGCACGTATTTAATATAATGTACACTGTAAAAAATTGGACCCTTTTGCTGTATCATCACTCCCCCGCTTTTATAGAATATATCTCTTTTGACCTATGACAATGCTCCAAAATAGGCTGAAGTAATCATTTTCTATAAAAGCGGTGGAGTGACGATGCAGCAAAAGGGTCAAATTCTTAACAGTGTATTAACACATATTTTGAGTTGAAGATAAAATCATAAAAATTTCAAGTTCGTTTAACATTATTATAACGGACCCGGGCAACGCCGGGCGGGTCAGCTAGTTAAAAATAAAACTAATTATCGATTTGGCCATATAGATTATCCAGAAGACAATAGTACACAAGCAGGAGTATTGGTGGCTTCTTCTGTGGTAGACCTCTCGAAAAAGACCATTCTAGTCAGAATTGCTAACATCAGTGATAAGACGAGGACTATCAAGAAAGGAGAGGTGATAGCGTCATGTGCTCCTGTGACGTGCATAAGTCAAAATTCCAGTCACTCTGAGAAATCTTCAGATAATTTAGTCAAGGATTTGTTACAAAATACAGACTTAAATCCAAAACAGTTGGAAGCTGCGGAAAATTTAATTAGAGAATTCCAAAGTTTATTTTCCCAAACATCTGGAGACTTTGGACGAACTAAAATGGCACAACACCGAATTGACACGGGAGATCACTCTCCTATTAAACAGCACCCTAGATGATTACCTTTTGCCAAGCAAGAAGAGGTGCAGAATTTAATTAAAGATATGGAAGAAAATGACGTCATCGAACCATCAACAAGTCCATGGGCGTCTCCCATTGTATTAGTAAGAAAGAAGGATGGTTCTACAAGATTTTGTGTAGACTACCGCCGACTGCATGACGTCACCAAAAAGGATAGTTACCCTCTGCCAAGGATTGACGACACTCTTGACACACTTGCGGGCAACACTTGGTTCTCGACTTTAGACTTGAAGAGTGGTTATTGGCAGGTAGAGATCCATCCCGACGACCGCGAGAAGACTGCCTTTACAACGGGACAAGGATTATGGCAGTTCAAGGTAATGCCTTTTGGTCTATGTAACGCACCTGCAACTTTTGAACGCCTTATGGAAACGGTTCTTCGAGGACTGTCATATGAGGCATGTCTTGTTTATTTAGACGATATCATAATCATAGGAAAATCTTTTGATGAACATCTGAACAACCTCAGGCGGGTGCTACAAAAATTAAAGGAAGCTAATTTGAAGTTAAGCCCTTCGAAGTGCAGTTTGTTTCGTAATGAAGTCGCCTACCTTGGACACATCATTTCGGTGGAAGGAGTTAGGACTGATCCGGAGAAGATATCGGCCGTGAAAAATTGGAATCGTCCAGCAGATGTTCACCAGCTTCGAAGTTTTCTAGGATTATGCACCTATTACAGAAAATTCGTCAAAGGCTTCTCGATGATTGCAAGACCACTTCATAAATTAACAGAAGCCAATCAAAAATTTATGTGGACACAGGAATGTGACGCTGCTTTCGAAAAGCTTAAGGAGGCCTTAACATCCACTCCAATTCTGTCGTATCCTCAAATCGATAAACAGTTTATACTTGATACGGATGCAAGCAACGAAAGCATTGGCGCTGTACTGTCCCAGGAAATCGACGGCCAGGAGCGTGTTATCACCTATTTCAGCAAGTGCTTGTCAAAGGCCGAGCGAAACTACTGCGTAACAAGAAAAGAGCTTCTTGCTGTAGTGAAAGCCATAGACCACTTTCATCACTATCTTTACAGTCGAAAGTTCCTGATCCGAACTGATCATGCTTCTCTAACTTGGCTATTGAATTTTAAGAACCCAGAAGGCCAGATAGCCAGGTGGATACAAAAGCTTCAAGAGTACGATATAAAGATACGCCATCGAAAAGGCTCATCACATGGAAATGCAGATGCTCTCTCAAGAAGACCCTGCTCAGATAATTGTAGATACTGCGACCGGGTTGAGAAGAAATTTAATGTCAAAGGTCCTATAGTAAGACAAGTTACAACTGGGTCTACATCATCGCAAGATCCGTGGAGTGACGAGAGCCTGCGTAAAGATCAACTTGCTGATCCTGAAATTAAGCCAATTCTAGAGCTGAAAGAGGAGTCCAACAGGAAGCCCAGCTGGCAAGACATGGCCCATTACCATCCTACGACTAAACGTTATTGGGCCCTCTGGGATTCCTTACATTTGAAGAACGGCATCTTGTACCGAAAATGGGAGTCTGACGATGGAAAGACATGTAGATGGCAACTACTACTCCCTAAGTCGAGAATTTCTATGGTCCTTCAAGAACTGCATGGTAGTCCCACAGGAGGTCATTTTGGTGTAATGAAGACCCTGCAAAAGGTTCGAGAGCGTTTCTACTGGAATAATGTTCGCAGTGACGTGGAGAAGTGGTGTCGAGCTTGTGAGACCTGTGTAGCACGTAAAGGTCCTAAGAGGCGCACCCGTGGACGATTGCAACGTTATAATGTAGGAGCTCCTTTCGAACGAATTGCCCTAGACATCCTGGGTCCACTTCCTAGAACATCTGATGGCAATAAGTACATCATCGTTGTCATGGACTACTTCACTAAGTGGCCTGAAGCCTATGCCATTCCTAATCAAGAGGCGGTAACCGTAGCAGACATACTGATTCAACACTGGGTTTGAAGATACGGAGTTCCTCTTCAAATCCATTCCGATCAAGGAAGAAATTTTGATTCGGCTGTGTTCAAGGAAATGTGTGAACTACTCGGCATGGACAAAACCCGAACAACACCTCTACACCCTCAATCGGACGGCATGGTAGAGCGGTTCAATCGTACCATCCTAAATAGCCTCTCTCTCCTGGTGTCTAGAGACCAACAGGACTGGGACAAGAAATTGCCTCTTTTCCTACTTGCTTACAGGAGTGCCACTCATGAGGCCACTGATTACTCCCCTTCTCAAATGCTCTTTGGTCGTGATCTTCGTCTACCTGCGGATCTTTTGTTTGGCCGTCCTCCTGATGCTCCTTCATCGCCTGAGGAATATGTCGATGAACTCCAGGCGCGGATTGAGGAGATTCATTGTCTAGCGAGGAACCGAATTGGACTGGCATCAGAAAAGATGAAGACACGGTACGACACAAAGGCAACAGGACATGAATTCAACGAAGGTGACAAAGTTTGGTTGTGGAATCCGATACGTCGTAAGGGACTGTCGCCAAAATTACAAAGAAACTGGGACGGTCCTTACACAGTCGTCAACAGGCTGAATGACGTCGTTGTACGCATACAAAAATCGCCACACGCCAAACCGAAGGTCGTACACTATAACCGGCTAGCCCCTTATTTTGGCCAAAGTGATTAGAAATTCGAAACTTGAATTTCAGACCATGGTCATGAAAGTCACTTTTTGTAAATATGTAAATAGTAATTAGTTCTTATTTATGTAAATTTTATTATTATTGTTATTATTTATTTATTTATTTGTTTATTTATTTTAAGTGTTTTCCTCTAACTCAAGGATTGCACTGCCCGGGACGTGCAGTCTTTGAGGAGGGGGTAGTGTTACGAATTTTGTAAATAGTTAGTGTTTGTACTGTAAAATAATGTAAATAATCTTATTAAGCTCCATTTCTTTACTAATATTAGTTTTTGTTACATTGTCTCTGTTATCAAGCAAACTTGTCTATTATTTTCAGTGAATGTCTATGGCAGCTTTGCGAAATGTTTGAGATATCGCCAAGTTGGCGTCACTTTTGGCGACTAATTTTGGTCGCCAAATTTGGCGATATATCGCCAAGTTGGCGACAATCTTGGCGATTGTTGGCGATGGTAACCCTTCCCTATTTATGGTAACCCCCCCCCCTTAGGTCTACTGATACATTGTTTGTTGTTCCGTGGTTTTCCAGGTTTTTCTAGAAATTTCTAGCACATGCTACGAGACTATATATAAGGAGAGCGATACGAGCTGTTGTTGTTATTATTTACCAGTCAGTCATTTAGTGAGCTACTAGAGATTGTCCAAGCAAGTTTGCTTGATGTATTGAGTTTTATCTACGTTGTTTTGAATGTGATATAGTGTTGAGACATTGTATAAAGAGTCTCTGCGACCTATATTTGTACTTGTTCGATAGATTTAAACAGTTATTTTGGAATATCTTGTAATATTTGTGAGTTTCGAAGACTCTGTTGTTCTGAAGATCTGTAAATAAATTATTTTCTACTTTTCTAAGAGAAAAGAGTTTGAAGTTGTCTAACCATAAGATCGAAAGAACCCTATATACGCTGCAACATTTGGTGTCAGGAGTCGGGATCTTATGGCGAAAACAAGAACAATGGATGGTCAACTGAAAGAACTGTTAGAAGCTATTAATGGAATAAAGGCAGAATTGACGAAAGGCCAAGAAGAGTTGGCGGAAAAAATGAATAAAGGCCAAGAAGAGTTGGTGGAAAAAATGAATAAAGGCCAAGAAGAGTTGGCGGAAAAGATGAACAAATGCCAAGAAGATGTGACTGAAAAGATTAATAAAGGTCAAGAAGAAATGAAGAAAACTTTAGAAGAAAAGTTCTCGTCGGTAGAGAGAAGAATAGGCTCGGTAGAAGAGAAAATAGAGGAAGTAGAAGAGAAAATTCAGAATGAAGTTAGTAATGTTGAACAGAAAATGGAACGGAAAATGGCGGAAGTAGAAGAGAAAATTCAGAATGAAGTTTGTAAAGTTGAAGAGAAAATCAGTAACGTTGAAGAGAAAATCAGTAACGTTGAAGAGAAAATACTAGGTGAAGTAGATGAAAAGCTAAATAAAAAAGTACACGATCTTGAGAAGAAACTTTCAGCGTCTAGTGGTAATTATGAAGAATTTAGGAATCCGCCTGCTCAGAGCCGTCCTTAGGGGTGTGCGACAGGTGCGGCCGCACAGGGCCTCGCGCCTAAAAAGGCCTCGCGTTCGGGTGAAAAAAAGTTTCCATTCAATTTTAAAAGCATCTAAAAATTTTCAAAAAAAAGATTGCTGCACATTACTTAGTTCACGATTAAATTTAAATTTTAAAAAATGGCTAGTTATGAAATGTAAAACCTTTAAATAAATAAAATGATAGGAGCGAACATTCGAAAGCAGAAATTATTGTTTGGAGTCGTCTAGTCCATCTTCGTTCTGGAGCCTCTGTTATCCTTTAATAGTTTTGTGAACATGTTGCGACATTTTTACAGAATATAGAAAATAAATTTTCTTAAAAAAACTAGTTGCTACCCTGCAGGTCTCGTCTCATCAACAGCTCTGTGCTTACTCTCCCTGTGCCATCTCTTTTCCTGATTGTAGACTCATTGGCATTAATTCAAGATGTTCTTTTTTAAAATCTAAATCGCAGAAATGATATTAAATTAATCCATCTGGTTAAAATAATGACTTTTTTTCAAAATTTTATAATTTGCCGTGGTATTCAGCTATAAATATTCAAAATTTCAAGTCTCTAACTTATACAACTTCAGATATCGAAGTCTGAGAGACAAACAGGAACGTGGGACGAATAGAGTTTATTCAGATGAATGAAATCCTAAAAATTAATGTCAACTTGTTCCGATTTGATAAAAGGTTCTAGAAGGAAAAGGCCTCGCAAAAATTCTCGCACACGGCCTCGCCTTCGCTGGGGACGGCTCTGCGCCTGCTTCTCCCGTGCACATTAAGCTGTCGACATACAATGGAAAGAGTTCCTAGCAAGTTTACAAGACCCAATTCACCATTGTAGCTGAAGCGAACAAATGGAGTGACGAGGTGAAAGCTTGTCAACTGGCAGCATCTTTAAGAGGAGAAGCCGCCGACGTGCTGCAAACATTGCCCGATATGACGCAACTCAATTTTGAGACTTTAAGTTGTGCACTTGAAATGAGATTCGGCGAAAAATTCTTCAAGGATTATACGAGGATACAAATGAAGAGCCGCCATCAAAAATCGAGTGAAACCCTTCAAGAGTTTGCCTCGGAAATTGAACGGCTTGCAAATTTAGCATTCAGTGACTGTCCAACAAATGTACGGGAAATGCTGTCACTGCAATATTTTGTAGATGGAATAAAAGATCCAGAAGTGCAGAGAGCGGTACGAATGGCAGATGTACAGGATTTAAAGGCTGCACTACTATATGCCTTAAAGTTGGAAGCAGCTACACAAGCCAGCCGAAGAGATCGTCATTCAGTCCGAGGGGCAACGGTGAACAAAAGCTCAGACACTGAGAACGACGTCTTGAAAGAAATTAGGAAAATAAATCAAGAAATTGAAGCTTTAAAATACGGAAGAACAAGTTCAAGAAGACAGAATCTCACATGCTGGGGATGCGGTGATACAGGACATCTCCGAAGAAATTGCCCCAAAATCCACGAACGTGAGATAAATTCAAACAGTCAGCAGGGAAACTAAATTTTGGCCATCTCGCGGGGCGGAGGTTGCCAGAGAATGAAAAGCCCCACCTGAAGATCCTCCAGATATCAAAAATGAGCGGCCGTGATAACGAATTATATGTGATAGGCTTTATTAACGGAATTCAGTGCTGTATGATTGTCGATACAGGAGCCAATGTGACAATAATAAGAGAAGATTTGGCTCGAAAATTGAAATGTAAACTCATCTGGACTCCACCATGCGTTACCCTGCAAACTGTGACGGGCGACAAGATAGGCATATATGGAAAGGCCAATTTAACTATCAACTTTGGAGGAACGAAATATTACCATACGGCATATGTGGCTGACATAACAGATCCTTGCTTAATCGGACTAGATTTTCTGAAGAAGTTTGACTTCAGACTTGATTTCAAAAATAACAAAATGATCTCAAAATTTGAAGAAATAAGTCTTTTTGGATTAAATAACGAAATTGAATGTAAACAAATAGTAATAGCCAAAGAAGACATTAATCTAGATGCAAGAACAGAATGTTTGGTTCCTGCTGTAATCTATACTAATAAAAGAACAAAACGCTCTGTCTGTGTGGGCTAGCAAAATCTACAGCACGTACAAAGCTCAAAATTTTTTTGAGAGTAGCCCAATATCTCTCCTGATGCACCTGAGCTTCAGAATTTCAAAATTCCAATTATTAACTGAGTAATTAATTAAAATCAAGAGGTCACTCTAAAAAAAAATCATCTTTTTCCCAATTTTTTTCTCTTTCATTTGTTTACGGTTGGTTGGTTGTGTAAAAATTTTCGCAGAAGTAATAAGAAAGCTGAGACAGAATTAAAGAATCCCATGGAGGAATAAGATAAGTGGAGGTGAAGTAAGCTCAAAAAAGGTTTGCGATATGAAACCATTTATCGCTCAAATCTAATGTGGCAAACAAAAGGACGTGGAAGAGATTTTGTATTATAAGACGAATTGAAAGAAATGAATTACAGTTGAAGCATATTTCAAGAGGAAATAGCAAATTTTTAAAATAGTCTTCGTTCTATTATTATTTATTAGAATAAATATTCGCTTTTAAAATGAAGGAAATTGGAAAATTAGCAATAATTATATATCAAATTAAAATTAAATAAGATATTGAAAACATTTGATACGAATTAAAAATTGCATAACTAAAAGTTTCCTTCATTAATGTAATTTTCAATACTTTATAACGTAGATAAAAAATGTTTATGACTTAATAATTGCATGTAAATAAATATTTAAAATATAATGATGAAAACATTCTTTTAAAATCATGTATGAAAACTTAAGTAATAAATATTAATCTAAAATATAAATTTCTGACTGCAGACGATTTTAATGTACTAACAAAATAATGTTATATTTTCAAGCAAAACGTTAAAATAATTTTCTATATTGATATTTAAAACACATATGATAAAATAATTAATAAATTTTTACCGGTGAAGCGATAAATTAGTTCTTTTTTTAAAAACGAGAGAAAAAAAAAATACAGGTTTAAACCTGTTTCAATTGATAGCGAAATTTTAAAATGGAGGGCCAAAATCACAGTCCGGTGAAATCCAAATACCTCATTGGTCATTGAGCCGCGTCCTTTTCAGGGAACAATCTCTTAGCAGTTGGGTAAATGTTGTCATACTCCTTTTTCCGAGAAAAAATCGTAGCGGCAGTTTTGAAGTAAATCTTATGTCTTTTCATTTATAATCTAAATTTTTCACTCTCATTTTATAAAATGGCATCAAAATATCTTAATTGAGTTAATTTCGATGGTTTATCTTAAATAAGAACAGACGATAACAATCGCTTAAAAAATACTTTCCCCCTCACCTTTTTCAAATGGAGAAACAAGTTCGTGATTTTCACCCTTACCACACGACCAATGGGGTGGCTGGATTTCACTTGACTGTGATTTTGGCCCTTCATTTTAAAATTTCGCCAATGGACCATATTCTCCCTTTTGGTTCGAGGCTACAAGAATTCGTCTGTTTGGGAATAACATTCTTAATCGCGCCATTTAAAAGCATTGTGATTAGAAAATTTATGCTTATATTTTATTTTTATATGAAGTTTTAGACTTTTTCAGGGACATGTATGAGTTATATATGAATTTTTTTCTCTATTTTAAAGCAATTGCATTCATCTTTTTCATTTTATTTATAAAATAAAAATTTTAAATTTTAATTAATAAGCAAATATTGATTTTTATTAGTATGTATATAAATATTTATCGAAAATTATTCGTACAGAATAAATTTGCATTATTTTACACATGCATTTATCTGTTTTTTAGGCTTCATCAAATGATGAAAAAACGAAACAAACTCGCTAGCAGCCGCTTTTTTACCCACATGATTCCCACTGTGACGTCACGAGAATACTGTCCATTGATAGGCGTGTCAAAGCACGTGCTTTTGTTGGTACTTAATTGGACTTAATGTAGGGTTACATCTTAAGCATCATCTCCAGAGATAATACCTCCACTCTATTAATTTCTTTTTACTCTATAAAGGAAACCAATTTGAGATTTTGACATTTCAAAAGTGACTGTTTTTTTCCCAAAGACCTTTAAAATTCATAGACTGGCAAAATGTCAGTTTAACTTAAGATTTTTGAACATAGCTATTACGTCAGATCGTTGGTACTTTGTACATTAGAATGTATTTGTGGTTGGCTATGTTGCAGTTAATATATGTATATGTATATATGAGGCTTTTTTAGCAGTTTTTTTAAATCATTGATTAAATTTGAATGCATTTATTTAAGTTAAAATTTTATTAAGACTTTAATTTGTTTTTAAGACAAAAATGAAATGGCTCTTTGACGTACAATTGTTCGAATAGGCAGACGATTCATACACAGTAATAAATTATCAAATAGCAAAATAAATTATATATAAAAAATAGTCACTAAAAGAATAGTAGCAAAACATAATGTTTAGGCGTATTAACACATAACCCAATCCCAACCAGAAAAAACCAGACTATACTCCGATCCAAGCAAGACAAAAATTTCATGAGCATAAACACGACCCGAACCTAAAAATTCCATTTGAAAAAAAAACTATGTATTTGATATTTGACCCGAATCAAATCTGAATCCCACAAAAATATTCAAATGAAGCATACCCCAATTCGATCAAAGAAAAATAATGTTTGTGTATATGCAACCCGACCCGAACCTAAAATTTTTCTCTGAAAAAACCCAAAAAATGACCAGAACAAAACCTGAAATCGATAAAAATATTCCAAAGAACTATAACCTGATAAGAGCAAGACAAAAAAACTTCCATGACATAAACCTGACTCGAACCTAAAAAATTCCATTTGAAAAAAAGCCTGAAGTTTTATGCAAACTACATCTGAATCCGATCAAAATATTCGAAAAAACCATAACCGGATTCGAATAAGAGAAAATAATTTTCGTAGACATGAAACCGATCGGAACCTAAAATTCCATTTGAAAAAAATACCTGAAATTTGAATCGACAAAAATATTCCACAAAACCATACCCGGACCTGAACAAGACAAAAAAATTTCCATGAACATGAACCCAATCCAAACCTAAAAAATGAACTAAATCTGAATCTGACAAAAATATTCCAGAGAAGCATATCCTTATTCGAACAATACAGAATAATTTCCGTTGATGCGCAACCAAACCTGAACCTAAAAATTCCATTAAAAAGTCGAAATCTGAATTGAACGACATCTGAACCCGAAAAAAATATTCCAAAGAACCAAAACCCGATCCGAGCAAGACAATTTCCCTGGACATGAATCCAACCAGAACCTTAAAAATCAATTTAAAAAAAATACCTGAAATCTGAATCGAACCAAATCTGAATCCGACGAAAATAGTCCAAATAACTATAACCGGATATGAACAAGACAATATAATTTCCATGGACATAATCCCCATTCCAAACCAAAAAATTTATAAATAAAAGAAAAAAAAATCCCGAAATTTGAACCAAACTTAATCTGAACCTAACAAAAATATTTCAGTGAAGTATAACCTCATTGGAACTAGGTAAAATAATTTCCATATAAGTACAACCCGACCCGAACTTAAAAATCCCATTTGAAGGGAAAAAAAACCCCCACGAAATCTGAATTGAACCGAATCTAAACTGAACACAAATATTCCAAACAATCATAACCATATCCGAAGAAGACAAAATAATTTCCATGAACATGAATCCAATCCGAACCTAAAATTCGGATGTTCTACAAAACATAATGCGCTCCGTAGCGGTGGAAAGTGAAACTAAGTACTTAGCGCGAGATGGTTAAAATATTTCGTTTATAGTTAATGTTAAATTAGAACTTGGTTACGGTTAGATAACAGTTAGGTTGCAATTACGTTCCGGTGACCCTTTTGTTATTTTATTTTCCGGTTAGGTTACAGTTAGGTCATGGTTAAGTTACAGTTAGGTTAAGGTTAAGTTGCGGTTAGGTTGTGGTTAGGTTATGGGTAGATTATGATTAGGTGACGGCCAAGTTACATTTATGGTATATTTAACTTGCAGTTAGGTTACTGTTAAGATACAGCTAAGTTACAGACAAGTTATGATTCCGATACAATTAGGTTACGGTTAGGATTTTGTTCATAGAATGAACATTACGCATGTTTGATAAAAAATATACACCTATTTTTGTAAAATGGCTCTGAATTTATAATATTATATACTAACCTTTTAGCGAATCATCGAGAATCTATTTCATTCACGGTATAGTCAGATTTAAGAGTGATATATAATTAGTTTGAAATTCAAAATATTTCACTTGGGATATCTATGTGAAAAAAGTATTTAATTAAGTCACTTAACAGTAATTTTAAGGATAAACATCAACACGAAATCGTTGGACACATATTCCCTCCTGCGTTTCCCATTGCAGTCATTTTAGGTATTTTTGCAGCTAAATATTAGTTTTTTTAAAAAACCAATTTTTGACACAGTCAGGGGGCACGTATTTAATATAATGTACACTGTAAAAAATTGGACCCTTTTGCTGTATCATCACTCCCCCGCTTTTATAGAATATATCTCTTTTGACCTATGACAATGCTCCAAAATAGGCTGAAGTAATCATTTTCTATAAAAGCGGTGGAGTGACGATGCAGCAAAAGGGTCAAATTCTTAACAGTGTATTAACACATATTTTGAGTTGAAGATAAAATCATAAAAATTTCAAGTTCGTTTAACATTATTATAACGGACCCGGGCAACGCCGGGCGGGTCAGCTAGTTAAAAATAAAACTAATTATCGATTTGGCCATATAGATTATCCAGAAGACAATAGTACACAAGCAGGAGTATTGGTGGCTTCTTCTGTGGTAGACCTCTCGAAAAAGACCATTCTAGTCAGAATTGCTAACATCAGTGATAAGACGAGGACTATCAAGAAAGGAGAGGTGATAGCGTCATGTGCTCCTGTGACGTGCATAAGTCAAAATTCCAGTCACTCTGAGAAATCTTCAGATAATTTAGTCAAGGATTTGTTACAAAATACAGACTTAAATCCAAAACAGTTGGAAGCTGCGGAAAATTTAATTAGAGAATTCCAAAGTTTATTTTCCCAAACATCTGAAGACTTTGGACGAACTAAAATGGCACAACACCGAATTGACACGGGAGATCACTCTCCTATTAAACAGCACCCTAGACGATTACCTTTTGCCAAGCAAGAAGAGGTGCAGAATTTAATTAAAGATATGGAAGAAAATGACGTCATCGAACCATCAACAAGTCCATGGGCATCTCCCATTGTATTAGTAAGAAAGAAGGATGGTTCTACAAGATTTTGTGTAGACTACCGCCGACTGAATGACGTCACCAAAAAGGATAGTTACCCTCTGCCAAGGATTGACGACACTCTTGACACACTTGCGGGCAACACTTGGTTCTCGACTTTAGACTTGAAGAGTGGTTATTTGCAGGTAGAGATCCATCCCGACGACCGCGAGAAGACTGCCTTTACAACGGGACAAGGATTATGGCAGTTCAAGGTAATGCCTTTTGGTCTATGTAACGCACCTGCAACTTTTGAACGCCTTATGGAAACGGTTCTTCGGGGACTGTCATATGAGGCATGTCTTGTTTATTTAGACGATATCATAATCATAGGAAAATCTTTTGATGAACATCTGAACAACCTCAGGCGGGTGCTACAAAAATTAAAGGAAGCTAATTTGAAGTTAAGCCCTTCGAAGTGCAGTTTGTTTCGTAATGAAGTCGCCTACCTTGGACACATCATTTCGGTGGAAGGAGTTAGGACTGATCCGGAGAAGATATCGGCCGTGAAAAATTGGAATCGTCCAGCAGATGTTCACCAGCTTCGAAGTTTTCTAGGATTATGCACCTATTACAGAAAATTCGTCAAAGGCTTCTCGATGATTGCAAGACCACTTCATAAATTAACAGAAGCCAATCAAAAATTTATGTGGACACAGGAATGTGACGCTGCTTTCGAAAAGCTTAAGGAGGCCTTAACATCCACTCCAATTCTGTCGTATCCTCAAATCGATAAACAGTTTATACTTGATACGGATGCAAGCAACGAAAGCATTGGCGCTGTACTGTCCCAGGAAATCGACGGCCAGGAGCGTGTTATCACCTATTTCAGCAAGTGCTTGTCAAAGGCCGAGCGAAACTACTGCGTAACAAGAAAAGAGCTTCTTGCTGTAGTGAAAGCCATAGACCACTTTCATCACTATCTTTACAGTCGAAAGTTCCTGATCCGAACTGATCATGCTTCTCTAACTTGGCTATTGAATTTTAAGAACCCAGAAGGCCAGATAGCCAGGTGGATACAAAAGCTTCAAGAGTACGATATAAAGATACGCCATCGAAAAGGCTCATCACATGGAAATGCAGATGCTCTCTCAAGAAGACCCTGCTCAGATAATTGTAGATACTGCGACCGGGTTGAGAAGAAATTTAATGTCAAAGGTCCTATAGTAAGACAAGTTACAACTGGGTCTACATCATCGCAAGATCCGTGGAGTGACGAGAGCCTGTGTAAAGATCAACTTGCTGATCCTGAAATTAAGTCAATTCTAGAGCTGAAAGAGGAGTCCAACAGGAAGCCCAGCTGGCAAGACATGGCCCATTACCATCCTACGACTAAACGTTATTGGGCCCTCTGGGATTCCTTACATTTGAAGAACGGCATCTTGTACCGAAAATGGGAGTCTGACGATGGAAAGACATGTAGATGGCAACTACTACTCCCTAAGTCGAGAATTTCTATGGTCCTTCAAGAACTGCATGGTAGTCCCACAGGAGGTCATTTTGGTGTAATGAAGACCCTGCAAAAGGTTCGAGAGTGTTTCTACTGGAATAATGTTCGCAGTGACGTGGAGAAGTGGTGTCGAGCTTGTGAGACCTGTGTAGCACGTAAAGGTCCTAAGAGGCGCACCCGTGGACGATTGCAACGTTATAATGTAGGAGCTCCTTTCGAACGAATTGCCCTAGACATCCTGGGTCCACTTCCTAGAACATCTGATGGCAATAAGTACATCCTCGTTGTCATGGACTACTTCACTAAATGGCCTGAAGCCTATGCCATTCCTAATCAAGAGGCGGTAACCGTAGCAGACATACTGATTCAACACTGGGTTTGAAGATACGGAGTTCCTCTTCAAATCCATTCCGATCAAGGAAGAAATTTTGATTCGGCTGTGTTCAAGGAAATGTGTGAACTACTCGGCATGGACAAAACCCAAACAACACCTCTACACCCTCAATCGGACGGCATGGTAGAGCGGTTCAATCGTACCATCCTAAATAGCCTCTCTCTCCTGGTGTCTAGAGACCAACAGTACTGGGACAAGAAATTGCCTCTTTTCCTACTTGCTTACAGGAGTGCGACTCATGAGGCCACTGATTACTCCCCTTCTCAAATGCTCTTTGGTCGTGATCTTCGTCTACCTGCGGATCTTTTGTTTGGCCGTCCTCCTGATGCTCCTTCATCGCCTGAGGAATATGTCGATGAACTCCAGGCGCGGATTGAGGAGATTCATTGTCTAGCGAGGAACCGAATTGGACTGGCATCAGAAAAGATGAAGACACGGTACGACACAAAGGCAACAGGACATGAATTCAACGAAGGTGACAAAGTTTGGTTGTGGAATCCGATACGTCGTAAGGGACTGTCGCCAAAATTACAAAGAAACTGGGACGGTCCTTACACAGTCGTCAACAGGCTGAATGACGTCGTTGTACGCATACAAAAATCGCCACACGCCAAACCGAAGGTCGTACACTATAACCGGCTAGCCCCTTATTTTGGCCAAAGTGATTAGAAATTCGAAACTTGAATTTCAGACCATGGTCATGAAAGTCACTTTTTGTAAATATGTAAATAGTAATTAGTTCTTATTTATGTAAATTTTATTATTATTGTTATTATTTATTTATTTATTTATTTATTTGTTTATTTATTTTAAGTGTTTTCCTCTAACTCAAGGATTGCACTGCCCGGGACGTGCAGTCTTTGAGGAGGGGGTAGTGTTACGAATTTTGTAAATAGTTAGTGTTTGTACTGTAAAATAATGTAAATAATCTTATTAAGCTCCATTTCTTTACTAATATTAGTTTTTGTTACATTGTCTCTGTTATCAAGCAAACTTGTCTATTATTTTCAGTGAATGTCTATGGCAGCTTTGCGAAATGTTTGAGATATCGCCAAGTTGGCGTCACTTTTGGCGACTAATTTTGGTCGCCAAATTTGGCGATATATCGCCAAGTTGGCGACAATCTTGGCGATTGTTGGCGATGGTAACCCTTCCCTATTTATGGTAACCCCCCCCTTAGGTCTACTGATACATTGTTTGTTGTTCCGTGGTTTTCCAGGTTTTTCTAGAAATTTCTAGCACATGCTACGAGACTATATATAAGGAGAGCGATACGAGCTGTTGTTGTTATTATTTACCAGTCAGTCATTTAGTGAGCTACTAGAGATTGTCCAAGCAAGTTTGCTTGATGTATTGAGTTTTATCTACGTTGTTTTGAATGTGATATAGTGTTGAGACATTGTATAAAGAGTCTCTGCGACCTATATTTGTACTTGTTCGATAGATTTAAACAGTTATTTTGGAATATCTTGTAATATTTGTGAGTTTCGAAGACTCTGTTGTTCTGAAGATCTGTAAATAAATTATTTTCTACTTTTCTAAGAGAAAAGAGTTTGAAGTTGTCTAACCATAAGATCGAAAGAACCCTATATACGCTGCAACAATATATTTAATATAATTAGAAAGAAAATCATATTTAAATAAAATAGAACGTTTTTACTCTATTTATTTGCTGTTTGTAAAGTATAACTTAAGAAAATTGACCATGAGAAGGCTTAAAATAGTGATTTATTAGGATTCTACTTATAGGAATAAATAATGCGAAGGCAGATAGAAGTTCCTAAATTTTATTTAGTAAATAATCTGTTTTTTTTTTTTTTTTTGCTTTTCCCAAATGAAAGTTCTTAAACAAAAAAGAAAAACTTTTGAGATTAGTAATAGCTATCAGGACCGACAATTTTTGTTTATGAAACCATAATCAACTTATTGAGTCATATGTACATTGTATTTTATCTCACTCTAGGTCAAACTTATGTTTTCGTTTCTTGCATTAACAATAAATAAAATATCATAACTATATTTTAACTCAAATGCTTTGATTTCTGTAAAATATGACATGATGGGAAGGATTGAAAATGTCACCATTCATAAGAAAAGAACTATAAGTTAGACATTCCTTAATTCATAATTAAGTTGAAAGTATACATATTTTATATTGAAAAAAATCTGCCTTGAGTTATTTAAAAAGAACAATTATGAGACTGTACAGTTTTTCTTCAACTATTTTTTCATTATTCCTCTTTGATTTTAAAATGTTTATTTCAATTCGTAGAAGAAATCTTGAAATTTAAAATTTTATTAATTAAAAAAGTCTTATAATTGTGCTTCTTAAATAAATAAAGGCAGATTTTTTCAATACTAAATGTTCTCATAAAAAGCTCTTGTTTATCAAAATATAAGTTTCTCCTATTAAATATTATGTAAAGTTGTTTTAAATTAGTAACATTTTAATAACGTTAAACTTTGAAACATAAAATTATTTGGAAAGCCGAATATTCGGTATTCGGCCCAACAATTACTATTCGGCTTGCCGAATATTCGGCATTCGGTATTCGGCCAAAATCACTATTCGGTGCATCCCTTGCAAAGATAAAAAGCATTTTTTAAAATTGAAAACTTTAATGAATTTTCTACATGTAATATGCGTTTTAGATTGCTAACTAACTCTAAAGAAGCATTTTTAACCCTTTAACCCCTTGAAGGGGTGAGATAAAATATATCCCACTTAATTTTAATTGAAAAACGCCACATTGACGCCTGTAATTTGGAATAGCAATTTTATTTTTGTCAAATATGTAAAGAAACGCTTTTAAATATTTTGAAACAAATTTGTTTTTAAATTCTGGTGTCAATCAATCATTCAGTATTTTAAGAACTGAAGTGCTTTTTCATTCATGTTTCAGTCATAAAATGATAACTGTGAAAAGTATTGGTATGAAGATTTGTATTTGATAACTTTACATATTTTTTTATCTTATACAATTCAAAAAATTAACATTAATCTCAATATTATATTGAATCAATCTTTGAATTAAAATATTACGTATCAGAAAAACATGGTTAGATTAAAGGGTTAAATGAAAAATATTAATTATGGAAAAAAATAAAGCAATGAATTTTTTCAAAAGTCACATTTCTGTATTAGACGCATGCTGGAAGTTATTAGCCAAAGATTTCGTTGCAGCAGCAGTTTTGTTTCTGGTCATTTCAATGTACAGTAAAACCCAGATAATTTGGATTAATTGGGACCAGACCTAATCTGGATTATCAAAATCCGGATTATCCGGAGAATTAGAAACAAATGAAATAAAATAAAACATACTTACAGAAAATCACCCTTAAGTTAAACTAAAAAGTGCCAGAATTCAATTCTGCATCTTCATAAAAATAAATAATTTTCTGCAAGTGATATTTTGTCACAATAACAAGAAAACAGACCTATGGGCTGACAAAGATGAGAAAGCTAGCCTTATCGGACAATGGATCTTATAGGGACTATTTTACAGTGGTTTCTTGCAATGCTCTAAGTAAAAGTTTATTGTGCAGTGATTTTTTATGACATTTCTCAGTGGTTTAAATAGAAAATTGGAATTGCCAAACTTAGTAATACATCGTTGTTTTGTTTTTTTTTTTTTTTAAGATAGCATCAAATACTTTAAATAAGAAAGCTTATGGTATTCTTCCGAAAAGATAGAAAAAGATTTTTTTTTTAAAAATCAGAATATGACGTTGAAACAAGTTAATGCCAAAAAATTAGCCAATTGTAATTCAATTACATGTCTGTTAAATTTGTATTTATTTATTTTATTTTATTTTATTATTTATAAAGAAAATTTTAATTTTGCTATAGTATATTAGCCGGAAACAAATCCCGAACTCTTTATATTTTTCTAAGGACAAATAGATTAATCTATTGTAATAGAGTTCCACTCGGTAGAGATCAATTTAAAAATAACTCCCACCTGATTTTTTTTTTAAACACAGCCAATCGGTAAATTGAAATACAATTTTCAAACAAATTCAAAATATTTTCAAAAAATTTTTTTTTCTTATTTGGCAGTGTAAAATTTTAAATTGTTTGATTACATGTTGAATTTGTAATTTTTAATAATTTAATCTGCGTTTTTAACCATTCTTTTATTTTATTACTGAACCAATTTAAATTTTATAATGGAAAATTATCAGGAACAATATTCATAGATTTATGAGTAAACTGTGTATCATTATTTTTTAATGGAGATGCATGATAGAGACTAAAAAAAAAAAGCTTGAAAAATATAAGCTTGCAATAAATGAGTCAAATGAAATACAGTTTTCATTCCAATTACATTTGAAAGTAGATTTCTTTTCCTATATGATGAAATAAAAATTGAAAATGTGCGACGTTTAGAAGATTAAAAAATTGAAGGAACAAAGATTGCAAAAAGTCATTTATCCTGAAATGTTGTCATTCGCAAAATAACGCCAGTGCTACACAAGCACACATTTATTTGTTACAATATAGATTTTACTCACATGAAAAATCGGTACTACTTGATTATCCCATCGACCATTTTCGCCAAATTAAAAAAACCCGCCAAACTAATAGCCAAGTTATATATATTGACATAATTTTTATTTTAAATAACAAAAAACAAATAAATTAGTAAAACATGAAATAAAAATATAAATAAAAAGTGGTATTAAAAACACCTCTTGATGACATTTTAAACATGTGTATTGTGTTTAATATTATTGAATATGACATTTACAAATCATCCATTTTTGGTACTTAAGAAAAATCTTACGCCCATGTTAAAATGTTAAAAGTAAAGAAATGACTGCACGTACATTTTTTTCAAAAAAGTTTGCTTCAAAGTTAACTCTATGACAAATTTAAAATTTGTTTTATGAATTAAAATACACAACACAAATTAAAATAATAAACATTGCACTCTGTCACTTCAACATGCAAAGAAGATGCCGTATTTTCCGCGAAATACGCAAACCTTGATTTTTACAAATCATGCCAAATCAAATTTTCAATTACATTTTAAACATTGGATATTGGCGAATTATGAAATCTCATTTTGTGTTTTACATCATTCTTTATTTCAGATCAATTTTCTATGTGAAAATGTTCTTTTTTTTCCTTTTCTGAAAATATATTTGAAAAATAAAAATGAAGTAAAAAATAAATAGCATAAAAATATAATTATTCCAAGAAGAAAGAAAAATTAAATAATTTTGTTTTGCATTTTCCTTCTGGTAAAATGATAGGTAACAAAAAAGAACTTAAAAAATCATCTGCACTAGCAAGTTTAACTGAAATTTATAAAAAATTACATTAAGCGAATAATGTTATTTTAATATAATTACAATTGAATGTCTTAAACAATTGGACAAAAATTTGGGGAACCGGACACTACTTTAAACCTGAAATTATTGCCAAGATCATCTTTGTTTGCTTGCTATCTCGGCAAAAAAAATTCAACCCAGAGGGGAAAAAAAAAAAATCACATTGAACAGGTACTAAATCCTTTGACATCAGCCGTGCTTTTTTTCCTCTAAATAAAAATGATCTGCTTAAATTTAAGCATTATAAAGTAGCATTTTATATTATTATAAACTAAAAACTATAGTACTAAAAGTTTCCACAGACTTGTCATTGAAAGATTCCTTCTTTTTAGCAAAAACACACGGTTGTGTTTGGGTTTAATGTAGCAGATTTCAGGGTTACATTTTTTGCACCACTGCCAGCCACCATAAGTCCTCTCTATTTCTTCTTTTTACTTTATGGCTATTTTTCCTTTACTTTGCACAGAAATGGAGTACTAAAGTTGCCACCTCTAGAAAAATTAAATTAAAAACTACAAAAAAATTAATATCTCAAAAACAAATTAAGATACAGTTTTCAAACAAATTGCATTTAAAAGTATATATTTTTCCCTACACAACGGTGTAAAGATTGAAAATCTGTGATTTGTAGGAGTTAAAAAATTTGCAATAATGAAAATTGCAAAAGTGAAATTTCATCAGAAAGTGTTGCTATTCAAAAAATGACGTATGCATTACGCACAGATACGTTTGGCCTTTATGATATAGATATGTCATATCAAAATGTCGTTAATTGTTGATATGGAAAAATTTTACATCCCAGAAAATACATCAGGAGATTCTCAGGGGATTTTTTCTTGGAAAATGAGTATGAACCCTGTGACAGCTTCAAATTATTTATTTTTGCAGTCATATCATCAGAGAAATGCTCCAATCTCCTGGCTAAACAACTGCAATTGAAAGGAATAGATGTTCCATTCCAAAGAGCAACCACATATCATAGCACTCCGACACCTCGCTCCAAACCAACTACCACCTTCATTTCCAGACTGCATAGTTTAAAGTAAAAAGTAGTTTCTAGAACATTCAATAATCTGAAACACAATCCCTTCATGTAAACAGAAATCAGTAACTGGCGTCAAGTATTCAACAGCAGAATCAAATGCTCTCACAAACGATAATTTTATTAAAAATTTATTATTTAGCTTATTTAATAATTAAAAGTTGTTAAAATTTAAATGTATTCCACAGACAATAATTTCATTAAAAAAGGAAATAGAAATTGATTTATTGATAATGATGTATTAAGTAAGTATGCTTTTTTGGAATAAATTTAATGACTTTTAAAAGGGGGTTGACAAAAACAAGGAAAAAGCGAGTTTTATAAGAAATTTAAAGTAATAAAGTTTATTTAACAATATTTTTAATTTAAAGCCATTTTTTAGAGTTATGCATATCAAATAAATATTTGCTAAGGCAAAATTAATATAAGGTTAATTTTGGTGAAAAAAATTTAAATTTTGTAATATATATATATTAAATATAAGATAACTGAGGTACCAGTTTAAATATACAGGGTGTTTATAAAGTCCTGGACCCATTTTGATGTTTAATAACTCATAAAATAATAAAGATAGATTAATAACATAAATGGTTAGTGAGACTCAAAAAGTTTCATGACCCTTGTTAATGAACTTCCACGTGTGCCCCCTTCGTCGCACGGAGAATATCAAGTCAATAGCAAATTTATTCCAATTTCATGCTAGGAAGCAGCAAGCATGTTGGCATCCACAGAGGCTATTGCGGTTGTAATTCTGGCTTTTAAGTCATCAATGTTTGACACACTCTTCCTGTAAACATTGTTCTTTTCAAATCCCCCAAAGGAAAAAGTCCAGTGGCATTATATCAGGTGATCTGAGTGGCCAAGAAATTGGACTTCCTCGCCCAATCCATCTTCCTGAAAAATGGTCATTCAAAGAAGTACGAATGATGCTACCCCAATGACGTGGTGCACCATCTTGTTGCAAAAAGACATGTGGTTAAAGCTCTTCTAGTTGTTGAAATACGAAGTTTTCCAACATGTCTAAGTATACGACTGATGAGACCGTCTTTTCTGTAAAAAAAGAAAGGCTGCTACCTGGCGTGAAATTGACTATCAACTTGATATTCTTCATGCGACGAAGAGGGCACACATGGGAGTTCATTGACAAGGGTTGTGAAACTTTTTGAGTCTATCTAACCATTTATGTTATTAATTTTAATCTACCTTTATTATTTTATGAGTTATTAAACATCAAAATGGGTCCGGGACTTTATAAACACCCTGTCTTATAAATTCTCATAACTTTGACACAAGTCAAAATTGTACTTTGGTTTACAATATGTGGAAAAAATAAATAAAATGTGAAAATTAATAGAAATAAATAAGCAAATTTAGGCACACACACACAAAAAAAGTCTATTAATTGCAATGAGCTTAAATATACAGGTGTTTCTAAATTCATGGTCCAAACTTTAAGGGGTGATAGTACACATCAAGACAAACAATATTTAAATAGGAAACCAAGGGTCCCAAAGTCTTCCGAAGGAGATAGGCGCCATTAAAGTTTAGGGTCCAAAAATTCAAATGATTATGAAAAACAGAAAAATTGGTCGATTCGTTTGTGGTTTTCACTAAAATTATTCTTTATGTCAGTATTGTCTTGAAAATAAATTATAAAGATAAATTTCAAAAAATGACGATAGAGGGCGCTTTAGACTTTAGAGTAACGAACAACTATTTTTTACCGTTATGTTTTAAATTCAAATGATTATAAAAAAACGGAAAAATTGGTCGATTGATTTGCGGTTTTCACTAAAACTATTCTTTATGTCGGTATTTTATTGAAAATGAATTATAAAGATAAATTTCAAAAAATGCCGATAGAGGGCACTTTAGACTTTGGAGTAATGTACAACTATATTTTACCATTATTTTTCGCATCTCATAAAATTTTTTTAGAAGCTTAGACATAAATTTAAATTTCGAGATGAAAATCTGAATCGTTGGGAGTGGTTAAGTAGCGCAAACTGAACTGTGTTCAATGGGGTGGGGAGGTTCAAATTTCAAATGATTATAAAAAACGGAAAAATTGTTCGATTCATTTGCCGTTTTCACTAAAACTATTCTTTATGTCAATATTTCCTTGAAAATAAATTTTAAAGATTAATTTAAAAAAATACTGTTAGAGGACGCCTTAAACTTTGGAGTAACTAACTATTTTTTAACCGTTATTTTTTGTATCTAATTAAATGCTTGTAAAAGTTCAAACTTAAATTTTGAGCTCAAAATCTGCATCGTTTTGAGTAATTAAGTGCGGAAATTTGAAATGTGTTCGAGGGGTGGGGAGGGTAACATTTTAACTCCTGAACACTGTTCAGTTTCTGCTTCTTAACCCCTCCATCGATTTAGAATTTGAGCTCAAAATTTAAATCTAAGCATTTGCAAGCATTTAATTAGATACAAAAAATAACACTTAAAAATAGTTGTTGGTTACTCTAAAGTTTAAGGTGCTATCTATCGGTATTTTTTGAAATTAATCTTTAAAATTTATTTTCAAGGAAATATTGACATAAAGAATAGTTTTAGCGAAAACGGCAAACGAATCGACCAATTTTTCCGTTTTTTAAAATAATTTGAAATTTGAACCTCCCCACCCTCATTGAACACAGTTCAGTTTGCTCTACTTAACCACTCCCAACGATTCAGATTTTCATCTCAAAATTTAAGTTTATGTCTAAGCTTCTAAGAAAATTTTATGAGATGCGAAAAATAATGGTAAAATATAGTTGTACGTTACTCCAAAGTCTAAAGCGCCCTCTATCGGCATTTTTTGAAATTTATCTTTATAATTCATTTTCAATAAAATACCGACATAAAGAATAGTTTTAGTGAAAACCGCAAATCAATCGACCAATTTTTCCGTTTTTTATAATCATTTGAATTTAAAACCCTCTGAATACAGTTAAGTTTGTGCTACTTAACTGCTTCTAACTATTCAGATTTTGAGCTCAAAATTTAAGTTTAAGTCTAAGCTTACGAAACCTTTAATGAGATGCAAAAAATAACGGTAAAAAATAGTTGTTCGTTACTCTAAAGTCTAAAGCGCCCTCTATCGTCATTTTTTGAAATTTATCTTTATAATTTATTTTCAAGACAATACTGACATAAAGAATAATTTTAGTGAAAACCGCAAACGAATCGATCAATTTTTCTGTTTTTCATAATCATTTGAATTTTTGGACCCTAAACTTTAATGGTGCCTATCTCTTTCGGAAGACTTTGGGACCCTTGGTTTCCTATTTAAATATTGTTTGTCTTGATGTGTACTATCACCCCTTAAAGTTTGGACCATGAATTTAGAAACACCCTGTATAGTAATGAATAGATAAATATATAAAATACTTTTGAATCAAAATTTATCTGACATGATGTATGTTAATCATAGAAGATGGCATGTAAAAGTATAATATATTAATCATTATAAAAAAATGTTATGTTAAAGTTTATCGACATGCAGAAACTACAAAAAAAAAAAAAAAAAAAAAAAAAAAACTCAAAATGTTGTAAAACTTAAATATTTTATATTGTAAATCTTATAAAATAGTTGAATAAAAGAAAAGAGGAATAATTTAATTTAAAGAATGCCAATCAAAGTTGGCTTTTTACTGGTAAAAACCTGGGGGAAAAGTGGTAAAAACCTGACGATATGTAATCAACTCTACTCCTTAAACTATATTTTAATACTAGTGATAAAAATTCTATTATCTTGTAATTAATGTATTTATATATCTATACATGTATAGCAAAAAGAGAAATAAAGAATTAGTCAGTTCTCTAAAACTGCTGATATACTTTAATCACAGAGATTTCTTTTATATTTTCTATAATTTTCCAAATCTATACAACAGATATTTACTGTTTCACAAAGCAAATTTACATTTTAATTATACTCTTTTCCACTTATACTCATTTCCAAACAGTTTCTTTAAACAGAAAGACATAAAAGGCAAAATTTGGTGAAAAGAGTTAAATAATAAAGAAATAAATCCCAAATATATAACTTATACTATAATGCAAGCAAAAATTGTGTGTGTGTGTAAATTTTATCTCAAAAACGGCTCTAATGATTTTCGCAAAAATTTGGATTTTACCATTTTCGGGCACAAGAAGACCATTGGGCTAGGTCACATGTTCGAGAAAATTCGATTATTGGGTCATAATGGATCAGGATCAAGCTATTTATATCTAGAGAACGTCTGGATCGATTTTAAGGAAATTTTGTATCCAATCATTTTTTTACACGAGAAAACAATTGAGCTGGGTCACATGTTCGAAAAATTTTGATTAGTGGATCATTGTGGGTCAAGTCATTTTTATTTAAAAAACGGCTCTAACGATTTCAACCAAATTTTATATTTTATCGTTTTGGATTACAAGAAGACCATTGGGTTTAGGTAACATGTTCGAGAAAATTCGGTTAGTGGGTCATTGTGGGTCATGCTATTTTTATCTAGAGATTTTCTCACACAATTTTGAATAAAAATTGCATTCTATGGTTTTCAGGCACGAGAAAAACATTGGGCTAGGTTACATGTTCGAAAAAAAATTTTAATGGGTCATTAAGGGCCTGAGTCAAGCTATTTATATTTAAAGAACCGCAGAATCAATTTCATCGAAATTTTGCCTGTAATAGTTTTTTGACACGAGAAAGCTAATGGGCTAAGTCACATGATCGAGAGATTTCGATTATAAGAATCATTGGTGGGACATGATGGGTCATGGTGAACTATAGCTAAAGAACAGGTGGATCGATTTTAACGAAATTTTGTATACAACATTTTTTGGCACGAGAAAACTATTGGGCTAGGTCTCAGTTCGAGAAATTTCGATTACTGGGTCATTTTGGGTCATAAAAGGTCTGGGTCAAGCTATTTATATATAAAGTACGACAGTATCAAATTTAATGAAATTTTGTATGTAAGTTTTTTGACACGAGAAAATTAATTGGCTATCTCACATGCAGGGTTCGTAAATATCATGATATTTTCGAAAATATCGAAAATATCCGATATTTTGATATATATCTGATATTTTCGATATATATCAGATATTTTCAAAATTTTCAGCTTATTGATTACAAATATTTTTTGATTTAGTATAAATTAAAATTTTAATCATATTACAGTTAACATGAAAACATAAACCAATATTCTAAATCTTTTTTTTTTTCCTTTGTAAATTTGATGATTAAATAAATGAAGACAAACAATTTTTTGTGATGTTCAACAAATTACCTTTTCACTCATCAAAACACAAAATACAGAATTCAGTTTCAAGTTTTAAAAAAATTTATTTTTAAAGAACAAGTTTCAAGATACAAAATAATAATAATAATAATAATAATAATAAATAAAAAATAAATTATTTTTTTCTATTGAAGAATTTAAACATGAATGTAAGCTTGTCAGCTTTTTCATTCCCTAACCTATTCCGGAGTTTAGACTGAACTAAACCGAAACTGGAAAAGATTCTTTCTAATCCAGCTGTTGAAGGAGAAGCTGTAAACAACTGATTAGTTAAGTTGGACATTTTTTCTTTTATGGGCTGCTCCAATTTAATATTGTCCCACCAAATTATTGGTTCAACCTTTATATATTCAGTTTCAAACATAAAACTTGGAAAAGGAGATTTCTTTGCTAAAAATGTCATTGCCAGGGGCAAAAGTTCTTTGTCTACTGAACGCAAGAAATTAAAAGCACTATGCTTTTGATCTTCAGTTAATTTTTTCCCACAGTATCTGTGGTCCAACATATTAGCAGCTAAATGTGCTGGTGACAATGCCATTTCTTCTCTTGCTAATAATTTTTTCTTGATATCCTTTCCAGATGTTTCCAATTGTTCCTTTAATTTGCACCAAATTTCTACACATTGTGCAATCTTAGTGTCATCTTTTTGCATTTCATCTAATGCATCTGCAATAGGTGTTAAAATATTTATGTAATCTGTGCAATTAACCATTAAGTTGACATCATTCACTAAATTGAAAATTTCTTTATCAATTTCAAGTTTGTGATCCTGACAGACTTGCACCAGTTTTCCTCTGTTATCTAAAAAAGACTTCAGTGTATCGAACATTGTGTTCCACCTTACAGCTTGAGGTATTACTAGCAGTTTTCCACCATTTTTCTTATACCAAACAGTTGGCAAATGAGTATATTTAAAATATTTAATTATCTTGATGACATTTTTACTTATATTTGGAAATTCTATGTCTTTGGCAAGAAGATTTAATATGTGAGCAGAACAACCATAGTAAATAATATCAAAATCTTCAGACTTAGCAAGCTCTTCTCTCATTTTTTTAACATTTCCAGTATTATCTGTAACAAAACTGCGAACATCTACAGCAAATTTTTCTTTACAATCCAAGATAGATTGTTTTGCCACATCACATAAATATTCTGCAGTATGTGAATGTTCTGATGAATCTATAGTCGAAGTTAGGAAAGTATCACCAGATGTTGTGATCACTGAGGTGCAAATAAGTGACTCGTTGTGGATATTACTCCAGCCATCAAGACTCATAGTTAGTTTCTCCAGAGAGAATTTCCTTTGATTCTTCAACTACTTTTTTGTGTAAATCATCCAAAAGTTCCCCTGCTAATCTTCTTTCCGAAGGAGGCGTATAGCCAGGTCGAAGCAAACTACAAAGTTTTATAAATTCAGGATGAATAACATGATTAAATGGTGTATTTGTAGCAAAAAAGTAACGCGCAATTTGTTCATCAATAGCTTGAGCATATACTGTTGAAGTGCAAACCACATCAGAATCTTTAGACAATGAAACTGTTGTTGTTTTGTATCTTGTTGCTGCAGAAGCTTTTTTCTGTTTCTTGCATGGTTGTTCTGATAAGATACAATTGTCTAAATCAACACTTCTTTTAGGATCATCATCATCTGTAATAAGAAAAAAAAATGCATCAGAATGAACTGTGGAATGAAATATTTAATATTTAAGAAATATAAAATTCAGGACTGCCAATAAGTTCTAATCTATAATTTCAAAGTAGCATATGTAAGTGTAATTACTAAAAACATATGAAAACATTCTAAACAAATTAATAAATCTCTTGTTAATATTAAAACTTTTTAACGCAGCAAAGTCTTTTTAAAAATAGAGTAAATATTAAAATTTTACTAAGCACAAAAAGAAATTTTACAAATAAAAATATATTTAGTTATTTTAATATTATCTTGTTTATGAAAAAGCATTTGAAGTTTAAAATTGAATTGAAGAATTGTGTGCATTTTTTATTCAACATTATCACATTACAAGATAAAAGTTTGGTCAAAATATCAATTAGATATACAGTAGACTCCCTTAAATCCACACTCCTAAAATCCGCAACTCTCTAAAATCCGCACATATTTTACAGATGTAAACAATGAAACATTCAATTCAGATGTAGGTGCAAAATTTGACTTTTTTAGATTTTTATCAATTCTATATATTTTTTAATTTGTAATTTTTTTTAAGGTTATTGAATTCATGTTTTTTCATAAAGAAAGAATAATTTATTTCTGAAAAAATAAATATATTGCTGATATCATTTCTAATCACAATATTACCAAATATATTTATGTATTAATCAAGCTTTTTTAGTTGTTAAGTCTGGCTAAACCTGAAATAAAACTTCATTATTTTATGATCTTGATGTAAATTAGTAATGTACATTTATGAGGCAAGTTTTTATTGAATAATTTAGGAAAAACACGTTTCATCTTTATAATGAATATTTAATTGTACATTACTCCTCATTAATTTGACCTTTGCTTTTAGTACTTTTATCATTTCAAAAACTATCTAAATTTTTATTATTTTAGTTTATTACTTATTTTAGTATTTTAGCATATAGTAAGCATTCATTATACTTTTGATTTCATTATTAATTACATTCAAATTACTTTTTAAACTAGTTGGATGTGCCAATCCCAAAACTTTCTTCTATCTCATACGTACATTTTAATATTAAAAAAAATAATTACTCATTTTAATGCTTTAATAATTTTAATTCAATACCATACCAACTTTGATTTTCATCTTAAATTTCTGCTTCAATCAATTAATCGGAGTAAAAACGAATTTACGTCTGCACGAGCCGATGGACAATAGAATGATAGGCAGATTTTTTTTTTCAAATTCAGGGAGGACCTACTTGCCTTACCAAGAAATAATTATATACAAAAAATTTACTTCAGTTCTAGAACTAACTTCATACACTTTTATGTGGTGCAATATTGAAAATGGCATAAAATTCGCTATTGCAGCGCCTCCTTCCGGCGGATTTTTTTCAGATTCAGGGCGATCCAACTAGCCCTAAACATACACTTACACAAAAAATTTCGTTCAATTCGATGCATAACTTCATGTACTTTTGGTCGGTACAATATTGAAAATGGCACAAAAAACGCGATTGTAGCGCCCCCTTCTGACGGATTTTTTTCAAATTCAGGGAGGACCAACTAGCCATAGTCATACACTTACACAAAAAAGTTGGTTAAATTCGGTGCATAACTTCATATACTTTTGATCGGTACAATATTGAAAATGGCACAAAATTCGCGATTGCAGCGCCTCCTTCTTTCCAGATTATTTTCAAATTCAGGGGAGACCAACTAGCCATAGTCATACACATACACAAAAAATCTCGTTCAATTCGATGCATAACTTCATATACTTTTGCTTGGTACAATATTGAAAATGGCACAAAAATCGTGATTGCAGCACCCCTTTCCGGCGAAATATTTCAAAAGTGAAGGAGGACCTGCTTGCCACAGCCAAAAACATTTACAAAAAATTTGGTTCAATTCTATCCATAACTTCATACACTTTTTGATGGTAGAATGGCGACATACACACAGACACACACACACACACACACACACACACACACACACACACACACACACACACACACACACACACACACACACACACACAGACAGACACACACACACACACACAGGTTGGTCTACCCTGTAAAGTGAGGAACCGTGTTAACACAATACGTTCTGAGTAACCTTAGAAATTGTGGTCAAAACCCTAAAAATGCAATTTACTGATACGTATTCACATTAATAAAAGCTATAACTATATTAAAAATTATATTTTTCTTGTAACATTATTTTTTATTAAATAAAACAGCAGGAGATGTTTTGCATGTATATCGAGTAACTGGTTCAGCTTACAGACATGGCGTTGTGAGTAACATAGCCTCGAACTAAGATAATAAAAATTGTTACTCAGAAGAACGGTAATTTTTACCTGCTGTGTTTAGTGTTGATTGCTACAATGGACTAATAATAATGGATAATTCTCTTCCTCGTCACTATAAAATTTAAGACAAAAGAAAAAAAAAGTTTATATGAATCTAGGAAAAAAAGTTATCGGAAAAAAGTGACATAAACTACGAAAGCGGAAAAAAAGTGACACGGAAAAAAGTTACCGAAAAAAGTTACCGAAAAAAGTGACAAGGAAAAAAAGTTACAGGAAAAAAAGTGACAAGGAATTGATTTTGGAGACTTATTATTGATTTTGGGGATTCATTGGTTAAGTATGAAAGGGGGATCGGGGGCAGACTCATAATTTAGGTAAATGGGTTTTTCATGCTGAATTAACTGTTTTGGTTCAATTTTTGCAAGGAAGTTCATATTGAAAAGACGCTTGCCTGATTTGTTTTGGGAAAAGATGATTACCTTCCTCCTACCCGCCCTAATTTGATAGATGGGTTTTTATGAAGAATTATCCATCGTGTGTCAAATTTTGGATATAGGTTCTTTCTGAAAAAGGCTTATCTATAGTAATATAGTATAATGCCTGAAAAGGTTTGGAAGTTTAATGATTAAGCATAGAGCGGTAACGGGGAAATAAACTCTCTTAAATTAAATTAATAGATTTTTACGTAGAATTATCCGATTTGTTTGGAATTTTGGACATAAGTTCATTATGATAAGACGTATCTCTGATTAGCTATGGGGTTCTTTTGCTTATTGATAAAAGAAGGGGAGGGCAATTATCTCGCCTCAAACTAGATAAATCGTTTTTTATGCAGAATTATCGGATGTATTTCAAATTTTAATTGAAATTCCTTTCGGATAAGGTGAATCCCTGAATAGTTTTAAGGGTTTAACAGCTAAGTATAGAAGAGGAATAGAATATAGCCCCCGTCTTTAAATTGAATAAATTGTTTTTTACGCAGAATTATTGGATTTGCTTCATATTTTGGAATATAGGTTCATTATGATAAGGCGTATCCTTGATTAGATATGGGGTTCTTTGCTAATTAAAAAAGGGGTCGGGTGATTTTTACCCCCCCCCCCCCCTTTAAATTAGATAAATTGTTTTTTATGCGCACTTATCCGATGTATTTCATATTTATATACAAGTCCTTTCTTATAAAGTGAATCGCGGAATAGTTTTAAAGGTTTAATTGCTAAGTATAGAGGGGGGAGGGGAACGCGGGATAACCCCTTTCAATTACATAAATGGCTTTTTACACAGAATTATCCGATTTGCTTCAAATTTGGATGTGGGTTCATTCTGATAAAGCGTATCTCTGATTAGTTATGATGTTACTTAGCTAATTAAAAAGGGGGACGGGCGATTATTCCCCCTCCTAAATGAGATAAATTGTTCTTATGATGCATTTCAAATTTTGGGTACAGGTTCTTTCTGATAAAGTGAATCCCTGAATAGTTTTAAGGGTTTATGGCTAAGTATAGAGGGGGGTGGAACGAAGGATACCCCCCTTAAATTAATTAAATGGCTTTTTATGCAGAATTATCCGATTTCCTTCAAATTTTGGATATAGGTTCATTATGATAAGGTGAATCCCTGATTAGTTGTGGGTTATCGACCGGCCCCCCCCTCTCTATACTTAGCCATTATACCCTTAAAACAATTTAGGAATTCACTTTATCAGAAAGAATCTATATCCAAAAGTTGAAATAAATCGGATAATTGTGCAAAAAATGTTGCGCAATTTATATTATTTAATAAGCAGGGACAATCCCTCGCTATCCCTTTTTAATTAGCAAAGAACAACATAACTAATCAGGGATATGCCTTATTATAATGAATCTACATCCAAAATTTGGAGCAAATAGGATAATTTTGCATAAAAAACGATTTATCTGGTTTGAGGCGAGATAATTGCCCCCCCCCCTTTATTAATAAGCAAAAGAACCCCATAACTAGTGAGAGATAGGTCTTATCATAATGAATTTATGTCCAAAATTTCAAGTAAATCGGATAATTGTGCGTGAAAAACCATTAATTTAATTTAAGAGAGGTTATTCCCACGTTCCCCTCTATGCTTAACTATTAAACTCTCAAATCTCTTCAGGTATTATATACAATATATATATAAGCCTTATCAGAAAGAACCTATGTTCAAAATTTGACACACGTTGGATAATTCTAAATAAAAATCCATTTTTCTAATTTAGGGTGAATTGGGTGGGGAGAGGGGGTAATCATCCCTTCCCAAAACTAATCAGGCAAGCGTGTTTTCAGTATGAGCGTATATCTAAAAATTGAACCAAAACAGTTAATTCAGCATGAAAAACCCATTTACCTAAATTATGAGCCTCCCCCCGATCCCCCTTTCATACTTAACCAATGAATTCCCAAAATCAATAATACAAATCCCTAAAATCATTTCCTTGTCACTTTTTTCCTGTAACTTTTTTTCCTTGTCACTTTTTTCCGTGTCACTTTTCTCCCGCTTTTGTAGTTTATGTCACTTTTTTCTGATAACTTTTTTTCCGGTCACATTTTTTTCCGTTTACCCGTTTGAATATATATATATATATATATATATATATATTCGCACAAAATTGCAATATCCGTCTTTGTTTGAATTCAGCGAGAGTTGAGGAAATGTTCATTTTCTGTTGTTCTAGACCTTTGCTCAACAATGCGATTCATATATAATAAAAAATATTTTAAAAACAATATAATACTATGTTTTTATAATAAAATTTTAATTAACTCATTATTCTAATGATATAGCTTGTCTTTTGCATAGGTAGATGGGAGATACTGGAAACAGAGAATAAATAGGGGACCATATTCTTTTCCTAAATGTTTAAAAATATCGCAATTTTGGCCACTATTAACTAATTTTAATCATTTATACCTTTTAAAGAGAATTCTGATTACACACATTAGAAGGTAAACAGCAGGCACCTCGCAGCTCTGCCTCGCATGCCCCTGCATCAGTCGGGCATTGCTGAAGATAGCTCACGAGGATACAAAAATTTAGAACTCAAAATAACGATAGTCTCAAAATAATTATTTCTCTTCTGAGCTTTAGAAATGGATTGAAGGGAATAATAATTTTAAAGCACCAAGACACTGGAAGTTTACTGGTTGATCCAATAACAGTAGGAACTTTGCTCATATCATTATATGTCTTCTTTCCGTAGAATGTGGACTATAAAAGTAAAAATTGATAATATTAATTGCTAAAAATTGTTTCATAAAGGACTTTTTTTGGCTTATTGAGCAAAAGATTGGTTGTATTTACTAATTATGACGATCAATTTTCAACTCGAGGAAGAGGGGGAGCGCCCTCCTGAGAGAACTTAACCCCCATTTACGCATGGAAATTCAAAGTTTGAAGAAAACCACGAAAATCTCCGAACGACTAGGCCGACGGGCGCGACTGGGTTCGAAACCAGCACCTTCCGTCTTTACCATTTTCGAAGGCTGAACCACTGGAATGAGCTAAAGGCTATAACAAAATATGCACTAAATTCATTAAATGCAAATGATATTTAGTTGCAAAGAAAAAGAAAAGAAAAACTTTTTTTTGAAAAAAAAAAAAAAAAAAAAATCAAACAATCTGGATCTTGTAAAACAATTACTCTCAAAGAAACTAGCATAGCAATGCAAGAAATTACTATCGATTAAAAGCATGTTATTCTTTTCGATTAATAAAATTTATTTGTCATAAGAGTACATGTTCTTTTCGTGACAGATTTTTCTTTCTTTTTTCTTTTCTTTTCTTTTTTTTTTTTTTTTTTTTTTTTTTTTTATTATAACAAAATTACGATTTCTAAAAGTTAATTATGTAAATGAATGTTAGTATAATGAAATGATTTTTAATACCATTTATTCATTTCTAAAAATTTTATTAAAATATCATTAAAAAATCCATTAAATTTTACGATTTAATTGAATCTCATGAATATTTATCATTACGATTTCTAATTCTTAAACTTTATTAAAATTAATTATATTTTATAGTATTTTTTATGCTTTTCATATGTTTATAATTCAAAATATTAAACATTTTGCGACAACTCTATTGAAATGGAAAATTGCTGGTAGCAAATTTAAATTTCATTATAAACGTCCACTATTATAGTATAATTTAAAAGAATCCAAATATTTTAAGTGTTCAAAAAAAAAAAAAAAAAAAGTTTGAAGTTTATATCAGAATAGACTATATATATATTTTTAATAAAATCTATTTTACTGTAATAATAAAAAAAAATATTAATATCAAAATAAAGTTTGAATTAAAAAATATTTATTTGTATGAAAAAAAAAAATTCTGTAAAAAGTATAGAATACCAATTAAATTAAAAAGAAATTAAACGAAAGTTAGTTTTAACGTTTTTATTAGTAAAGTAACATTAACAAAGCTATTATTATGTAAGCAAATACATAATTTAAGGTAAAATTATAATAAATTTTACCAAAATAACTGAAGGATGCTAGTATATTGTTTGTTTTGAAATACAAAGTTTAAATTTCAAATCATTTAAAATTTGTTTTGCGTAATTATAGTTCAGTTGAACTACTTGTATAATATTAAAACAGCTGACATGTTTTAATATGACAAATTAAAGAAAATTTTGCAGAATTCCTGACTGAAGTAAAAAGGTTTCATTGTACGTAAAATTTAAATATATATTTTAAAAATAAATATGATAGAATTTATAAACAATGCATAAGGGATCATTAATTTAAATTATTATGTAAATTTAAAATTTACATATAAACTGAAACATAATCTTTTGATTTAAAAAGTATTTAAGCTAATGGAATTTTTACTGGCGCTATTTGATCATCCAACTAAAAAAAAAGTTACTTAGATTGCTTATTGTGATCTACACATATTACATGCGTGTGTGGAAATCGTTCTTTTCCATATGTTTCAAAACAGAAAAGAGCCGAAATCAGCTTTACAAATACAAGTTTCTCACCCATGTATTGACATCAAAAAGCATTTGCGACACAAAAGCTTTCTACTGCACTGCCCAACCTACTGGACAAAGGGGTAAAGATTACACGTCACTAAAAAAAGGGGTGAGAAATATCTTCCCTGGGGTTTTTAGTGAACAAGCTCTTATTGAAAGGAATTTCTCTGTTCCGAACTTTTTTGAGGGAGGAAACTGAATTTAGTTTTTCCGCAAAATGCTTTTCCACCTTCAACAGCTCGAATTTTTCTGATACAATTTCAGACACATTTTTCAAAGTAGAAACATGAAACTTGCTGAGAGTATTTTTGAAGAGACGTATGAGGTGCCATGTGATGTCATTTTGTGCTCAATTCATTAGAATTTGATTTATAAACAATTATCTTCTCAGTATGACTCATTTTTTCGCCCACAGATCTTCCGCTTAAGAAAAATCTATTCAAAATGCCGTTTTTGATTGCTTTTTTGCAATGTTTTTTGCATTTATCCAAGAATCGACAATTACGGCACCTTGAGTACTTTCTGAATAAGACAATTTCCAAGTTTGATGCATATGAGAGCAAAAATGAATTTAAAAATAAATCGAAAAATAAGCAGATTGAATCGAAATACACCCTTAAAGGGTTAAAGTCTCAAATAAAATACTATAGTCTTTTATACTAAACTAGATGAATCACAGAAAAAATCTCCCCGGAAAAAATCACCCCGGTAAAAATCTCCCCGCTAAAAATCTCCCCCGGAAAAAATCTCCCCGGTAAAAATCTCCTCACAAAGAAAGGTAACCGAAAAATAAGGCTTTTTTAAATTAAGATTGAAAAAGCCCACACATATGAATAACAAAGATTTGATGACTTTGATTATGGCAATTATAATTTCAAGTCAATCACGTGCTAATCACGTGTATTTGTACTGGAAACAATTATGGCATTATATGCATATTGTTAGAATTTATGCATATTGAATTAATAGTAAAACCTCCATATGAAATAAGGTCCTACTTCCATGATTATCGCAAGGGCAAACGAGGAAGCTGCCCCAGCTACCCAAACTCAAATTTTGGATTTTTTTTTTAAATTATTATTATTATTATTAATGCAAATTGTAGCTACAAAGACAGTTTGGATGACCTCATTTGAGTCTTCACTTCAGATATTGAATATTGTTATTCAGTCTTTGATAACTCATTACTTATTAGGATACAAACCTACATTTCATTTCGTATCATTTTTAAATTCGATTTTTATTTGTGTAATATGTAATAGAAATGAACAAGGAAAAAACTCTTAAACAGTGAAACTTTTTTTTTTTAATCGGGTCGCACAAAATAAGAGGATAGGGGGGAAACAGAAATATGAATGTTAAGACTGATTTAGATACAAAAGGACAAATCTATGACATAAGTTTTAATTTGTTTTTGTTCGGAAATTCATGAAACTAGCAGGTATTGATGTTCAGAAACTAAATCTAATTACTAACTCGTGTTTTTTTTTTTTTTTTTTTTTTTTTTTTTTTTTTAAACCCGATAGATTTTTTACAAAATAATATCAAAAGGGGCGTTTTGAATTAAATTTCCTCGCGTAAGATGAATAATCACACAAACAGGGGTAAAAACGTGTTTGTCACGTGATCAAAATCTCTTATATCTCAATCTTTTTCGTTATCTATCTTTTGAGGTGAGGGAGGGGTTGATTTTAGGGGAGGTAGCAAAAAAATATGTGATAAAATCTAGAGATGTTTGGGAAAGTCGGATTTTCTGTGTGTGAAAGGAGGGGGGGGGGGGGGAGGGCTAATTTAAAAGAAAATGTAATTTATTGATTTTTTCACCTCTCTTCATCAACAGCTTACATATATAAGTAAAGTTGCTTCTGTCTTCATATATATTTTTTGAATTAATAATAATTAAATTTAAATTTTTAATTATTTTTTTAATTTTTAATTTACACAAATTTTATGCGCGCAAAATAAAACAATAATAAATGCGTTCATCTGGGGGAAAAAATCGAATTCGTAAAGGCTGTGACGTTTCTTCGATAAAATGGTAAACGGAAAAAAAGTGACCGGGAAAAAAGTTATAGGAAAAAATGTGACCTAAACTACAAAAGCGGAAAAAAGTGACACGGAAAAAAAAGTGACGCGGAAAAAAAGTGACAAGGAAAAAGTTACCGGAAAAAAGTGACAAGGAATTGATTTTGGGGATTTATTATTGATTTTGGGGATTCATTGGTTAAGTATGAAAGGAGGATCGGGGAAGGGGCTCATAGTTTAGGTAAATGGGTTTTTCATGCTGAATTAACTGTTTTGGTTCAATTTTTAGGTGCGTTCGTAATTATGTAATACGTAGCACCTATAGTGGTCGTTCAGTCCGTCCGTCTGTCCGTCCGTCCGTCTGTCCGCATATAACAACGGAAAAACTAACCAATCGAATCATTTGAAATTTAAAATACATAATTATTACATAATTTTGTCGCGTCATTTCAAATTTTATGAAAATCGGATACATAGATCAATTACAGGGATGATCAAAAGTATTCCATTACATTATGGTCAATGGGGAAAAAAGTTTCAAATGCATTTTAATCGTTTGAAATTTAAAATACGCAATTATTACATAATTCTGTCGAGTTATTTCAAATTTTTTGATAATCGTGTGCATAGATCAATTACAGGGGCAATCAAAAGTATTCAATTACATTATGGTCAATGGGGAAAAAGTTTCAAATATATTCTATACGTTTGAAATTTAAAATACATAACTATTACATAATTTTGTCGAGTCATTTCAAATTTTATGAAAATCGGATTCATTGATCAATTACAGGGGCAATCAAAAGTATTCCATTACATTACGGTCAATGGGGAAAAAAGTTTCAAATGCATTTTAATCGTTTGAAATTTAAAATACGCAATTATTACACAATTCTGTCGAGTTATTTCAAATTTTTTGATAATCGTGTGCATAGATTAATTACAGGGGCAATCAAAAGTATTCAATTACATTATGGTCAATGGGGAAAAAGTTTCAAATATATTCTATACGTTTGAAATTTAAAATACATAACTATTACATAATTTTGTCGAGTTATTTCAAATTTTATGAAAATCGGATGCATAGATCAATTACAGGGACAATCAAAAGTATTCCGTTACTTTACGGTCAATGGGAAAAAAATGTTTCAAGTGGGAAAAATGTTCAAGCATCTTAATCGTGTTACACTCATGGGAACTTAATAACATTTATATACAACTATAAAGTACATACTATAATATACACCTTACATAATTTGTGGTGCAAAGAACATTTGTTATTGATTTACAAGGCCACACAAAAGTATTCCATTACATAATGGTATAGGGAGAACATTGTTTGATGAGCGTTTTAATTGTAATTCACTATTTGCAATTTTATGAGATTGATATATGAAAGTAATATTTTTAAAAATTTGTTATCGTACGAACGCACCTAATTTGCTACGCTTCACGTGCAATTTCCAACTTGTTGGATATACGTTCATCCTGAAAAGATGCTTGCCTGATTAGTATTGGGAAGGGACGATTACCCCCCCCCCCCATCCGTCCTCAATTATATGAATGGGTTTTTACGCAGAATTATTCAACGTGTGTCAAATTTGCATATAGGATCTTTTCGATAAGGCTTATGTATAGTATAAAATGCCTGAAGAGATTCTAGGAGTTTAAGGGTTAAGTATAGAGGGGGAACGGGGGATAACCTTTCTTAAATTAAATTAATGGCTTTTTACTCATAATTATCCGATTTGCTTAAAATTTTGGACATAAGTTCTTTATGATAAGACGTATCTTAGATTTGTTATGGGTTTTTCTGCTTATTATAAAGGGGGGGGGGGACGAGCAATTATCTCCCCCTCAAACTAGATAAATAAGTTTTTATGCAGAATTATCCCATGTATTTCAATTTTAAATATAGGTTCTTTCTGGTAAGGTGAATTCCGGAATAGTTTTAAGGATTTAACGGCTAAGTATAAAGGGAGATGGAGGAAACCCCTCTTAAATTAAATAAATGGCTTTTTATGCAGAATTATCCGATTTGCTTCGAATTTTGGACATGGGTTCATTATGATAAGACGTATTTCTGATTAGTTATGGGGTTCTATTGGTAATTAAAAAGGAGGGCGGGTGATTACTATACCCACCTTAAATTAGATTTAAAAAAATTATGCACACTTATCCGATGTATTTCAAATTTTGGATATAGGATCTTTCTCATAAAATGAATTCCTGAGTAGTTTTATGGGTTTAATGGCTATGTATAGAAGGGGAACGGGGGATAAACCCCCTTAAATTAAATAAATGGCTTTTTACGCAGAATCATCCGATTAGCTTCAAATTTTGGATGTATATTCATTATAAGAAGGCGAATCTCTGATTAATTATGGAGTTCTTTTGATATTTAAATAGGGGAAGGGGGCGATTAATCCTCCACTCTTTAAATAATTTTTTTCTCTTTCACAACTATTCAACGGATTTCAAATTTTGGATATAGGTTCTTCCTGATAAAGTGAATCCCTGAATAGTTTTAAGGGTTTAATGGCTAAGTATAGAGCGATGAACGGGGGATAACCCACAATTAATCAGGACTTCGCCTTTTCATGATGAACGCCCAATCAAAATTTGAATCAAATCAGATAATTCTGCGTAAAAAGCCATTTATTAATTTAAGGGGGGGGGGGGGGTATCATCCGTTCCCCCAGTGTTTACTTAGCCATTAAACCTTTAAAATTATTCCGGGATTCACTTTATGAGAAAGAACATATATCCAAAATATGAAATATATCGGATAAGTGAGCATAAAAAACAATTTATCTAATTTAAGGGGGGGGGGGATAATCACCCGCCCCAATTTTTAATTGGCAAAATAACCCCATATGTAATCAGGGATACGCCTTATCATAATGGTTCTATAATCCAAAGTTTGAAGCAAATCTGATAATTCTGCATAAAAAGCCATTTATTTAATTTAAGAGGGGTTTCCTCCATCTCCCCTTTATACTTAGCCATTAAATCCTTAAAACTATTCCGGAATTCACCTTACCAGAAAGAACCTATATTTAAATATGAAATACATGGGATAATTCTGCATAAAAACTTATTTATCTAGTTTGAGGGGGAGATAATTGCTCGTCCCCCCCCTTTATAATAAGCAGAAGAACCCCATAACTAATCAGAGATACGTCTTATCATAATGAACCTATGTCCAAAATTCTAAGCAAATCGGATAATTATGCGTAAAAAGTTATTAATTTAATTTTAGAAAGGTTATCCCCCGTTCCCTCTCTATACTTAACCATTAGAATTCCTAAATCTCTTCAGGCATTATATGCTATATATAAGCCTTATCGAAAAGAACCTATATGCAAATTTGACACACGTTGGACAATTCTGCATAAAACCCATTCATCAAATTGAGGACGGATGGGGGAGGGGGGGGGGGGTAATTGTACCTTCCCAAAGCTAATCAGGCAAGCGTCTTTTCAGGATGAACGTATACCCAAAAATTGAACCAAAACAGTTAATTCAGCATGAAAAACCCATTTACCTAAACTATGAGCCCCCCTCCCCGATCCCCCTTTCATAATTAAGCAATGAATCCCCAAAATCAATTCTTTGTCACTTTTTTCCCGGTAACTTTTTTTCCTTGTCACTTTTTTTCCGCGTCACTTTTTTTCCGTGTCACTTTTTTCCGCTTTAGTAGTTTAGGTCACTTTTTTCCGGTCACTTTTTTTCCTAGATTCCTGATAGCTATAAGTCCCCTATGATTCAGAAACTATTTTAAAATAATTTGCAGCAATAATTTAATTCAGAATATATTTAAAATTAGATTTTCAGAGGGCAATCTATCTTCAAAAGTTAGCGTTTGCCCTTGCGAAAGTCATGGAACTAGGACCTTTTTCATATGAAGGTTTTACTGCCGTAATTGTTTCCAGTACAAATACACGTGATTAGCACATGATTTACTTGAAATTATAATTGCCATAATCAAAGTCATCAAATCTTTGTTATTCATATGTGTGGGCTTTTTCAATCTTAATTTAAAAAAAGCCTTATTTTTCGGTTACCTTTCTTTGTGGGGAGATTTTTTCCGGGGGAGATTTTTACCTGGGAGATTTTTACCGAGGTGATTTTTTCCGGGGCGATTTTTTCCGTGATTCATTTAGAAACGAAAATGAAAAGACATCATTTATATTTCGCCTATTTTAGAAAGCACATTTAGATAAATATACAGCATATCTGACTTTCTTTATACTTCATTTTTACTATTTCACTAATAAATTTAAAAACAAATTCGGATTGACTTTTTTTTTGTCATTGAAAAAGTAAAAATGAATAATAAAGAGTTCAATAATTTTCAGTAGATGTACATACTGTGTGCCTCCCCCCTTTTTTTTACGTTCCAAATTTATTTGTGTACTCTTCATATATTATAAAAATTGTGTTTAATTTTTCATTAGATTTAATTTGTGTTTTACCAACGTACTTTACATTACAAGTATATTCAAAACTTTAAAACTGGTAATTTAATAACAACTCTGATTTATTTAAGAATTTTAAACTTATTAAACTGATATAATCATTTTCTAATTATTATAATAATGTATGTGAATATGTATTGATATGCGATAATAAAGTGAAGTTGGAAAATAAACGGAAGAAAATAATTTTTTCCATAAAATGATTAAATGAATGGAAAATGAATTAAACTTTATAAACATGAATATTTTGAAAATAAAAATAAAAATAAAAATACATATCAATGCAGAAATATACAAAAACTAATTATTTCACATTATGTTATTATTTTCCTCTTTCTAATTAATTAAATAACTAATCAGTATTTTCAATTGAATATTCCTTGCTTAGTTTGCATTCTCATGAACTTTCTGTATAATGACTTAATGTATCCTGTATTTTCCATTAATAAAAACCAAATGAAAAAGAAACAATTTTTGAAATACACAGAGATAGCAAAGAGAATTTAGTTGTAAAATTCCAAAAATTTGCCTTCTTATTGTGTTGTCCGGAAATGTCAACCCCATCCATCAAAGAACCACACCTCCTGTCTCCGAACCCCAACTTACGGGTGAACGGAAATCTTTCCAGCTATTAGACGGGGCGAGCTATTACGGGACTCGGGGCATTGGGAGGTTTCGGCTATTATGGGATTCAAACATCAAAGAGTTAATACTTGTAAATATCGTACATTTTCAATTTTTATACGATCGTATAGAGAAAAAATTTACTTTTAAATGCAATTGGTTTGAAAGCTGTAACTCAATTTATATTTGAGAAATTGATTTTTTTGTAGTATTTAGCACCAATTTTGTTATTGTGGCAACAATAGTATTCCATTTCTTTTAAAAGTAAAAGCAATGGAGTAATTAGAAAACAACAAAAAACACAAACTGATTATATTAAAATTAATATTTTAATTAAAATAATAATCTTTTTCAAAATTCTATGATTTGCTGTGTGACAACAAGTATTCAGCTATAAGTACACAAAATTTGAACTCTCTAGCATATGTAGTTTTCGTGTACCGACTGTGTGACGGACAGACAGACAGACAACGGACAGAGACGAATAGGGTTTCGTCAGATGAACGACACCCTAAAAATGAAGCAAAAGTATATGATGATTTGTTGAAATGATGGACATTTTGTCAAAAATCACTTTTTAAACTAAATTTACTTTAAGCGATAAATAATTTTATGCCCTTTCATAATTTGGTGAACGAGGAGAATAATCGCCTCCAGACTGGAATTTTACGACAAACAACTACAGGTACTCACTGTCGTTCAAGACATGTTATTCATTTTTTATGCAGAAAAAATTAAACATGTAATTGAAAATAAGTAAAAATAATATAAAAATACGCAGGTGATATCTCCTTTCTTTTGTCATTAAAAGATAATAAAAGTCACGGAAGAATTAGACAGTTCCCTTAAGAGCCCTTCACGCACATTCATTTATGAAAATCCTTAGAAAAAAAATTCTTCTTAATATCTCGTTTGCAATTCCGTATTTTTAAATGATTTATTTATTTATTTATTTGTATTTGATGGCCAGCCAAGATTAATCTCCAAAGAAGCTGTCTTTTTTTAAATATTCGACTTTTTTTCAGAATTTTTTCTGTCAGTATACCGTAATTTTCAAAACCGGCTCCGAAAGTGTTAGTATCAAAAGAGAAAAAAAAAATCATAAGCAAAATAGGAAAAATAAAACATTGCTTATCTATTGCAGAACCCCAGCCATAAATGCCAAAAATGAATAATAATAATAATAATAATAATAATAATAATAATAATAATAATAATAATATTGAAACGCAAACAATATATTTAAAAAAATCTTCATGAGGATTAGCTGTTTCAAGTGCGTGTTTTCGCATGAATTAAGTACATGAGAGTAAATTAGGAGAACAGATACTGGTAAAATGGAAATTTTTATGGAAAGCAGTAACAATAAGCATGCAAAGGACCTCCGTAAGAATGGTGAAAATTTGCTGAGAGTAGGAAAAAAGTGAAACTATAATTGCTGAAATATAGAAATGCTTGTAGCAAAGAAATAACGCAACAACTTTTTCCAAGTAAAGAGTTTACAATCTTTGTCTACATTGTTGCCGAAAGTTAATCAGCGAACAGACTTTGAAATGGCAACATTGGCATTAAAAAAATATCTGGAGTGATGCAAATATGCAATTTTACTAGGCGCTTGAACTTTCTAAGTAATAATATAAGTATATTATGTCGAAAATGATTCGATATTTTTACTATAGTTTATCATCTTATTTAATTCAATATTTTCTCTTTAATTCAGAAATATTATTTTCTTTTCTACTTCAACACTAAAAGAAACGTGTATGGTAAAAATTACTTGATAACAGAGTTAAAAAAGGACCCTTCACTCAATTGAAAACACCAGATATATAACATTAAACCAATGGGCAGGTTGTTTTCAGATTTCTCGTTTAAATTTAAATATTTTCAAAGAATTTCTTTTGCATAGGACACCTGAAGTCAATATTCAATGTGATTATTTTTTACTTTTTCGATGTAGATTGCAATTTTTTTTTTTTTTTTTTTTTTTAAAGTACATTGCTAAAAATTTTTTCTCTAGTTTGAAACAAATTTTCGTGTTTGCCATCATAACATGGTGAAATCTCGTACCAAAATTTGGAGATTCCTATTTCAACCACGTAGAAGAAGAAAAAAAAAAAAAAAAAAAAAAAAAATTCACCTTTTTTTAATAGAAAGATATTTAAAGAAAATTAAGTTAGTGTAGTGTAGTGTATTTTTGTCGGCCGATTATCTACGCCATGGGATATAGGCCCTATGGGGTGGGTTGCCCTCCGTGGGGGTGAAAATTAAGTTAGAATTATTTGTTTAAAATATTTTCTTTGGGAGACCTAACTTTTTTTCCATGGAAGGGGAGGGGGCTAAGCTTTAAATGGTGTACTGATGTTAAGAAATATACAGACTTACATAATTTAAAGTTAAAATTTTGAAAAAACCCATTTGGATTTTTTCAGAAAAAAGGCCACTTGAGTTTTTTGGGATGGGAAAAATCGCAAAAATTCTGCCTTAAGTTAAACATGCTAATTTTATACACTTCAATTCAAAAATCAAACACAGTTTTTTTTATTTTTTTTTCTTATTTTTTTTTTTAAATTAGGAAATTTATAATAATATTTTTGAAAATTTTTGAATAATATGCTACAAGACTATTAAATGTAAAATTAGATTGTCATAGAAGTCAGTGGCATTTGTAAATTTTGATCACAAATGAAAATACACTTTTACTAGCTTTGTAGCTTAATAAACCCCTAAATGATTACGTAATTTGCTCCAAACCAGATCATATTTAGAAAAATATTGTTTAATTGAAGCAGAAATAGTTTGTACTGAATGTAAAAAACGGAAAAAATTGACAAAATCCACAGGGAAACTTATCTTTTACATTCTTTTTTTGTTATAATTTGTTATTGGTTGAAAATTACTGCATAACACTTTTATTGAACATACATTGAAGCAGGATAACAAATGGGACGATTAATCTTAAAAGCTATAACAATGCAAGCAAATAGAATGGGATTCAACTTTCAAAGGCTATCTTTAAGTATACATTAAGATTTAAAGCACTAGGATGCATTTTAAAGTACAGTAATGAAAATCTTTCTTCTTTACAACCTCATCTCTGTTTTTTTTTATAAATGCTTTGCAATTCCTTTAAATCTGATTCTTTTGAAATATATTTAAATTGGCATTTATCTTTGCATTCTCATACCTTAGATTAAATAATGACACAGTTGTGAAAAACCTAAAAATTTGAAAAAAACCAAAAATGGGTTTTTATTGGGTTTTTTCAAGTGGATCCACTTGGGAGAACCCTGGGCTTATCAAGTAATATACACATTAGCATAAAGTGTTTAAACATAACGGAACTCAAAGGTATTCATAATTAGTAAGGCAGTATATAATAAAAAATCTAAATGTTTGATTTTCATTGTTTAATGTATGAACAAAGAATAATTAATAAACAGGCATAACTAATGTTTTTTATTAATTACAATAGAAAGGAACAATTTTATGTCAGTTTTAGGTATTAATTATTAATACTTTATATTAATTGTGTTTAGAAGTACACAAAAGGAATACTTTTTTCCGTTTTTAGGTGCGTTCGTAATTATGTAAATACGTAGCACCTATTGTTGTCGCTCAGTCCGTCCGTCTGTCTGTCCGTCTGTCCGTCCGTCTGTCCGCATATAACAACTCAAAAACTACCCAACCGAATCGTTTGAAATTTAAAATACATAATTATTACATAATTTTGTCGAGTCATTTCAATTTTTATGAAAATCGGATGGATAGATCAATTACAGGGACAATCAAAAGGATTCCGTTACATTACAGACAATGGGGAAAAAAGTTTCAAATGCATTTTAATCGTTTGAAATTTAAATCATATATTTATTACATAATTTTGTCGAGTCATTTCAAATGTTATGAAAATCGAATGCATAGATCAATTACAGGGACAATCAAAAGTATTCCGTTACATTACAGTCAATGGGAAAAAAGTTTCAAATGCATTTTAATCGTTTGAAATTTAAATCGTATATTTATTAGATAATTTTGTCGAGTCATTTCAAATGTTATGAAAATCGAATGCATAGATCAATTACAGGGACAATCAAAAGTATTCCGCTACATTACGGTCAATGGGGAAAAAAGTTTCAAATGCATTTTAATCGTTTGAAATTTAAATCATATATTTATTACACAATTTTGTCGAGTCATTTCAAATGTTATGAAAATCGAATGCATAGATCAATTACAGGGACAATCAAAAGCATTCCGTTACGTTACGATCAATGCGAAAAAAATTTTCAAATGCATTTTAATGGTGTTAAACTCATTTGAACATAATAGAATTAGCATGAATCTTTGAAGTATGTACTAAAATATACATTCTGTACAATCTGTGATGCAAAGAATATTCATTATTAAATTACAGGGCCACACAAATGTATTACACTAAATCATGTTATACGGGAAAACATTGTTTGGGGCGTGTTTTAATTATATTAAACTACTTCGAATTTTTTGAATAAGATATACGTTAATGAAGTATAATAAATTTACTTCCTGCATATTTACAGGAACATAAAGATTTCGACCACTGTACTATATCTAAGTACTATATCATCAAGATCTGAATATTTTTAAAACTTCGTTATCGTACGAACGCACCTCATTTGCTACGCTTCACGTGCAATTTCCAACTTGTTAGTATTTATGACAATTTTTATTTATCCAATTTAGAACAATAAAACAGACATGATGTCATTTCAGCATTACAATATATATATATATATATATATGTAAATATTTTTACAAATAAAACCAAAGTAACTCGGATATAATGTTGAATATTGTGTTATTTAAATTTTATCTAAACAAAAACACATTTCAGAACCCCCCCCCCCCTTTTTTTACTAGTTAGTGAAAAATAATTGTATAAAAATTTTATTTATGAACGGCTTTACTTTGAAGACTTCTTTCTCCTCTTTTTAGGTAGATTTTGAATGAAATAATGCCTTTTGCGATCGCTCTCATGCTGGAATTTCTGAACCTTTTGCAGGTCTACACCAGTAATTACCCTCAGACCCTAAAACTATCATTAATAAAAAAGTTTATATATATATATATATATACATACAGACAGGGTGTTTTTTTTTTTAACTGACGTTATTTAGAGCTCTCTGTAACTAATTCTAATAACCGGAACGGCTTTAAAATTTATATGGGGATTATTAAGAACAAGGAAAAAGAGATTCTATGAAAAAAAAAAAAAATTAGTTCCAATCACCAATAAGGGCTATATAATAAAACATTTGAATTTAAAAGAAAAATAAAAATTAAAAAAATGAATACAGTTTGAATTTGCTTAACCAATATATATATATATATATATATATATACACACACATATATATCACTCTTTTATGGGCTCGATAACTTCTATAATTCTGCTCAGATATAAAGTTTATATTAGCGAAGAAGTTTATGCATGACAGACATATGATGAATTTAAAAATGAGCGAAAAAAATTGTGTTTTTGGAAGAAAAAAATTCATAACTTCAAGTCAATTCTCAAGATATCCAATCCAAATAATTTTCTTTATAAATTTACGTAATATTATCTAAAACTTTTGTACTGCTATATTTTTTATGCCAACACTTACTGATACGAAAAAAAAAAAAAAAAATACAATAAATAAATAAATATAAAAATAAAAGTAAAAACGAAAGAAAATAGTGGGGTGCGAAAAAATATCCATTACTTCGTCACAGCTCACAGGCTAGTACAGCCTCAGAGCTTATGTGCCCGCCCGTTCTGTATATATGTACGTGCGTAACGCGATAACTCATGATAAAAATATCCGATTCACTTGAAATTTTTATGTATGCATATTCTGAAAAGGCGCTTTCCTGATTAGTTTTTGGAGTTCATTCGATATATATAACAGGGGGAACGGGGGCTAATGCCCCTCCCCTTAGCTTATAAGAATGTTTTTTTTTATGCAGAATGATCAGTTTTCGTTCAAAATTCAGATGGAGGATCATTCTGATGATGTACTCCCGTGATTAGTATTAGGTGTTCATTGGATAAGTATAAAAGGGGGGGAACGGGGGGTTCATGCCCCTCCTCTAAATTGATATAAATGGGTTTTTCATGCAGAATTATCATTTTTTTTCCAAATTCTTATATGATAAATCATATCTGTGATTAGTTTAAGGGGTTCAATGATTAAGTATAAAAAGGGGAAGTGGAGGGAGCTGTCCCCCCAGTAATTTTTTTTTTTTTTTAATGGAATTAACCCTTGAAAATATAAGGCTATAATATACAATTAGTATGCTTAGCCTGTGAGCTCAATGCCATCAGTTTTACTGGGCAATATTCTTTTTATTAAGCTATTAAATCAGATTATATTTATTTTACATCTTAATAATATCTACAGCTTTTGCAATGACAAGTTTTTTATAGGACCAATCCTTATAGCTAAAATAAATTTAACAAAAATAGTAGTTGAAGAAAAAAATCTCAAATCAATTACGCTTATATAATGACTCATTTTAAAATTTATTTTTGAATTTAAACGCATCAAATGCAATCTAATGACAAATATTCTAATTTGGGAGCTATTGAATGAGACGACACTTTTACTTTTTGCCTGAAAGAAACGCAAATCGGAAGCTAATAACCATTGAAATGAGTTTAAGTTAAAAGATAATAAAAATGAATAGCCTTATTATTATTTAATAAAATTATCTTAATTTTCGCAAAATTGTATTATTATATAATCTATTTATTAAATTGTATTATTATTAAAATTATCAGTGGTTAGCTTTATTTTCCATTAATGCGAATTCATTAATTTAATAATTTTTTAAATTAAAAATAGTGAAATATAAACGCTATATAACAAAAATAACCTGAATATAGTGAACATGACAGACACACATTTTTTGTTAAGGACTAGATAAAGCTTTTGAGCGTTATTATTATTATTAATGTTATTATTATTATTATTGTTATTATTTTGTTAATTTAAACACAGCAGTGATGTGAATACCGTTCACTGGTCAGCAGTTATTTAGACATCTGTGGGTGCTCTGCTTGAAGAAAAGGAAAAACATTAATTTAAATAGTTTCATGCTTAATAAATTAATTTAAATGGTTCAGAAATAGTTCCAGTTTCATTTTGCAATATGAAAATAAAAGCAAACGTGACCGTCTTCTAGAGTGAAATTGGTTACAGGATCACTTCACAAAAAGCGCATTTGGACATGGGAAAATCACATGTAATAAATATGAAAAAAAAAATAAATAAATAAAAAGGTTAGAAGTAAACCGAATGAAAAGATAGGCAAAAAAAAAAAAAAAAAAATAGAAAATGGATTGTAAAAACGTGAACTGATGCAATTTGTGTTTTCTATGAGAGCGCTTTTTCTTCGGAAATGTGGTGGTGGAAATTCTGGATTCAATGTTAAAAATAAAATATGTAACTTGAACGACTGCATCGACCATAAACATGATTATTATGCTTGGTTTTTTTTTCAAATGAAATCAGTGTCATTTCACACCGCAACCTTATTTTTTCCCGTTAAAAACAATTCAAGAAACATAATATAGAAAAAAGATTGTCAAATGTAAAAAAAAAAAAAAAAAAAAAAACTTTCGTAAGGGTGAATTAAATATTAAAAAAACATTAAAAATACATTTCTTTTAATTTTAGGTACTATATTTTCAGAGATATAGACGAAAATTAAGTGCGGAAATATGCCCCCCCCCCTTTTTTCTAAATCAGCTGAAACTAAAATAATGAAGAAATTTGAGGTTCTAGACTCTAATTAATGTGTTCCAGAAAAACTATAGCGATTACCCTAGAATACATAGATTGAGAAAAGCGCATTTTTTCGTTATACACAAATTTCGATTTGCGGTCATTCAGCAAAGATTATCAGGAGCGCTGGTATAATATGGTATAAAATTGAAAGTGTGTCTTGTTTAGAAACTTAAAAATTTGAAATAGCAAAAACTGCAAAACCGAAATTCCATTTCAAATTTCAAAGTGTTTCATTCATAAAATGATGTATGCGTTACGCACATAAACGTTTGGCCTTTATAATATAGATTGTAAGAGTTTTCCTCGAAATTTATAAACTTACAAACACAAAACGCCAAAGCATGTTATTTACAGATATGATATTTAATTGGCTTAAATTTTAGTAACTTTTCAATCATTTTTTAGATTGAATTACATGCTGAATTATAAGCGCTTGTTGTTTGATGAAAATTTATAGCATTATAACATCTGAAAATTCAGTTTAGAGCACTTTATAGAAATTTAGTTCAAATTCTAAATGCTTTTAAACAGCATTTTGTGAAAGACTGTTTTTAATGAAAACTGGAAATATCCTTCGATTTCATACTTTCTAAATATCAGTATATGTCATTCTCATGCAATAGCCATGCAAGTACAAACAAATATGAATTCTGGAGAGAAACCAGTTTGGGTGTGAAGTCAATCTTAAGGCTGCTCTCAAATTTAAAGAAGCTTTTTTCTAACACATTTCTCAATTCAATTTTGCTCGAAAACACATTAAATTAGAAGGTGTTCTAATTCAGAATTCAATCGAATGTTGTTTCATTTTATGGTAAACGCATATAAAAAAATTTTATTTTTATAAAGTTATAGAAATTATTATTTTTTATTTATTTATTTACAACATTTAAGCACTAGTAAAACTTTTTCTGTGTCCTAATAAGTAAAACAATAAAAGTTTCACTTTTGTACAAATAAAACTTACCGAGTTATGATAATTTGAATTTTAAGGATTTTCAGCATTTTTTTTCAATAAAAACAGAAAAACGCTTTTTATCAATGAGTTACAAAAAAAAAAAAAAAAAAAAAAATACAATGGTGTGTGTTAATTAATCTATGGAATATCTTGAAAGAGTTAACAATATTTGGGGCACAGGTTCCATTTAAAATGGAAATTCTCTGCAAAAATTGTAATCCACTACTTGAGAAATTATGATTCATTTTATTTATTTATTTATTTTATATGTATATACTGAGTATCTTGTAAGATGTAGTACGAATGCAGACCAGATGTTTATAAGTACTGTGACTATTATCGCTAAGAGTTACCATGCTTCTATTTACACACAGAAGAGTTTGTGGGTAAAAAATCATTAAAATATTCCTCAATGTAATGACATATTACTACCCCTCGAGCACAGATCATAGAGATATGGTCGAAGCTGTAAGCGCAGTTTATGATCTCCTCCTACCGTAGGCGCACTTTTTGTGCACCAGTACATCAAGTATCTATCGTTTACCCCATAATTTTTTCAAGAATGGGGTAGCTGCGACATGTATCAGGAGAATCTGAACCATCTAAATCCAGTTACTCCCAAAATTATAAATAATTTTTATGAGTTTCTCTTACTACGGAAATTAATTAATTTCTTTTTTTTCCCCCTTCAAATAATGAAAATTATATAATTCCGTTAAAAGTCGCATAAAAAAAAAAAAAAAAAAAAAAAAAAAAAAAAAAATGTTGGGGATAGCAAACCAAATTTCTGAACTCATATTGCGAAAGTTTGAAATTTTACGATAGAGATGGAGAGACATACATAAAACAAAGTGATATTATTAGTAAATTATCGAAACCAGTGAAAAATAGTTCTGTTTAATATTAAAAAACAGTAATATTTTTCAAATATTTATTGAAAAATCGTGTTTCTTTTTCTATAGAAAACCCATTTAACTTTTATACTTAGTACTTAAAGAAAAGTACATAAGTACTTATTTAATTATTAAGCTCATTGTATAAATAAATCTAATAATTTCATATCATGTGCTTTCTGACATTTTTTATATGAAAATATCATATGGTCTATCATTAATGCTCTCATTTTACATTTAAGAGAAATTAATGTTATTATTAATACAATTATGTTCTTAAAGTACCATAAAAAATATCAATCCATAATACGATATCAGTTAAAAATTTATCTACAAGTGTTCCTTTAATTCACATTTATTCTTATAATTTTGATTTAAAAAAATATTCAAGTTAGTGGCTGCAGACCACGCTGCGATTTTACGCAATACTCAATTCTTGTAAGCGACCCCCCTCCCCCCCCCCTTTCAGTTTTTACCATAATAGCTCTGTGTTTTTATTATTAGATAAAATATTGTACGATCCAGTAACTTAGCTTGTAGTGTCTACAGATGGACAGAAGAACGCATTATCGAGTAACTGAGATAGTTGAGTGTAGAAATTGGTAATATACCATACCAATGAGTAACATAAATGTGTACGAATGGACAGAAAATGGCATTATCGAGTAACTGAGATAATTGTGTGTAGGAACTGGTGAAATACATTATCATTGAGTAACTATATTGTTGTGCATACAGGCAGAATATTGCATTATCGAGTAACTGATATATTTGTGTTGTAGGAACTGGTGAAATACATTACCATTGAGTAATCTATATTGCTGTGCATTCAGGCTGTTGATTGCATTATCGAGTAACTTAGAAAACTGTGTAAAGAGTTAAAAAATATATAGCGAGTCTTCGAGTAACTCTACTCAGTAATCAAAGAAAGAAAACATTTTTAATTGATATTTATGTGTAGATGATCAAAGTGATATTTTTTAGAGTCAAGTATGTCATGCATTATTTTTTATGCTTTCATTTCACAGTAAAAGTGATATGAAATGGTAATTTGAGTTTATTTCAAAATTGATCTAAAAGGCGATTCTTTTAATATGTTAAATGAAGGCTTCTTTTAATTGGAAATATTTTGACACCGAATTTTTACTCATACGGAATGCAATACAATATCGCGAGATATTGTATATTTTGTAAATACGCCCGGTGCAATTACCCATGTAAATTAAAGCTTTTATTGACTTTTTTCCATGGTAATACTTTCGTCACTTTACTGTTTTTGAAAATGCTAATTTTATTTATTTTTTATTTATTTATTTATTTATTTTTGTGTTTGAGATAGAGATTTAAACACTTCTAATAAATCTGCGCATGGGATAAGCCCTCGGGCTTTTTATTAAGTATATAAAGATGCGTTATTTTCATAGTTTTTCACTTTATAATTCAGTAAAAAATGTTATATGAAATGTAATATTATATGAATCTAAAAACCGACGAGCAGTCTCGTGTAATACATATTTTAAAAGCTCAAAGGGAAAAAAAAGCCAAAATATTAGTGTTTAAAAATGTAGTGGGAATTATTTATAAATACAATTTTTTAAAACATTTTCACAATTTTAATTAATAATGTAGTTTGTTTGTTTATTTTATTGATTCACTGTTAACTGAACATTAAAAGTAGCCAGTTCACCGTTTAATCTATATTTTCAAAAATAAACAAAATTATTGAAAAGATGCACTGTCTTCTGAAGAGATATTAATGTTATCGCTATTATTTTTATTTTCTTAATTACACTACCAACAAATATCAATATATATTTCACATTAACTCCAGCTTTTAAATTTTGATAAAATTATTAATCGTAAAAAGTAACAGACAATCCAACAATTTGATAAAATGCTTGTCGAAATTCTTGTAAATAATCCAACCTTCCCGACATCTTTTTACGGTAATACCTTTGTATTTTTATAACTAGGTCAATTATTGTATTATCGAGTAATTAAAATTCTTGTGTGGGCTGAACATAGCTTTATCGAGTAACGGAGACAGTGTGTAGGAATTGACAAAATACCGCATCGCCGAGTAACTTATATTTCCTTATACATACGGGTAGAATATTGCACAATCGAGGAACCAATAATGCTGTGTATACATACGGGCTAAAATTCGCACGATCGAGTAACTTATATTGTTGTGTATATATGGTAGAAGATTGCATGATCGAGTAACTGAAGTGGCTGTGTAGAATATGACAAAATACCGCATCTTCGAGTAACCTTAGCTTACTTGGTAGAAAGCCATTGCATCAGTAAAAGTTTTGGGGTTCGAGGCTATCAAAATACACTCCATAAGATGGCGCTGAAACCAGTGGCAAATAAAATGTTACACACGGTGTGTATTCATGACAGCAATAAATCGCTTCTCCGAGTAACCTCAAAAAACGGCAGATTTAGCATCCTGGTTATTGAAAACGCGTAATTCAGGTCTCAGACACTCCGAGTAACCTCCAAAAGTTACTCGAAGCGTCTGAGGTTACTCACTCTGTTGGTGTTTAAACCGACGAAGTTACTCATTTTACAGGGTAGACCAACGCACACACACACACACACACACACACACACACACACACACACACACAGACATTTTGTAAAAACATGTTTTTTGGAATCTCTGACCCCTAAAACGTGTAAATCAGTCGAAAACCGGAAGTCGAAAAAAATTTCGATTACAATACTTTCTTCTATTGAAGATAGAAGAAAGTAAAAATGTAAACAAAGCAATGACCAGAAATCCACAAAATTCTAAAATCCGCAAAACCTCTGGTCCCAAGCTGTGCGGATTTGAGGGAGTCTACTGTATATATTTTTTTAATATTTCATGATACTAAACCATTTTAAGTCATAATAAAACTTAATAGAAATCTTGTGTATTTAAAAAAAAAAAAAAAAAAAAAAAGTCTTAACTTTTAGAGCATTTAAATTGTGATATAAGAATTCAAAAATATAATCTAAAATTGGTAATGAGAGTAATGTGTAATAAAATCTTATCCGTATTTTTAATGTAGAGATGTAAAGTTAACTCTAAAATGTGTAACTGTTGGCAGCCTTAAAGATTGAATAACCATATTTTAAAGAAAATATTAAAATATAAAACAGAAAAATGTGTAATTACCTGTATTATCAATCTGAGCAGAAGAACACAATTCATAATGCTTCTCCATCCTTTTTGGAATTCCTTGCATTTCTTTATCACACATCTTACATATGGCCCATTTGCCACTATTTTCTTCTTTAATTTTACATGTGAAATGATTCCATATAGGATCTTTTATTCTTGGCATAACGATTGCAATAAAAACTTTAATAAAATTTTTAAGCTTTATATCATTTAAATATAATATCAACAAGAACAAAATAATGACAGCACAGCAAAGACTTGCAACATATGTAAAATTTTGTTCTTAAAACATGTCTATTCTATGCCTACACATTACACTGCCTGATTGACTATTGAGCAATTCAGATTAGCCAATCATCACCCCTTTTTCCAATTCTAGCAGGTGCAATCTAAAAATAGTTTTTGGAGATGGGGGATATTTTGTAAGCATGTTTTTAATATTTTAGTTATTTACAGATGGGTTAATTTTTAATAACAATTGAAGAGCTCATTTAGACTTTTGTTGACTAAAAATATTTTGAAAATAAAAATTAAATACATGAAAATATCAAGAATCATGATATTTTGAAAATAAATATCAAATATGAAAATATAAAAAAGCTTGATATTTTGAAAATAAATATCGGATATATATCATGATATATATCATGATATATATCCATTGATATATATCACTGAACCCTGCTCACATGTTTGAGAGATTTCGATTATAAGAGTCATTTATGGGTCATGATGGCTCATAACGGGTTATGTCAAGCTATATCTAAAGAACATGTGAATCAGTTTTAATGAAATTTTGTATACAACATTTTTTGGCACGAGAAAATCATTGGGCTAAGTCACATGATCGAGAAATTTTGATTAATGGGTCATTTTGGGTCATAAAGGGTCTGGGTCAAGTTATTTATATTTAAAGAATGGCAGGATCGAGTTTAACGAAATTTTGAGTGTAACAATATTTATGCACGAGAAAACTAATGGGCTAAGTCACATGTTCGAGAGATTTTGATTATAAGGGTCATTTGTGAGTCATGATGGGTCATGGTCAAGCTATATCTAAAAAATGGGTGAATCACTTTTAACGAAATTTTGTATACAGCATATTTTTGGCATGAGAAAATCATTAGGCTATATCACATGTTCGAGAAATTTCGATCAGTGGGTCACTTTTGGGTTATTCTAATTTTATCTAGACAATGTCTCATGCAAATTTGACTAAATTTTATATTCTATCGTTTTCGGACACAAGAAAATCATTGGGTTAGGTCAGATGTTTGAGAAAACTCGATTAATGAGTCGTTTTGAGTCATAATGGGTCAAGGTCAAACTATTTATACCTAAAAATTGGCTCAATCGATTTTATCTAAATTTTATATTTAACGTTTTTCGGCACGCAAAAATTAATGAACTAAGTCACATTTTCGAGAGATTTCGATATAGGGTCATTTGTGGGTCATGCTAATTTTATCTAGAAAATTGTTCTCACCATTTTGAGTATATTTTCTATTATATCGTTTTCGGGCAAAAGAAAACCATTGAGATAGGACAAATGCACGTAACAATTCAATTAGTGGGTCGTTTTAGATCTTAATGGATTCGGGTCATTCTAATTATATATAACGACGACTCAGTCAATTTTACCTAAATTTTGCAACAGAACGTCTTTTGTCATGAGAAGACTATTGAGCTGAGTTGCATATTAAACAAAATTATATTAGTGGGTCATATCGTTTTATTGCTGAATGCTGTCAAGCTAATTTTACTTGAGAAATGGCTTAAACTATTTTGATTCATTTTATACTCTACTGTTTTTGATTACCTGAAGACCATTGAGCTAAGTCACATGTTTGATCACATGTGATTAGTGGATCATTTGGGTAATAAGGGTCAGGATCACGAGACTACTGCAAAAGCCAATAAGTTGGCGATATTTGGCCGAAAAATCGACTATTAAGGTTACGAAGCCAAAACACATATTTGGCGCCAAATGAAAGAATGTGACCAAATTTGGATATATCTGGCAAAAAATATTGTCTTTCAGAATGTGAAGAAATTTCTTATACTTTCTTAATAGTCTTCGAGATGCATAGTTAAACTAATCAGAGTCGAGCTAAAAAAGTGATTTGGATTGATGTTCTTTCGTTGTAAATTTTAAAATAAAGTAAAATTTATGAACATGTGCATACAAACATAGTTTTCTTATTGATTGTTTTTATAAATAATACTATTATTAATAACATGTTTTACTGTAATAATACTACATCAAGTTGAACACAAAGTTAATTTTGACCGAGCTGAGCTCGGTCACCCCTGCTAGTATATAGTAAATTAAGAAATAGACTTGGTGTATAGAAAACTGCAAAACTTGTATTTTGTTATAAAATTCTAGGAGGTCCGAGGACATAGAATGTACATAGGACATAGAATAGTAAAATGTACTAATATTTAGTACAAACTACATTACGGGACCATTGCAATTTGTAAGCGTTTGGTTTTTATCAAAATGATTAAGATTTTTAAGTGTAGAAAACATGTACAGTAGACTCCTCAAATCCGCAACTCTCTAAAATCTGCACATTTTTATGGATGTAAACAATGAAATTTTCAGTTCTGATATTGGGATAAAATTTGATTTTTTTAGTTTTGTATCAATTCCATATATTTTTTAATTTGTAATTTTTTTAATAATACTTTATTCATGTTTTTTTCATGAAGGAAGAATAAATATTTTTGGAAAAAATTCAAGATATTTCTGATATCACTTTTAATCACAATCTCCTTACCAAATATATTTATGCATTAATCAAGATTTTTTGGTTATCAAGCCTGGCTAAACTTTAAAAAAAAGTAATCCTTATTTTATGACTTTGATATGAATTAGTAATGTACTTTTATGAGGCAAATTTTGTTGAATGATTTTAGAAAAATGCATTTAATCTTTATAATGAATATTTAATCATACACTATTGATTATTAACTTTACTTAGTACTTTAATCATCTTAAAAATTATCTAAATTTTTATTATTTTAGTTTATTACTTATTTTAATATTTTATTATACTGTAAGCATTCATTATAGTTCTGATTGCATCATTAATTGCACCCAAATTACTGTTTAAAAAATGTAAACAAAGCAATGACCAGAAATTTGCAAAATTCTAAAATCCACACAACCTCTGGTCCCAAGCTGTGCAGATTTGAGGGAGTCTGCTGTACTTATAAAATTATAGTATTTAATACCTTGAAACGTTTTACCCTTGGGAAAATAAAAACTTAGTAGATAAATTTTAATAAAAATGACAAAAACAGTCAAACTAACAAGTTTTTTCATAGGTGGTAAAAACATGTTTTTCCAAAGATGGTAAAAACTATGATAAATACTGGTAAAAACCATTAAACGGTAAATATCATCTAACCCTGTTACCAAGAATATAAATAACACTTATATGTGGAACTTTTTATCAGGAGTAATAAAACTTTGTTTTCCTTTGAAAGTGAGTCAGTTTTATATATTTATCAGTCTTTTTCAAAAAGAAAATTTTATAATCAATAAAAGTTAAATATCATAAAGCATACCAGAAAAAGAAAAGAGAACCAACCAATTAGCTAAAAGTGTAAGGGGAAAAAAGAATAAACTTTTGAAAGGAAACAATTTATTCCAATTTCAAAAATTGACTTACATAAAATAGTAAGAAACAATTTTAAAATTTATTTAGAAATAAAATATTTTATATACAGATACAATAAAATTATGATATGAAACAACTTAAATGAAATACATGAATGATTCTGCATGAATATTTTTTTTTCATCGTTTTGAAAATGAAGTTGACTTCCTGAAAAATAAAGAATGTATTAAAATGCAGATTTATATAGGAATTTTTTATTACATGCATTAACATAAACAAGTGTCCCAACAAGTTTGAGAAAAACTTTATTTATATATTTTTTAATCTATTGTAGAAATGTTGGCAATGTAAATTGTGAATTTGTTCAAAATAAGTAAGAAATGTTGTCTTTAAAAAAATTATCCCGTCATTAATTTCCAAATAGTCACACTTCAAATATTTATACAACTTCTAGAAACAAAGCTGGTCTGTTAATTTTTTTGTTTTGTTACAAATTCATTACAAAAACTTTACACACCTACATATATATATATATTTAAATATTTTAAAAGATATGTACAATTAATTTATAATCAAGTGAAGTAGATTAAGTAGATTTAAAAAATACAAATTATAATATTTTCAAATATCATAGTTGCCAAGTTTCCACTAATCTTTTATAATATGTTGATTAATTTAATTCAGGTTAACTGCATTTCAAACCAGAAAATTTATTTGATGAATTTTTATTATTTAATTAGAAATTCCCACTTGCAATCTATTTAATTTCATTTCTCAAATAAAATACAGATTTGAAAACAATTTGAGTCAAATTAACTCGCATATTATAGAAGATTAGTAAGAGCTTGGCACCTGTAAATCATTTTTCAATGAATAACAAAGTATTTGTTGCTATGTCATCATACTTGATAGCTACTTTTTAATTTTGGACGGTGCAACTTCATTATAATTATGAGAAAAACTTTAGATTTAAAGTAAATAAGATCTTATTTTCAATTTATTTATCCACTATATTACTGATGCACAACCTGTGGCCTGCGAACTTTGTCAATTTACAACTAGAAAAAAAATTACAATTTTTGTTCAAAAGTCATAGGAAAAAATCGTAAATTTCGTTAATTTACCGCGGAAAAGTATAAAATTTTGTCAGTCACTTAAGAATCGTAGATCGGGCATGGAAAAATCACGAATTTCATTGATCAAGTGCGGAGAATTCGCAGATTTCGTTCATCAGATATGAAAAAATCCCAAATTCTGCCCATGAGGCTCGAAAAAAATCGCAAATTTTTTCGGTCGGACACGTAAAATCTCTCATTGTGTCGATAGAGCAAGAAAAAATCATCAGATTTGTTGATGATACACGAAAAATTGCAAATAAACTCATCCGCTACGAAAAAAATCGCTTGTTTTTTTTGGCTTATGACGTGAAAAAAAAACATAAATTTCGTTGATCGGGAATGAAAAAATCGCAAAGTTCGTTGATAAGGCACAGGAAAATCCAGTTTTTGCGATGATTCGCAGAAAAATTTAAAATTTCGTTGATCAGCTGTGAAACAATCGATAGTTTTAGAAATTTATCAAGAGAAAAAAATCGTGAATTTCATCTTGCCACTTAAAAAAATGCAGATTTTGTCAAAAATGATTTAAAAAATCATGAATTTTGTTGATTGGGCACAGAAAACATGCAGATTTCGCCAGCTAAAGGCGGAAAAAATGCAAATTTCGTTGGTCGGACATGGGAATATCGTGATTTTTGCCGATTTCACACGAAAAAATTGCAAATTTCATCGATCAGGCTCAAATAAAATTGCGAATTTCGTCTATCTGGTGAGGAAAAATCAGGAATTTTGTCGATCAGGTGAAGAAAAATTGCGAATTTTGTAGATTGGCTTTGCAAAAATCGCAAATTTTGTCGATCAGGGAAGAAAAATCGCTAATTTTGTCCATCAGCTTTGCAAAAATCGCAAATTTCGTCATCAGTCTCGTAAAAATGGCTAATTCCGTCAATCGGTTTTATAGAAATCATGAATTTCGAGGATAAAATTTGTAAAAATCACAAAAACCGTCGATGTGGTATGGAAGAATCGTGAATTTTATAACTCATGCGAGGAAAAATTGCAAATTTCGTCGATCAGCTTCGTAAAAATTGCGAATTTTGCTGATCAGGTTCGAAAAAATTGTGAATTTCGTCAATCAGGCTCAAAAAAAATCACGAATTTCATCGATCGGCTTCATAAAAATTGCAAATTTCATCAATCACGCAAAGAAAAATCGCGAATTAAGGCAATTAGCTTTGTAAAAATTGCGAATTTTGTCGATAGGCTTCGTAAAAATCACGGAATTTGTCCTTCAGCTTCGTAAGAAAAATTCGTCAATCAGCCGCGAAAAATCATGAATTTTATCAATCATGTGAAAAAAAAAGCGCAAATTTCATCAATCGGCTAAATAAAAATCACGAATTTTGTCGATCAGCTTTGTAAAAATCGCTAATCTTGATGATCAAGCACTGAAAAATTGTGAATTTTATTGATCAGGCGCAAAAAATTGTGGATTTTCTCAATCGGCTTTGACAAAATCATGAATTTTGCAGTTTGGCTTCGTAAAAATCATGAATTTTGCCGATCAGCTTAGTAAAAATCGATAATTTTGCCGATCTTCCGCAGAAAAATCATGAATTTTATCGATCTTGCGAAGAAAAATCGCGAATTTCGCTGATCAGCTTTGTAAAAATCGTGAATTTCGTCGATCGGGTTTATAAAATTTGCGAATTTTGTCAATCGGTTTCATAAAAATCACAAATTTTCTCGACCAGTTTCGTAAAAATCGCAAATTTTGTTGATCAGGCACGGAAAGATTGATTTTCTCGATCAGTTTCTAAAAAATTGAAAATTTTGTCAATCACTTTAGTAAAAAGCCGAAATTTGGTCAATCAGATATGAAAAACTGCAAATTTTGGTGATCAGGCGTTGAAAAATCAGGAATTTCAGTGATGAAGCGCTGAAAAATCTTGTTGATCGACTCCTTCCCACGTTCTTCCCTTCGTTCACAAAGTTCACATTTTTTTCGGCACCAGCCACTTATCTTTGTTTTTTTAGCAAATTAATATAATAAATTTTACTTTCCTGAATAAAGTCACGTAATATTATTATATCTTGAGAATAAGCCTTGCTATATCTGTTATATATACAAACGTAAAAGCTGCTGATATATCCTTACCAACTGAATTGGATATTTTGACTGGTTAAGCGAACCTAAAAGGGGTATCGCTCCGCTTCCCTCTGAAAACAGAAAATTTATCCGATTATACGTCACAGATCACCTTTGAAATTGAATTCTCTCCATGTTATTGATCTGGCCCTCGATTACCCAGACATATTTGTAAGTGGCCCTTCTCTGGAAAAGGTTGTGCACCCCTACACTATATAGCATAATACTTATTAACTTTCGGCATGTTTTACTACAAAATAATGTTAAATTATTATTTTAATGGAAAAAAAAACAAACTTATGTGAGGTGAAATATTGTGTTAGGCTTAGCAAACAAAAATATTTTATTATTAATATTATTTTGATAATTTTATATTTTTTACTTAAAGTTTGACATTAAAACAATACAGATCTCTAAAACTATATACTTTAGTAAACTTATTAAATATAAATTGAATTTGATGAATTAAAATATATAGTAAAACCAAAACATGCAACTCTCAGCTTTATGCTTATTTACTGTCTGACCGAGATAAGAAAAACTCTGAGTAGGTTTTCTACTTTCGAAGGTTCCAAAACTTGTAGGGAGGGAACTTCATCCATAGGACAAAAAAAGACTGCTAATTCTAGGAGATATCGGCTGCATGGGAGAAAAGGAAGTGCCGGACTTCCCTAAAATAAAGTGGACTGCCCCGTTACCTTGGTAATAGGACCGATTGTAAACCAGTTCTAGAGTCTTTCCTATTCTAGCCAGACAGTAATACCAATTGTTATACATGGATTTCTTTAAATGTCAAGAAAAAAGAAGATATACAGAAGCCAATTAAATCATGGTTGACATGACTAACCAACAAAGTTAATAATTTATTTAGAAGAGGTATTATTTCTTTAAAAGAGGAAAAACTTAACTAATTTAAATAACAGCAGCAGACAAACTATCAGAATTAAAGTTTAGGTAAAAGTTTTTGAACAAGACAACAAATTGTATATTTCTTGTAATCACAATAATCAGGAATGTATAATTAAATTCACAAGAGAAAGTGGATGTTCCAAATCCGTGTCTCCTGAGAGCGATGACATGTTTAATGCATCACAGATCACCACCTGAGAATAAAATGGTTCTATTAGGCAAAAGCTCATTTTGCAGTTGAACATTTTGAAAATCAGCATGCTCTGTATGTGCAGCTATTAAAGTTTGCAAAATACTTTTGGTATTTATAAATTCCTGTGTCTGTATAGGCATTAATTCTACAAAATCAAAATTCATAAAAAATATTTTTGAGGATTTTTTTACATTTAAAAAATTTGATAGAACAATATTATTCTCCAACATTGTGTCTTATTTGGAATAACAGGGTTCTATCATAAAAGAACCATGTTATTCTTAATTTGTGTAACTTTTTACAGCTTAACAAAGTGAAATTTCGTTGATTAATTCGAATAAACATCAGGGGATAGTAAAATATTTATTACTAACTATATTTTAATGTAGTAACAGCAAATCACTGCTTCCATTTATTCAGACTAATATACTATTCTTCAGAAAATTAAGGAATTTACATAAGTTAAATGTATTATTTAACTGAACACAAACAATCTTAAATATTTAATTATGTTAAATATGAACCCTAAAAAGTTTTACCTTTTAGTGTGCTATTTCAATAGGGTGGGAAGGTTGGAAGAGAAAGGAAAGTATGAATGTTAAGACAAAAAACTAATTATTATATTGAAATTAAATAATGTTTTTCACTGGCTCTTCATTATTTTCTCTGCATTTCTGAAAGTAGGAATCATACATTATTTGTATGTTAAGCCCTGATTTTAAGTATGTTTTTTAATGTTTACTCTGTTGTAATGAGACTCAATCTTTGGAAAACTTTCAATATGAGATTTCATTTTATCCTTGACATCATTAAAGATTGCCTTATTGGAAGTTTTACCCTGCTTATCACCAATTGGGGTACCTGATTTTATATCCTTATTTTGATGCACTGTATAAAATAGTTTCTGACTAATGGACAATGTTCTCAAGTACAATTGTTTCTACAGCTCATATTCAAAATATTAGAATAATTGAGAAAAAGTAATAAGAAAAAATTATTTGTCATTTATTTATTTTTTATACTAAGTAAATGCAATTAAATTTCTTATAAATTAAATCTGGAATGTTTAGATAAGATTTTAACATTTATAAAATATAAAATACAGCACAATAAATTAGGTATACAGCTTCCTTAAACACACCAGAATATTAGAATAAAATTTAGATTGGTTCAAAATATTAGAATATTTTATTTTACGCAACAATATTACCTTATGAATATGAAGTAAATGGTAGTTAATATTTTGTAGCATCCCCTTTAGCTTTCATAACAGCGTACAATCGATCTTGCATACTATATACAAGGTGTTTACAAACATTTCTATCAATATTAGCCCAAATAGACTTTATACGTGCCACTAACTCAGTTTTACTTGAAGGAGGATTTTCTTGAAGTTTTTTCTTCATTATACACCATAAGTTTTCGATGGGATTAAGATCTGGTGAATTTGGTGGCCAAGGAAGTACCTTAATGTTGCGTTGGCGGAACCAATTCTTAGTTGACACCGAAGTATGCGGGGACGCTAAACCTTGTTGAAAGATGAAATCATCTTCAAATAAATCTTCTGATGATGGAATCATGTAATATTCTAAAATTTCTTGATATATCAGAGAGTTAACCTTTTCGTAGACGATGCATAACTTTCCAGGTTCTTCTGCACTCATACAACCCCAAACCATGACACTAGCAGCAAATTTTACGGAACGTTTAAGGCATTCTTTATCAAATGCTTCTTGCTTCATTCTCCAAACTCGAATACCTTGATTACCATATGAAACACAAAACATACTTTCATCACTAAATAATATATTTTTCCAATCTTATTGCTCCATAAACGTCTTGATTTACACCAATTCAATCTTATACGCTTTTGTCTTGCAGTCATGAGAGGTTTTGTTTTCGGTACACGAGATTCAAATTTAAATTTATGGAGACGTCTTACTGTTGTCGATGTAGAAACTTCAACTCCTTCTTCTTTCCATTTTCGGTGCAAGAATCGCACACTTTTAAAACGGTTTTTCTTAACTATACGCTTCAGTTTCCTGTCATCTGTAGCAGATGTTTTTGGTTTTCGGCCACCATTTTGGCGATTATTTTGAAATTTTCCAATTTTTGAATATTGTGTTAGTATTTTACTAACGCTCGATTGCGAACAATGTAAATAATTCACTATAAAACATTGATTTTTACCGTGCCGATACAAATCAACCATACGAAGTTTAGTAGATTCAGGAATATCACTCCCACGGCCCATTTTAAGACGAAAAAGAAACAAACTGCAAAAAAGAATACTGATTTTAAATAAAATAGTCTGAATTTAATCAATGATGCCACCAGTTAAGAATTGGTAATAATTAAAGGAGAATTAATGTGAAATATTCTAATATTTTGAACCACTTGAATAAATATTCTAATATTTTGACTTTTCAAAATAATTTTTTTTGCAATTAATCTTTTCAAAAAAGATATTAAATTTAAGATAACAAGTAAGTTTAATGAACAATAAGTTCATAATAAAAATATCGTTTGCATATTTTCATTAAAAGACATTAAATTACCAAACGATATTTTCAATTTCTAAAAAAAAGGTAATTATTCTAATATTTTGAATATGAGCTGTACATACTAATCTTGTCACTCCCTATAAACAAATAAGTAAATGACAGGGAATTTGCTCACAGGAATTTGTATTGGTGCTTAAGCTCTTCTGCTTACCTAGACACTTAGCTATTTTTCCAATGAAGTAATATTTCTCATTTTGTGACAGCTTATAATATTCATTGAATACGTGCTGTCTGTATTCTTCCAAAATGTGTTTGGAGTAGTTAATTTTGTAAGAACTTAAGCAATTTTTAAAAGTCTTAATTTGTATTGATACAACTATTTAAATTAAACAAAAATATTTTTTTTTAAGATATTACATTTATGGATTAAATAAACTATTTCATTTCACATTTTTATTTTTGATACATGTGGATCATTCCATGCCAAATCAAACAGCGACTCAACCTGACCCTTTCAGATTTCGATGAAATTCTCAGGAATCATTATGACTGACGATATAAATGAGAATATATGTTCATTTATTTATTTATTTATTTATTTATTTTTCATAAAAATTTTATATAGTTAATTATTATAATTTTGAAAAATTATCATTTTTTGGCTTGCTTATATGTTTTTAATTTCGAATTTCTCAAGCTCTGTCAAACATAGAACATTTTATGACCACTCATTTTAAAGAAGAGTTTATAAGGCTTAATTTGATATGCAAGTTGACTATGCATAGTTAAAATAAATAAAATACAATTTTTTGTTAATTTAAAAATTTCTAGATAATCATTTTTAAAAATTTTTGAAAAAATTTTATGTTTGTTGTAATATTATAAGTTTAAATTCTGAAATTTTTAGAGTGGGATCTCAATGGGATCAGGAGTTATTAAATAAAAGCAAAAATTACCATTAAAATAGCAATTTAATTCTATCTATTTTGTTATTTATTTGGATTTGTACAGTTATTTTCAGATTTTATTTCATAACTCCTGATGTTATTGAGATTCCACTCTAAAAATTTCAAAATTTTAAGCTTATAATAACAACAAACCTACAATTTTTTCAAAATTTTAAAAAATGATTATCTAAACAATTTTCAAATTTAAAAAAAAATTATTTATTGTCTGAGCGTAGCGAAGTCTTATACTCAGAGTACGTAACGATATTAAAAGTAAAAAAAATTCTTTCGTCAAGCAAATCTCAAAAAGTACTTGTCGGATTTCGATTCTGTTTGTACCAGAAGGTACCTATGAAGGTCATCTGGTGAATGCACCTACTTTTAAAAATTAATTCCAAGTAGTTTAAAAGTTATATTAAAAAAACTGATAAAAAAGCACAATTTATTTGCATACGTTACAGAAATTTGGTGTGCGTGATTTTCACAAGCTGGATATTTTTATAGATAACCGAATCAGTACATGGAGTAAATAGTAATCATTTACGCACTCAGAAATATTGAATGCAATAAAACATTTTAAAATTTAATCATGCAGGAAAATAAAACTGTTATTTTTTATATTAAAAAAATGTCATAAAAACTTAATAGCATTTTTTGATAGCTAAAAGAATATTTTATATATTTCGCGTGTGAAAATTAGAAACAATTACGTTTTTTTTTAAAAAAAGTTTCTTTTATGATATCATTTTCCCTTTATATTTATTTTTATTGCATGTTTTCTTTTAACTTATATTTTGTTTGTGTGTGGAAGTCAATTCTGGTCACTAATTTTTCGGCACGGATGCCACACGCGCATCTGACTTGGCACATTTTTTATCAAAGCCCATTTGGCGAAAACTGCGTTTTCAAATAACGCTTACATACACATTTTTAAATTATTTTCTATTATCAAAAAGAACTTACAGTGAATAAAATAATAATAATAATTAATAACTATAAAAACAAATATTTTGTAGAATTACAAAAAGGAAATGAAAGTAAATAAACATTTTATAAGTAAATAAACAAATAATAAATAAATAAAGCCGGAGTAAGCTAATAGATAATAAGTAAAGCTCAGGTAAAATAATGCCATTTTGACGCCAATTATGTACCCTGGTGCATATGTGACATCTTTTCCCATTTTTCATCCATTTCCTGTTGGCATACAACTTTGAAATTTGGAATATGTATGTATACCTGGGAGCAATACTGGAATTAGACATTGATTTTTTTTTAATTCGATCCAAAAAGGGGCAACGGGGGTTATTTTTTAAAGATTTATACAATTTATACTGCATAAAGGAGCCACTTACCTATTTTTTTATATAAGAAGAAGTAAGTGGCATGTAAAAACAATTATAGTATACATAAATAAAATTCTTGAGATAATATACTAGAGATATAAGCACTGGGTTTGGCGAGATTTTTTATGCCAATTAGGCGAAAACATCTTTCTGATTACCAGATACATATAGCATGCTATAATAACACGTAATTTATTTATTTCAAAATAAAAAAAAAGGAATAAACGAAACATTTTCTGTTATTAAAAAAAAAGAAATAACAACCAATAAATGATAATATTTTTAGAACAAACAATTTATTATAACATTTATATGATAAACATGTTAGGCAACTGAACACCATTTTGGCACCAATTAGGTATCTCGGTGTGTATAGGGCGTATATGTGCCATATTTATTTGTAAAACTGAGCATGGAACTTTACCAAGTGTGTTATCATAGTCGCTTATATCTTTTTGCAACATAGCGCACCTTTCAAAGCCAAAACTGCACAAAATCAATATTTTCAGAGTTTTTTTTTTTTTTTTTTTTTTTTTTTAAATGTAATGCACACATTGTAATCAGTAGGTTCGATAATCAGACCTCGTTTTTTTGCTTTAAAAGATGATATTTCATACGACGTCTTTTTTGGATTCGTCGTTTTTCCATATTTGATAGTATGCGTCTACTCGTTTTGTAACTTTTTTTTGTAACTTTCTTCTTTATTAACAGCGACATTTGGATTTCCTATTTAAATAAAAATTCTTCTAAATGCAAAGAATTTTGTTAAAATAAATAAATAAATGAAATGCGGACATCTATTGCTCAAAGCACAAAATTTTTCCTATTGAGTTAATAAAAATCAGTAAAAACATAATTTTTATGATGATAAAAAGGTGACTTATGTAATAACAGAGTCATATATTATGTACGTTATGGATTAAGTATAAATATTTCTCCGCCATTTATAAATAATAATAATAATAAAATAAAATGCGGACAGACCAAAGTCTATATTTGACTGAAAACAACAACCATTTTCTAAATGCTTTAAAAAATGGTCAATGAAAAGTGATATTTCAAAAAGTATTATGAAATTAGTTAAAAACCATTTACGTTAAACTAAATGAATAAAAGATTTATATTTTTAATGAAATAAATGGGATTTGAAAAATTATTGGATATTTATCACCATAGATGTATCAATATTACAATCGGTACCTTGTATGCAAAATGGAACAATTAGCAATAATTTTTGTACCTGAAAAATGGTCGTTGCTTTTTTTAAGATTAAAAAGTAGATTACGAAATATTCCTATACAGAGATGCCAAGCCCCCGCTTATTGCATAGCAGAATTAATTTTCTTATAGGAAAAGTTATTTTTTAAATCTGCAGAATGTTCCAATTTAATGAAACATTTTCTGTATTAAAATACCGGTATCCAAAATGCCGGAGACTTGGCAGCTCTGCCTATAACATTTTAATTAATCACGGTACTTTTTTTAATCAGATTCAAATTTAGTGAAGACTACGTTTTTTGGCCAAAAGCAGCTTTTTTCCACATTCGTAACTACGATACAATCCCTTGATGCTGAAATAAAATGTTTTGACTTATGCTATTTTTGCTTCCTCTTATTTATTTTTTTGAATTTTAAATAAGATGACTCAAAATCGTGTTTTTTAAATGTACGGAAAAAATCCATTTCGAGAGAGGGCGAAAAGAACAATATTTGACGATTTATTACCTACGCTTGGCTAAATGTCTTACTACCTTGTATTTAATACTCTTCACAATACTTTGCTGTTATATGGACTTTGGCGCTTTTATAAAAAGTTAAAGTAATTCGGGCTTAAGAAAGTGAGTTTTTTACTGAATAATACAAATAAATGAAAAATGAATATTAAGAAATGCTAAGAAAAAAAATGAAACATTATATTGATCTATGTATATTTAAAAATGCATCTGCTAGCACTAATTAGATAATTTATGTATATAATAGAAGATAAATAGCTTTTGATTCTATATTTCTATGCTATAAAGCAATAACGTTTGTGTGTTTTTCGTTATCATTGGGAGTACCTATCCGATTTAAAAAATAATGTGGGCAAAGAATGTTGGTAACCATGTTTGCTGTAAAATATACTATATTTTGCGTAGGAACAATAATCACCATCAATGCACGAGCAAAAAAAGTTCTAGAATTGTGAATTCTTTAGTGTTGATATGACTAAAATTTTTTTTTTTTGGCAACTTTTAAGATATAATATTTTTGTTATGAACGATTTCTAAAACATTCGACAATTTAAATTCAAATAATCAAACATTTTTTCTTTTTTTTTTAGAAAAAGTTTTAAACCCAATTTATTGAGAATATTGCAATTTCTAGGATGCTGTTGGGATTAGAAACATGAACTTTGGCATCACAGTAACTTATAAGATGTAAATGCTCGTTTAGGACAAATTCTTAAAAAAGGATTTCTTAATTCTTATCGACAACCTCATGGCATCCATGGAAAACAGATGTTCAACAATATAAACTATTCAGACGGATCTCACACCATATAAAATACACTCCATTCTCTTCAAACATAATAATTTATATTATTTATAGTTTCTCAAATCGGTGCGGAGCTTCTGCTTTTTCTCATGACATCATTTCAAAAAGTTATATTTCCAATGTAGGAAAATTTGGTGTTTTATTTTCTGTATTACTTTTAACATTTTGCATATTTCCAATTTTATATCCATGTATGGTTTTCTTTCCCTTTTATAAAAATAGTATATGCAACTTTATATATAAGATTTTGTAATTCTATGATTCAATATGCTTATTTTCATCATATTTTATCACAATGAATGACCAATTAAAGGTAACATCTCATTTTCTTTACTTGTCGCAAGTTATTAAATGTGTATTTTCAGCAACATCGCTCAGACTAATCCCTCTGAGGGAAGTCCTAGTTTTAACTATGCATAGTCAACTTGCATATCAAACTAAACCTTATAAACTCCAGTTTATAATCAGGGGTCATAAAATTTTCTATGTTTGATAGAACTTGAGAAATTCAAAATATTTATGCAAGTCATAAAATTATGATTTTTCAAAATGTAAATAATTAACTGTATGAAAATTTAAACCGATAAACAAAAAATAAAAATATGCTCTAATTTATATCATCATAGAGAATGATCCCCGGCAGTTTCATTGAAGTCTGAAATGGTCAGGTTGAATATTGAAATTTTTCGCTAATTTGACATGGAATGACCCATGTAATCAAATTAATATAAGCAGTAAGAAACATTTGTATTAGAATAAATGTTAAGGATATATCATAAACCTTGTATTAAACCTTAAAATTATAAAAATAAAAAAGTCTATGCAGTAATTATTCTGGAGGGACAAAAAATCTCTAATGCCATTCAAAATAGCGACAAAATAATTATCCTTTTTATGAATTTGATGCCATGTAAATTGAGTTAAATAATCTAAGTGCTGACGTTCTGTTTGGTGGTATTTCTTATTTCCCAATTTAGCTGAGCTTTAAAAGTGTTCGATGTTTTGCATATGTTCACCAGTATCTAGATCCACAATATTGTAAAGATGTCTCAAATCCATTATTTAATTTAGTCAGTTTTATAATGCCATGAATCTGAAAAAATGATAGTAATCTTCTCTGTTTTCTTTTATTTTCTCATCAGTTCTGTCAGGAACTTTTAATATAAACCATACATTAGTAGTTCATTCTTGGAATAATCTTCCAAGCAACCACTGCTGAGGTAGGATACTTTTTTCACTTTTAGCCCTTTCAGAATCAAAGTATTTCTGTAACTAATGTTAAAAGGATTGATTTGCACCAGGATTTATAAACAAATTTATTTGCAAATAAATAATTTTTTTTTCATGTACTTTATTAAAGCAAACTTTTATTTTAAAACTTTCATGTGAATATGGCATTTTAGAACAAACATTAAGTGGGATATATTATATCCCACTGCCCTTCAAGGTATCAAAAAAGACTTTCATCAATCTTTACCATTTTTTAGCCCGCTGACTTTTTCATATTTCCTTCTGAGAGAAGCCTAAATAAACAAACTTCTGAGATAATTATTTCAATCAATAACTGTATAAGAACTTAAATCCAATTGTCAATTCTCTCATTTCATTGATGTTAACTTATCAGACCAGCTATACATGAACCTTAATGTAGTTACAAAGGCTAATAATTTGTAGCCATCCAACCAGTTTTCTTTTCAAATGCATATTCTTTTATCACAGTTTTTTTATTATTATTATTATTACATCACCAATATTTATCTGTTTAAACTAGAAAAAGCTGTCCTAGTTAAAATCAAGCAGCCCTGCGATAAGGTAATAGAAAAGTATCAATTATTTATATTTGAAGATTGTCCCTATGATCATTATCATGATTAGAGATGTAAATTTTCCGGAAAAATATAAGTAGCGGAAAAAACTGATTTTTTACCAGTTTTTTTTTTTTTTTTTTTTTTTTTTTTTTTTTTTTTACGGAAAAGTTGGAAAAATTGATTTTTCATGATAGTTTCTCCCAAATAAATTATATTTTCTTAGAGAATATTAAATAATAAACATTTTTTCCCATTTATTTGTATTAAAAGAAATTTATTTTCACTTTATATTACAAAATAAAAAGAAAGTAGCAAAGCCTTCTTTTAAAAGTTCAGTTTTTTTTTTTTTTCACAGACTAAGATTTTTTATTAAATGCTATTGTTTGTTATATCATATCTCTGTTGAAATGATTTTTCAGTCACATGTTTAACTACCAATTGACCTAATGTAAAAATCTGAGCCAATATGTCTGCAGTTTGGAATGAAATAAATTATGCATTCCATTTACATAAGTATAGTTTTTAAGTAAATGATTCTAGTTTAAAGAAATTATTGCAGTTTTGTCATTATTATGAATATCAGTATTCAAAAGTTCCATTGTTTGTTTAAAATATGTATATTTTTACATTATTACAATTTTTTCTTACAATTATAATTTTATTTGCTTTAACCCTCTAAGGGTTTGGCCTGTAATATTCCGTACACTAAGCTCCAGGTTTCACTGCAATGTAAGCAATGTTTAAGATATTATAATTCTATAAATTTAATGAATTTTCAAAGCATTGAAGAATGATTAAGACTCTCAAGGATTACATTTATATTCCTAAATAAGTTTTTTTATGTAATATTGAAAGAATCATATTTTATTAGCAATTAAGACAAAATGCACAGAAAACAACATTACAAATTTACCCATTTGCAAGACACTTGGAGGGTTAAAAAATATTTAATCTACATTTAATTTTTTTTTGGCAGAGCTTTCCAATCTCAACTCAAAAAAGTTTTGATTTAGTTTTATAATCTAAATTCAAGCAAAACTAAGTTTTAGTTTAGTTTACTCAAGTCTGCGTCTAAAAAATAGCATAGGACTGTTAGACTTTTACTCACTGAAACCAGAAAAATATTTTTTTTTTTAAAGTTTAATTAAACGTAACTTTTTTTTTTTTTTAATCCTGAAATCTGGTATTCCATCCTTGAGTAAGAGACCATATTCAATAATGTTTCCATATGGTAATTTTATATTTCTAAGAGTGGAACTCAAAAGCTATTAAAACAGAACACTACAAATAGAAAATGCTCGCTGTTTGAGGAATTAATAAAAGCAGTTACATATAGAGATAAACTTTTACTGCGCTTTAGAAAACTACAAAAATTCAAAGTTTAATCAAGAGGGAAAGTATAATTTGGAACATAGTTACTTGTAATAAAATATGGTTTTTTTTTCCCCCCCAATTGCAATTGTATTTTTCTAATGGAAACTGCCCATGTTTTTGCACCATTACTGTACATTATAGAAGTTAAATGGAGATCAATTTTAGATTCAACACCTTGAAAAAACATTCAGTTAATCAGCTATAATGAAATCTTGAAAAATGCAGCATAGTAGTGCCACCTTATGGCAATTTACATCAAAAACTAAACAACATTAATATATATCAGGAACTGTCTGAAGCTGTAGTTTGATTAAAAAATCGTCCTTTAGTTCTTGAGACAGAGCTATTGCGATAATCACGAATAATGCAGCATAGCAGCGTCATCTGTTGAGTGATTTACACCAAAAAGTAATGAGCACGAAGTCATATCAAAGATTAACTTAATCTGAAGTTTTATGAAAATACATATATTAGGTCTTGAGATAGAACTATCATGGAAATTATGAATAATGCAGCATAGCAGTGCCATCGGTTGGGCGATATACACTAATAACTAAACATCTTGAGCTTATATCAAGGTGTAACTGAATCTAAAGTTTTGTAAAATTATGTGCATCAGTCCATAACATTTTTGTCACATACAGACTCACAGAGTGACAAATATTTTCCAAAATCCAGCAAATCGTGTTCAGGACCTTCTAAAACGTTTAAATACACCAAAAACGGGAAGTCAAATTTTTCACAAATTCAATACTTACTGCTTGAAAAGATAGAAAAAAGTAATAAATGCATGCTTCAAATTTTATGTTAATTTTTTAATTTTACCATTTCCATTAATCGGCATATTATTGAAATAATTTTATACATTAATAAATTTCTAAAAAGAAGTTGCATTTAATTATATATCTAGATTTTTTTCATGTAATCCTGTTTTTGTGAAATTATGAACTTCCTGTATATACTTGTACAAAATATAATCAGAATTTGTGAATAAGAAATTATTAGTATATTTAGGTTCTTATTTAGACATTTTTAATAAGGTTATTTATACATATATACAACTTGATAAGATTCAGCTGCTATATGGCATGAGATTTTTTTCTCCAATCACTGCATTTGCAAAAGATTCAATTTGTAGATTAAATTTTTTTCTGAAATGTCTATTTTCAAGAGAAATTTTGGGAAGGGTCTTGTGTTTAAAACAACAAAAAAATGTGAAGGATCCTTTCAAGTCTTCTCAAACAGATTTCTGCTCAGAGATCAGATTACCGACATTAAAATTTTCATGTGGGACACTCAACATAAAAATAAATAAAATGAAAAGAATAAGAATGTAGCTATTACAAAATTTTCAATATATTATTTCATAAATAAAATTTCTATTTTTCCAGATCGGAAAAATTGAAAAATAAGTCTTCGAAAAAAAACTGAAAAAAAAAAAAGTTTGTTTTCCCAACTTGTCCGTTTTTTTCTGAGCATTTCCATCCCTAACCATGATCATGATGCACAGTAATTTTTACTTACCCATCATACGTAGTATAGGGTAAGTCTTGCAATCGTTTTGAAAATCAAAACAAATTTTTTGACGGATTTACACGTTTTAGATAGTGGAGATTCCGAAAAACATATTTTTAGAAAAAAAATTTTGCCGTCCATCTGTCTGTCTGTAAACGCTCTATCTCCCGAACAAATTGAGATAGAGACTTGAAATTTTGTATGTAGTTAGTATGGGAATTATATGTAAGAATGGGATGAAGCCTATTTAATATCAGCAACCTCGATTATCCGGAACTATTTTTTTCGGACTCTCGAAAAATTTGTTCTGATGAAAGGTACATAAAAATTTTCGAACTTTTTTGTTCTAAGGAATGGACGTAAAAGGCAATAAAAGAACACACATTTTGCATATAGAACGAAGTCGATCGGATTATTAGTTGTTGAGATATTTGTAATCCTGTTTTCCACATTCTTCGATTTTTCATGACCCTGTATTTCATTCAAATTTCAATTCAGAGATATATTTTAATTGGAAATGAGACGCTTAATCCGACACATTTAATTGTTAGTTAATAGAATTATTATTTTTGGAGTTATAAGGATGTTTCTTTTACGCAGTTCGGTGCTACTTGAGTAGTTTGGCGTTTTATATAATTTGTCGAAATTGGTAATCAGCAGTTCTTTAATATAGCATTACTATGTATATTAACAATATTTAAATTTTGTTTATGAACTGCAATGCATTGTATAAATAGTTTTCACATGTTTTATTTTCATATACATATCCATGATGGGTAAGTATTACGGTGGCCTCCAACGACTAGTTTATTCAGGTCTCTACTAGATATTGTTTCACATAACACAGTATTGCTGTACAAGCACTGCATTGTACAGCAGGGCTGTCCAATGCAGTGCTTACGAGTGCCATGGTTCCCTTTAAGCATTTTCTTGGTGCCCTTTTGAAGGTTTTATGTTAAACCTTTTAGAAATAAAATTCCATCATAAAGAAATCTTTCTTTAAAAACATTACTTTTTGTTATCAAAGATATTTGCAACACTTGTGAATATGTATTAAAAACTATAAATATACTTTAAAAATTTAATGATGCATAGTTTTACAATTTGTAGTTATTGTTTATAAACTGTAGATATGATGTTTAAATGTGGTAATAATTGGTAATAGATCTTTTTAATACTTAAAACTTATAAGAAAAATAAGTGTTTTTTAAGTCGCTTTGAAGAATGACATGCATGATATTTAAGTTTTTTTTTTTTTCATTTTGCTGTTGGGTCATTCCATGTCAATTCAACCAATTTTTCCCCCATTTGTAACCCGACCCCCAGGGATTTGGATGAAACTTTGTGTGCACATTAATTCTATCATGAAATGAGTCCATCAGAAATTTTTCCTTCCCAGACCTCATAGTTTGAGAGATATGGGGGGTCCAATTCTTAGGTTTTTCTCAAATCGCACATTTCTGAGTGTGTATTCTGAGATTGCAGTTCCATCTTCAAAAAATTGTTTCTCTGGATCTAAAACATGAATCATCCTAAAAATATCACTATAAAAAGGTAAAAAGATGCAGATTTTAATAAAAAATATTTTAAGAATTTACTTTTAATATTTAGGATAAAAAAAGTCAGCCAAAGTTGAGAATTATGGTTATTTTTCCAAATTTTTGTGACTTCACGAAAAAGGCTGTACACAAAAAGGCAAATTAAATTTCCAATTTCTTTTTGTTTTAAATAAAAGTTTACACTTTGGGCTTTCTATCTATGAAATAAAAATGATGTGTTTCGCATGGCTTATGCAAAAATTTTGGGTACTTTCCAATTACCCGGATGAGTGCTTTATTTTTATATATTACATATGCACACAAAAAAACAAATGAAATTTCCCATTTCTTTTTGTTTTAAATAAAAGTTTACACTTTGGGCTTTCTATCTATGAAATAAAAATGATGTCTTTCGCATGGCTTATGCAAAAATTTTGGGTACTTTCCAATTAGCCGGATAAGTGCTTTATTTTTACATATTACATATGCACACAAAAAAACAAATGAAATTTCCCATTTCTTTTTGTTTTAAATAAAAGTTTACACTTTGGGCTTTCTATCTGTGAAATAAAAATTATGTCTTTCACATGGCTTATACAAAAATTTTGGGTACTTTCCAATTAGCCGGATGCGTGTTTATTTTTACATATGCACATATGTATACATCTATATAAATACAGATGTATTATACATGTACATATGTATGTATGTAGACAGTATATTGATATATATAACACTGGTGCCCGTCTAACCGAAAAGTACCAAATTTTGCCTCGTTTTGAAAATCTGCACCAATTAAGGGGGAAAAAAATCTGACTAAGTTTAGCTGTGGTACTTAAATAATTTCTGGAGTTTCTGTGAGTTATTGAATTTAATGTTATTTGATGCAAAAACAAATTAGAAATTTCATTTTCCTTTTCATGTAGAGACTTTTTCATAAAGTCACAAAATTTCGGAAAAATAATCATGACTTTCAACTTTGGTTTACTTTTTCGTCCGTATATAAATCTCTATTAATTGCCCTAATTGCTTTTTTCACTTGCTTTTTATGCCGCTTAAATGGATCTCCACATTTATATAATTCATATTTCATTAAGAGCGAAATTCTGTGATGCTCACATATATTAATCAAACGGTTTTCACTTAATTTTTGTTTTATAAATGCAATAGTCCTAACTAATAAAAGTTCTTTTTCTGAATCACAGAGATTATCAATGTAGTCTATTTCTCTGTTATTTGTATAGCTAGTTTTGTGACATTCTAAAACAGTTAATATTACAATACTGCAAGCCTGAAGACTAGTAGAAGGTTTAATATCAGGCTCCATATTAAAACAATAAAGAAAAAAATATTTATACATATCATAAACTATAAAATATGTAACAATCAGAATGTATTTTTTGTAGCACAGTAAAAGTTAAATCATTCTTCTATAATAAGAAACAACAGAATGACAATAATTTGATTAACTTGATTTCAAAGCATCTGCTTTCATATTAACGAACATTACCCAGCCTTTATCAGAAGGTGTTTATACAAGGCAGGTGCAATTAAATCTTTCAGACTATAGAAACAAATTTAAGTTCTGTTAAACATTTGTGTATTTAAACTTGCCAATATAAATATTTAAACTGATTAAAATTAACGAAGGAAAGGAAATACAAGGTTATGAACATTTTTTAAACACAAATAATTAATATATAAGCATTCGAAAGGGAGAATGGAAATGTGAGGAGAAAAAAATTTCTATTTTATACTGTACAAAAAAAATCTGTTTTGAGTTTAATTATTGAAAATAAAAGTAAGAGATTCTTTAGATTGTCAAAAAATGCCCATTATTAAATAACTAAATGAAATATATGGACCATTCACTAAATTTAATGGGGAAACATATTACAGTCAGATTTTTTTTTATCAGAAAAATCAAAGCCTAAACTTTACTTTGAGAATTAAAAAAAACATGCATCAAATAACATTAAATTCAATAACTCATAGAAATTCCAGTAATTATTTAAGTACCACAGCTAAACTTAGTCGTTTTTTTTTCCTCTTAATTGGTGCAGATTCTCAAAACAAGGCAAAATTTGGTACTTTTCGGTTAGACGGGCACCAGTTTTATACATATATATATCAATATACTGTATATATACATATATATGTACTTGTATAATACATCTGCATTTATATAGATCTATACATGTGTACATATGTAAAAATAAAACACGCATCCGGCTAATTGGAAAGTACCCAAAATTTTTGTATAAGCCATGCGAAACACATAATTTTTATTTCATAGATAGAAAGCCCAAAGTGTAAAATTTTATTTAAAATAAAAAGAAATGGGAAATTTCATTTGCTTTTTTGTGTGCATATGTAATATATAAAAATAAAGCACTCATCCGGCTAATTGGAAAGTACCCAAAATTTTTGCATAAGCCATGCGAAACACATCATTTTTATTTCATAGATAGAAAGCCCAAAGTGTAAACTTTTATTTAAAACAGAAAGAAATTGGAAATTTAATTTGCCTTTTTGTGCACAACCTTTTTTGTCAAGTCACAAAAATTTGGAAAAATAACCATAACTCTCAACTTTGGCTAATTTTTTTTATCCTAAATATTACAAGTAATTTTTTTAAATATTTTTTTATTAAAATCTACATCTATTTATATTTTTACAGTGAAATTTTTAAGATGATTCATATTTTAGATCCAGAGAAACAATTTTTTGAAGATGGAACTGCAATCTCAAAATACACACTCAGAAATGTGCGATTTGAGAAAACCCCAAGAATTGGATCCCCCATATCTCACAAACTATGAGGTCTAGGAAGGAAAAATTTCTGATGGAATCATTTCATGATAGAATTAGTGTGTACACAAAGTTTCATCAAAATCCCTGGGGGTCGGGTTACAAGGTCTGGTTGAATTGACATGGAATGACCCTGTTGTCACACTGGCTGGCTGGCCGACGAGGGATAAAGGGTTTAAATCTCCCTGCTTATTTTTTTTAATTTTAGGGAATTTATTTATTTATTTTATAAAACTAAGTTTAAGTCTTCAAAATAAGTCGAAGGGTATTTTCACATCATATATATTATAAACCAGAAGTTCTGAAACTTCCAAACGAGTGTTTTCAAAAACCAAGGGCGGCACCAGAGGGGGGTCTGTGGGGGCATATGCCCCCCCGTCGGGCATACCTGGCCCCCCCATCGGGGTCAAAATTCAATTTTGTCGGAGAAAATATTTTGACTTTTGAATTTCAGCCTATTGAAGTTAAATCGAAATATGGAGCTTTTTTTTTTTTTTTTTTTAGAAAGTCGGATTGACTAAACTAATTATTTTTTGTACATCGGTTTCTGACTGAAGTTTGATTCTTGAAATTTGAGTTTAGATAAATCCGAATTGTCGAAAAAAAATCTGAATTTTTAAAGTAAAAACCTACATGGATGACAGCATAGGATGATGCATGAATGACTCTATACATGTTTATTTTTCAACAAAAAGATAAAATTTATACTAAAAATTTATTTTATACTTTTTTTTTTAACTACATTAAATTTGTGGACCAGTTTTCGCTTATTTTGGATTTACGATCGGCTTGGTAATGAAGAATTTTTAGTTCAGTTAAAATACGAAAACGAAAATTATTTTGTCGGGGTTGTCTTGGATAACAAGTAGAATGCTTCATCATGTCGGGCAAACTGCACCTGACATGACTCGCAGTCTGGACTGGATCGGGTTGAACCTAAATTTTTGTCATTGAGTGTCGGATTAAAGTCGGGATAACTTTGTTTCAGGTTTGGGTTGGATGTTGATACTTATGGTTCTTGATTCGAGATGAATCGATCTCTCAAAAGAATTTACAAAACTTATTTTAAGATGAAAAACTGTATTTGAATGTCAATGAATTTATGTATACTGATTTTTTTTACTTAAAATCTAAAATTTTTACTGAATATATAATTGTAAACATATTCTTACATAACTGCATTACAGCATGGATATAGTTTTTCATCAGTTACAATTAGGGTTTGGTTGGGTTGAAATATTTCGGGTTCAGGTCGAAATGTAGAGATGTCGAGCTCAAATCGGGTTTCGGGTAGAAACCCGATCCTGCATCTCCTCGGAAAATTAAACTCAACTCGAATGGTGGTTTTAGTCGGACCTGGCTAAAGTTAATTTTTTTTTTGAAGAGTTTAGGATTGACTTCTATTTTTCGAGTCAGGTAATTTTAATTGTTTTAGCGTATGGGCTTGATTCTATCAGATTCCTCAAAAGTATCCCCAAAATATATTTTAAAATGAAAAATTATATTATTTGAATGTCAATGAGTCAATATACAGATATACCGATTTTTCTACATAAAAAATATAATTGATACTAGACTACTTTTCCATTACTGCTTTACAAGATGGAATTTTGTTTTTTCATACTGAGTTGGGATTGCATTCGAAATGAATACTATTGATTTTAGATAGAAGTTTTGTCAAGTTCAGGTTATCTATTTTTTAAAAACTGGTTCAGGTTGAATGGATATTATCTCTGTCAGGTATAACCCATTCCGCGGAGGATTCCGTGCTCGGTAAACAATTCGTGAATTGAACGATCCCCCCCCCCCCCCCCCATTGATTAGATTCCGTAAAAACAGAAATAATTGCACTTTAATTTTGCATTTCTACTCCACCTCCCGCAAAAAATACAGAAAAAACAGCAAATACCTGAAATACTCACACCTAAAGCAGCATGTTCGTCAAATTACATGGGTATTCTGGAATCTGTGTTGCTTAGTACTATTCGTGTTAGAAACGGAATTTAAATCCCCTTTATCTATAAATATGTAAAAATGAGAAATCTAAGATCAAAATTTAAAAAAAAAAATCTTATGTCAGAAGACAGAAATTAATTAAAATAATAGAAAAGATGAAAATCAAAGGAATGCTTCGGCAATGTTGAGCGGGAAATTTTGGTCCTCGCAGACCTCTAACCCGAAGCTAGATCTCATGCATAACCCGCAGTTCGAATCAGCGATATCTAAAGGCCAAACATATCTGTGCGTAACGCATACGTCATTTTGCAAATGGCAACACTTTCCCCTGCAATTTCGGTTTTGCACTCTTCGGTACTGCAAATTTTATACTTATAAACATCGCACATTTTTAATTTTTATATCGTCGTATAGAAAAAAAAATGTATTTTTAAATGCAATTTGTTTGGAAGTTGTATCTCAATTTGTTCTTGACATATATATATTTTTTTACACTTTTTAGTACAAATTTTGGAATTGTGGCAACAGAAATACGCCATTTCTCTTAAAATTGATAAAAATTGAAATGTGCACGCGTAAATTTTCAGAAGATGAAAATTATTAAGGGTTTAGATTTCACATGAAATTCTAAAATCGTGTCAATTTGAAATATTTTTTTTTTTCATTCGCCTTTATATTAAATATAAGAGACTCAATTGATAACTTCATCATAATAACTGATCTTTATTATATTTTTCTGCTTACGTATGCGATTAAAGTTTAATAATATTTGTTTGAGAGATATACTGACCATTGTAAAATTCATTTTTTTATTGTAGCTAATGGTTTAAGTTTATTATAAATCAATGAAACAGTTCCTTCTTAAATATTTTCTTTCGTCGAAATTCGACGGGTTCCACCTTGTATTTATAATTGCAGATCGCTTTTCGCTGATATTAAAATAATTCACTTTTAGATTCCCAACTATTTTACAATTTTTCACTTCATTTACATTTCTCTTGGAAATTTTGTGTTAAAGTTTTTGTTTCAGATTTAAATTTTGATCTTATCAAAATTTGAAACACCACACTTTGTGCATTTGATCAATATACACTCTAAAACAAAATGGAAATTGAAGATATTTTCCCCCATGATTTTTATTATTATTTCTATAGTTAAAAAAGTCTGCTTTAATTTGAACATTTTTTCGAAAATAAAGAAAATTAATCAATTTAACCCATTAGTGCCTAGCGTCCCTTTTTAGGAACGCTTCAAAAGGTGCATTCAGCACTGTTTTTGACACCAGTAAAAAAGAAAAGCAATAATTATTTTATTTAAATGATACATTTTCGTGATTAATGAACTAAACTTAAATCTTCTAAAAATAGTGATGCCAACCAAATAAAATTTACGCAAAAGATGCTGGGCACAAATGGGTTAATGCTAAAACTACCTGAAATCCTCCAATATTTACAGATGCATTTTTTTAATTAAAGGACTGTTTAATTAACTGTGCAACAACGCTGTGTACTAGGATTTTCTATTATAAACTGATTTTTTATGTATCTCTATTTTCTCTTCTCTCAAAATATGAAAAATTCGTGAATCAAATCTCAATTTTTTAAAAAATTCTACAATCAAAAGACAGAAAATTCTTCAAGTAATAGAAAAATCCGTTCCAACCACATGTGCGTTCCAGCAACTTACTGTCTGTATGTTTTATTTTTTGCGAAATGTTTTTGAGAGTTTATAAAATAATTACATTTTCTCAAAAATGACTAAAATAGAAAATGATGAAAAAAGTAAAACGCGGTACTTATAAACTCTTAAAATTTACATATTTCAAAAATTCTAGTTCGATTAATTACTTTCATATTCATTTCAAGGAAATTAGTATTTAGTACAGCAATGTGTTCAGATTTAACGAAAAAGGATATGAAAGAAATTTCAATTTTATACAGGTTTTGTTCTAGCCAAGTATGTTGTTTCTTTATACTCGTATTTTTATTTAGATTTCAATCTAACGATGCTTAAACTGCAAAGAACAGCTGCGGTTCACCAAAAAGAAATGCACGCCTATCTGTTTTGAGTAGTTTTCAAATTCTGTTCTGCAAATTAATATAAAACAAACTTTTCGACTGCTGGAATGATAAAGAGATTGATGAATATGTTGTTTAGCTTCAGCAAACGTATTCTAGCTGATTGGTTGTTAAAAGAACCTTTATACATCTCAATGTTGCTGTGGGAATTACTAGAAAAACATCTGCTCTGATAGGCTTGAAGGATATTTCAGAGTTACATAAGGCGCAGTACCCTATTATCGACATTTGTCCATTGACCACAGATAAAAGGAGTTAATTTTTTTTCCTAATCTAGTATTTTTATTTAAAAATATCGAAATTGTCTATTTAATGCTTTTTAAAAAAAAAATGATATAATTAAACATACAGTAATCGTAAGAACAATGCTACAATGACCTTTTAAAGAATGAATCTGACTATAAAACAATGAAATTTATGACTTTGCAAATTTTGCATTTGAATTATTATTTCTACTAATTATAAATACTTTATGAGTTCAATCTTTTTACGAATGTGTGAACTATAATATTTTTCTGCAGTACATAAAAAGTTTCAAGTCTTTCATACGAGTAAGTTCAAATGATTTCTTATTTCTTTGCGTTTGTATGTAATTTGATATTTTTACCCGAGTGCTTTAATTTTAAAACTTCTTTATACGCAGAATTCGTAATTTTGTTGATAATAATAATTTAACTTTTTTAAAAAATTATGTAAGTTTTTCATTTGTATTTTTGCATTCAGTAATACTTACAGTAGAGCACCGATTATTACGCCTCATATATTACGTACGACATGGATTAAACATTAATATTCCTGGGCCAACATAAACAAGGTTTAAATGAAATTTCAGTTTTACAATTTTTGGAACTGCGAATTTTTAAACTTCTAAATATCGCACATTTTAAATTTTTACACAGTGACATAGAGAAAAAATGCTCTTTTAAATGAAATTTGTTTGCAAACTTTATCACAATTTGTTTTCAAATTATTAATATTTTAAAAGTTTTTATTACTTTTTTTATCATCGTGTCAATAGAAGTATTCCATTTTTGGACATTAAATATGGACCAATCACAAAACGAATAAAATAAAATAAGTTCCGGAATTCAACCAATAAAAAGATTCAGATCTGCTTCAGATTTTCCAGTTCTCCACCGAGATCAACAACTATTTTCCAAATAGTTAAAAAAAAAACCTCATTCTTTTTGATCAGAACTCTTCGTGTAAAACAGTTTATCACCATATCGAAGTAAAAATTCATGTTTTGTAGAAATAGAGTCAAGTCGGGTCGATATTTTAACTTTTTTGGGGGGGAGGGGGAAGAGGCTAATATATATAATACTTGCTAGACCATATAAGCAGGACAACTTTTTAAATTTTACCCCACGCAATTTTTAGGACCTGGCCCAGCACGCGGGAACCTCTAATATATGTTATGAACTTGGACCCCCTGTCAGGGATACAGTGCCCCCACGTCGGGCAAATTCTGGCGCCGCCCTTGTCAAAAACTACCCGATGGATTTTTTTGCCGATTGTATCATTCGATAGGAAATATTTTTCCGAAGATTTATGATTCAAATTTAAAGGGATAACTCTGATTTTTCGTCGTAAATTTCGTATTTTTCGGTTATTTTTGACAAAAGGGTTGCCAGTAGCGGTTTTTGGCGAAAATTATAATTGCTAAAAGAATTAAAATGGCTATATCTATTAGAAATATTACAAATATCTTGCAAATAATAGCAGAAAATAACTACTGATAATATTAATAATAATAAAGAAAGACTGCTTAAATGAGGCGTAATATTATAAAAATATATTTATCTTGAAAATGAAAAAAATATTTGTAATGCTTAAAAAATAAATTAATGCGAAATATAACAATTGGTTCAACTTTTGGCGAATTACCCCTGGTGTTAGAATAAAAACATGAATTTCAGAAATTGATTAAATGAATTTTGAATGATAGTTATTTCCCTTTTTATTATTTTCTTTCTCTTTTTTATCGAATTTCCGTATAATATAACTTACAGCAGAAAAAAGCAGATCTGATTGTAAAAGACACTGTAAGTTGTGAGTTACTATTCGTTTCTGTACCATTTTCATCTTGCTTTTGTCGCTAAAGAATGTGTTTTTAAGCCGAAAATGCACTACTGACTTAATGCCTGACTTAAGTTATTAATAGTCGCAATATATTTTTTTTTTTCCAAGTGAAGATAATTTTTAGAGTATATTTTAATATTCAATCGTAAATTATATAGATATGAGTATAACTCTTTTATTTCTTTTTGCAAATGTTTTCATTGTTAATTTAATTTTTCTTACGCCATTTTGTCAATTTCACTTACATGAAAAATTTCCGTTTTAAAATTTAAAAACTGAAGAAGGAAAGATTAACCCATCGATTAAAAATCTACCCCCAAATTCCAAGATTAAATGTCAATAATGGATGATCGTAAATGTCACATTCACTTGACATTAAGCATAATATTAATACTAATTATGTCATCAAGTGATTTTTAATTCGATATTTCATTTCTGCTTTTATATGTTCTGCTAATTTGTTTTTCGTTATTTAAATGAAAATTTATGCTAATCTATATAATCTGGCTAATAGTTTGGCGATTTGTATAATTTGGCGAAATTGGTCGACGGTATAATCAAGTAGTACTGAAGGAAAAATTTTGCAATTCAAAGTAAATTTATGCAATTATGCGTTATTACTATAGATAAATTCAACATTTTGAAATGAAAAATTCCCGCTGAATAAAATTTACGTCTTTTTTAATTGAACATTTCCTCTTCAATATTTCTTCAATCAAACTTTCGCTATCCTCTTTCGCGCAGGCTAACAAAAATGTATTTTAAATATTTTATTAGATAAAACGTAAATAACATTTTTCTATTTTTAAAAAAATATATTTTTAAAATCTAATTCTACCATTATGTGTCTTACAGGACAAAGTAGCAGAATTACTTTTAATAATGGTTTTATCTGTTAATTTATTTTATTTGTTTATTTGGGTGTTTGAATTTACTTTTGTCATCAAACAATGCGATTTTATACCAAGAAGGCATAAGCCGGAGCGATGTTCACAATTACTAAATTCTCTCACTCTCTTTTAATGTGTGAGAGCATTTTTAGGATTTTTTTTGTTTAATTGTAAATATATAAATAGCAGTTATAGCAAAAAAAATGTGTACAATGTTTAAATTTTAATATAAATGTCTTCCTCATCCAAACTGTAAAATAATTTAATTGCAACTTTTTAAAGTTTTGGCGCAGATGTCATATACGCACCACATTCGCACGATTGCAACAAAATGGCGATTTTATGCCACACATGGTAAACCGACTATGGCTGTTTATTTATTAATAAACTATTTATTAACTTTCATTTTGTTTTTTAAAATAATATAAATCATTTTGTTCTATAGCTATTAATTAAACTTTTTTATTTATTATTTTTTTTTTCAAATAATACAAAATAATTAAAAAATATTTATGAAATTGGTAATTAAAAACCAAGTTCTCCAAATTGGCGCCAGGAAAAATTGCGCCAATGTGGTGCATAGATGACATCTATGTCAAAGTTTTTTCTTATTAATAAGTAGGGAAAATGCAGTATAAATACCGATTAAAGTTTTTTCCAAATGGAAATTTTGTCACGGATTTGGTCATATACTCATCGAGGTATCTCACTGGCGCCAAAATGGCATTATTTTCCTCATATGGTAACCCAGCTATAGTTTATTTGATGATAAGTTGTTTATTTACTTTCATTTTTTTTTCTTTTTTGAAATGATATTTGTTGTTTTGTTCTAAAGTTACTTTTTATTTATTGTTAATTGGTGTTTAAAATGATAGAAAATAATAAAATATACATAAATTTCTTTGGTATTCTAAAACGAAGATTTTGCCACATTGTAGTTTCAAGATAATCGTGCTAAACCTATTGCGTATATGATGTCTGTGTAGGAATCTTTTGTGAAATAGGAAAATTGTAAACTGGCTACTACTTAATTATCACGTCAATCAATTTCACCAAATCGTTCGCCAAATTATACAAATTTACATAATTTTATCTTAAATAACTAAAGAGAAAATGCTTAAATACGAAAGAGCAAATAATTTTGTTTTCATTTTTCAGGAGGAAATTTTGCAATAATAAAGTAATTGTTGTAGTGAGAATTTTAATGTGTGTTTTTTTATCGTTGGCAATTTGCTGTAACGAAAAAAGTTTATTTTTTTTTCCTGCTATTGTTTTGTAAGAGCTGGTTTTGTGAAAGCCATGTTAAGATGGTATTCAAATTTTTGAACCCTTCCCAATTACCTTCCCCTTGGGCCGATTTTGCTCAATTTCAATTCCGACTGAGATATTAACCACCTCAATATACCGGGTGATCCAGAAGTTCTGGGAGTTTTCAAATGCTAATAATTAACAAACTATAAACAATAGAAGTATGCGGTTTTCACAGCAATGCTTAGAAACTTATGGGATTTGTATTTTTGATGAAACAAACAAATTATGTTAGTTACACTTTTTGCCAACAGGTGGCACTAAAATTGACAGTATTATTTTTATGGTATGATATAGCTCGCTGAAAAGAAAGAATTAGTGTCCAAGAGTTACAAATTTTCATTATGACGCCCATAGCTTATAAGTACCGCTGTGAGCCGATGCAAAACAACGTGCACAGTATCTTCAAAAGAGAAAAAAATTCCAGATGAAATTTCAAATTTATCGTGATATTACAAGTGAACTGATTCATTCTGAGCTGGTTATTTCCACCGAGTATTGGCATTGAATTCTACCTCATTTACGATTACAACAGACATTTGGGATCTCCTGCTTCTATTACGATCTTTCAATTAGCCTTTTTGTCAAACCTTTCTTACCATGGCATTTCACATTTCTAATGGCCATCGAATCTTTTTCTATTTTTACTTCCGTATTGTATGATAAGAACACAGCTCGACATGCAAAGAAAGCATGTCTAAACATGGCAGTTACTCATTAAATTTTGTATCAAAATTCCCTTTCAAAGCAATTTCAACCACTTTAAAAAAAGTGATTGAACATAAACCACCCTTAAAACGCAATCTCATTAATAGCCTACAAAAGATGTTTCGCAAACAACTCATACTCATGTGTCTATAAAGCATATTTTATAGTTACATCCAGTGTTGTACAGCAGTGCCACCTGTTGCAAAAAATTGTAACTATATACATGTAAAAAAAAAATCATGCTAAACAAAATCCCATGTCTTTCTGAGCACATATCTGAAAACCGAACCTTTGTATTGTACATAGTTTCCAAATTATTAACATTTCAAAACTCCCAAAACTTTTGGATCACCCGGTACTTGACGAGTTTGAAGATGATTCTTGCATAATTGTGCCTTTTATCGCGAGGACAAAATTTAATATATATATAAACTTTTTAGGTGGGAGTAGCTTTGGGTTCCTGGCTTCACATAATGTAAAATTGTGAAGAAATTTTTCAGAAGTTGTACCATGGTAACGACTGTAATAATTAATATTTTTTCAGATAAGGGAAAATTTTAAATCCTGTTGCCATAACGGTCTCATTTCGCTTCCAAATGTGCACTGTTAGTAATAAACTAAAATAGTTACTTTTAAATAGCAGGTTTTTGTGTAATGTTTAAGATAATTTAATATCACAATGGTGTCTAAATCGTTTTCAGCAATGAGCAAGATGCTGCTGGAGGTCCAAATTATTTAAAATACAAATTTAAATTTACCAGTTCGTTTCATCCACGGTTGATTTTGAAATATTGACCAGCGCAGCGGGCATAGCCTGCTAGTCCTAAATAAAGTCTAGCAATATCTCTAATTTTCATACTTATTTATTTTTTGTAATTGTTGTTATTATAGATACAATTACAGTTTCTGGCATCTTACCTACAAACATTTTTGTAGCCCTCTCATAGAAAAACATATAATTTGAAATTTAATACATACAACTTCGGAATCGTAGGGACCTTTTGTTTATGGCTGTAAGATTCATTTGCATTATGTTAAGATGATCGTGTATATTAATATTGTGCGATAATATTGCCGCATGTTTTCAATCATGTGAAGAATGGTGTCCTTCACGGACTGCCAAATGCTGAGATGCATGCAGCTTACTAAAAGGTTGGACACCCCTATTGAACAGTACAACAAGATCTAACAAGCAATAATATTTACATTTTAATTAACTATGCAAGAACTTATGTGAATTATTTTATATATAAACTTAGCAAAAGTCTATATATATATTTAAAATATTCACCATACATATTAACATAATATCGTTAAAGAAATAATCTATGAAAATTTCGTTATTTTAACGCTAACCTGGAAATCTGAGACTAATCTGGAAATATCAGGGAATTTTAAAATAAGATATTTGTGACTACCTTGTAATTATCAAGTTTATTGATACTGGAGATGAACATAGAGATCTAAATTCTCTTTTATAGACTGAAAACTTTCATCATCTGAATGCAAAAACATATTTGGATGTATGAATAACATCATAATTAATGCAAGAAACCCACTTCTTAAGCCAGTTCACCTATATTCATAAGTTGTGTAGGATCTACCTTAAAATGCAAATATAATACTATAAAAACTAGACTGTAGAAATAACTGTTAATTTAAAAAAGTTGGCTTTTGGCTTAGCAAAAATCCAGTAACATCAACATCTACTCTATGAAAAGATGAATTCCCAATTCCCACAAATATTTTTATCCAACTACAGCACTCCCTCTAATTTACACCTACAGGAATAAAAAATAGCCACTGTTAAAGAAAATTAGAAGTATGTCATGGAACATATATTAATAAGCAAAAGCATACCTTAAGTCCATATTCATGTTGAAAACTGCAATTAAAGATTCAGCGTCCAGGGAAAAATTAGCCCAAGTTTTCGAGAATGGATAAAATTTTTCTTTTTTCATATACGATTGTTCTTTGCTATTTTTAGTTTCTTTGGTAAACTCTAAAAAAGGGCAAATAATTACACTCACATAATTAAACAATATTAATTTTATTTTAAATATTAAAAAATAGTATTAAAATGAGAAATTTAAACTAACAAGGAAGGTCTCCATACGGGATACTCCGAAAAATCTGAAAAAATTACAGAATGTTCTTCTCATGACGTTTATAAAAAAAATTTCGGCGGAACCTCCGTTCCTTGTCCGTAAAAAAATAATGAAAATTTCGTTATTTGGCGATTTATCTTCAGTTGGCAATAAAAAACAATTTCAAATTTTTTTTTTTTTTTTTTGTTTTAAATGTTAAATGCATTTTAAAAGAAAAAAGTTTCATGTTCAATGTGTTAAGATAAATTAAATATCTTTGTTTTTGTCAATTTTAGTTTGTTTTAAGTATAATTTCGTTATATTGATATTTATATGTATTTAATTCAAATTTAATCATCAAAATTTAAGATTTGAAACGAAATTCAAATATAAATTAACTAAAATTGTTTCAAATTCCAAGTCCAATTGAGCATTGTCAATTTGATTCTGTTTCTATGGAAACATTTAGCTTTTATTTTTTAATACGCTTAAATGTATGAAAATAATTTTACTGAATAAGAATTTTTTATATGTGAAAATACTTTTTCCAGCGGTAAATTAAATAACTACAGAAACAAATAATATATACATATGCAATTTAATATACATATTATATGTATAAAATATATTAAATTCTCTCATTGTTTATGTTTAAATTCATCAAACACCATTTACGCGGATTCTAAAAATCCAAGTTTTCAGTTGCATTAAAATCGTTTGCTTTTGGCGGGGGAAAATGCTGCTCGCCAAATCATGTGACACTTTTGTCTTTTCACGCCAAATATTTGAAAGTATTTTATTTTTTTACATGTTTTCTTCTGGAATTCCGCCGCTAACTTTCACTGATCCTTTATTACATACATGAGTAGCTTAATTAATAGTTTTTTCAAAAAAATCTGAGTATGCCCAGTATGGAGACCTTCCTTGTAAGTTTCACAATATAGTAGGAAGTTTTATAAATATTTGAGAAATTAACAGAAAAAATATGTCTTGTTGCAGAAATTTATTCTGTATTTAATATTAGTATTAAATTTTAAATTGGCAATTACAAATCTTCCAAGAAATAGAATAATTACCTAATGCTTTTCGAAAAGGTTTTGGATGAACTCGTTCCTGAAAAAGAAAGCAAGGGAAAAAAAAAACATTATGTCTATTCTGCTTGATTTTACAAGTACAGTAAAACCTCTGAATAGCGGCCATCACTGGGATCATGATAAAATGACCATACTTCAGAGGTTGCCACTATTCAGAGGTTCCATATTTTCAAAGCTCAAAATTACATTACATTAAAATCAAAATAACTGACTAAAATTATTTTATTCTTACACTGAAAAAGTACTGTCACTCTCTTTTTTGCAATCTTTCCTCTTGTACAAACAGCAGTTTTATCTCATCTTAGTCTAAGAGCCGACAGCACAAAAACATGAGGTATGGAGAACAAGGAAAAAAACCCTTTATTTTATGAAAGAGTAATAAGAGGGGAATCTAATGATTCATCTCTACTGGAAACAAAGTGGTGCATAAGCCAAAAATTAATACCACTAGTGGTTTACTCATAAGCTAACATTCTGTTTGCCATACAATCATTTCATACACCTTTGATTGAATGGCAAACACAATGATATGCCTATGAGTACACCACTAGTGGAATTAATTTTTGACTTATGCACCACTTCGCTTCTGCCAGACATGGATCATTAGATTCCCCTATTACTATTTTTCTATAAAATAAAGGGTTTTTTTCTTGTGCTCGATACCTTAGGTTTTTGAGCTGTCGTCTCTTGGACTATCTCGAATAGCACAACAGACTGATATAATCATAATCAGGGCATAAAATAACATAGAAAGTAGGCGACACTAGTGTCGCCCAATACCAAGGTATTGTCACTCAGTGACAGATGATGGTGGCGGCAATTTTTTAAATATGTAACATGGGAATAACATTAGCTGATTCTGCGGTTCTGAGATGATAAGAATGGCAACATTCGTTATAGCAGTAAAATAAAACACAATAGCACAGTTATAAAATGTTGATTTTTTTGCTATCCAAGTAGATGGTTTTACTAAGTATGGGGTATAACAAGTTTTTGTTACAGCACAATTTGTTTGCAGAAGAACAAGAAATGAAATCAAATTTTCGGAATAGGAGAATTTAAATTAAGTAAGCGAAGAAAGAAGACCTCATGGATTCTGCCATGTTTGTATTTGATTCTTGAGAATGACGCAAAAGATAAAAGTTGGCAGACTTAACTAGAAATCAAAGAACTGCAAACAGAGGCAAGAACAGCAACTTCTATATTCGTATGAAACAATATTTGGATAGAGACTTGCTTTGGGTGTCATACATTGCTTACAAGTCCGACTTAACTATGTATCATTTGGAATTATCAGTTATCAAAGTTCAACATTGGAAATTGAATAGCTAACTTTATTCAATTTGTGCATCATGCTTTGAAGATCTTGCAAAAATATAAGGAACAGAAAACTAAAGTATCTTTATTTTCCCTGCATTTTTTGAAGTTCTTGGAATACTTAAAAATCTAATTCCCTCATGTAAAGCATTATGAATCATCAACGTGGCTTGTTAAAGCTGAACAATCATTTCAACCTGTGTTCTTTGATAACAAATAATGAACAAAAACTCTTGACTTGCCTAATGCCTGATTCTTACGAAGCACTTAGAAAAACTTTAAAAAGTCAATCAGAGGTCTTTTATTATACTACTTGATATAGAATTCATATAGAACTGTTAAACATTATTATGAATGCTTTGATTCTTATCAAAGACTGATGTCATCTCGGTGGATATGAAGAACAGTCGGCAAAAATAAATGCATCATTAAGGGAGAGAGTGATTCGGATGTTGAAGATAATTCTCACAGACCTAAATTTAACAACTCACTAGTTTCTATCAAGAGATGCTGGTCTACAGAGGAAAAAAAACTGTATTCAGTTGTAAAGAATATCTTTCCAAAATATTGGAGGAGGTTCAAATATGCATCTCCAACAGGCTAGATGTTATCTTAAATGTTAAAGAGCATAGATTGTTAGTGCAGCCCGTCTTTATATTTAGAACTTTTTTGGTAATGAAGAAATCACTGAATTTACTGATGATGTAACGGCTTTTTATGCAGCTGAAAACTACATCCTTCACATCGCCATCAAGACTGTATCACTACTTAAAAGTCTCATCCTCACTCAATTTTTAACAATTGGTGCAGTCATATGTTTATTTGACACCTCAAAAAAGAAAAAGTTGCGTCCATACATACAATACTTAATTCCAACAAAAATACTCACCACAAACTATCAAGAGAAGCCTTAAGGCTCCTGTCTCTGACCGACGAAGTGCACATGAACAAATGCTATTCCTATGGGGAGGTTATTTTGTAATAGCTCATTTGCATTTTGACATTAAATTTTTTTTTTTTTTTTTTTTTTTTTGCAATGGATAGCTCGAAAGCATGCCAACATTGTTCTATTTTTATTGTTTCAATTTTGGTTGCTGATAATTTTTAAAAAGGCACTTTCACTTTTGAAACCGGTTTTAAAAGTGATACTAACTTTATAAAAGACATCTGCATTGAAAATCGAAAAAGTAAAAAAGGAGTGATGTCGACGTGCACCTGAGCTATCCAATGAAATATATATATATATACATATAAAGGTCAAAATACAAACCAGATATTAGAAAATAACCTCATCGTAGGAATAGCATTAGCTTGTGAGCGCTTCGTCGTACAGGGACAGGAGCCTTAAAATCAAGGATGTCCATTTCTCATAATAGAACTGGAACAGGTTTTTATAATCGAAGCCCTGTTGTTGCAAGATTCCTAGAGCAAAGAAAGGAGAAAGCCTCCAGACAATAAAATCTATGAGAATACTGAGTTTTTTAAAAAGTATCTGGCTAAGATAGTAATTTGTAAAAAAAACCCTTATCGATTGCAATTATTTTGTATAATTTTCGAAACATTACAAAAATTTATTTTTGGAAACAAAAAAAAATAATAATAAAGTTAAATTTTTTAGACGTAAAGGACAAAACCATTTTCCTAGCTTGCATAATTCCACTATTTGTATAAGACTGCCCTTTGTATAAAAATTCTGTTCCATTGTAATTATTATTGTATCATGATGAAAATAATTTATAGAGAGAGTTTGTTTTTTTAAACACTAGGGGGCACTGTCCCCATACAAACTACTTGTCAACCCCCAACCCACCTCTAAAAATCAGTTAATTTGATTGGCTGTTAAACGGAAGATTAAGTCATAATAAAAAAAAAAAAATCAATGACAATCGCCCAACAAATGGGTATACAAAATTCTATTTCATGGAGGAGGTTTAATGCCGAATGAGCTGCTGTTAATGGCGGTTTTCCAGTTTGATTAAATGCGATTATTTAAACATTCCAGAATCTGCTAATATAAAATGAATTTACTCTACAGGTTCTTAGCTCCTTGATATTTTTCAACAATGCTATAAGGTTATGAGTTTAAATAAGTGATTCTTAAATGTAATGTTTTAAATCTGACATAATTTTAACCAAACATTTTTTTTCTTTTTGTAATATTTAGAAGAAAATATTTTTACTATTAGAAAGGAAATGTTATTTGTACTGTCTTATTTTATTTTTTTAATCTGAAGTATTTTTTTTTTTCTATTTAAGACTTTTAATGCATATTAATCAATTTAACATGATACAATTTTCTTTCTGTTTTAAAATTCATGTGTAAATATAGTTTTTAAGCTGTAATCTTCAATATTTTCTTGATTTTAATATGCAATATTCATTTAACTTATATTTAAGAGTTTTTTCTATTTATAATAATCATGTGTCAATAAATTTTTAATTTGAAGTAACTGTTATTTTTTGCACTATTTTAATAGCTGGCAACAATTTAAAATAATTTTCTTTTCTAAAATATGTAAAAAATCTCTTAAAAGGATGAAAATTTGAATTTAAAATTGAAATAAATCCTCATGAAATAAGTCAAATAAAAAAAAGAAAGAAAGAAAAAATTCAGTCTGCACATTGGAAACATTTAATACATAAAATGATCTAAAAATGTTTACATTCTTATGTATAGTTTTTGCACCTATAAAACTTTTTTAATGGAAGGATTTTGTTTAACTTTAACATTAAATATCTTTTAAATCAATTATTCGATTTCCAAACTGTCTGCATTAGTGTATTTATCACACATTTCTCTATAATACCACCAATTTTCAAATTTTTGTATGCAACAACTGTTTTAATATTAATGAAGAAAAGACCATCTGTCACAAAAAAAAAAAAAAAAAAAAAAAAAATTCATTATTAGTGGCGGTAATTGCGTTGGTTACTTTTTTATATATATATATATAAATAGACAGATTAAGTGCAAAATCTGTTTTCTGCTTCATTTTTACTCTCTGCAACGAGCAGTAACTTGCAAAAGTAAAAAGATATTCAACCACTATAAGCATCATTGATTTGGTATTTTAGAAACGTTAAAAATGTTAACATGGTATTTGTTTATTTCATGGTTTTTAGAACATCGAGAAAAATATCTGTTTTTATGAACAGTTCCACTTTGGATCTAAAGCTATATTTATAATACTATTTCACTAAAAAAAAATATTGATTCAGGTTGAATTTACTTTTCAGAATTTATTTGAGTTTATCTTTATTTACCTAATTAGTCTGACTTATTATGGTTATGAACAACAATCAAATTTATAAGTAATAAAAACTATCAATTTAACACGAATTTAGATGATAATTTGTCACTTAACCCCTTCGCGATGGTAGCCTTTTATGAAATTTTTAATGTTTTGCCACTGGTTTTTAAAAACAGAAATTTGTGTCTTGTCAAATCTATGAAATGCTCTGATTAAATAAGGCAAATTTTTCAGTATAATTTTACTGGTGGGTATAAAGAAGGATTCTTAAGCCTTTTTGTGTCATGCATATGTGCCGCTTGTCTTCAAGGGGAATGTTTTAATTAGGCAAGCAAATTCGGTAGAAATGATCTAATATTTGGTCCATTACTAGAATAACAATTAACATTTTTAACTATAATATGCAAAGTTTACATATTTACATGATTCAGTGAAAGTTATATAGTTTATTAACCAGCAATGGAAGTACAATAGACATAACTAATAAGGTACAGATTTTTGTGAATCATTCAATCTTATATATTAAAAGAAAAGCCGGAATAAGTAAGCACGGTTTAAATACGTCTCTACGCATCGATACTTGCGCCGTTATCTGAGAGTCTCCTCCTATTGGTTAATCGGAGGAGAGTGTAGTTACTGTCTGTAAGAGCATTTGCAAAGCGCGTTTGTAAATATGGGATAAGAACGCGGAAAATGCAATGCTATAATAATTAATTTTTTAACTTTACTCATCTTATAATGATTGGAATACATTGTTTTTTTCACTTTACGTAAGTTAATTTATTTCCATCTGTATTCTTTTTTTGCAATGTTATTGCCGGCAATCTTAGGCTTAATTGTAGAGATGTTTCATATGAAATTGAAACATTCAATAGTTAATGATTAAAGTGTTTATTTACGTTCTTGGCCGATAAATCATTTTCTATATTGTAATTTTCAAATTTATAGTAAGTATGTATAAAAAAAAAGGCTGGAAATCACATTGTTTTTTGTTTTGTGTTTTGATGGTGCGATTTTCGACGGATATTTTGACTTCATGGATGTAAACAGATTCGCAAATCACTATTTATTTTTTGCTTCAGTTTCTTATTATATTCATGTCAAAAAACGGTGATTTTTTTCCCACTTATAATTTCATTTTTGAGCAAATTCATAACGTTTAGGAAGTATTTACATTACATCTCATAGTCTCGCCGAATAATAGAGAATTGCATATGAAATGAAAATAATCCCAGTTATAAACAGCTTTGTAAATCATTAATATTTATTTAATTTTTCACTTTTTTTTTGAGTACACTTTTTTTAAAAAGTGTTCCCGTGACAAAATTTGCTGAGTTTTTTTGGGGAGAAGAAGAAGGGAATATTTTGATGAAATTTGCTTTTTTTTTTTTTTTTTTTTTTTTTTTTTTATCGCTTGATCTTATCTTTCAACAATGTTTTTTCAGAAATATGAAGATCATTATAATCAACAAAGAAAAATAAAATTATCAGAAGAGATCCCTCTTTTTGCATAGCTTTCAATCATGATAAAGCAATCTTTATATACCATATTCATTGCTTGCTGGATTTTTTTATGATTATTTGGCAAAATTTGCATTTTTTGTGGTACCTAAACGATTTGAAAATTACAATATAGAAAATGCTTTATCGGCCAAGAACGTAAATAAACACTTGGAAATAAAATAAATTACGTAAAGTGAAAAAACCAATGTATTTCGATCATTATAAGATAAGTAAAGAAAAAAAATATAATTATCATAGCATTGCATTAAACAGTGATAGCAAAAATGCAGTCTCTCTGTGTTGTTTTCTCACAATCTGTTTACCAATATTTGCATTTTTTGAAGTACCTAGACAAATTTAAAGTATTTTCAAGATCTTTTGACGAAATTCACATCTTTTATGGTACCAGGACAAATTTATTTGTTTTCTCAGGGATTTTCGGTGAAATTTGTCGTTTTTTTCCCTCGCTATCTTTCGATGTAATTTGCCGTTTTATCGAATGTATGCTTTTTTTGTTAAATTTGTCGTTTTTTTTCGTTATTTTCAGAAATTTATCATATTTTCACTTTTTTTTCTTTGCAAAACTTACCTGTTTTGCAATTTTTTGATGAAATGTGCCTCTTTTTCATCTTTTGACAAAATGTGTTGTTTTCTCACAATCTGTTTAACAATATTTGCATTTTTTGAAGTACCTAGACAAATTTAAAATATTTTCAAGATCTTTTGACGAAATTCACATCTTTTATGGTACCAGGACAAAATTATTTGTTTTCTCGGGGATTTTCGGTGAAATTTGTCATTTTTTCTCACTATCTTTCGATGTAATTTGCTGTTTTATCGAATTTATGCTTTTTTTGTTAAATTTGTCGGGGTTTTTTTGTTATTTTCAGAAATTTATCATATTTTCGCTTTTTTTTCTTTGCAAAAATTACCTGTTTTGTGATTTTTTGATGAAATGTGCCTCTTTTTTTCATATTTTGACAAAATGTGTTGTTTTCTCACAATCTGTTTACCAATATTTGCATTTTTTGAAGTACCTAGACAAATTTAAAGTATTTTCAAGATCTTTTGACGAAATTTACATCTTTTATGGTACCAGGACAAAATTATTTGTTTTCTCGGGGATTTTCGGTGAAATTTGTCATTTTTTTCTCACAATCTTTCAATGTAATTTGCTGCTTTATCGAATTTATCCTTTTTTCGTGATTTTTGTTTGCAAAATTGTTGTTCTTTGTTATTTTTTTTAGAAATTTGTCGTTTTTTTCCAGTATTTTTAGCTAAATTTACCTTTTTTTGCGATTACCTGGATAAATTTTATGTGCTTTTTGAGATCTTTGGGCGAAATTCATGTCTTTTATGATAACTGGACGAAATTCATCATCTTGAGGTTTTTCGGTAAAGTTTAACGTTTTTCTTGAGTTCTTTCGATGAAAGTTGTCGTGTTGTCATGATTTTTCGATGTAAATTGCCGTTTATTGAAGATCTTTTAGCAAAATTTATCTTTTTTGTGATTAATTGATAAAATTTGCTTTTTTTTCAATCCTTTGATGAAAATTGTTGTTTACTCACAATCATTTGTCGAAATTTGTTGTTTTCTCACAATATTTTGAATTTTTTTTCATAATATGTTTACAAATTTGCCATTTTTTAGAGATATTTTTGTCAAAATTTGCCTTTTTTTTAAAAATTTTTCATGAAAATTGCCATTTTTTTTAGACGTTTTGGCAAAATTTTGATTTTTGTGCAATACTTTTGCGAAATTTGTTTTATTTGGGATATCTAGACAATTTTTTTTTTTTTTTTTTTTTTTTTTTTTTTTTTTTTTTTTGCAGTTTTTTGACAAATTTTTTAGAGATCTTTTGAAGAAATTTGTTGTTTTTTGCAATCTGTTGACAAAATTTGCTGTTTTATTTTCCCACATCTATTTATAAAATTTCCGGGCAATGTTTTTTTTTTTTTTTTTTTTTTTGGGGGGGGGGGTAGTATTTTGATGAAATTTTCTAATTTTTGTGATTATTTGCCAGAATTTGTATTTTTTATGGTACCTAGACAAACTTTGGTACATATAAAATGATTTCTAGCATTTTTTTTTTTTAAACTTAAACAGTTGAAAAATCTTCAAACATTTTCAAGAGTCTGTGATGTGTGTCGCAGCGTTGCACTAATTCTGCGCCCGGGATCATGTCATGTTGGTGTTACGTTGGTAAATGGAAAAGCATATTGAAATTTTTAATAAATATTAATCTTTTTTAAAAAAAATTTTCTTTGAAAATTTTTTTATAGTGGCAAAATACTTTTTTTTCTTTGATTCTTTCATATTGTTGCTGTCAAGTTTTGATGGGTTTCACCTAGCCAGAATAAATATTATCATTAATTTTTTTAATATGTGAAATTTACATTTATTTTTGATTTATGAAAAGGTAATAGTAAAGTAGTTGAAAATGCAAATGTTTATTTGTTGAATGGGATGGGTAATGTAACAACAAATTAACCACGGAGAAGAGCATTGTTATAGTTGTTGCTAAATGGCAAAATATAAATTCAGTCTTATTTTGCTGCGAAGTAAGTGAAGTATGTATATTTTGTATGAAATGAGTAATGACAGTAATTTATGATTTATTCATATCATGTATAATTTATTGGTGTTGTATTTGTAAATGAAAAATTATCAAATGGGAGAGATTCTAATTCTATGGCAGCATGTTTGAATGTAACTCGGCCAATTGCGGGTCATTTGCCTGGATGTAAAATGCAGGTTTTTCTTTTATTTATTGAAATTTTTGCTGAAGATTAGTCGCTAAAAAATCCTTTAATAGCTGGAAAATACCTTTTTCTTTCTTCAGTGCCGTCAAGTTTTGACGGGTTCCATCTAGTATTCTTATAATTTAGTTTCTTTTACACAGGAGAAGAGGAAATTTATTAACATTTATTTGGGCCAAAAGACCAAACATATTGTCGCCCAGTGAAAATTTCTTAAAATATGCTCTGATCATAATTGTACATATCCTATAGATTAGGGATGCACAACCTGTGGCCCCCGGGCCAAAAGTGGCTCGCAATGGGTTAACGTGTGGCCCGCGAACTCCGGCAATTTACAACTGGAAAAAGTTGAAATTTTTATGCATAGGTCGCAGGAAAAAATGCTAAATTTCGTTAAAGTACCGCGGTAAAATATAAAATTTCGTCAGTCACTTAAGAGTCGCAAATTTCATAGATTGAGGACGGAAAAATTGCGAATTTCATTGATCATTGCGGAAAACAGCGAATTTCATCTATCAGGCACTGAAAAATCGCACATTTCATTGATCAGGTAAGAGAAAATCGCCAGCAAAAAGGTAATAATGTGTAAAAAGAAAAAAAAAAAAAAAAAAATCATTGGCTGCAGAAAAATCCCATGTTTTCTTCGTAAGAAATACGCGAATTTCATTGATCCGGCACGAAAAAAAAAAAATCGCTAATTTTGTTGACTGGGGATGAAAACATTGCAAGTTTCGTTGATAAGGCACGGAAGAATTGCGAATTTTGTGATGATGTGCAGAAAAATTGAAAATTTCTATATCGGCTGTGAAACAATCGTGAGCTTTGTCAATTTATCAAGAGAAAAAAAGTCATGAATTCCATCTTATCGAGTAAAAAACTGCAGAATTAGTCAAAATTAGTTCAAAGTTGAGAATTTAGTTTGGGAACGGAAAAATGCATATTTCGTCAATTGAAGCCGAAAAAACACTTATTTCGACGACCGGACACGGAAAAATCACGAATTTTAGTGATCGCGTCACGAAAAATTGCAAATTTTGTTGGTAAAAACCGAGAATTTTATCGATGAGTTTTGTAAAAGTCGAGAATTTTGTCAATCGGATTCATAATAATAGCAAATTTAGTCGATAAGGTTCATAAAAATAGCTAATTTTGTCAATAAGCTGCAGAAAAATCATGAATTTCATCGATCTGGTCCTGAAGAAATGCAAATTTTATTGATCATGTGTGGAAAAATCGTGAATTTTGTCGATCAGTTTTAGAAAAATTGCGGATTTTGGCAATCGGCTTTGTAAAAATCGCGAATTTTGTTGATTGAGTGCGGAAAGATCGTAAATTTTCTCGATCGTCTTCATAAAAAATCATGAATTTTCTTGATTAATTTAGTAAAAATCGCAAATTTTTTCAATCAGACTCAGAAAAATTGAGAAATTTGTCCATCAGTGTTGGAAAAAATCGCGATTTTTGTCGATCAGGCTCGAAAAAAATTGTGATTTTTGTCGATCAGGCTCGAAAAAATCACGAATTTTATCCATCAGAGACGGGAAAAATCACGAATTTCGACTATCAAATTTGGAAAAATCGCGAAATTTGTCGATCAGAAGCGGAAAAATCGCGAATTTCGTTGGTCATGCGATTATAAATCATGAATTTCGTTGATTATGCGATTATAAATTGCAGACTTTGTTGATCATGCGATTATAAATCGCAAATTTTGTCAACCAGATTTGTAAAATTAGTGAATTTTGTCGATTGGCTTTGTAAAAATAGCGAATTTTGTTGATCAAGCATGAAGAAATCTCATTCTGTCGATCAGGTGCGGAAAATTGGAAATTTTATAGAGCATGTGAGGAAAATTTGCATATTTCATCGATCGGCTTTGTAAAAATCGTGATTTTCGTCCATCAGCTTTGTAAAAATCGCGAATTTCGTCGATTAGTTTCATAAAAGTTAAGAATTATATTGATCGATTTCGTAAAAAGTGCAAATTTGGTCGATCAAGCATGGAAAAACTGCAAATTTCATTGCCAGGTGCAGAAAAATCGGGAAATTCATTGGTTAGGCATGGAAGAATCTTGTTGATCAGCTCCTTCCCTCTCCTTCATTCATAAACTTCAAACTTTTTTCGGCACCTACCATTTATGTTTGTTTTTTAACAATTTTAATAAAACAAAATTTACTCTCCTGGATAAAGCCGAGGAATATTATTACATCTTGAAAATAATCCTTGCTATATCTGTTATTTATACAAACATAAAAACTGCTGATATATCCTTACCGATTGAATTGGATATTTTAATTGGATAAGTGAACTTAGTGGAATAGCTCCCCCACTCCCCTCTGAAACCATATTTTTTATCTGATTATAGGTGACAGATCACCTCCCTGAAATCGAATTATCTCCATGTTATTGATGTGGCCCTCGATTGCCCAGGCATATTTGTAAGTGGCCTTTCTCTTGAAAAGGTTGTGCAACCCTACTATAGATCATATTCAGCTATTAAGTCAAGCAGTACTTGCATCCAAGAAACATTTCTTCTATGACCTAATTTCGAAATGATATATATTTCTGGCACTAAATCTATGCAACCTACCATTAGAGGCCTTAAAATCAAATATCTCCAAAACCACTGCAATTTTTATGGCACTTTCCTGCAAGATTGGCCTAGAAATATTTTCTCTTGATAATTTGAAAGCAAATCATCAATCTCATGAAAAACAGTTTTTTAATGTTTAGTTTTAGATTCCAGATTTATACCTTAAAACATATTTTCTAAACAAAAGTTCAGCAATTGTACATTTCAGCTAATTTTGTTGCACTTGCACATTTTTTACTATCTTGGATAATTTTCAACTTATCGCTTAAAGTTAAAAAATTTTGCTTTGAATTCATTCTTTTGGTAAAAAACATGTATACCACTTATAAACAAAAAATATCACACAATTTACACAAAGTACAAATGTGTGATGACTCTTTTCCAGCAAATATGAAATATCATCACCCCCCCCCCACACCTCTCTCTCTCTAATCACACTTGTTTATGAATAGCAACTACTATAGATGAGGATAGAAGTTGAAAGTACATCAAATAAACAAATTCTTCACACCATTCTTCACAATCTCAGTTGCAGTTAGAATATATTGGTAGAAAAAAATAGTTGTGGGGTAGCTGTTGTTTGGAGGTTTAGTATAATTGTGTTTCAGCGAAAGAGATTTGGCAACATGACCGGTATTCAGAAATTACTGTAATTCAGAGTAACCGTTGTAGGAGATTTCACTATATTAGTTAACATTTTCTTTTAATACTGTTTTGAAATAGGTATAAAAAAATAACATCTTAAAACTACAACACTGATTTACCACATATAAGTCAAATAGTGCATAAGTTTCTCCCAATTCTTAAGTAAAATTCTGAAAAAAATTGAATCAAATCACATTTCTGGTAGCATGTTGAAAAAGAATTTGTAATTGAGGATTAAAAGAAATGTAATAAATTTTCATTAAATTAATAAATTTTCTTTTCTCTCTAATCAGACTTTTTTTTTAATTCAACATTTTAAAACTGTATAAATATGTAAAACTGAAGAAGCTTAAACTGTTTCGAAACCTATTCATATAAATTTAGTGATACTTAAAAGGGAAAAAATATTTCAAAAATCTATACAAGCTTTATTTACAACGGTAAACATCTTCCTAGATTGCTAAAATATAGTACTTCTTTGTATTCTAGGACTTTTAGAAGAGATATCAAGAAGCATTCTAAAGTTGAACTCTTTTAAAAAAGGGGATTAAAATGGTTACAAGAATGCCTCTGTATTGAAAGGAATGCTATCCCAACAGAAAATGGGTACAAAAATATTACAGAGACATTATTGTTGAGCTTTTTCTATATCACAAAGAAATGACCATTGTCTCTCTTTCCAACCTAGACCCATATATGACTACTTAACAGACTTGCCCATTCACCAATTATCTGAAATTTTTCAAAAAGCTTACTTGTGTATAAGTCAACCTCCCATTTTCAACTCCCAAATTTTGTCTGAAATTTTTCGATTTATACAAGAGTATATATGGTAACACTATTTCTGAACAAAGCAAAAAAATAATCACACTTATCGAAAAAATATTTATACTTAACAGTGCTTATAGCCCCTTGTATTTGTATGAATAAATACACACACACACACACAAAAATCACATTCATACTTGTTAAAACACTCAATGTTAATCTAAATGTCTTTTTCAAAAGTTTTAATGTTTTTGGATAATTATATTAATCATATTTTTTGAATTTTTAGAAAAACATAAAGAAAAGATAAACATATACACGGTATGGCTAATATGGTAAATATATTTACTTATGCCAATTCTTATGTACTCTCTTCAACCAATTAAGCTAGCCATTTTCCATCTTTAAGTTTATTTTTGGTCTATCTTCAAGTTCTTCATTTTCAACATCAAATAACTTTTCTATAAATTTCCTAAACTATCCTCTACACATAGACATATTATTAGAAAAAGCATGTTCACCAGAAGCTTTTATAAGTAAACAATAACCATCAGAAACGCTTTTCTTTAAATTTTAAAAGTACAGTAGCGGACCTCAGATACAGACTAGTCGGGACAGCAATCGTTCTGGATTTTAGAATTTTCTGTATTTTAGGTCCTCAACCAAAACAATAAATAAATAGATACAGTATGTACCCTGTGGTGTAATTTTACATGCTGCGAAGCAATCTATTTTGTGCATTGACATGTTAGGCTAAGTGTAAATAAAGTCAAAAATACAAACTACAAAAAATAGTTCAAAATAAGGATAAGAAATATTTTTTTAATGCAACTACATATTCTTAGCAATACTAGATCATCTTTTTGGAAAATAAAAATGTGTTGTTGCTCATGAAAGCCGAGCAAAATTTTCATAAAGATCGAGCGAAAAATGCACAAATTTTGTTGACACATCCTGGTATGTATGCAAAGATTGTCGAAAGATTGTAGAAAATATGTGAAACTTATCAAAAGAACGTATGAGATACATAAAATTGCCGAAAGATTGAAGAAAATATGCAAAATTTGTCAAAAGAACGTAGAAAATACCCTTAATTTTCTTGAAAGATTGTGTGAATGTTGTCGAAAGATCGTGTGAAAATGCATAAATTTTGCCAAAAAATCGTAGAAAATAAGCAAAATTTGTCAGAAAATCGTAACAATTTGGAAAATTTATTATAGGATCGAGGAAAATACATGCAATTTGTATTGCTTGCAAGATCGAGGGAAATATGCGAATTTTGTCGAAAGATCGCAGGAAAATGTCAAACAAAAGTAGAAAATACACAAATTTATCAAAAGATCGTGAAAAATATGTGAATTTTGTCAAAGGATCTCGAAAAGTGAAATGTTCACGAGAATGCTAATTTCGTCAGTAGATCGCAAAACACGCTAATTTCTTCAAAATTGGACAAAAAAGAAAAAGATGCAAATTTTGTCAAACACGTTAAAATTCAGCTTTTTATATTTTTTAACAGATTTGTTTATTAACCACCATTTGCCCTTATGTTTGGTCTGAAACCATAGGAATGAGCTACCAGTGATAGGGTTTCTTTCCTTTAATAATAATCTTTTTTAATAAAAAAAAACATGATCTTCATTGTTAATTGATGACTTTCTTTTAAATTTTCAGCAAGTTGCAATTATAGTAAATTAGCCTGTGTTACAAATTTTTATTAAAATATATAATAAGTTACTCGAAAATTAGGATACCCCTAAAAAACAGCCACTATAGAGAAAAAAGAAGGCAAAGAAATACGAAATATCAATCTGCCATTGTTTTTGCTTATTCACTTATTTGTTTATTTAATTGTGTAAAGTAGAAAGTCAATGTTATCAGAATGAGATCATTACTTTTCGATAAATAATTTATTTTGCTATGCAGAAAGGAACCTTGCATAGATTTTTTTTCCCCTTTGAATTAAAGAAAAAATATTTCTGGTACGGTGTTTAGAAACAGAATTTTTTTCAAAAGACGAAATTTGTTAAAATTTTTAAAGATAGGGGGAGGCGTAGTGAAATATTTTTGCACATAAATATTATAAATATATGCATCTTTTAAAAATAATTCTTCTTTCATGGCTATTTGTCTGTTCTTTTTGCATTTTCTGTATAAAGGGAAAAAAAAGGTTTATTTTTAAAATAAATTTAAAATGTGTGCACACACTAACTTTGCTAACTCTTGTTAGTAAATTTGGATTAAAACAAATGTATAAAAAACACTGCAATAAAATTATTGAGTTTAATGTAATTGCCTAGTCTAGCATAACTCGAAACTGCATTACATGTCATGTTGCACCATCTATGGACGTTAAGAATTTTTTATTAAAGATCACATGCAGAATTTTAGATTTCGTTATTTGTTCCAGATTTTAGGATTCTGGGTTTGAGGTGAGATACTGTATAACAAAATTTCCTGCAAATGATGATTATTTGGCACAAAACTGTCCATTAAAATTAAATAAAAAATTATGTTGTTTACACTTTAATCAAATGCTATACTACATTTTGAAAGTTTTTGAAAATTTTTATAAAGCATGTAATACCAAATCCACACAATACGTATAACAACAATTATGCCCTCTATTAGGAAAACACCCTTTTGCATATACCCCCATAAAATATTAAAATAATAATACCAGACATATGAATTTAAGTTTACTTCATTCTGAGATGTCATAGATCTTTCTCTTTTAGCATCCAGGGCTTGTTTCAAATTCTTTTGGCGGATCATTCTTGGTGGTGGAGAATATGTTGACTTGCTATGACTTGACCTACTACCTCTATTAATTTCATTAGAATGTACGTTGTTCTCCACAGTTGTTTTAATGTCCCTGTATTTTAATAATTCATTCTGGAAAAATAAATAAAATTTTAAGTACTATATTGCGGCAGACTGTAGGCAAAAGAATGAAACTTTAAACAAACAAATAATAAAATAAGTTTTAAAATAATGCTTAGAAATTGAAAATGCTTGGTTACATTTATAAAAGGCCATATAACATAATAATCACATTCATTTTATGAATAAACTATAAATAAGATTAAAGTTGCGATCTATGAATTAGTTCACAAAATTGAAAATAAAGTTTTCATGTATATATACTAGCTGGGGTGACCGAGCTCAGCTCAGTCAAAATTAACTTAGTGTTCAACTCGATATAGTATTATTACTGTAAATCATATTATTAATAATAGTATTATTTACAAAAACAATCAATAAGAAAACTATGTTTGTATGCACATGTTCATAAATTTTACTTTATTTCAAAATTTACAACAAAAAAACATCAATCCAAATCACTTTTTTAGCTCGACTCTGATTAGTTTAACTATGCATCTCGAAGACTATTAAGAATGTATAAGGAATTTCTCCACATTCTGAAAAACAATATTTTTTGCCAAATATACCATTCTTTAGATATAGCTTGACCATGACCCATCATGACCCACAAATGACCCTTATAATCAAAATCTCTCGAACATGTGACTTAACCCATTAGTTTTCTCGTGTATAAATATTGTTACATTCAAAATTTCGTTAAACTCGATCCTGCCGTTCTTTAAATATAAATAACTTGACCCAGACCCTTTATGACCCATTAATCGAAACTTCTCGATCATGTGACCTAGCCCAATGATTTTCTCGTGCCAAAAAATGTTGTATACAAAATTTTGTTAAAACTGATCCACATGTTCTTTAGATATAGCTTGACATGACCCGTTATGACCCATCATGACCCATAAATGACTCTTATAATCGAAATCTCTCAAACATGTGAGATAGCCCATTAATTTTCTCGTGTCAAAAAACTTACATACAAAATTTCATTAAATTTGATACTGTCGTACTTTATATATAAATAGCTTGACCCAGACCTTTTATGACCCAAAATGACCCAGTAATCAAAATTTCTCGAACTGAGACCTAGCCCAATAGTTTTCTCGTGCCAAAAAATGTTGTATACAAAATTTGGTTAAAATCGATCCACATGTTCTTTAGCTATAGCTTGACCATGACCCATTATGACCCATCATGACCCACAAATGACTCTAATAATCGAAATCTCTCGATCGTGTGACTTAGCCCATTAGCTTTCTCGTGTCAAAAAACTATTACAGGCAAAATTTCGATGAAATTGATTCTGCGGTTCTTTAAATATAAATAGCTTGACCTAGACCCTTAATGACCCAATATGACCCATTAAATTTTTTTTTCGAACTTGTAACCTAGCCCAATGTTTTTCTCGTGCCCGAAAACCATAGAATGCAATTTTCAGTCAAAATTGCGTGAGGAAATCTCTAGATAAAAATAGCATGACCCACAATGAGTCCAAAAATGATCCACTAACCGAATTTTCTCGAACATGTTACCTAATCCAATGGTCTTCTTGTAATCCAAAACGATAAAATATAAAATTTGGTCGAAATCGTTAGAGCCGTTTTTTAAATAAAAATGGCTTGACCCACAATGACCCAAAAATGACCCACTAATCAAAATTTTTCGAACATGCGACCCAGCTCAATTGTTTTCTCGTGCCAAAAAACAATTGGATACAAAATTTACTTAAAATCGATCCAACCGTTCTCTAGATATAAATAGCTTGATCCTGACCCATTATGACCCAAAATGACCCAATAATCGAATTTTCTCGAACATCTGACCTAGCCCAATGGTCTTCTCGTGCCTGAAAATGGTAAAATCTAAATTTTTGCGAAAATCGTTAGAGCCGTTTTTGAGATAAAATTTACATACACAGACACACACACACAATTTTTGATATTTAATAATGACTAGCAGGGGTGACCAAGCTCAGCTCGGTCAAAATTAACTTTGTGTTCAACTCGATATAGTATTATTACTGTAAAACATGTTATTAATAATAGTATTATTTACAAAAACAATCAATAAGAAAACTATGTTTGTATGCACATGTTCATAAATTTTACTTTATTTTAAAATTTACAATGAAAGGACATCAATCCAAATCACTTTTTTAGCTCGACTCTGATTAATTTAACTATGCATCTCGAAGACTTATTAAGAATGTATAAGAAATTTCTTCACTCTGAAAGACAATATTTTTTGCAAGATATAACCAAATTTGGACACATTCTTTCATTTGGCGCCAAATATGTGTTTTGGCTTTGTAACCTTAATAGTCGATTTTTCGGCCAAATTTCGCCAGTATTTTGTCAAATATCGCCAACTTATTGGCTTTTGCCATAGTCTCATGATCCTGACCCTTATTACCCAAATGATCCACTAATCACATGTGATGAAACATGTGACTTATCTCAATCGTCTTCAGGTAATCAAAAACAGTAGAGTATAAAATGAATCAAAATTGTTTAAGCCATTTCTTAAGTAAAATTAGCTTGACAGTATTCAGCAATGAAGCGATATGACCCACTAATATAATTTTGTTTAATATGCAACTCAGCTCAATAGTCTTCTCGTGACAAAAGACGTTCCGTTGCAAAATTTAGGTAAAATTGACAGAGTCCTTGTTATACATAATTAGAATGACCCGAACTCATTAAGACCTAAAACGACCCACTAATTGAATTGTTACGTGCATGTGTCCTATCTCAATGGTTTTCTTTTGCCCGAAAACGATATAATAGAAAATATACTCAAAATGGTGAGAACAATTTTCTAGATAAAATTAGCATGACCCACAAATGACCGTCATATCGAAATCTCTCGAAAATGTGACTTAGTTCATTAATTTTTGTGTGCCGAAAAACGTTCAATACAAAATTTAGATAAAATCGATTGAGCCAATTTTTAGGTATAAATAGTTTGACCTTGACCCATTATGACCCAAAACGACACATTAATCGAGTTTTCTCAACCATCTGACCTAACCCAATGATTTTCTTGTGTCCGAAAACGATAGAATATAAAATTTAGTCAAATTTGCGCGAGACATTGTCTAGATAAAATTAGAATAACCCAAAAGTGACCCACTGATCGAAATTTCTCGAACATGTGACATAGCCCAATGATTTTCTTGTGTCCGAAAACGATAGAATATAAAATTTAGTCAAATTTGCACGAGACATTGTCTAGATAAAATTAGAATAACCCAAAAGTGACCCACTGATCGAAATTTCTCGAACATGTGACATAGCCCAATGATTTTCTCGTGCCAAAAACATGCTTTATACAAAATTTCGTTAAAATCGATTCACCCGTTCTTTAGATATAGCTTGACCATGACCCATCATGACCCACAAATGACCCTTATAATCGAAATCTCTTGAACATGTGACTTAGCCCATTAGTTTTCTCGTGTACAAATATTGTTACACTCAAAATTTCGTTAAACTCGATCCTGCTGTTCTTTAAATATAAATAACTTGACCCAGACCCTTTATGACCCAAAATGACCCATTAATCGAAATTTCTCGATCATGTCACCTAGCCCAATGATTTTCTCGTGCCAAAAAATGTTGTATACAAAATTTCGTTAAAATTGATCCACATGTTCTTTAGATATAGCTTGATATGACCCGTTATGACCCATCATGACCCATAAATGACTCTTATAATCGAAATCTCTCAAACATGTGAGATAGCCCATTAATTTTCTCGTGTCAAAAAACTTACATACAAAATTTCATTAAATTTGATACTGTCGTACTTTATATATAAATAGCTTGACCCAGACCTTTTATGACCCAAAATGACCCAGTAATCGAAATTTCTCGAACTGAGACCTAGCCCAATAGTTTTCTCGTGCCAAAGAAATGTTGTACACAAAATTTCGTTAAAATCGATCCACCTGTTCTTTAGCTATAGCTTGACCATGACCCATTATGACCCATCATGACCCACAAATGACTCTTATAATCAGAATCTCTCGATCGTGTGACTTAGCCCATTAGCTTTCTCGTGTCCAAAAACTATTACAGGCAAAATTTCGATGAAATTGATTCTGCGGTTCTTTAAATAGAAATAGCTTGACCCAGACACTTAATGACCCAATATGACCCATTAAAATTTTTTTTCGAACATGTAACCTAGCCCAATGTTTTTCTCGTGCCCGAAAACCATAGAATGCAATTTTTAGTCAAAATTGCGTGAGAAAATCTCTAGATAAAAATAGCATGACCCACAATGACCCCAAAAATGACCCACTAACCGAATTTTCTCGAACATGTTACCTAATCCAATGGTCTTCTTGTAATCCAAAATGATAAAATATAAAATTTGGTCGAAATCGTTAGAGCCGTTTTTTAAATAAAAATGGCTTGACCCACAATGACCCAAAAATGACCCACTAATCAAAATTTTTCGAACATGTGACCCAGCTCAATTGTTTTCTCGTGCCAAAAAACGATTGGATACAAAATTTCCTTAAAATCGATCCAGCCGTTCTCTAGATATAAATAGCTTGATCCTGACCCATTATGACCCAAAATGATCCAATAATCGAATTTTCTCGAACATGTGACCTAGCCCAATGGTCTTCTCGTGCCCGAAAATGGTAAAATCCAAATTTTTGCGAAAATCGTTAGAGCCGTTTTTGAGATAAAATTTACCCACACACACACACACAATTTTTGCTCGCATTATAGTATAAGATAATTAAAGATCTTAATCTTATCTTATATCTTAATGATAATTTAAGATATAAGATAAAAATAAATAAATAAATAAATAACCTCTTTTTGATTGGAGTTTAAAAAACAATAAATGACTACTTATTAGGGCTAGATTATTTATCAATATATCGACAAATATTGATATTTACAATAATATTCAAGCACTGATGCTTCGTATATATCGCAATATCAATATCTAAGTTATCGCTTTCAATGTATCCCAAAAACATCATTCTTTCTGCACCATGACATCAAACCATATAAGAAAAAAAAAATACACAACAATGTCACAATACTTTCTCATATCCTTACTTTAGTGCATGCAATCATTCACTGTCCTGCTCTGTTCAAATCTAAATATCTCCTTCCTTTGATTATTTCTCTTTGTTCACATCACAACTTATCCAAATATGCTATCTTCATTGTTATTACAATACAGATTTCATTACCGGTTCATACTGAATAAAGCTGTTATTCTTTATGCTCAAATTCATTTCTGCTATTGGTCTAGACCTATTTCAATGTATCAAATCTATTTCAACGTATCAAAACTTTGATATGTTTAAATATGAATTAAAATATGTGTGTTAGCAGCTCAAAAAAAAAAAAAAAAAACAATCAGACTATCTTAATGATATTCTGCATAGTCAGAATGCTTCACCTTTTTGTTTTTGCAGCCTTTTTTTCATTACCCTGGCAAAGTTTTTCTGCTTGTTCATTGGTTGCTTTTGATTTTAGTTTCCTAGCTACTAATGTCTAGAAATTGTCTCTGGAACAGTGTTAAATTCAGATACTTTTCTATGGCAGGAGTTTCTGGCATGCAGTGATCATCTATATGATCTTTTTTTTAGCGGTAGATTGAATGTTTTTTGAGTAAATTTAACATAATCCATCTCAGGATTTCAATTTTTAAGTTATGTTATTCAATGACAAAAGAAAAACATCAAATCAATTAATATAAAACCAGTGATAGAAATTAGGAGATAAAAGGCGGGCATCAAATGACGACTACTGTAAAAATCTTAGGCATCAAATTAATATTTTTAGTTGCAATTTCTAAAATTCATATTAATATTATTGTACTACAGTATATAATTTAGGAATAATTCTGACAAAAATTTTTTTTTTGAAATTCACATCAAATTTTCTGAAAGGTTACAACAGAGACAGGAGGAATATCCACTCGAAACACTTTTTTTTTCACGTCCCTTTTACAAAATTTGTATTTTTTGGTATCTTTCGACAAAACTTGCCATTTTTTTGCGTTCTTATGACGAAATTTGCCTCTTTTTTTTTTTTTTTGCAATCTTTGTTGCAACTTCGTTTTTTTTGCGATGTTTTGGCAATACTTGCCTTTTTTTTTTTTTTGCGATCTTTTGAAGAAACTTGACTGTTTTTTCGATTTTTTTGACAAGCTTTGCCATGTCTGTTTTTTTGCAATTTTTTGAAGAAACTTGCAATTTTTTCGCGATTTTTTGACGAAATTTGCTGTTTTTTCGCGATCTTTTGATGAAACTTGCTGGTTTTTTCGATCTTTTGACAAGCTTTTCCATGTTTTTTTGCAATCTACTGATGAAATTGGCTGTGTTTTTTCACAATCTTTTGGGGATACTTGCCATTTTTTTGTGATCTTTTGACAAAACTTGCTTTTTTTTCGATTTTTTGACAAGCTTTGCCATGTTTTTATGCAATCTGTTGACAAAACTTGAGAAGGCAATCTTGTGAAGACAGAATCTTAAAATAATATCCAAAATATTGGGATTTAAATTGGGACCAGAAATAAGCAGTCATTTAAGGATTTTGCTCCTTTATCTTTAGACGACGCATCAAAAACTATTCTTACTTTAGTTGTCAATTTATCTTCCCTTATTACCGGTCTGTGAGGCATGTAATATGTGTTTACTTTGTTTTATCAAATTTACATTCTTCAATTATACCCAAATCAGACTGCTCATTTAATATTTTCTTATATTCATTTAATAACCATTCATTTTTTCATAATTTTGATTTTAATCCCCAAAGTCTCTGTTTAGCTACATCAAAACTGGATTCCAATTCATTTTTGTTTACCTTCCACAAAAGTTTCGTTTCATATCTTCCATTAACAAAATTTAAATTATCATTAAATAAATCAATTGCATCTAAATCCTTTTGAGAAAATAGTTCACTTTTACTATCAGAAATACCCAATGATTCTAGATCCCCAAACCTTTGCAAATCAAAATTTTTCCTTTCATTCACCGATACATGATGAGCGTTAATTGTTTTGTTGCTTTCAGGGTTAATTTTTCCTACTATCGTGTAACTAAAAAGTGTATTAGCTACATATAAATGTTCATTAATTTCTTCTATGATACCTTTCTGCACATTCCAAAAATAATCGGCTCCAAGTAAGATTTGTACTGCTGATTCCTGGGAGGTAGGATCTGCTAATTCCCATCTTTTACTCTCAACATATTTTGTAATTAAAGGATCAGAATTTGGAACTTTCAAAGTTGTTGTGCTTATTAAATCCGTAGCTAATACCTCAACATTTATGAAACGGTGATAATTCAATTTACTTCTTAATTTAATTTTTAAAAGATCATATTCTTCTTACCGACCTTGATCAATACCAAAGGCAAATACAGTTAAATGTTCCTTTCATAAAACAGGCAAATTTAATTCACAAGCTAATCTTTTTGTTATGAAGATTTTCTCGCTTGCAGAATCAAGCAATAAATGAACTAATTTTGATTTTGAGTTACCTTGAGCAATTACACAAATGTTTGCAATAAAACAGCATGATTAGAATTTTTCAAATTACAATGAGAATTAGATACAATTGTTTGACTTTTGGATATTTCTGGTTTCAAGTTTTTCTTAAAACAAAGTAATTTGTTATGTTCAGTACTACAAACAGAAAATGCTCGCGAGGAATTAACAAAAGCAGTTACACACAGAGATAAACTTCTACTGTGCTTTAGAAAATGACTAAAATTCAAAGTTTAATCAAGAAGGAAAGTATAATTTGGAACGTATTTACTTTTAATAAAATATGGAATTTTTTTTTTTTCATCGCAGTTGTACTTCTACTGCTAACTGCCCATATTTTGCAACATTACTGTATATTATGGAAGTAAAGTGGAGATCAATTTTAGATTCAACACCTTGAAAAAACATTCAATTAATCAACTATAACTATAATGAAATCTTGAAAAATACAGCATAGTAGTGCCACCTGTCGGGCAATTTACACCAAAAACAAAACAACCTTAATATATATACAAGGAACTGGCTGAATCTGTAGTTTGATGAAAAACTGTCAATTAGTTCTTGAGATAGAACTACTGTGGAAATCATGAATAATGCAGTATAGCAGAGCCATAGGTTGGGTGATATACACTAATATTTAAACATCTCGAGTTTATATCAAGGTGTAACTGAATCTAAAGTTTTGTGAAATTATGTGCATCAGTTCTTGAGATAGAGTGCCCATAAAATTTTTGTCACATTCAGACTCACAGAGTGACAGATATTTCCAAAAAAACACCAAATTGTGTCAGGACCTTCTAAAATGTTTAAATACACCAAAAACTGGAAGTCAAATTTTTCATGAATTCAATACTTACTTCTTATAAAGATAGAAGAAAGTAATAAATGCATGCTTCAAATTTTATGTTAAATTTTTAATTTTATCATTCCCATTAATCGGCATACTATTGAAATAATTTTGCATATGATTTAATTTAAAAAAAGAGAAGTTACATTTAATTATATATCTAGATTTTTTTCATGTAATCTTGTTTTGGTGAAATTGTGAACTTCTTGTATATACTTATACAAAATATAATAAGAATTTATGATTTAGAAATTATTATTATATTTAGGTTCTTATTTAGACATTTTTAATAAGGTTATTCATACATATATACAACTTGACAAGATTCAGCTGCTATATGGCATGAGATTTTTTTTTCTTCAATCACTGCATTTGTAAAAGATTCAATTTGGAGATTAAACTTTTCCTGAAATGTCTATTTTTAAGAGAAATTTTGTATAGGGTCTTGTGATTCAAACTAGAAAAATATGTGAAGGATCCTTTCAAGTCTTCTCAAACAGATTTCTGCTGAGAGATCAGATTACCCACATTAAAGTTTTCATGTGGGACACTCAACATAAAAATAAATAAAATTAAAAGGATAAAAATGTAGCTATTACAAAATTTTCAATATATTATTTTACAAATGAAACTTCAATTTTTCCAGTTCGGAAAAATTGAAAAAATCTTCAGAAAAAAAATTGAAAAAAAAAAAAAACTTCCCCCCCCCCCCCCCCAATTTTTCTGTTTTTTTCCCGAGCATTCCGATCTCTAGTTCCTGCTACATTTTTTCACATTTCATTACTTTCATTTAAAATATAAGTTACTATATGATCATCCCGTGGACCAATTTTGCCAAATTACACTAACTTACATAATTTTATTTTAAATAACAAAGGAATAAAGAAATTAATAAAACATTAATAAAAATACAAATAAAAAGTCCAATTAAAAATCACTTGCTGACATAACAAACACATGAACTGTGTTTAATGTCAAGTGAATGCAACATTTACAATCATCCATTATTTGCATTAAATCTTATTTTATAATATTACATCTACAGAAAAATATCGTTAAAAAAAAGCTGCAAAATTATAAATTTAAAAATATATATATGCAAAATTATTACATTACCACCAGTAGCATTAAAGTAATAAAAAAGCAACTCTTGCAGAAGATTGCAAAAATTACATCGAAAAATTTATAACCAAAAAAATCTCACCAAAGAAAAAAAAAGAAACAGAACAATTCTATGCATGAAACAGAATTGAACAATTAATTAATTTTAGGGAAAAGGTTTTATTGTATAATAGATTGCTCTATGCTGCTTAGTTATAAAACTATAGGAGAAAGTTCCATGATTAAATCAGTCCAATTACGAAACAGAATTTCATTTCAATGCTCATAATTCAGATTCTATGGAAGACATTTTTAAGAGACCTATACTGTCAACTAGGTAATGTTTGAGAGCTACAAATGGAATTTCACTTTGAACATTTATAACTCGCATACTAAGATATGGATTTTTATGGAACTTAGATTTCCATTTATGTAATTTTAGTAAGGTTTTAGTGTTTAAAACATTGTTCTACGTTGCTCTGTTACAGAGCTATAAGAGAAAATTATAAAATTAGGTGAACCCAATTATGAAAATTAACCTTTTTAAAAAAGTCTACTAAATGGATTTTGATGAAAATTGCATTTTAGTTCAGTAATTTATGAAAAAAAAAAAAAAAAAAAAAGTATTTAAAATTTGCATGTTCTGTTGAACAATTTACATTCTTCATCAGCGAAGCAGTGAACAAAAGCTAGTAAATTATTAAAAATATATAAATATTTCAAATGATAAAGTATACATGAAGTCTCAGACACTCAGAAGTATATTAATAGGAACAATTATATGACATCGGAGTAAAACTTGAAAATAGTGCAGAATTTAAAAAAATCATATGTAAAGTGGGCTGATGATTCTGAAATATTTTATTATGCTTTATAACTTACTCACAAAGATATTAATTAATAGTTACACCATATTTTTATTTTTATTGATGCAAGAATTGAAAATAAATTTTTACTAAACAGATCAGAAAAAAAACTGCATTAAAAATAAACATTTTTATTAAAATAATACTACAATGACATTAAATTTAAATGATTAGAAGAAATTTATATTAAAAAAAGACTTAATATTTTGTCTTCATGTCCACCTCTTAACCTTCAATGTAAACATGAAAATAAAGGGAAAATTTGGATTATGATTTTTAATTAAAAAAAAAGACCATAAATTAAATGCCATGTGTATGTATATGTGTACCTGAGATAATTTAGCAAACAGGTTCTGCTGCATAATGTACTTTTCAGATTCAATAATAACTTCTGGTGAAGGATCCTGTAAAGTAGCTAGCTTTGATGAAATCCATTTTTTTAGCTGCCTATGGATAAGAAGGGAGAAAAAAAAACATGCATTAAAATTATGTAGAAAAAAATTTACATAAAATAACTCCAAATATTGTAATGTTGCATTCACATTATTACATCTTATAAAGCCTCATTACAAGAATGCTCTAAAAAGACTGGCAAAAGTTTCTAGAAATGTGTTTTCTAAATGGCAAAATTTTTGTGTGATATGCCGTGCATAAGCAAATCTATAGAATATAAACATAGATGCACAAAATTAGACTGCTATTTTGATTATGGGTAGTAATTGACAAAATTAGAATTTTAAATGTGTTATATGTTTTCTAAAAACTATATTTGAATATCTTTTTGCACCCTATTTAATAGGGAAGTTTCGCTACAGTTTTATAAATGTACTAAAAAGTATTTCATAATCTATACTTGAAGCATGATTTTTCATTTTTGCTCTTTATTTCTTCTCTTTTTTTTTTTTTAGCTGGTGAAGCTATACAAGATAGTCTTAAAATTGTAATTTGCATATATGAGCAACTAGCAGTTACCCGTGGCTTCGTTCACATAGCATTTAAAGAAGAAATAATTGATCAATCAAGCGAAAAATTTCGATTGTGAAAAGCATGTATAATTAACTTTTTTATCGCGAATTTATGGTAAACAATTTCTGATAATCCCTATTTGCTAATTTGTTTGCTGGTTAAAATTTTCCTTTCAGCGATTAATACTAATAGCTAGAAACATTCTTGAATTCTTTTGTTCAGCCCTGTAGTTTTCCAAGTGCCTTTAATACATGAAAGTATCTTTCTAAAATTTAGTTCAAACAAAAATATTTCTTATTACCCTAAATTACATTTTCAGAAATTATCATCCGAAGACAACCTTGTATACAGTTCTTTGCGGGACTCTGTATATCATTTTATATATATACTACAAACATTTCTTAGTTTACTAAATGCAGTTCAAAATAAAAATATATTTTATTTAAAAACCACCTATAAGTAAATTACGCTCATATTCAGTAACCTTTCTGAGATCTTTTGTGCAACCCAGTATTTCTAAATTTAACTATTTATACTATTAGCATTTATACTCTCCATTTAATATGCATACATTTAGCGAAATTTAAAAGCACATATTATAATTCAAAATGCATTTCATCCATGCAACAGTCATCATCCATCATATACAGTACTTCGAATAGAATATATAGTATTTGAAATCTTTTGTGTGTCCCTGTAAATGCTATGCACTTCGTATTATGCATGAAATAACTCACATTAAGCCTCAGCAACGTATATCAATTTGATTATACGTGAAATCGTTTACCATAATTAAAATATGTTGGAAACTGTTCCTCCCTTTATTCTTATGCAATAGAATTCTTCTGTGTAACCCTGTAAATGAATAATAAGTGTCCTTTTCACTACATACTTTACAAAATGCATATTTTAGTGCACTTTGTAAATGCATATAAATTTGAATATGTTTCACAGGGTGTAACATCGTTAAATTTAATTAAAAGGTTTTTCCCTATAATGCTGTGATGTAAGGAAATTTTCTGACAATCCCTGTAAATAAACTAATCATGGTAGAAACTTTATTTTCAATAGGTATTTGTGCTAGGCAAAGGTTAAGAACGTCCAAAAACTTCATGGAAATCGTAGTATATTTACTAAAGTTAGAAAGCGACCAGACAGACAGACAAACCGAAAGCATAATAACTTTTCAGCCTTGTTCAAAAGTGTTAAAAAATCGAGCCAAAAATATATTAATCAGTAGTTTTATTTACCGCCTTTTCCCCACAAAAAATTTCTTCCACTGATAACTATGAGTTTTGAATAAAAATATTCATTTGTATGTAACTTATAACTTATTAATTAATACTAGTAAAAAATATTTCTGATTCATTTTAAATATGACGTCATTATTTATCTCGCTCCATTAGCTACTGGTATTCATACCCCTTATATTTTTAATGACCTATAAAGTACCTGTTTTATTTCAACTATGACGTCACATTTTCATAAGTGAACCATTTTATTAAAAATATAATTCTTTTTTATTCTTTTTACTTTTAATTTATGTCGCCATATTTTACACAAAAATTCCCATTAACTAAATAAATATCCTTGTTAAATATATTATAAAAAATACACTTTTATTTTTATTTCAAACATGATGTCATATTCATTTTCTTTTAAATTATTTTAGTATAGTTTTTCGCGTGGAAGTTTTTTATTAAAAATTCATTGCCGCTGAAAAATTATTATTCCAATTTTTTATTTTCTTGGCAACAGGAAAGAAAAATGGTTAAATTTTATCTGAAAAATGCCTATTGATTTTGTATGAAAAATAATTAAATTTTGAATTACTAAGGAAAATATTTGAATAAAATAAATAAAAATTAGCCTATGTTCATTCCACTCCAATAATCTATCCATATGCAAAGATTCAAAGACATTAATCCCTTCGTTTTGAAGCCAAGTTCATTCCAATTTTTCGGTCCAATTTTTCGGACACACTTTCACATTTATAATATACACTATATTGCCATTGATTATGGGACACTTGCGATTTTAGACATTTTATTAAATATCTAGAAAAATACATGAGGAATCATCTCGAAACTCTTAGTGTATAAATATAATAGTATAAGTCATACATCTCCGTGAAGATTTTTTCCCGAAACTCCAAAGGGGACCGTCAACAAATTAAAAAAGAATGAATATCTTTTGAATAACCCTGTCAAAACTAATGTAGCAAAAGCGCTCAAACTGTAGATTGTGATTGAATGCCTTATTGTAATAAGACTTGTTCATTTTTATGCAAATAGCATGCATACTCGCAGAGTAATTAAGGTTTTTATAAAATGATCCCAAATTTTTCCAAGTTTTTTCCTTATAATTTTCAGAGTTCTTAATATAAAATATTATTTTTTTCAGAAAATATGACACACAACATTGCACACAGTACCCTGTAATCAGAATTAAAAAATAATGAAAATTGTATAAAAAATTAGTTGGTTTACTAAATAATTTTTTACTGCGCATGCATCAATGATATCAAAATTTCATTTGCATATTATGTTAGCTAAATGTATAGAGCAACTTTTGTGAAAGTCACAAAATCATAACTTGAAAATTCTGACAATAATCGTCAATTGAATAAGTCGAAAATCTGTTATTCTCAAAATGAAGCAAAAGCAAGAGGGATTGTATACATATATTCATTGATTAGTGTCAATATAGAATACACAATATGGGATGTACTACTGCATTTGGATAAAATCCCTCATTTTTTTGCTTCATTTTGGAAACAACGGATTTTGTCCTTTTTCTATAGACGATTACTTTCAGAATTTTCAAGCTATGATTTTGAGACTTTTACAAAAGTTGCTCTATACATTTAGCTAACATAATATGCAAATGAAATTTTGATATCTTTGACGCATGCGCAGTAAAAAATTATATAGTAAACCTTTTCATTTTTCATACAATTTTTATTATTTTTTAATTCTGATTACAGGGTACTGTGTGCAATGTTGTTTGTCAAATTTTTGAAAAAAATATTATTTTATATTAAGAACTCTGAAAATTATAATAGAAAAACTTGGAAAAATTTGGGACCATTTTTATAAAAGCCTTAATTACTCTGCGAGTGTGCATGCTATTTGCATAAAAATGAACACAGTGTATTACAATAAGGCATTCAATCATAATCTAGAGTTTGAGCGCTTTTGCTACATTAGTTTTGACAGGGTTATTCAAAAGATATTCATTCTTTTTTAATTTGTTGACGGTCCCCTATGGAGTTTCGGTAAAAAATCTTCACGGAGATGTATGACGTATACTATTATATTTATACACTAAGAGTTTCGAGATGATTCCTCATGTATTTTTCTAGATATTTAGTAAAATGTCTAAAATCGCAAGTGTCCCATAATCAATGGCAATATAGTGTATATAAGGATAGAATCCATTGGATATTCTGTAGTTATAAATAGAGAGACAAATTTTAGTAAAGATAAATGAGTTTATTTAATAAAAAAAACTCTTTAAAATGTAACAGTCAACTCCCTCTAATCCACACTGCTTAGGACTAAAGGTTATGCAGATTACAGAATTTTGTGGATTACAGGTCATTTCTTTTCTGTTTTAACTTTGCAGTAAATTAATTGTTAATACATAAATTAATTGGTAAAAAAGAAAGATGGCGTAACACATTAGGTTATTTAATTAAAAAATGTGTTATATTTAAAGAAAATATACAGTGAAACTTCCATTTAAGGAAGTCTTGCTTTTATGCCTAAGTACATCGGAAATCACTATCTTATTTTGCGATTGTTTGACGAGTTTTTCTGTTGTATCTCACAATGGTTTGACGAAAATTGTCATTTTATCCTGTGATCGTTTGATGAAAGTCAATATTTTATATTGTGATTGTTTGATGAAAATTTCTTGTATTTTGTGAACATTTAACAAAAAATCTCTTGTTTTTCGACATTAATGAAAATCACTCTTGTATTTTGGGATTGTTTAACGAAAATTACTCTTATTTCATGATCGTTTGTTGAAAATTGCTCTTGTATTTCATGATCGTTTAATGAAAATTGCTATTTTATTTTGTGATCGTTTGACGAAAATCATTGTTGTATTTATCATTTGTTTGAAGAAAATCATTGTTTTACTTCATGATTATTCAACGGAAAACATTGTTTTATTTCGATTGTTCAATAAAACTTGTTTTATTTTGCAATTGTTTGACTAAAATCGCTCTTGTATTTTGCTATCTTTTAACGAAAATGTTTCTTGTATTTTGCTATACTTTGACGAAAATTTCTTTTGTATTTTGCTATCCTTTGACAAAAATCTCTCATGTATTTTGCAATCGTTGGACAAAAATGCCTCTTTTTTCGATATTGTTTGGCGAAAATCGCTCTCGTATTTTGTGATCGTTAGACGAAAATCTCTTGTATTTCATGATTGTTTGACAAAAAGTGCTCTTGTATTTCACGATCGTTTAACAAAAATCATCTTGCACTTTATTATCATTACACGAAAATCACTATTTTCTTTCGTGATCGTTTGACGAAAATCATTACTGTATTTTGCGTTCATTTGAAGAAAATTGCTGTTTTAATTCATGATTGTTCAAAAATACATGTTTTGTGTGATTCTTCAATGAAAATTTATTTTATTTCGCGATTGCTTGGTGAAAATCGCTCTTGTATTTTGCTATCGTTTAACAAAAATTTCTCTTGTATTTCGCTATTGTTTGACAAAAATCACTTTTGTATTTCACTATCCTTTGATGGAAATCTCTCTTGTATTTCGCGATCGTTTGACGAAAATTGCTCTTGTTTATTGTTAATGTTTGATGAAAATTGCTAATTTATTTCACAATTGTTTTACGAAAATTGTCATTTATTTTGCAATCATTTGACAAAAACTTAAAGAGCATCTCAATATACATATCAATTTCATTTTGTTGTGTAACAACATTAAAATATACTGCAAGCAATTTTTTCATGTAGACCATTATGTAAAAAAATTCTTTTATGTGACCATGTAAATGAATGATAAATTCTTTGAACTACATTTTCGACAAAAAGCATGTTTTAGTGTACTCCATGAATGCACATTAATTTCATTATACAGTAGACTCCCTCAAATCCGCAAACCAGAAATCCGCAACTCCCTAAAATCCGCACATATTTTATGAATGTAAACAATGAAATTTTCAGTTTGGATATTGGGACAAAATTTGCTTTTTTTAATTTTGTATCGATTCCATATATTTTTTAATTTGTAATTTTCTTAATGATACTCTATTCATGTTTTCTTCATGAAGGAAGAACACATTTCTTTGGAAAAAATTCAAGATATTGCTGATATCACTGGTAATTACAATCTTCTAACCAAATATATTTATGTATTAATCAAGATTTTTTGGTTATTAAGCCTGACTAAACTTGAAAAAAAAAATCCTTATTTCATGATTTGGATGTGAATTAGTAATGCACTTCTATGAGGCAAGTTGTGTTGAATAATTTTGGAAAAATACATTTAAACTTTATAATGAATATT